>CM064483.1:25293380-25427989 GCA_032716605.1 Paralithodes platypus | reverse complement strand
GCTCTGTGGGAAAGCCCGATCGTGGCCATGGCCTTTCTCAGGGACTCGGGGCTGTTCGGCCAGGCAGCTTAGGGAACAACAACAACAACAACAACCGAGTGCCCCTCTTACCTTTACCTTTGGATACCTTTGGATGTGTTCGCCGCTCCTCTAGCGGCACCAAGGAGCGCTACGCCCCTCGTTATGGGTGGTGATTTGGTGCAGTAGACTGTTTGAAGCGACAGCTCGCTCCCTTGCGAGGATGGGCTCGTCTGGCACTTTTTGCAGTTCGACATCTAGGGCTCTCTTGAAGTTGTCTAACGAGATGTCCCTCATGTCTCTTACTCGCCGTGGGAGTTTGTTGAAGAGACGTGGGCCTCTGTGTGATAACCAGCCCTCTCGCAGAGAGCCCATAGCACCCCTGTTATTCATCCGGGGGATTTCGCATTCCCAGCCTCTCCTATCACTGAATTTCATGACTATCGGAGTATGTAGGTTTGGTACTAAACCCTCTGCGATTTTCCACGTGTATATTATTAGCTAACGTTCTCTTCTACGTTCCAGTGAGTACAGATTCAGTGCTCTTAAACGCTCCCAATAGTGTAGATGTTTTATCGAACTTATATGCGAAGTGAAATTTCTTTGTACACTCTCTACGTCATTTATTTCACCTGCTTTGTATGGGGATGTTAATACGCTACAGTATTCAAGCCGCGGTAGCACTAGAGATTTGAAGAGCGTTATCATAGGCAATTCACCGCGTGTTTTAAAAGTACGCAGAATCCAACCCGTTAGACGTTTCGCAGCCGCCACTTTGACCTGGTTATGTACTTTGAAACCCATATTTTCAGACATTAATACCCCAAGGTCTTTCACACTGTCTTTCCGTTCTATTATGTGGTTAGATTCTGTTAAGTAATTTGTAATTTCTTTAACACCATTATTATCTCCGTACCGTATTAATTGGAATTTTTCCTCATTGAATTGCATGTTGTTTTCCTGGTCCACTGGAACACTACATTCATGTCTTCCTGCAGTCGGCCCGTGTCCTCTTGTGTGTTTACTATCTTGCTTAATTTTGTGTCATCAGCAAAGGACGACACCGTACTGTGTCTGGTGTTGGTATCTATGTCGCAAATTAGTATGAGGAACAGAAGGGGCGCTAGCACTGTTCCTTGGGGCACTGAGCTTTTGACATCCGAAGGCTCAGAAGTGACTTGGTTTACTGCTACCGATTGTTTTCGGTTTACGAGGAAATTGTATATCCACCGTCCGATTTTCCCAGTTATAAATTTTGCTTTCAGTTTGTGGGCTATTATACCATGGTCACATTTATCAAATGCCTTAGCAAAATCGGTGTAAATGACATCCACGTTTTTCTTTTCTTCTAGTGCTTTAAGAATTTTGTCATAGTGTTCCAAAAGTTGTGAGAGACATGATCTTCCCGCTCTGAACCCATGTTGACCGGTGTTGTGTAGTTCATTTGTCTCCATGAATGTTGAAATTTTGCTTCGCAGGACTCGCTCGAAAACTTTAATGATGTGAGAGGTTAGAGCTACCGGGCGGTAGTTTTTTGGTAGTGCTTTACTCCCTCCTTTATGCAGTGGGGCAATTATTGCGTTTTTCAAGCTATCTGGTATGTCACCAGTGTCTAGACTCCTTCTCCACATTATAGCCAGGGGTTTTGAGAGGTTTTCCTTACATTTTTCATTAGGATCGAATTCCAAGAGTCCGGGCCTGGTGCCGAGTGGGATGGCATGTTGGAAATGGCCTCTTCTATGTCTTTTGGACCGAAATCAATATCCAGCATCTGAGGGGTTTCCGTGGGGGAGGATTCCATGAAAAATATATTTTGGTCTCTGATGACTTTTGTTTCATCAGGCTCACTGAATGCCATTTCATACTGCCTGCTTAAGAGTTCGCTCATTTCCTTTTGTCCCCTGTGAAAGAGCCGTCCCCTTTGCTCAGTGGGCCGATGTTTGATGTTGTTTTAGCCTTTTGTTTGGCATATGAAAAGAAGTATTTGGAATTTTCCTTTATACCTGCAATAGCTTTCCTCTCCTCTTCCATATGTTGTAGTTCATATGATATTCTTAGCCTTTGTTCAATTTCCACAATTTCTCTATCTATTTCGACCTTTTGCCTATCCTGTAGATTTTGATGTGTGCGTCTTTGTGTGAGTAATTTTCTTCTTCTGTACAGCCTCCTCCTTTCCCGATCTTGTTTGCTTCTTCGTTTTGTTTGTCTTGCAGGTATATGGTGGCTACAGATTTGGGTCATGGTTTCTGTTATTAAGACTAGACATTCTGCTGGTGTCAGGTTATCCATTAAATCTTCCCAGTCTATTTCCTCCATTTCTTGATTTACCTCTTCCCACCTAATGTTTTTGTTGTTGAAGTTAAATTTACTGAAGGGGCCGGTTTTTGTTCTCGATTCTGAGGTTGTCTGTACACTTTCTAAGGTTGTTTTGATCTCAATTAATTTATGATCTGAGTATGTTGTGTCCGATATGTTAATGCTGTGTACTAGAGAGTCGTTGTTAGTGAAGACCAGGTCTAAGATATTGTTTTCCCGTGTGGGTTCAGCAATATGTTGGGTAAGACTAAAAAAATCACAAAGTTCAAAAAGCTCTCTCGTATTAGTATTTGCTTCTCCGGTGTTATTTGCCACTAACTGGTTTTCTAGTTGTCTCCATTTAATGTTTGGTAGGTTAAAGTCTCCTAGCCATATCATATTTGGTGTTGGGTTCCCCAGGGTTTCCACTTCTGATTTTATTTTGTTGAGCTGGGTTTTGAATTCTTCTCGGGATGAGTCTGGAGGCCTGTATGTAACAATAACTACTAAATTTAGGGATTCTATTTTAACTCCAAGTATTTCCACCACTTCATTACTGTTATTTAGGAATTCAGTACATATCAGTGAGTCATGTATGTACAAGGCTACACCTCCATGTGATCTATGCGTTCTGTCCGCCCTATGTAGGTTGTAACCAGGTATCCATACCTCACTATCTTCCTGATCTTTAATGTGAGTTTCTGTGAGAGCCGCAAATATAGCGTTTCCTTCTTCTAGCAGGCCCCTAATAAATGGTACTTTGTTCGTGGTTCTATTTTTTAGGCCTTGGATATTTGCAAACAAGATTGGGGAGGGATTGTTTGGAGTACTATGTGTACCTAATAGTCTTCGGGATGTATTGGCCACTCTTGGGAGGCCAGGAGGTGCTCGAGGTGTTCTATGTGCTCTTCCATCTCCCTCAGTCTCTTCATCTTCATCTGCCCTTTCCCTCCTTGCCTTTTTCCTCTGTCTCGTCCTCGCATAGCTAGAGAGTTTTTTGGGCTACCATTCGTGTTAGGTCTAGCATATCTCCAAGTCCCTCTAATATGAAAAGCTGGGCATTTCATATTGTAGCAGGTCTTGTTCTTAAGTGATGTCTTGCAAAGGGATGGGTGGTGGTATTTGCAGGTTTCACCAAATCTACATTTTCCATGACTGGTTATGTTGTTGCAAATTTTGGGATGAGCAAATCTACATGAATTCCCATTATATTCGCCCTTTTGACCAAAGTAGCACCTTCTTTCCAGATAATATCTGCACACTGGTGTAGACAACCCCAGTAGGTGGGGCTGGGGCTGCAAGGGGTTATGTGGTGAGCTAAGTGTGGTTGTGGGTGATAGTAGGCTTGGTGTATGGGTGGGTGAGGCCTGCAGGGGGGTGGAGTTACGGGTCAGTTGTAGGTGGGCAGGTGGCAGTGGTGAGGGGGGAGACGATGTGGAAGGGGAGCCTGATATGGGGGCTTGTTGCATCCTACGTTCATCCTGCAATTGTATTTGATTAACAGCAGTAGGGTGGTCAATGGCCATAGATGGGATTAATGTGGGTGTTTTCTGGGTCTGGGGAGGTGTGGGGAGATGTGCGGCAGGGTTTGTGTATATGTAGGGTGCGAAAGGTTGTTGTTCGGCAGGCGATGTGTGTTGATGTGCAGGAGGCAATGTGGGCATTATCATGGGAAGGTGTGCGTGTGTGGGTTGTGATATTTGTATGGGCCCTGAGGCCCCAATAGTTCCCCATTTTCTGTGAAAGGTAGCTATGTCTTGGCAATATTTCAGTCTATCTTGTACTTCTGTATTTTCTACAGTCTGTATGACTTGCCATGTGATATCGAAACAACTATCGCAGAAATGGAGGTTCTTCCCTCTTGTATTGTACGCCTCATTTATTGGTGTCAATCCTATGCAAATCCAGTAGTATGGTTGCTTGCATATCCGACATGCGGTGCCTTCATGCATGTGTATATTCATCTTACAACTCGTACAGTTGTCTCTGGTAAAAAAAAAAAAAAATTTTTTCCACCCGCCCTTACATGGGGGAGAGAGAGAGAGAGAGAGAGAGGGGGGGGGGGGGGGCTTGGAGGACAAGGAGGTGTTTGTTACGCGGTTTGTGGGGAGTGTGGGGGGGGGGGGGTGCCACTCGTTTACCCTCGTTATGTTTAAACTTTAAGTAACTTTAAGTAACACTTTCAATAATTATCTTATGAAACAGAATTCTCACTGGCACTCTAGGAAAATAATGAACTTTCCAGGCTACCTACAGTATATATAGTATCTATTTTAATTTTCATATTTTACCTATCAACTTGATTCAACACTGCTCAGGTTCGAATTTTCACCACATTTGAGAGAGAGAGAGAGGGGGGGGGGGCTTGGAGGACAAGGTGTTTGTTACGCTGTTTGTGGAGAGTGTGGGGGGGGGGGGGGGGGGGGGAGTGCCACTCGTTTACACTCGTTATGTTTAAACTTTAAGTAACTTTAAGTAACACTTACAATAATTATCTTATGAAACAGAATTCTCACTTCTAGTTCATTCTCTAGTTCACTATCTCATGCACTCTCTCCCTCCCTTCCTTTCTCTGTTCATCCCTCCCTTCAATCACTCCCTCATTCCCACCCACCCTCACCCACTTACTCTCACTCACTCGCTAAATAAACTACTCACCTTCACTCACTCACTCATATTTTGTGTTCGCTCACTCATATCTTTCGTTCACTCACTCACTCACTCAATCATATCTTTCGTTCACTTCCTTACTTATCTTTCATTCACACACTCACTCATATCTTTCGTTCACTCACTCACCTCGCTACCGCCAGACGCTGCAGACGCTCTGTCAACGCTCTCACGATATCGATCATAATTTGAGTATTAACTATTCATCCTCTTCATTCTTGTGCATGAAAGGTGGTTAAGAGCACGTTTAACCATCCTGTAGTTTAGTAAGTAACACTGCACGATATTTCGCTGTGTATTGACTGATAAACTTTGTGTTTATCACAAGACTCCTGCTCGGACAGGGCGCCACTAGCGCCATCTGTTGTTTTGTTTTGTTTGTAAACAAACGCTCTCTTCTTAGTTGATATAAAATCGTAGCCCCTAATTTTACCCATTACCTACTGTAGTAAATATCAATTTAACTGCCTTGTATGTAAGTAAAGCTTTGCATATTAATTTGCTAATAAACAATATTGTGTACTAACTAACCTGCCTACAGGAACGAACGCCGACGCCATTTTGTAAACAAACTTTTTTTGGGGATTATACATATTAAATTCCAGCCAATTTTGTAGTAAATTTAGGTGCATTCATTTATCTATTCCCCCTAGATATATTCTTGACTTTTTCTCCTCCGAGTGATTTTACTTTAAGCTAAGGGTGGTATTTGTACAAACTAACCTAGCCTAACCCAACCTGCCAAGCTTTTAACCTAATCCAAACCTAGCCTAGCCTATAGCCAGCCAATCTGTTGTTCTTATTAACTCTAGTAGATATTGTATTTAGTATCCTACTGTAGCTATATATATCTGTAATTTTAGTTGTTGCTTGCACGATCTTGTAGTAACCTTTGACTGATACATTTTGTTTTGTTTTATCTAAAAAGAGTAGGCTACTGCTTTACTAGGCTACAGTGACACCAGGGCCATCTGTTGATACAGTATATTAACCCCTTGTGTGCGGTCACACTTTATTTTTATATAATCTCTATTTGGTGAATTGTATATTTAGTTACATATTCTGTTATATATATATATTTGTTTAAGGTTAGGTTATCACACCTGGTAGCCTATTTCTGCGTATTTCAATTTTATTATTTTCGGTTAGGCTATTCAACGCTGGTAGCCTATTGGTGCGTATTTAAATTTTTAAAAACTTTTGGTTAGGCTATCGCCCCTGGAAGCCTAATTCTGCGTATCTCAAATTTTTTGTTTTCGGTTAGGCTATCACCCCTGATAACCTATTGTTGTGTATTTCAACATTGTTTTCGGTTGAAGTGATTGAAGTGTTTCTAAAGTGAGTGAAGTGTTTTAAAGTGAGTTAAGTGTTTTAAAGTGAGTTAAGTGTTTTAAAGTGAGTGAAGTGATCTGAAGAAACTGACTGTTACCATGCCTCGCACTTGTACGAACTGCGCCAGTAGGTTTGGTGAGTCCATGTTTGTTACTGTCGATCTTCAAGTCTGCCGTCTCTGCCAGCAACAAGAGAATTTGACAGTGAAATTAGATGAAGCCTACAACAAGATCAACGTCCTCACCATGAAGCTGGAATCACTCCAAGAGTTTGTAACACTCAACGTTGGAGTACCACAAACTTCAATTGTCACTGCAACTCCAGCAGCCACCAACGCCCCAACGTCAACTGCCAACAATTCAACGCCTGCAGTAGCCATTTCATCTGATGGTTCCGATACTCAAGAAACAAATTTTAACTCTCTTCCCCCTCAAGACAACTTCCGTGTTGTGAGGAACAACGTTTGCCCCAAGACCAGGAAACCCATACCGATTACCGAGTGTCAAAACCGCTTCCAGATACTCGCAGACTCAGATGACGAAGCGGAAATAGAAGAAGTCCGGCTCGTGGGAGACTCGATGATACGTGGTCAGCTCACAGAGTTTTGCGCCAGAGCACCTAAGACCAGGAAGCGTTTTTGTATCCCTGGTGGTGGTGTGGACGACGTAGTTGCTGCAGTTGACGAAGTATCTAAGCTGGCCCCTGCTAATACAATGTACGTCATCCACGTTGGATCCAACGATGTACAGCGAACCCGGTCGGAAGATTTGCTTTTAAAGTACCAGCAGCTGATCAAGTCGTTTAAGGAGAAGTCATCAAGGATCATCGTCTCAGGAATCGTCCCCCGGCTTGGTGTAGAGAGGCGATTATACAACATAGCCACCAGCACAAATCGTTGTCTAGCAAACCTCTGCAGGAAGGAAAACGTGGGATTCGTCGACACCTGGGACAATTTCTACTACGATGACTATTTGTTTTCGGACGATGGAGTTCATCTGAACCAGGTGGGAGCAGCACGTTTTGGGCGTCTTCTCAACGATGCGGTGAAGGATTTTCGGAGAAGAAATCGACTCAGCACAGGACAACCAGGAAGGAGGACCGAAGACAGCGAGGGCGGCAACCTGCGAAGGAATTAAATGCTAATCTGTCAAGAACCGCGAATTTGGATAAAGCTCCACCAACACGACCCAAATTCAAAACCGCCAGGGATAACGACCGAGGACCGATGTCAGCCATGAATGTAAATGTAGATCCGATCAGAACCAAAAATTTGATTAAAGAACGTTCTGTGAGTTCTAAAACCGCAACTTTAAAGGTTTTCTATGCAAACGCTCGTAGCATACGCAATAAATTTTCAGATTAAGAGGAATAGTGTTTACTGAAAATTATGATGTGATTGGTATAACAGAATCTTGGCTCAATACAGTAGATAGAGACTTTTTAGCAGAGTATTCACTTCCCGGTTATGTAATGTTGAGAAAAGCCGAATAAATAAAAATGGAGGTGGCGTTTTTATTTTATATCAAAAGAAAGTCTTAACCCGACCCTCTTGTCAAAACCTCAAATTGTGAACGTCGACACATCTTTTGTGCTAATAAAAGAATAATAAAGGTACAAAAAATAATACTTGCATTAATATACAGACCTCCCAGCTCAATCAGTGCAAACTGACCGAGAAATTTATGAACAAATTGCAGATGTAAGTAACTCACAAGATACCGTATTTTTTGGCAACTTTAATTTACCTGTGACCAAGTGGGGCGATACTCTTACTTCACACTCCGGACATGACTTGTATACGAACTTGCAAGAGAGTGCGCTTTATCAATTTGTTCGAACACCGACCCGTGGTAATAACGTTCTTGACATTGTACTTGCAACAAAAGAAGAATTAATAGAGAATTTGAATGTTGGTGATGAATTCAGTAACAGCGACCATCGTACGATAACTTTCACTTTAAAGTTTACTAGTAACGAACCAAATAGTAGCATCGAAAAAGTCCCTAATTTCAAGAAAGCAAACTTTCATAAACTTAGAGCTATGTTTAAAGAAACTGACTGGAGCTTTTTAATTAACAATAACGACATAAATACATCTTGGAAGTTATTCGAAACCACTTACCTAAAAGCAGTGCAAGACTGCATACCATCGAAAATACGGCATCCAGGCCATAATAATAAGCCCAAATGGTGGAATAAAGATATTTCAAACTGCCTGCTTGCTAAAAAATTTGCTAATGATAGATTAAAATCCTCACAAAATGACGAAGAACGGGTGAAATTTGTAGAGCTACGACGCAAAGCCAAAAAGTTAATTAAGCAAAGTAAAAAGACCCTAGAGTTACATATTGCGAATCAAAGTAAAACAACCCCAAAAGAATTCTATAGTTATATCAGAAAGAAAAAAGTAGTTACTTCAACTGTTGGACCGTTAGTCGATGAAAATGGAGAATACACCAAAGACGAAGTACAAATGAGTAATGCCCTCAATACCTTCTTTGCATCAGTTTTTACAACAGAAGACCTCCGTGATATCCCTACACCATCGCCGATTCAGATTGATTATTCAGATGTTCTAAGCAATATCACCGTTACAGAGAGAGAAGTATTGAATTGTTTAGATAAACTCAAGGTAAATAAAACGCCTGGACCTGATAAAATCTCGCCTAGAGTTCTAAAGGAAGCTAAGGATGAGCTTTCCAAACCACTGACATTACTATTCAATAAATCCTTGCAGTCTGGAACTATGCCTGATCAGTGGAAGATAGCCAACGTAACACCGATATTCAAAAAAGGCAGCAAATCCCTACCCAGTAACTATCGTCCAATTAGCTTAACCTCAGTTGTATGTAAAATGCTAGAAACGGTCATAAGAGACAGACTCGTAAATCACTTAGAGGAAAATAACATACTTAAAGATACTCAACACTGCTTTCGTAAAAAACGTTCCTGTTTAACAAACCTCTTAGACTTCTTCCACGATATCCTCAACCTCTACGATGAGAGTAAAGCTGTAGATATTATATACCTTGATTTTCAAAATGCCTTTGACAAAGTTCCCCACAAACGTTTACTGCTATAACTAAAAGCGCATGGAATACAAGACGGTGTGTTGAAATGGATAGAAAATTGGCTCAGCGACAGAAAGCAAAGAGTAGTCATAAACGGTAAGGCATCTAAATGGACCAATGTAAGTAGCGGGGTACCCCAGGGATCGGTACTAGGACCAATTCTCTTCCTAATTTACATCAACGACATAGATGAGGGTCTCACCTGTACAATCTCAAAATTTGCTGACGATACAAAAATTGCAAATAGCGTACTCTCAAAAGATCAAGTTGACGATATGCAACACAATCTAGAGAAATTGTCACATTGGGCCCAAATTTGGCAAATGAGTTTCAAAGGGGATAAATGTAAAGTACTACATATCGGATACCTAAATGAGAAAGCAAACTATTCGATGAATGGCACTCAGCTTAAGAATGTAAACAGAGAAACCGATCTGGGAGTAACAATATCGAGTAACCTAAAACCGAGTCAACAATGTTCAGAAGTTGATAAGAAGGCAAACAAAATAATTGGCTTTATAGGCAGATCATTTGAGCATAAATCCAAAGACGTAATCCTAACCCTTTACAATTCCTTAGTCCGCCCTCTTCTGGAATACTGCGTTCAATGCTGGTGCCCTTATTACCAAAAAGACATAAACAAGCTAGAACGAGTTCAACGTAGAGTTACCAAAATGATACCTACCCTAAAGAACAAACCATACGAAGAGCGTCTTAGAGAATTAAATCTATTTCCTTTAACCCAGCGCAGATTAAGAGGTGACTTAATTCAAGTGTTCAAAATCATCAAAGGCATCGACAATATGAACTGTAGTAAGTACTTCACTATCGACCAATCTAATTACACGCGGGGAAACGGTTGCAAAATTATTGGTAAATCTTTTAACTCGCACGAATCTAAGAATTTCTTCTTCAATCGAGTTGTCAACTTGTGGAATGGGCTTCCCCGAGACGTTATAGACTGCAGCACCGTTGATTCATTTAAATTCCGCCTAGACAAATATCTCGCATCAAACCCGCGACTGACTGCGTTTGTAAATGAATAACTTTATTTTATTCTCCCCTCAGTTACTAACCCATCTGTCCCCTACTAACTTCCTAGTCCTGCCACGTTAGTGGCAGGGCAGTAGTTCCCGTTCCAATGTTCCCTTACCCACTCTAAACCACTGTTTGGACACTTGATCCTCAGTGTTTTGGAGGACAAGCAACCTAGAAGGGTCACTAGATCTGTTGTTGCTTGATTTCCTTTGTACTCCTTTGTACTCAATCATATCTTTCGTTCACTCAGTAACTCGGCCATATCTTTCGTTCACTCACTCAATCATATCTTTCGTTCACTCACTGTCCCATATCTTTCGTTCACTCACTCAATCATATTTTTCGTTCACTCACTCAATCATATCTTTCGTTCACTCACTCACGTATATCTTTCGTTTACTCACTAACTCATATTTCGTTTACTCACTCACTCATATTTCGTTTACTCACTCACTCATATTTCGTTTACTCACTCACTCATATTTCGTTTACTCACTCACTCAAATGTTTCGTTTACTCACTCACTCGTATCTGTCGTTCACTCACTCATATCTTTCGTTCACTCAATCACTCCACTGTACCTCCACTACACTCCACCTTCTACCTCCACTCCACTCCACCTTCTCCCTCCACTCCACCTTCTCCCCTCCACTCCACTCCACCTTCTCCCTCCACTCCACCTTCTCCACTCCACTCCACTCTCCACTCCACTCCACCTCCCTCCACTCCACTCCACCTTCTCCCTCCACTCCACTCTACTCCACCTTCTCCTTTCACTCCACTCCACCTTCTCCCCCCCTCCACTCCACTCCACCTTCTCCCTCCACTCCACTCCACCTTCTCCACTCCACTCCTTCTCCCTTCACTCCACCTTCTCCCTCCACTCCACTCCACCTTCTCCCTCCACTTCTCCACTCCACTCCTTCCACTTCACTCCACTTCTCCTCCACTCCACCTTCTCCCTCCATAACCCTCCACTCCACTCTACCTTCTCCACTCCACTCCCCCACTCCACTCCACCCCTTCTCCACTTCTCTCCACTCCACTCTACTTCTCCCCTCCACACTCCACCTTCTCCCTCCCCTCCACTCCACTCCACCTCCCTTCACTCCACTCCACCTTCTCCCTCCACTCCACCTTCTCCTTCCACTCCACTCTACCTTCTCCTTCCACTCCACACCACCTCCTCCCTTCACTCCACTCTACCTTCTCCCTTCACTCCACTACACCTCCTCCCTCCACTCCACACCACGTTCTCCCTCCACTCCACTCTACCTTCTCCTTCCACTCCACACCACCTCCTCCCTTCACTCCACACCACCTCCTCCCTTCACTCCACTACACCTCCTCCCTCCACTCCACACCACGTTCTCCCTCCACTCCACTCCACCTTCTCCCTCCACTCCACTCCACCTTCTCCCTCCACTCCACTCCACCTTCTCCCTACACTCCACTCCACTTTCTCCCTCACCATCTTCTCCCTCCACTCCATTCCACCTTCTCCCTCCACTCCACTCCATTTTCTCCCTCCACTCCACCTCCTCCCTCCACTCCACTCCACTTCCTGACCACTGGAATTACCTCAACTTGCGACATACGAGAGCCAAATTTTGTGTCCACCTATATCTTACCTCGGTGACCTCTCTCTCTCTCTCTCTCTCTCTCAAACCTAAATTTCCACCAGGCTATGAAAAAACGCAAATATGATTTTAAGTAAGTGTTTTAAAATTTACATTAAAAGCTTCTTCTCCTACCCCTCCTCCTCCTCTCTCTCTCTCTCTCTCTCTCTCTCTCTCTCTTACCAATCAAAGTATATTTACGCTTGTATTTTTAAACAATTATTGCCTTTGCAACATGATTTATTGCCGAATGAACTTGATAAATGACGTTACCTTTATAAATCAATATGCTAATCCGTCTACAATTATTCCCACTCATTCCCACAGTATTCGTTCGGGTTTAGGCGCTCTGACTTAGGGAGATAAATATTTAAGAGTACAAGCGTAACACTGTACAGGTAGGAACCTACGACACACGGTATCGTTATCGTTCTTGTCAGTTGGTTTGCAAAATATCTAAAAACATACGAACAATGTAGACAAAGCTCATGTTGCGGCATTAACCCCGCCAACGCGAGGACGCCTTTGTTACCATTGATTCTGGACAAAATTAGACGATTTTATGCAGTTTAATAATGACCTATGCTTTCAGAGGATATATTGAGATTGTATTTGCCCCTTTGAGTTCTAGAGGTAGAATATAATCTAAATATAATCGTCTAATATTAATCAGCATATGATATTTATTATGTCATCGCGCTGAAGTGGTAAGTGACAGTGAATATTGGATCCCCCCCCCCCACCATGGTATTCATATGCCCATATCCAGGCTCTCCCTCTTCAAAGGACTGGAATTTTTGAAAAGGGGCCCAAGTCCTGACGCTATTCTTATTTTACAGTGTGCTGGCTTAAAAATCCAGAAGGGTTGATCTTTGGAAGTGATAAAACGGCCAATACAATGTGATTTATGTTAACTTTAGTGAATTCCTTCTCATATTAAACACAGTATTAAAATCAAATAGTCCCGGTTTGACACCCTCTCCATGTTGAAACCCCTCAAATAGTTTCTATCCTAGATTTGACACCCCCACACTGTAAAATATAGAAAGGTAATAATAAATATATATAACATCATTGGGTATTTTGATAGCGATGTACCTTTCTATCCTTATTTTGAATGGGTATATTACTGCTAATACAGGGTGTTTCTAAAATACCTTTTATACATTTCAGAATAAATATAGTTTATTATGTGACGGTTTTGGAAATATATTATATTTACCGGGATATTACTCATTTTCGTTTAATAGGAAAGTCTAGGGGATGAAAACGATCAGTAGATTACCATCACCTCAACTACTTTATTTTGTCACACCTAATTAATCAGGGTAGGCTATATGTTTATGGCCACTTTATAATATCCTTTTCTTGACTATATGTTTTGACAACGTTTCGCATATAGTTTTTTTTTTTGTGTGCAGATACTGGCGAGGGCAGGGTATTGTAGTCACTCCTAGGCTTTTGTTTGATGTTTTTGTCTTTATTTCTGCTTTCAAAGTTTCTCGAGAACAAAATAATGAATGGACTATTATGAAACTTGGTCAACACTTTCATTTGGTACCTTAAATGGTTCAGTCGTGAGCTTACATTAGGTTTCACCATATCAAACCTTTGAACCTTTAAAGTAAAATTCTGAAAATTATGAGCAATAATAAAGTATTGTAGTATATTGATACTGATTCAAATCGGTGCGTGACGGCGTCACCATTTATGCTCTAGTCTAAACTGTAGCTTTCAGTTTTTGTTTAACATTGCACGAAGCACTAAGGATATGCATCTTCTTCGAGTTCTCCTGCCTAACTCGCTCCTTGTATCATCATATTTTACTTCCTCCCTTCTTACTCCCTCCACTCTTATGGTTTTCCACTTCTCTTCCCCTCTCATCCTACTGTCCGCCCCCTTCCCCATTTCTCCCTCCACTCCCGTTATTTTCCTCCTTCATTCTATTTCCTCTCCCTCAACTCCTAGTATCTTCCTCATCTCATCTCATATAGGCTATAACCCTTGGTGGCCTATTTCTGTTTAAATAAACATAAAATTGTTTTCGGTTCAGCTATCACTGCATATTCAAATTTAATTTTGTTTTGTTTAAATTTTTGGTTAGGCTATCACCGCTGATAACCTATTTGTGTGTATTTCAAAAAATTTGTTTTCGGTTAGGCCTATTTAAGTAAGTGAAGCGACCTGAAGGGAGTGAAGTGTTTTTAAAGTGAGTTTGGTGTTTTTAAAGTGAGTTAAGTGTTTTTAAGTGAGTGAAGTGATCTGAAGAAAGTGATCGTCACCATGCCTCGTGCCTGTACGAACTGCGCCGGTAGGTTTGGTGCTTCCATGTTTGCTCCTGCCGATCCACAAGTCTGCCGACTCTGCCAGCAACGAGAGGATTTGACAGCAAAATTGGATGAAGCCCACAACAAGATCAACGCCCTCACCAGGAAGCTGGAATCACTCCAAGAGTTTGTAACACTCAACATTGGAGTATCACTAACTCCAATTGTTTCAACTCCAGCATCCACCACCGCCCCAACGTCATCTGCCAACAATCCAACACCTGCAGTAGACACTGCAGCAGATGCTTCTGACGAACCTGAGCCGACATCAAACCAGGACAGCCGCCCTGTTCACCTTAGTCTGTCCCCCACTCCTCGTGCAAGAAGCCTGCTAGCACAAAAAGTACCAACCCCTCGCCCCCGTTCTAACCACTCCTCTCCCCGACCTGTACGTAGAGTCCCGTCACCACAGGTTTCCGGATTTACACCAGTGAGGAACGGTGCACGGCCAACGCAGAAAAGGTCTCATCTACCAGTCACAATGTCAAACAGATTTGAGATATTGGTAGAGATGGAAGACGAACCAAAAGAGACCAGGCTCGTTGGGGATTCCATCCTACGAGGACAGGTCGAAGAGTTCTGCGACAGAGCCCCAAATCAACGAAAAATATTTTGCATCCCAGGAGCTGGACTGGACGACATTGTGGAAGCCTTCGAAGATACCACAAAGGATGCAAATGAAAATACCCTTTTTGTCATCCATGCTGGTTCAAATGACGTCATGCGCACCAGATCCGAAGAATTGATGGAGAAATATCGCAATATGATCCAGCACTACAAAAACAAGTCAAGGAATATCATAATCTCAGGCATTCTCCCCAAGATCGACGCACCTGACAAATTCTACGACAAGGCCTTCAGCACAAATAGCCGACTAAAATATTTGTGTCTGAGGGAAGAAGTTTAATTAATCAACCTCTGGGACAACTTCTACAACCAGCCTACTCTGTTCCGCAAGGATGGCACTCATCTAAACCCTGTGGGTTCAGCACGCATGGGTCGTCTCCTACACGAAGCAGTCCGCAGCCATGGATCAAAAAACGCCATCCGAGAAGAAGAAGCAGTGACATAAATCATCCAACGCCAAGAAAAAAACAGAGGCAACCGAGGACCACCAGCGATAAGGACCGAAGACAGCGAGGACTGAGGACAGCCATGAACATAAATGTAGATCCAACAAGAACCAAAAATATTATTAAAGAGCGTTCCGTGAGTTCTAAAATAACAAATTTAAAGGTTTTCTATGGAAACGCTCGTAGCATACGCAATAAATTTTCAGATTTAGAGGAGCTAGTGTTTACAGAAAATTATGATGTGATTGGCATAACAGAATCTTGGCTCAATACAGAAGATAGAGACTTTTTAGCAGAGTATTCACTTCCCAGTTATGTAAAGTTTGAGAAAAGCCGAATAAATCGAAATGGAGGTGGCGTTTTACTTTATATCAAAGAAAGTCTTAACCCTACCCTCTTGTCAAAACCTCAAATTGTGAACGTCGACGCATCTTTTGTGCTAATAAAGAATAATAAAGGTACAAAACTAATACTTGCATTAATATACAGACCTCCAGCTCAATCAGTGCAAACTGACCAAGAAATTTACGAACAAATTGCAGATGTAAGTAACTCACAAGATACCGTAATTTTTGGCGACTTTAATTTACCTGTGACCAAGTGGGGCGATACTCTTACTTCACACTCCGGACATGACTTGTATACGAACTTGCAAGAGAGTTCGCTTTATCAATTTGTTCGAACGCCGACCCGTGGTAATAACGTTCTTGACATTGTACTTGCAACAAAAGAAGAATTAATAGAGAATTTGAATGTTCGTGATGAATTCAGTAACAGCGACCATCGTACGATAACTTTCACTTTAAAGTTTACTAGTAACGAACCAAATAGTAGCATCGAAAAAGTCCCTAATTTCAAGAAAGCAAACTTCCATAAACTTAGAGCTAGCCTATGTTTAAAGAAACTGACTGGAGCTTTTTAATTAACAATAACGACATAAATACATCTTGGAAGTTATTCGAAACCACTTACCTAAAAGCAGTGCAAGACTGTATACCATCGAAAATACGGCGTCCAGGCCATAATAATAAGCCCAAATGGTGGAATAAAGATATTTCAAACTGCCTGCTTGCTAAAAAATTTGCTAATGATAGATTAAAATCCTCACAAAATGACGAAGAACGGGTGAAATTTGTAGAGCTACGACGCAAAGCCAAAAAGTTAATTAAGCAAAGAAAAAAGACCCTAGAGTTACATATTGCGAATCAAAGTAAAACAAACCCGAAAGAATTCTATAGTTATATCAGAAAGAAAAAAATAGTTACTTCAACTGTTGGACCGTTAGTCGATGAAAACGGAGAATACACCAAAGACGAAGTACAAATGAGTAATGCCCTCAATACCTTCTTTGCATCAGTTTTTACAACAGAAGACCTCAGTGATATCCCTACACCATCGCCGATTCAGATTGATAATTCAGATGTTCTAAGCAATATCACCGTTACAGAGAGAGAAGTATTGAATTGTTTAGATAAACTCAAGATAAATAAAACGCCTGGACCTGATACAATCTCGCCTAGAGTTCTAAAGGAAGCTAAGGATGAGCTTTCCAAACCACTGACATTACTATTCAATAAATCCTTGCAGTCTGGAACTATGCCTGATCAGTGGAAGCTAGCCAACGTAACACCGATATTAAAAAAAGGCAGCAAATCCCTACCCAGTAACTATCGTCCAATTAGCTTAACCTCAGTTGTATGTAAAATGCTAGAAACGGTCATACGAGACAGACTCGTAAATCACTTAGAGGAAAATAACATACTTAAAGATACTCAACACGGCTTTCGTAAAAAACGTTCCTGTTTAACAAACCTCTTAGACTTCTTCCACGATATTCTCAACCTCTACGATGAGAGTAAAGCTGTAGATATTATATACCTTGATTTTCAAAAGGCCTTTGACAAAGTTCCCCACAAACGTTTACTGCTAAAACTAAAAGCGCATGGAATACAAGACGGTGTGTTGAAATGGATAGAAAATTGGCTCAGCGACAGAAAGCAAAGAGTAGTCATAAACGGTAAGGCATCTAAATGGACCAATGTAAGTAGCGGGGTACCCCAGGGATCGGTACTAGGACCAATTCTCTTTCTAATTTACATCAATGACATAGATGAGGGTCTCACCTGTACAATCTCAAAATTTGCTGACGATACAAAAATTGCAAATAGCGTACTCTCAAAAGAACAAGTTGACGATATGCAACACAATCTAGATAAATTGTCATGTTGGGCCCAAATTTGGCAAATGAGTTTCAATGCGGATAAATGTAAAGTACTACATATCGAATACCTAAATGAGAAAGCAAACTATTCGATGAATGGCACTCAGCTTAAGAATGTAAACAGAGAAACCGATCTGGGAGTAACAATATCGAGTAACCTAAAACCGAGTCAACAATGTTCAGAAGTTGTTAAGAAGGTAAACAAAATAATTGGCTTTATAGGCAGATCATTTGAGCATAAATCCAAAGAAGTTATCCTAACCCTTTACAATTCCTTAGTCCGCCCTCTTCTGGAATACTGCGTTCAATCCTGGTGCCCTTATTACCAAAAAGATATAAACAAGCTAGAACGAGTTCAGTGTAGAGTTACCAAAATTATACCTAGCCTAAAGAACAAACCATACGAAGAGCGTCTTAGAGAATTAAATCTATTTCCTTTAACCCAGCGCAGATTAAGAGGTGACTTAATTCAAGTGTTCAAAATCATCAAAGGCATCGACAATATGAACTATAGTAAGTACTTCACTATCGACCAATCTAATTACACACGGGGAAACGGTTTGCAAAATTATTGGTAAATCTTTTAACTCACACGAATCTAAGAATTTCTTCTTCAATCGAGTTGTCAACTTGTGGAATGGGCTTCCCCGAGACGTTATAGACTGCAGCACCGTTGATTCATTTAAATTCCGCCTAGACAAATATCTCGCATCAAACCCGCGACTGACTGCGTTTGTAAATGAATAACTTTATTTTATTCTCCCCTCAGTTACTAACCTATCTGTCCCCTACTAACTTCCTAGTCCTGCCACGTTAGTGGCAGGGCAGTAGTTCCCTTTCCAATGTTCCCTTACCCACTCTAAACCACTGTTTGGACACTTGATCCTCAGTGTTTTGGAGGACAAGCAACCTAGAAGGGTCACTAGATCTGTTGTTGCTTGATTTCCTTTGTACTCCTTTGTACTTTGTACTCAATCATATCTTTCGTTCACTCAGTAACTCGGCCATATCTTTCGTTCACTCACTCAATCATATTTTTCGTTCACTCACTGTCCCATATCTTTCGTTCACTCACTCAATCATATTTTTCGTTCACTCACTCAATCATATCTTTCGTTCACTCACTGTCCCATATCTTTCGTTCACTCACTCACGTATATCTTTCGTTTACTCACTAACTCATATTTCGTTTACTCACTCACTCATATTTCGTTTACTCACTCACTCATATTTCGTTTACTCACTCACTCAAATGTTTCGTTTACTCACTCACTCGTATCTGTCGTTCACTCACTCATATCTTTCGTTCACTCAATCACTCCACTGTACCTCCACTACACTCCACCTTCTACCTCCACTCCACTCCACCTTCTCCCCTCCACTCCACCTTCTCCCCTCCACTCCACTCCACCTTCTCCCTCCACTCCACCTTCTCCACTCCACTCCACCTTCTCCCTCCACTCCACTCCACCTCCCTCCACTCCACTCCACCTTCTCCCTCCACCTTCTCCTTTCACTCCACTCCACCTTCTCCCCCCCTCCACTCCACTCCACCTTCTCCCTCCACTCCACTCCGCCTTCTCCCTTCACTCCACTCCACCTTCTCCCTCCACTCCACTCCACCTTCTCCCTCCACTCCACTCCACCTTCTCCCTCCACTCCACTCCACTCCTTCTCCCTTCACTCCACCTTCTCCCTCCACTCCACTCCACCTTCTCCCTCCACTAAACCTTCTCCACTCCACTCTACCTTCTCCCTCCACTCCACTCCACCTCCTACCTCCACTCCACCTTCTCTCTCCACTCCACTCCACCTTCTCCCTCCACTCCACTCCACCTTCTCCCTCCACTCCCCTCCACTCCACCTCCCTTCACTCCACTCCACCTTCTCCCTCCACTCCACCTTCTCCTTCCACTCCACACCACCTCCTCCCTTCACTCCACTCTACCTTCTCCCTTCACTCCACTACACCTCCTCCCTCCACTCCACACCACGTTCTCCCTCCACTCCACTCTACCTTCTCCTTCCACTCCACACCACCTCCTCCCTTCACTCCACACCACCTCCTCCCTTCACTCCACTACACCTCCTCCCTCCACTCCACACCACGTTCTCCCTCCACTCCACTCCACCTTCTCCCTCCACTCCACTCCACCTTCTCCCTCCACTCCACTCCACCTTCTCCCTACACTCCACTCCACTTTCTCCCTCCACTCCATCTTCTCCCTCCACTCCATTCCACCTTCTCCCTCCACTCCACTCCATTTTCTCCCTCCACTCCACCTCCTCCCTCCACTCCACTCCACTTCCTGACCACTGGAATTACCTCAACTTGCGACATACGAGAGCAAAATTTTGTGTCCACCTATATCTTACCTCGGTGACCTCTCTCTCTCTCTCTCTCTCTCTCTCTCTCTCTCTCTCTCTCTCTCTCTCTCTCTCAAACCTAAATTTCCACTAGGCTATGAAAAAACGCAAATATGATTTTAAGTAAGTGTTTTAAAATTTACATTAAAAGTTTCTTCTCCTACCCCTCCTCCTCTCTCTCTCTCTCTCTCTCTCTCTTACCAATCAAAGTATATTTACGCTTGTATTTTTAAACAATTATTGCCTTTGCAACATGATTTATTGCCGAATGAACTTGATAAATGACGTTACCTTTATAAATCAATATGCTAATCCGTCTACAATTATTCCCACTCATTCCCACAGTATTCGTTCGGGTTTAGGCGCTCTGACTTAGGGAGATAAATATTTAAGAGTACAAGCGTAACACTGTACAGGTAGGAACCTACGACACACGGTATCGTTATCGTTCTTGTCAGTTGGTTTGCAAAATATCTAAAAACATACGAACAATGTAGACAAAGCTCATGTTGCGGCATTAACCCCGCCAACGCGAGGACGCCTTTGTTACCATTGATTCTGGACAAAATTAGACGATTTTATGCAGTTTAATAATGACCTATGCTTTCAGAGGATATATTGAGATTGTATTTGCCCCTTTGAGTTCTAGAGGTAGAATATAATCTAAATATAATCGTCTAATATTAATCAGCATATGATATTTATTATGTCATCGCGCTGAAGTGGTAAGTGACAGTGAATATTGGATCCCCCCCCCCCCACCATGGTATTCATATGCCCATATCCAGGCTCTCCCTCTTCAAAGGACTGGAATTTTTGAAAAGGGGCCCCTGTCCTGACGCTATTCTTATTTACAGTGTGCTGGCTTAAAAATCCAGAAGGGTTGATCTTTGGAAGTGATAAAATGGCCAATACAATGTGATTTATGTTAACTTTAGTGAATTCCTTCTCATATTAAACACAGTATTAAAATCAAATAGTCCCGGTTTGACACCCTCTCCATGTTGAAACCCCTCAAATAGTTTCTATCCTAGATTTGACACCCCCACACTGTAAAATATAGAAAGGTAATAATAAATATATATAACATCATTGGGTATTTTGATAGCGATGTACCTTTCTATCCTTATTTTGAATGGGTATATTACTGCTAATACAGGGTGTTTCTAAAATACCTTTTATACATTTCAGAATAAATATAGTTTATTATGTGACGGTTTTGGAAATATATTATATTTACCGGGATATTACTCATTTTCGTTTAATAGGAAAGTCTAGGGGATGAAAACTATCAGTAGATTACCATCACCTCAACTACTTTATTTTGTCACACCTAATTAATCAGGGTAGGCTATATGTTTATGGCCACTTTATAATATCCTTTTCTTGACTATATGTTTTGAAAACGTTTCGCATATAGTTTTTTTTTTTGTGTGCAGATACTGGCGAGGGCAGGGTATTGTAGTCACTCCTAGGCTTTTGTTTGATGTTTTTGTCTTTATTTCTGCTTTCAAAGTTTCTCGAGAACAAAATAATGAATGGACTATTATGAAACTTGGTCAACACTTTCATTTGGTACCTTAAATGGTTCAGTCGTGAACCATTGGTTACACCATATATGGTGATATGGTTACACCATATCAAACCTTTGAACCTTTAAAGTAAAATTCTGAAAATTATGAGCAATAATAAAGTATTGTAGTATATTGATACTGATTCAAATGGGTGCGTGACGGCGTCACCATTTATGCTCTAGTCTAAACTGTAGCTTTCAGTTTTTGTTTAACATTGCACGAAGCACTAAGGATATGCATCTTCTTCGAGTTCTCCTGCCTAACTCGCTCCTTGTATCATCATATTTTACTTCCTCCCTTCTTACTCCCTCCACTCTTATGGTTTTCCACTTCTCTTCCCCTCTCATCCTACTGTCCGCCCCCTTCCCCATTTCTCCCTCCACTCCCGTTATTTTCCTCCTTCATTCTATTTCCTCTCCCTCAACTCCTAGTATCTTCCTCATCTCATCTCATATAGGCTATAACCCTTGGTGGCCTATTTCTGTTTAAATAAACATAAAATTGTTTTCGGTTCAGCTATCACTGCGTATTCAAATTTAATTTTGTTTTGTTTTAATTTTCGGTTAGGCTATCACCGCTGATAACCTATTTGTGTGTATTTCAAAAAATTTGTTTTCGGTTAGGCCTATTTAAGTAAGTGAAGCGACCTGAAGGGAGTGAAGTGTTTTTAAAGTGAGTTTGGTGTTTTTAAAGTGAGTTAAGTGTTTTTAAGTGAGTGAAGTGATCTGAAGAAAGTGATCGTCACCATGCCTCGTGCCTGTACGAACTGCGCCGGTAGGTTTGGTGCTTCCATGTTTGCTCCTGCCGATCCACAAGTCTGCCGACTCTGCCAGCAACGAGAGGATTTGACAGCAAAATTGGATGAAGCCCACAACAAGATCAACGCCCTCACCAGGAAGCTGGAATCACTCCAAGAGTTTGTAACACTCAACGTTGGAGTATCACTAACTCCAATTGTTTCAACTCCAGCATCCACCACCGCCCCAACGTCATCTGCCAACAATCCAACACCTGCAGTAGACACTGCAGCAGATGCTTCTGACGAACCTGAGCCGACATCAAACCAGGACAACCGCCCTGTTCACCTTAGTCTCTCCCCCACTCCTCGTGCAAGAAGCCTGCTAGCACGAACAGTACCAACCCCTCGCCCCCGTTCTAACCACTCCTCTCCCCGACCTGTACGTAGAGTCCCGCCACCACAGGTTTCCGGATTTACACCAGTGAGGAACGGTGCACGGCCAACGCAGAAAAGGTCTCATCTACCAGTCACAATGTCAAAACAGATTTGAGATATTGGTAGAGATGGAAGACGAACCAGAAGAGACCAGGCTCGTTGGGGATTCCATCCTACGAGGACAGGTCGAAGAGTTCTGCGACAGAGCCCCAAATCAACGAAAAATATTTTGCATCCCAGGAGCTGGACTGGACGACATTGTGGAAGCCTTCGAAGATACCACAAAGGATGCAAATGAAAATACCCTTTTTGTCATCCATGCTGGTTCAAATGACGTCATGCGCACCAGATCCGAAGAGTTGATGGAGAAATATCGCAAGATGATCCAGCACTACAAAAACAAGTCAAGGAATATCATAATCTCAGGCATTCTCCCCAAGATCGACGCACCTGACAAATTCTACGACAAGGCCTTCAGCACAAATAGCCGACTAAAATATTTGTGTCTGAGGGAAGAAGTTTAATTAATCAACCTCTGGGACAACTTCTACAACCAGCCTACTCTGTTCCGCAAGGATGGCACTCATCTAAACCCTGTGGGTTCAGCACGCATGGGTCGTCTCCTACACGAAGCAGTCCGCAGCCATGGATCAAAAAACGCCATCCGAGAAGAAGCAGCAGTGACATAAATCATCCAACGCCAAGAAAAAAACAGAGGCAACCGAGGACCACCAGCGATAAGGACCGAAGACAGCGAGGACCGAGGACAGCCATGAACATAAATGTAGATCCGACAAGAACCAAAAATATTATTAAAGAGCGTTCCGTGAGTTCTAAAATAACAAATTTAAAGGTTTTCTATGGAAACGCTCGTAGCATACGCAATAAATTTTCAGATTTAGAGGAGCTAGTGTTTACAGAAAATTATGATGTGATTGGCATAACAGAATCTTGGCTCAATACAGAAGATAGAGACTTTTTAGCAGAGTATTCACTTCCCGGTTATGTAATGTTTGAGAAAAGCCGAATAAATCGAAATGGAGGTGGCGTTTTACTTTATATCAAAGAAAGTCTTAACCCTACCCTCTTGTCAAAACCTCAAATTGTGAACGTCGACGCATCTTTTGTGCTAATAAAGAATAATAAAGGTACAAAACTAATACTTGCATTAATATACAGACCTCCAGCTCAATCAGTGCAAACTGACCGAGAAATTTACGAACAAATTGCAGATGTAAGTAACTCACAAGATACCGTAATTTTTGGCGACTTTAATTTACCTGTGACCAAGTGGGGCGATACTCTTACTTCACACTCCGGACATGACTTGTATACGAACTTGCAAGAGAGTTCGCTTTATCAATTTGTTCGAACGCCGACCCCTGGTAATAACGTTCTTGACATTGTACTTGCAACAAAAGAAGAATTAATAGAGAATTTGAATGTTGGTGATGAATTCAGTAACAGCGACCATCGTACGATAACTTTCACTTTAAAGTTTACTAGTAACGAACCAAATAGTAGCATCGAAAAAGTCCCTAATTTCAAGAAAGCAAACTTCCATAAACTTAGAGCTATGTTTAAAGAAACTGACTGGAGCTTTTTAATTAACAATAACGACATAAATACATCTTGGAAGTTATTCGAAACCACTTACCTAAAAGCAGTGCAAGACTGTATACCATCGAAAATACGGCGTCCAGGCCATAATAATAAGCCCAAATGGTGGAATAAAGATATTTCAAACTGCCTGCTTGCTAAAAAATTTGCTAATGATAGATTAAAATCCTCACAAAATGACGAAGAACGGTGAAATTTGTAGAGCTACGACGCAAAGCCAAAAAGTTAATTAAGCAAAGAAAAAAGACCCTAGAGTTACATATTGCGAATCAAAGTAAAACAAACCCGAAAGAATTCTATAGTTATATCAGAAAGAAAAAAATAGTTACTTCAACTGTTGGACCGTTAGTCGATGAAAACGGAGAATACACCAAAGACGAAGTACAAATGAGTAATGCCCTCAATACCTTCTTTGCATCAGTTTTTACAACAGAAGACCTCAGTGATATCCCTACACCATCGCCGATTCAGATTGATAATTCAGATGTTCTAAGCAATATCACCGTTACAGAGAGAGAAGTATTGAATTGTTTAGATAAACTCAAGATAAATAAAACGCCTGGACCTGATACAATCTCGCCTAGAGTTCTAAAGGAAGCTAAGGATGAGCTTTCCAAACCACTGACATTACTATTCAATAAATCCTTGCAGTCTGGAACTATGCCTGATCAGTGGAAGCTAGCCAACGTAACACCGATATTAAAAAAAGGCAGCAAATCCCTACCCAGTAACTATCGTCCAATTAGCTTAACCTCAGTTGTATGTAAAATGCTAGAAACGGTCATACGAGACAGACTCGTAAATCACTTAGAGGAAAATAACATACTTAAAGATACTCAACACGGCTTTCGTAAAAAACGTTCCTGTTTAACAAACCTCTTAGACTTCTTCCACAATATTCTCAACCTCTACGATGAGAGTAAAGCTGTAGATATTATATACCTTGATTTTCAAAAGGCCTTTGACAAAGTTCCCCACAAACGTTTACTGCTAAAACTAAAAGCGCATGGAATACAAGACGGTGTGTTGAAATGGATAGAAAATTGGCTCAGCGACAGAAAGCAAAGAGTAGTCATAAACGGTAAGGCATCTAAATGGACCAATGTAAGTAGCGGGGTACCCCAGGGATCGGTACTAGGACCAATTCTCTTTCTAATTTACATCAACGACATAGATGAGGGTCTCACCTGTACAATCTCAAAATTTGCTGACGATACAAAAATTGCAAATAGCGTACTCTCAAAAGAACAAGTTGACGATATGCAACACAATCTAGATAAATTGTCATGTTGGGCCCAAATTTGGCAAATGAGTTTCAATGCGGATAAATGTAAAGTACTACATATCGAATACCTAAATGAGAAAGCAAACTATTCGATGAATGGCACTCAGCTTAAGAATGTAAACAGAGAAACCGATCTGGGAGTAACAATATCGAGTAACCTAAAACCAAGTCAACAATGTTCAGAAGTTGTTAAGAAGGTAAACAAAATAATTGGCTTTATAGGCAGGTCATTTGAGCATAAATCCAAAGAAGTTATCCTAACCCTTTACAATTCCTTAGTCCGCCCTCTTCTGGAATACTGCGTTCAATCCTGGTGCCCTTATTACCAAAAAGATATAAACAAGCTAGAACGAGTTCAGTGTAGAGTTACCAAAATGATACCTAGCCTAAAGAACAAACCATACGAAGAGCGTCTTAGAGAATTAAATCTATTTCCTTTAACCCAGCGCAGATTAAGAGGTGACTTAATTCAAGTGTTCAAAATCATCAAAGGCATCGACAATATGAACTATAGTAAGTACTTCACTATCGACCAATCTAATTACACGCGGGGAAACGGTTGCAAAATTATTGGTAAATCTTTTAACTCACACGAATCTAAGAATTTCTTCTTCAATCGAGTTGGCAACTTGTGGAATGGGCTTCCCCGAAACGTTATAGACTGCATCACCGTTGATTCATTTAAACTCCGCCTAGACAAATATCTCGCATCAAACCCGCGACTGACTGCGTTTGTAAATGAATAACTTTATTTTATTTCCCCCTCAGTTACTAACCCATCTGTCCCCTACTAACTTCCTAATCCTGCCACGGACATTAGTTCCAGGGCAGTAATTCCCTTTCCAATGTTCCCTTACCCACTCTAACCCACTGTTTGGACACTTGATCCTCAGTGTTTTGGAGGACAAGCAACCTAGAAGGGTCACTAGATCTGTTGTTGCTTGATTTCCTTTGTACTTTTTACTCCCCTCATCCTATTTTACTCTCCCTCCCTCCACCCCTCTCCTGTTCCTTTTGTGCCGCTCCCCTCCTCATCCTAATGTCTTCTCCCTCCCTCACTCATCCCTCCACTCCTGTATCTTTCTCTTTTCCCCTCATCTCATTTTCCTCTCCCTCCTCCATTCCTCCCACCCTCTTCTCCTCCCGCCTTCTTCTTCCCTCATCCCTTATTTAATGTATCACTCCCCTCCCCATCCCTCCCTCCACTCCTCATTTCTTCCTCTTCTCGCTTTCATCCTGTTTTTCTCCCCCTCCCTCCCCTCCTATTATCGTCCCATTCTCCCCTCCCCACCACCATCATCATCACACTTTCCTCCCCTTCCCTCATTCCTCCCTCCTGTCCTATTATCTTCCTCTTTTCTTCCCCCCTCCATCATCCTACTTTCCTCTCCCTCCCTCATTCCTCCCTCATTCCTCTTCTCCCCACCCCCCTCCATCATCCTACGTTCCTCTCCCTCCCTCATTCCTCCCTCCATTCCTCTTCTCTTCCACTTCTCCCCCTCTCTCTCCTGACCCCCTTGTTGGAGCAGTTTAGGACACAATGGGAGGTCGCCAGAGATTTATCCTTACGTTAGTCACACCGTCCCGAGAGATTGCCCTGCTTAACCATTTCGATACCAGGACTTATTTTATTGCATCTTATGGCTGACATCACATGTTTTTATTTATTGTAGAGAGGATGTGTGGGGATAAAAAGGCCTTTCATAAGCTAAGTAAAATTGTCTAAAGTTAGTAACAGTGTAACTAAAACCACTCCATCGTATTGAAGGAATTAACCCAGGAACGGTGCCCAGACTCTTAAGAGGTGTTGTTGGTGAAAGGTGATGGGACTTTTAACCCTCTCCGACATATGACGCGATTTTGAGCCTATTGGGGATACTTTAAAGCCTTTGTTACCATCAGGGGTATTTAGAAACCTTTAGTTTAGTTGCTTCAACCTCTGCAGTTGTCTTTGAGTTAGCTGTGGGCAGAAAACTAATTTTGGAGAGGTAATTATAAGAGTGAGAGAACTCTATTTCTTATTGCTAATCTGGCAACCTCTGCGTCATAAATGCGTGAAAGGGTTAAGATCCAAGGCCTAAAAAAAACTTAAAAGACCCCAGTAGCACTCAAAGCAAATGAATATGTGATTAAGTGAGATAATTCCCATCCATACCTCCTATTACTCCTTCATGTGTGTCAAAACCTCCTCCTTCCTCCCTCTCCCTCCCCCTTCAATTATCACCTATTTTCCTCTTATTCCCTTGTTTATCGGTTTATTTATCGCACCAATATCTCCAATCCGGTTCCAAGGTCATACTGCACATATAGGGAGCGTGGGAAGAGAAAGAAAGCAAGACTGAGGGCTCAGTCTGCCTTCAGGTCTCAGAGAGGGAGGGTATACGTCGCGTTCGCCTCTCACCTCATGACTGGACGGTCGGCAATAATTCGTCTTTTTTTACCCCCCAAATACTATTCCCACTTGTTTTATTGCTGTTACATGTCAATATCTTCATATTAAACATAAAATAGGTTCATAACATATGAATAAGTAATAACGATACTTATGGTAAAATTAAGATTATAGGCGGGAATGAAGCCAAATATCCTCGCTTGGCGGGAGGGTTTGAACTACCAATAGCGTGCCGCTCTCGGGTTAAGGGAGTGGTCATATGAGTGCTTTCTCCGGCAATAAATGGAATATGAAATTAAAATCATATGTACTATATAATTGAACATTTCTTAATTTATTCGCAAGAATAATCGATAACAATTGCAATCAGAATCACACGTCAATCAATAAATTTACCAAGAACTTAGCTTAGCGTCGGGTTTGTTTTTGCAGAATCCGAAGCATAAACTAGTGTAAACTCTTCTCGGAATAAAAGTACGACAACTGACAACTCAACTCGTATGTTATCCATTCACAATTTGGATTAATGTTATATATATATATATATTTATTTATTGTTGTTCTCATCTATGCTATTGATGTTTTCTTACTTATTCTGGAAGACATTCGCTCACCCATCCAGCAAGCCATCCCTTAGCTATTCATCCAACCATCTCCTAAACACTCACCCATCTATTCATATAACCATCGGCTCAGTCATCCATCTAAACTATCCCTAATCATGCTTAACCAATCATCCATACATCCGTCTTTCCAACCTTACAATCAACTATCCATCTAACTACCCAACCATTCCTCTAACCATCAACTCGGCCATCCATCTAAACTATCCTCAATAATTTGTAACCTTTTGTCCAACCATCAATATATCCAACTTCCAATTAACCGTCCATCTATCTATCCAAACACCCATCTATCCAACCTTTCAATCAACCATCAATCTAACCATATTAATTCATCTCCCAACTATATCCAACTCATTATCCAACTATCCATCTATTCACCAACCATTCCCTAGTCTTGCATTCAATTATCCACTCATCGATCACTTTATCCATCAGTCGAGTCCATCCTCCCATCCATCCATCCAGTTGAATTGGGATGATACATTAGAATTGAACACCCACCTATCCATCCATTCATCCATCCAACCTCTCCTCATCCATCCATCCACCTATTCATCCATCGATCCATCTTTACATTCTTCCATCCAACCATCCATCCATCCAACCTTTCTTCATCCATTCATCCACCTATTCATCCATTTATCCATCCATCTATCCATAAATTCATCTATCTAGTCAACCACCCATTCATCAATCTATTCACCCACCCATCCATCCATCCATCCATCCATGCATCCATCTAACCATAATTCCAAACCATCCGCCCCATAGGGCCTTGGGTGGGGCTTTGGTGTCCCGGGCGTTTCCGCACCCTCTTCAGGTCCCTGCCTTGGAGTGGCTTCGGTCACCCGGGCTTTGTGGTAAGCAGGGAGGGTTTTGTGGGGGTGATCGTTTCTGGCCTTGGCTTTGCTCGGGACCTTGGGGCTGTTCGGCCAGACAGCCTGGGGAACAACAACAACAACAACAACAACCATCCGCCCCATCTACATATCACCTAGCCATCCATTCATCCATCTATCCAACCTATCCATCCATTCACCCACCCACCTAGCTATCCCTCCATCTATCCATTCAACTACCCATCCATCCAACCTTTCTTCTTTCATCTATCCAACTTTTCCTCATCCATCCAAACATATATCTATTCAACCAACCTTTATTCATCCATCCATCCATCCATCCAACCTTTCCTCATCCTTCATCCATATATCCATGAATCCAAACTATCTGTCCATCTACACATCCATCCAACGTGCTTCTATACATTCAACCACCCATCTACCTATTTATCCAACTTTTCATCCATCCATCCATCCAGCCAGCTGAAGTGGAAGATACATTAGAGGTGAACATTTTCTTCTGGCCACATTTCCTTTGATGTCTAGATAAGGTTTTGTGGTCATTAGATGGAGGAGGAGGAGGAAGAGGAAGAGGAAGAAAAAGAAGACGAAGAAGAATGAGGAGCAGGAAAAGAGATGAAGAAGTAGATGGATAATAAAAAGAGAGGAAGAAGGAGTAGGGGAAGAAAAGGTGAAGGAGGAGGAGGGGGGAAAAGGAAGAGGAAGAAGAAAGGAGGTGATAGAAAAGGATGGATAAGAAGAAGAGAGGGAGAGAACAGAGAAAAGGGAAGGAGACGAAGAGAAGAGGATGGATCAGAAGAAGAGAGGATGGATCAGAAGAAGAGAGAGAGAAGGAAGACGAGAATACAAAGTGAAGGAGGAAAATAGAATGTGAGGAGGGATGAAAAGAAGAGAGGAAGATAGAAAATATATACTGATGAAAAAGACGCAAAGAGAAAGAATGAGAGAACAGAGAATGGATAAAAGATAATAATGTTTAATACGGAAAACTAGGGAGGAGGAGAAGGAGGAAACGAAATAGAGGAGAAGACAAAACTTAACTCTTTCACGCTTTTATGACGCAGAGGTTGCCAGATTAGCAATAAGAAATAGAGTTCTCTCACTCTTATAATTACCTCTCCAAAATTAGTTTTCTGCCCACAGCTAACTCAAAGACAACTGCAGAGGTTGAAGTAACTAAACTAAGGGTTTCTAAATAACCCTGATGGTAACAAAGGCTTTAAAGTATCCCTAATAGGCTCAAAATTGCGTCATAAGCGTGAAAGGTTTAAGAGCAGAAGAGTGGCTGCTTATTTCATATTTTGCGTATTCCATTATATTTGCTCACTCCAGGTAGACAGACAGACAATTACAGATGGACACAGACAGAAATAACAACATACAACAACAGACAGAATACAGACTGATTGGAAAATAATATTGACAGACACAGACAGATAAAACAACAAATTGATAAAGAAACAAAGGGATACAGACTGATTTGAAAGTAATACAGACATACGCAGACATATAAGGCAACAAATTAACAAAAACAGACAGGATACAGACTGATAGGAAGGTAATAAATACAGACAGACACAGACGGAAAAGGTAACATATGAATAGAGAAACAGGTAGGATAAAGACTGATTGGAATATAGACAGAGACAGGCAGAAAAACACAATTGACAGAAAAACAGGCATTATATCGACTGATTGAAAGGAAATACAGACAGACTCATACAGATAAAAGAACACATAAGCAGAGGAAATTACAGGATGCAGACTCATTGCAAGGTATTACAAACAGACACAGACTGAAATAACTAGCGGGGCACTCAAGAGACCACACTCCTCCACCTACACTGGCGGAGGTATGCGCTCTAGCGATCGCCTCCTAAATGGAATAACTTTTTTTCCTTGGCGCATATCCTATCTGCCCACCAACTTTCGTAAAAATCGGTTCAAAAAAAATTGAGATATCTGGTTTAAAGACAAACGGACGAACAGACAGACAAACGGAGGCAAAAGCATAACCTCCTCCTACTACAATGGCGGAAATAAAACAAAACAAAGCAAAACAAACAACCAAATAAACAAACAAAAATAGACAGAGAATGAAACAGGACCCAGACAGATTGGAAGTTAAGACTCTATTAAGCACAGTTAATGAAGGAAAGCAGATTAGCCGTCGAACAAAGTAATCAAGATATCGTACCAATTATTGCCAGACAACGGAACACTCAACCACTTCAACTCGCAGATCTCAACCAGTGCCAAGTCAACCAGTACTGTTTGGTAGTCTTTATTTTAATGGGAGGTTTAAAGTTTTTCTGGTCCCTTTCTCCCTCATGTTTAGCCACATTAGTTTTGACAGTTTAAAAAGTTCGACCCATTAGTTTGGCGATTATAAGATCATTCGACCATTTTCTTTGTCAATATTAAGACCTTTCGGGCAATTTCGGTGTCGATTTATTTCCCAGCGAGCGATAGCGAGCCTGTAATTTTGGAGGAATCGGCCTTCGGCCGGAACAATTTTCAACCGAAGAATGTACAATTTTATTTTGAAGGGGGACCTTGGGGGTCTTTTTTTAAAGGTTGATGGGGTCTAGGGAGCAAACTAAACACCTCCCCCTAAGCTGGCGTGAAATTAACCTATCCCTATCATAATTACTCAGCTAGTACAGCGATTAAATAGCCAGGTATGTTGTTAATTGTGAACACTTGGCATTAATGCGATACACAAACATGGCAATTTCTCATATTTCCATTAATTAGTGAGAAATCAGCTGCTAATGGAGTAAACTTATCCCCTGGTTAAATCAAATCGACTACAGGTTACTTTTCCCATACAGTACCAGGGACGTCCCATTTATCATGTTCTGGCAACTATTAGACGCTTTTATTTAGCTTAGGAAGAACCTCTAGCAATAATAAGGCTTCAAACTATCTCAACCAACCCTTTTAACTACCACAGATCCTTCCTAAGCTGCATAACATCGTCCAAATATAGCTAGAATACATTATAACATACGTCGCTGGTACTCAGAGGGTTAATGTTGACACCAGTTTAGTTGGCACTGGTTAAGATCTACTGGTTGAAGTGGCTTTCTACTTCTTGAGGTACTGCGAAACCGAACAAATAATATAGAATTCTCTCTCTCTCTCTCTCTCTCTCTCTCTCTCTCTCTCTCTCTCTCTCTCTCTCTCTCTCTCTCTCTCTCTCTCTCTCTCTCTCTCTCTCTCTCTCTCTCTCTCTCTCATAAAAAAAGATACGAGGTGCCACTTGCCCCCCGTAAGTAGTCGAGGGAGGGGGTAAAGCCCCCTGCTCCGACTACCAATATTGGCTGAATTCTTGCAATTTTGACTCATACTACGGATACAACATTATTTAAATTCTTTACAACTTTATTATGCTACGCTAATATTATTTGGGTATGTGTCTTTATTGCCATATCGCTGTTGTTATTGGGTTAGCTTGTTATAAAACCTATCTAATATTACCTTACATGGAAGATATTGGTTTATTGTGGGTACGTAAATTCAGTTTAGGTTGGTTATCTACCAATATACCTGAATTTGATGAGTAAAATATATATTTTTTTTTGCCCAAACGATGTCATAATTCTATAAGGAAAGCCTTACTCTACTTACCCTACGAATTGTTATATTAGGATAGTTGCTTATGAAATACTGCCAATGCCTAAAGCAAGGAATATAATTAAACATGACCACGTGATATACTGTATATATATATACATATATATATATTTTTTTTTTTATTATTAAGGCTTTCAATAGAACGAACAGCAATTCTCAGGTGTTCTGGGAGATTGTGCAAAAGGTGATCAAAATTCATGGTGATCCGACGCGTTTCTATAGACAACTATCATCTTCAGGGAATGGAAGGTAAGTGAATAGGTAAAAACTGGTAACTGTGAGGTAGAGTCCCGCAAGTGTAGAAAGTAGAGGTTGAAGTTGAAGGTAAAGTGGTGAGTATGAAGAGTTGGAGAGATGAAAGATGGTGGGCTAACCACCTTGCTTAATCCTGGGGTTCTTAGTTGTAGAGTTGCAGCATTCTGGAATTCTTCAGATGGACGAATTTCCTTGGTCTTGGTGGAGGGCTTTTGATCACAGGCTGGTCGTACACGGGCTGGTCGTAGATCATTGGCATTGATGGTAGAGGCTCAGCGAAGGTGTCAGTATTTTTTGGCTTTGTCGGTGGTGGTCCTTGGCGTTTGGTGTTTACTCGAGTCTTGGCGTCTCTTGGTGGTGTTCTGGCGACGATCTCTGGAGGAATGATGATAGTTGGGAGTTTGTTGGCCTTCAGAAGAGCAGGTAGAAGCACAGATATTCGGCTCCTGTCCTCCCCAGCAAGCGCTATTGCAGTTTGCACTACAATAGTGATGATGTCGATCTTGTTGCTAGATGTTGTTTTGGGGATTGTTGTTCCTTGCTGCTTCCTGGGTGCGTGTTTTGAGCCTATCACAGGTTTGTCGTAGACGGCTCGTACACCCATTGCCTCCTCTGTTCCCTTTTTCCCTATCTTGCGGTAGAAGATTACCTCCTCTCCTTCTCCCAGTGATGCTATTTTGTGGTCTGGGTTGGGTTTGTCGATATTTTCTTTGTGAATAAAGAAATCTTCATCTCCACGGGTGATAAAACCATAACCTCTCTGCACATTGAACCACTTTACCAGTCCACGAGTGTAAATGTGGTGGTTTATGATAGGGCAAGCGGCAGACATGTTGGTGAAAACGGAGGTCCCAGGGAAGGTGCTGCTGGAGTGGAGGGGAGTGGAGTGAATGGAGTGGAGTTGAATGAAGTGGTGAAGTGAATAGGATATAACATAACAGCTTATTTATACATATTAGGTAGATCACAATAAGGTTTATTGGGTGTTGGCTAGCATATGATTGGCTAGTTGGCGACCAATGAGGCGCGCGCTTTTCCTGCCTCCTGGTTGGCTGGGTGGGTTCGTAGATGCTAGATGTTGTCGTAGGGGGCCCACCGCCCCTCGGTCTACTGCAGATATGTGGACGACATATTCGTACTAGTAAAGGACCTCAACGAACTCAGGGACCTCCAGCATTGCTTTATGGCCGCCTCAGGACTCAACTTCACCTATGAAGAGGCCACCAATGGACAGCTTCCCTTCCTCGACCTCCTTGTTTCGTTTAATAATCAAGAATTCAAAACTACCGTCTACACCAATCCCACGAACAATGGCCAATGCCTCAACGGGGAAAGTGAATACCCCCAACGATACCTGCTGTCCACCATCACAGCCTACATCAGGAGAGCCCTCACCCATTGCACCGCGTGGAGCGACACCCATAAGGAACTAGAACGCCTTGCCCAGGTACTCGTTAACAACGGATACTCTAATACAGATGTCACCAACACCATAAGAAAACACCTTGATAAACGGCGGGTGCCCAACCCCGAAAAGGGTTGAAATAGGGGAGCTATCCCCCCGCCAAAGGCGGCTTTCTAGGGCCTTTCCTAGCTGATGCTGAGAGGATTGGGTTCTAGTCATGTGGTGATGGGCTGGTCTATCAGAGTGAGAACTGAGCAATCTCTGCCATATCCATAGCTTACTCTGACTGTTCCTTTTACTTATATATTTTCTAGATCTCAAGTGACGGCGTCTCTAACGTGGATTGACCTCCCAATCTACCAAGATTGGAAGCCAAAGCGTCACATTTTTCCCTTGCCCCTCAACTTTCTCTTCATAATTGCTGAGGGACACAGGGCCCTGGGTGGGGCTTTGGTTTCCCGGGCATTTCCGCACCGTCCTCAGCTCCCCGCCATGGAGTGGCTTCGGTCACCCAGGCTTTATTGTGGTCGGCGGGGAGGGTTCTGTGGGGGCGCTCGGTTATGGCCTTGGCCTTGCTCGGGGCCTTGGGGCTGTTCGGCCAGGCAGCTTGGGGAACAACAACAACAACAACAACCTTGATAAATGGTACAACCAAGCCCCCCCTACTACCAACCCAACCAACAACATCACTATCTTCTACCGCAACTACATGATTATCATCTGATCACAATACCAACGAATCCATCATGAAAGAAATCATTACCAAAAACGTCCTCCCCACCAACCCCGACCACAAAATAAAACTTATCATCTACTACAAATCCTCCAAAACCTCCAACCTCATCCTCCGTAACAGACCTATCTCTCCCAAGACTCCGAAAATAGACGACCATGTGATATACCAACACAATTGCAATAATGTGGACTGTGGACCTCAAACCTACGTTGGTATGACACAAAATCGTTTATCACGCCGTCTCACCCTCCATCTCCAATCTGGAGCTATCAAAGACCACTATAAAGCCCCCACCACCACGGCCTTACTCGCTCTGACCTAGATAAAAACACCTCCGTAATTGATAAAGAGACAGAACCCAGAAGACTTGCTATACTTGACGCCCTATATATTCAAACTCTTAATCCTTCCATAAATAATCAAACTCTCGACCTCCAAATACTCCCATCAGCTAAATGTTACTCTCAAACACCCCCTAACATTACTCCCCTTACCACCCCGACTCTGCCCTTACCCCTCTCTCCTCCCCTCCCCTTCCCCCCTTACCGTCCCCCCCACTACTTCATTTAACCAACGCGCGCCGCCCCTCAACCCTACGCTTCAAACTGGACCAGAAACCCGAGATACAACTGGCCTGCCACCCCTCACAAGGGCCCAGCCTCCCCCTCAACCAGCAGACACCCTACGACAACATCTAGCATCTACGAACCTGCCCAGCCAACCAGGAGGCAGGAAAAGCGCGCGCCTCATTGGTCGCCAACTAGCCAATCATATGCTAGCCAACACCCAATAAACCTTACTGTGATCTACCTAATATGTATAAATAAGCTGTTATGTTATATCCAGGACTGCTTCCTGCTCACTGCTGCTAACAACTCCTGCCTCTCAACTCGCTCCTGACCACCACTACCATGGCCACCAGCACTACCACAGCCAGTGGTATGGTCAAGTGGTTTAATTTCAAAGCAGGCTATGGTTTTGTCACCACTTCCAACAATGAGGATATCTTCTGCCACCACACCAACATCCACAACAACAAGAGCAGCAAGAGAGCCTCGTTGGGGAATGGTGAAGCAGTGGAGTTTTCCATCTACTCCGGGAGTCGGGGAAGAGAAGCCATCAACATCACAGGCCCTGAAGGAGCCCCTGTCATGGGCTCCTCATTATCTCCACATAACACTCCAACAACAACAACGAATGCAGAAGGGGAAGCTGTACTGAGGGCAAAAATCTACGCCTGTATCCAGTCAGCCATAGCCATCGCTGGTACAGATAAACAACAACTCTGCCAGCTGATCCCCTATCTGCTGTCAGTCAACAAGCTGCCGACAATCACCATCCCTGAGGAGGCTCTTTCCACGACCTCAGCAATCACCAAGAGGTCGTCGGCAAGGAAGAAGCCCTCCAAGAGACAACAACACCGAACCCCAGAACCAACACCGCTGGAGGCGAGGAGTGCTCCCAAACAACAACTGCTTCTGCCAAGACCTCTCAGTCTAGACAGAAGCCAAAAGGGGCACTCCTCCAGAACATCAGCAGCTTCAGCTTCAACTTCAATTAAGGAGAAGTCAACACCATCATCACCAACACCGGAGTCAACCTGCCACCAAATGGAGACACAGCAACCAGAGATCGAGCAAGATCAACCATTCTTCGACCAGACGAATTTCAACCCCTCCGCAACGAAAAACATCCGCTGGCAACCAGAACCACCAGCAGCCAAACATCAACGGGTGACCAAACTAAAAAAATCTAAGCACATCAATCTCTACACCTCCCCTGAACATGACTAAGAGCGCCGACAGAATCAGCAACTTCATTAAAACAGCCACATGAACAACAGCAAGGTGGTCAGCCCACCATCTTTCATCTCTCCAACTCTTCATACTCACCACTTTACCTTCAACTACAACCTCTACTTTCTACACTTGTGGGGACTCTACCTCACATCCAGTTTTTCCATTTGTTTTCCTATTCACTTACCTTCCATTCCCTGAAGATGATAGTTGTCTATCGAAATGCGTCGGATCACCATGAATTTTGCTCACCTTTTGCACAATCTCCCAGAACACCTGAGAATTGCTGTTCGTTCTATTGAAAGCCTTAATAATAAAATAATTAATGCTGATACCTGTATTTCCTTCAACCTCGCCTGCCTTAAAGAAAATGTATTACCTGGCTACACCAACATATATATATATATACTGTATACTGTATACATTTCCTCTCCTGGAAAATAAATGTGTGGCTCACGTGATACTGGGTGATGTGAAAAATTTCTAACATGGCAGCCTCTCCTCCTCCTCATACAATAACAATGACCAGCTGATGGCAAGGCTGCTCGTTGAGTTTCCACCCCTCACACGTTTTACCACTTTTATTTTATCATTTATACCTATCAAACTAAGCTCAGGCTAAAATTCAGTGAAGAGATAGAATAATTTAATCTGAGTTTCAGCCATGTAAAATGTATATTAAGAAATCTAAATTGGAGGAAAATGTGAAAAGGTGAGGAAAGAAGCCAGTGTTGTCATATAGGCTATGGGATTACGTAATAATTTTCCGCTTTGCGTGTACTCTCTGACGCTCAAGGAGATGGGCCTCGTCTAGATGAGAAGTAAAGTGGGTGGTGGGAAGAAAGGCAAGAAAGAGAAACGAAAATGGGGCCTTAAGGGGGGATGGGCCGGTTTTCTGGACCACTTTCTCCCTCATGTTTAGCCCCATTAGTTTTCAGATGTTAAGATGTTTGCCCCATTAGTTAGTAGATTTTAAAACCTTTCGCCCCATTTTTTCGTCAATATTTAGACCTTTCGTGCTATTTAGGTGTCGATTTTTTCCCTGGCGAACGAAAGTGATCCTGTAATGTTGGAAGAATCGGCCTTCGGCCGGGACATTTTTCTACCGAAAAGTGTAAAAATTAGTCTAGAAGGGGGATCTAATGGATTTCTTTTTAATTTGATGGAGGTCTAGGGAGGAAACTAGAAAAATAACGAATACATGCAAAAATCGCCCAAAAAGTTAACCATCTCCCCTTAAGAAGGATATCACACGGGAAATATTTCTTTTAAACCTATTCTGAAGGTTTTGTACGTCTTTATAAATATCATGCCCCTTAAAATATACTAACTCAAAAATAGATCCCAATATCAGTGCAGAATGATTTTAAAATATTGCCCGATTCAAGTTGCTGATCAAAAAGTTGAGGGAAAAAAGACTCGTGTGATAACCCCTTTGGCCTGATAGTGGGGCCATGTCGTGTCGTAGATTTTGGTATGATTTTGTGCTTTTGGTGGGGGGGGGGGGGGGGAGGGGAGCTCTCAGGCATTAGATAAATTGGTAATGGGGGAGGGGGTCTAATAGTTGGGCGTTAGAGGGGTTAAAAAATTATGAAAAAAACTTGCCTGTGGAAAGAAAATGGATTAGGGAAGAGCTGAAAGGCCATATATAATAATTCCTGCCAGCAATATTTGGCAACTGTGTAGTGGAAGTGTTGCCATATGGGAGGTTGCATAATATTAATAATAATATCACTAAACTCAGATGGAGCTGTGAGAGGGGAGGAAGATGGATATGATAAGTTAATATATTTGAGAGAGATAGCAGTAGATATAAAAGAGGAAGTCATAGAAGAGAATGTGACAATAAATAGAAATGGCGAGGAAAAACAAGAACAAAATAAAATAAAGCTACACAATAATAGAGAGTATCGAGCATAAAGAACAACGAGGGTGAAAAAATAGAGGATCATGTATTCAGTAATATATATATATATATATATATATATATATATATATATATATATATATATATATATAGAGAGAGAGAGAGAGAGAGAGAGAGAGAGAGAGAGAGAGAGAATATGAGAAAGAAGGAAATGTAAACTAAATGTACAACAGAGAGGAATCAATACAAAGAAGTCCCATATGTCAGTGAAAGCGACACTGCAAATATAATAGAGTAAAGAGAAAGAGAGAGATAGAGGGAATGTAAAACTGTAATTGGCTTCACTGTTCATTGTAAAGCGGTGAATGTTAAGGCTCTCAGCCTATGCCCGAGAGGAAGTAAGTTGGAATATAGAAAAAAAAGAGGGGAGAGCAAGGATAGCCCATACGGATAGGCGTATTTATTTGCTTTTTTTTTTTTTTATAAATTTATTAATTTCCTCATTAGACCTCCATCAAGCTTAAAAAAAGACACCCGCCCGAGACCCTCCTTCAAGATAAATTTGTAAATTTTTCGATAGAAAAATGGGTTCCTCTTCAATTACAGGCTTGCTATTGCTCGCAGGAAAAATCGACACCTAAATGACACGAAAAGTCTTATTATTGACAAAGAAATGGGGCGAAAAGTCTTAAAATCGCCCAACTAAAGGGCCGAACATCTTAAAATCTGAAAACTGGTGGGGCTAAACATGAGGAAGAAGGAGGACCAGAAATAGCAACTACCTCCCCCTTAAAGCTCTATTAGTCCGGGAGCATTGGCCGCAAATTGTGTCTAGATAAAATCAACCTCATCCATACCATTGTGACTGAAATTTGTAAAGTTATATAGAAAGAGTATAATTTTTAGACATATAATGCACAAATCGTAACTTCGAAATGTATTGTATTTAAGAGATATATGGGAATAACCATTTTGAATATTTTAATTACCCCTCAAAAAATTTCTTTGATTTAAATTCCTAATTACTTGTGAATGTTGCGTTTTTGTATTACAATTTTGTAGATAATATTTTAGCATAACTAATTAGTTACATTTGAAGACGCTATTTTGAATGTTTTAAGATATTAGTTAAATTAAATATAGAAGAAAACAGTTTGTTATTACTTATTATGGGTGACTGAAGCAGTATAATTGTAGCCTCCAGGCTTCAATCTGCAAGGCAGGTAGCGTATAATAAAGATCTGCTGTATTTATTACCCTTCCTACCCACTGGTGAGACAAGTCACGATTTTCGTCGCTGACACCAATAAATTGGCACATTCGTGACATGTCTCAACACCTCTCATGAACAATCGTTTGACTCTCAAGGTCTCGCAAGGGCCTTCGCAAATGTTCGCACAGTTCAAAATTTTGGACGAGGACTCACGAGGATTGGTTACCCTCGCAAGCATCGTCGAGCCATCGAGCATCGCCGAAGGGATCTGCGATCATCTGCGACATCGGCGAGACATCGCGGAAGGTTTCGCATAAAAAAAACTTTGCAACGCTGCATGGATGCTCACCAATGCTCTGCTCGCCGATGCTCTCAGATGTTCCGAGAACATCGACGATGCCAAAGAGCACCTTCGGCGAGGTGGGAGAGAAAGAAAAAAAAACGAGGAGGGAGAGAAAGAGAAAACAGCGAGGTGGGCTCAATGTTTTCGTTACGGCTTAGCCTAATTGAGCCCACCTCGCTGTTTTCTCTTTCTCTCCATCCTCGTTTTTCTTTTTCTTTCTCTCCCTCTCTCTTTGCCTATAATCCGTTCTGTTTTAAGACGTTTACCCCCATCCAGGTTTCAATATTTTCCTGGTGAGCGGTAGCGAGCCAACATATATATATATTTTTGTTTTTGGGTCGTTTTTCTGGTCCCCTTTCTTCCTCATGGTTAACCCCATTAGTTTTCATATTTGGGGGATGGTGGGGGGAAAGGTAGAAGGGTAATTGACTCGTGTTACAAATATGAAGCCGATTGGTGAGGTAGTTTCGCCACCACGGATTTTCCTTTTTTTCCTTTTCTTCGTACGGATACGCTGGAAGTGGGTGGTGGGAGGGAGGTGGGGATGTGGTGGGGGGACTACAGAAGGGTAGGGGACTTGTCACACAAATATGGAACCGATTGGTTCAGTCATTTCGCCACCACATATTTTCTTTTTTTCTTTGTGAGGCAACCGATAGTCAGTGAGTGGGTGGGGGGAGGGGGTTGTGTTGGTGGTGGCAAGAAGCCAGAAGGGTATGGTACATGTGGTAGAAATATGAAAGCCATAGGTGCAGTCGTTTCGCTGCTACGATATTTGTTCGGCGAGTCCGTATATATACGGACCTGGCACTGGGCGTGACAAGACCCTAGTCCGTATATATACGGACCTGGCACTCTGGGGGTTTTAAGACGTTTACCCCCATCCAGGTTTCAATACGCCGAACCATCGCTTGAATCGCCGAAGACGTCGCAGAACATAGGCGAGTTTTCTTTCATCCTCGCATGATTATGTGACATGCCTCGCAGAGGTCATCGGCGAAACATCGCTCACTTCGCCGATAACGTCCGTCGCAGAAGGTCGGCGATTGCGTCGCTGACATCTTCGCTGAGTATAATTTGTCATCTGTTTGTAACGGTCAAAATCGTGAACGTCGCACGTATTCTTGCGAATTTGACAAAACTAAGTCATCGGCGACGAAAATCGTGACTTGTCTCACCAGTGGGAAAGGGGCATAAGAAAGGACCTCTTTGTATAGTACCCTTCAGTACCCGACTTGGGTGCGGAGCAGTACTAACCTGCTACTACTGAGTGGTACATACTGACTGCCATACTTGCGGAAGTGTCCGTAAGTCACGCACGTGGCTTAAAGACACTTCTGCATGTATGGCTGTGCTTCATCTGGAGTTTTCGTAGCCAAAACAGTGGTAACACAATTATTTAATTTCACAAAGTTATTTGAATATAGTTTAATTGTAAACTACAAGACAATTGTTATGATACACAGTTTATTTGGTCAAAAATGGCAGTACTGTAAAAATCAAATAATGTAGAAATTAGAATTGTTACGAATTAAAAGGGAAGACGAATTTGCTCAAATGGCAACAGTCTAAAAAATAATATATTGTTTATGTGAATGCCCCCATATATTTAGTTAAGGTACATATATTTCGAAGTTGTCTATTTTTCTAATTAGTAATTTGAAACTATTTTATACCTACACTTACATGGACGACAGCAATTAACAATTTGGTAGGGTTGCTCCCGGACTATAATGTCTATGGTATATGTATTTTACCATGTGAGGTTTTTTTTTCGCGTTTCAACAGTTTTTCTGGCTAGCATTAGACTAATTTACTTAGCTTTGGAAGGCTGAATAAAAGGCAAGAACTTATCATGTGGTCGATATGAAATTAATATCTTTTAATTGTGTGAGAGAGAGAGAGAGATGAGGATGTATCTGTGTGTTAGAGAAAAGTAAGGGAGGCAGTATGTGTTTTTGTTTGTATAATGTTATGTATGTGAGTGTGTGTGTGCGTGTATGAGTGTGTGTGTGTGTGTGTGTGTGTGATGGGAGAGAGAGATGAAAGAAGAGAGAATTAGTGAAAATTAAGAGAGTAGGAGTCTTATCATCAATGTCTTTAATGTTTGCTGCATAAACTTCCTGCTCTCTCTCTCTCTCTCTCTCTCTCTCTCTCTCTCTCTCTCTCTCTCTCTCTCTCTCTCTCTCTCTCTCTCTCTCTCTCTCTCTCTATCTATCTCGCTCTCGCTCTCTTGGTGGATATGAAATTGTTATTATTAGTATTATTAGTATTATTATTACACACTCTCTCTCTCTCTCTGTAAATACAGAGAAACGTAAAGGGGCCGTACTAAGAGCCAGTGGTAAGTCTTATATGAATGTCTTAAACGCGTTTCCTGCGTGTCCAGGATTCAAATACGGGAACCAGATAGCATAGGAAGGAAGGGAGGAAGAAAGGAAGTCCGGAGAATAAGAAGGAAGGAAGAAAGTAGATAGAAAATGATGAATGGAAGGAAGGAAGGGAGGGAGGAAGTGGGGAGAATAAGAAGGAAGGAAGAAAGTAGAGAGACAATTATGAAAGGAAGGAATGAAGGGAGGGAGGGAGGAAGATAGGAACGAAGGAACGAAGGGAGGAAGAAAGTAGAGAGAAAATTATGAAAGGAAGGGAGGGAGAAAGGAAGGTAGGAAAGAACGAAGGAAGTAATGAAGGCAGCAAGAAAGTAAGGGAACAGAGAAAATAGGAAGCTAGAAAACGGGAGAATATGAAGGAAGAAATGAATGAAGCAGGTAGGATGGAAAGGATAGAGTGATGAATTTAAGTAAAGAGGAAAAGGGCGGAGAAAGAATGGAAGGCATTAAACTAAGAAACCAAATTTTGGATAAAGCTAAAAATAATACACTGAAGAACTAAAAGATAAAGATACGAACATTATACTTGGGTACTATAAGATAAAAAGCAAGCTATTCGAAATAGGTCTTGTAGAACTATCAGATAAATATTATGGTAAAATAAATATGGAATGGAAAAGTAAGAACAATTAATTTAGAGCTATTATATAAGCATTAAAATATATGTGTTATATGAAATATATTGTATAACCATTTATACAGTATATACCATAACACATTGTTTATTACGTACCTGCTGTTTTCAGATGATTATTATTATATAATTTAGAAGGGTTATGTGGAACTCATTATTATAGTATTATTATTAGTAGTATATATTTTCCTTGGTATTTTACTTATTATTGGTTGTTGTTGTTGTTGTTGTTGTTGTTTTCTTCCTTGAGAACGAAAATGCATCCGAAAGAAAGTTATTTCGTATGTTTGTTTATTTGTTTTTACTAGCAAGATATCTCAATAATTTATGATCGGGTATTCCATAGACTACATTTGATGCCTGGAAAACAATTGACCACTTGCGAGTGTCAGGGCTTAAGGAAGTTGGAGACGTAAACATCCATATAGAACAGAAATACACTAATAATGTAGATATGGATAGACAGTTTATTTAATTTGGTTATGTGTATTTATAAATGTACTACGACCGTATTTTAGTTGATAATGCTGATTAATACCGATGTCTACAACTCCAACTTCCTTATAGCATGAAATCCGCAAGTGGACAATGTAACCCTTTCAAAACGATGATATAATGTTCGTCTTATTCTGGTTATCAGTAGACGATTTCCTTTAGCTTATAATCTACCTTTAGGACTCAAATAGGTTTAGTACTACCTTAATAAACCATCTGGATTACATAGGTCCTTCTTAAACTGCATAAAATCATCATTTGCTAGCCAGAATATAAAGATAAAAAGGGCGTCACCAAAAGAAGGGATGAAGCTGCATAAAATTGGCCAATGGTTGTCAGAATACAGTTAATCATATCCTCACATTACTGAAAGGGTTAAATAGCTGTAAGATTAAAGGGAGATGGGTAAATTTGTCTGGTCCCCCTTCTTCCTCATGATTAGCCTCATTATATTTCAGACTTTTAGACGTTCGCCCCATTAGTTTGGCGATTTTAAGACATTTCGCCGCATTTCTTTGTCAATGTTAAGACTGTTCGTGTCATTTAGGTGTCGATTTTTTTCAGGCGAGCGATAGCGAGTCTGTTTTTTAAGAGGAACCGGACATTTTTCTATCGAAAAATTTACAAATTTATCTTGAACGGGGGTGGGGGGGGGGGGGGGTGCTGTTAAGCTTCATGGAGGTCTAGGGAGGAAACTAAACAAATATACAAAATATATATAAGTGAGCAAATAAATACGCCCATCCTCCCTTAAGATATAAAACAACGATCGTGTAAAGTTAACCCTTTCAGTATTCCAGGACGCCTTTAGTCCTGTTATTTGGGCTATCATTAGACGATTCCCTTTGGCTTAGGAAGGAATTATGGAAGGCAAAGGATTAATGGGGGTTCGTTTTACCCCTTTGATTCCTAGATGTCCTTCCTAAGCTGCATACAATCTTCTAATACTAGCCAATAATATATAATGCAGAAACACGCCATCGTATCTTGAAAGGGTTAAAAACAAAGAACCAAAGTATAAACACGTAATTTAACTCTTTTTAATCTGTTGCGCTCCATTAGTTTGAAGATTTTAAGACGTTTCACCCCATTAGTTTGGCGATAATATGACACTTCACCCTATTCAGGTGTCGGGGTATTTTTTCTGGGTGAGCACTACCCAGCCTGTAACATGAACGAAATCGGCATTTGGCCGAGATTTACTTCTGTCGTAAAATGTACAAATTTAACTTAAAGGGGGTCTGGGTGGATATTCTTTAGTTTGAAGGAAGTCTGGGAAGGCGTTTTTGTTAGCCTAGGAGACAAACTAAAATACATGGCTCGAAATTGGCAAAAGCAAGCAAAATCCACAATAACCATTAAACAGAATATCATAATAACCCACAAGACGTCGGACCAGATAGTGTTAAAGACGAGCTAAAACAATATGACAGCGCGGGGAAAAATGAAAGATGTATTTTATCCCCGGCAAGGACGAACGGGGAAAACTATTAATTATATAATTTTCTCATCAAACGAAGCAGCCAAAGAGGAAAATTACCTTCGAAATGAATTAATGACACGCTGAATATTAGAGTCTTTAGAGAAGAAAAAATGACTGCGAAATTAATGACATGCTGAATAATATTACCTGCGGAATGAATGACAAACTGAATATTAGAGTTTTGATGAAAGAAAATTACTGTAAATTAATGACATGCTGAATATTATTACCTGCAGTATGAATGACACACTGAATGTTAGAGGTATACACGAATTACCTGCGAAATTAATGACATTTTGAATATTAGAGTATCAAGAGAAGAACATTACCTGCGAAATTAGTGACACACTGAATTGTAAAGATTCAAGAGAAGAAAATTACCTGCGAAACTAATGGCATGCTGCATATTTCCTGCGAACTGTATGACACAATATTAGTTTCGAGAACAGAACTTTACCTGCGAAAATAGTAACATACTGGATATAAGAATTTTAAAGAGAAGAAAATTGCCTGCGATATGAATGACACACAGATTATTACCAACGAAATTAATGACATACTAAATACTACCGGCGATATGAATGACATACTGAATACTTAGAGTTTTAAGAGCTCGAAGGATGGCCAAAAATATTTGTTTATATATTGTGTTATTGTTCTTAATCTGTTTGTTCTGTTTTCTCTGATGACGAAAATGCGTCGAAAATAATATGATATGTCAGTACATGTGTAATTACGGATCTAGATGGAAGATATCTTGAAAGGGAAGTTGTTTTATTATATATATTTAAATATTTATTTATTGTATCTTATATTATTTTATTATATACAGGGTGTCCCAGGAGGAAAGGGTATAACTTTGGGAAATGCTAGAACAAGGTATTCTAAACCTAAAATGTTGTGTAAGAAATATTCCAAATCTCGACCGGTATTGAGATATTGCTTGTTGAAAATGGTATTTTCTTCAGTATTTCCCCATAAGGCTGGCCTAACTGTCCTAGAGCCTACCACGCCTCCATCTTTCTGCAATTATTTTACCATGTTATTATAAAGATACTATAATTCTGTAAGTTGCAAAATGATTAGAGATATATTAGCTCACTTTGGACCAATTGGAAACTATTTGACATGGAAGAGTCCATTACATTGATGAGGGGAAGGACACTACATTACACCTTTAATATCTTTTTAATGGTTGAAATATGGAATTTGTGTTATAGAACACTTTGTGCTTAGAATACCTTGTTCTGTCATTTCCCAAAGTTATGCCCTTTCCTTCTGGGACACCCTGTGTATATATATATATATATATATATATAATTATATATATATATATATATATATATATAATTATATATATATATATATATATATATATATATATATATAATTATATATATATATATATATATATATATACCCGGTATATATATATATTTATATATACAGTATATACCTGACACCTGAATGTGGTGAAGTGTCTTATCGCCAAACTAATGGGTGAAACGATTTAAAATCTCCAAACTAATTAAGCGTTACTTGCACTTCACTCGGTCGAAATAAGGTTAATGCATTTAAATTGCATTTATTTAAATTCGCCACTAAAGTGCTCTTCTGATGGTGACTTAAGTCTATATGCTACGAGCAATTATGGGATTCCTTAGAAGTCACATTATCCGAGTCGCACAAGTATCTTACGGTGATGTCATACATGCACCGCTATCCGATCATTTGTATCAGGGTCTGGTATTAAGACTAACTTGATAGTCTAGTACTTACTGTTTTGTTCATGTATTCGTGTTTCATGATATCCATTCCTGATTTTAAGTATCACACTTTAATAAACCGTCAAGCTGAAAATAAGAATGGTCGACTAGCACCCTTGTCCTTAGTATGTCTTTAATCTGATAACATTACTACAGGCCTGGTATCGAATAAAAGCCCTTGTGTGATGCCATTTGAAATTTAGTATCCGAATAATTGTATCCACTTGCTTATGACTTTAATTCTTGTTTGAATAAAATAACTTTATTGAAGCCTTAGCGAACTATAATATCCTGCTCTTACTGAAGGAGTTAGATCACTTAGTATCTAGACCAACCTCTTCTGTATTTATATTGAACTAACTGAGCCGATTTTGTCAACATATACGAACTAATATATTGAGTACTTGAAAATGTGTCTGCAACTGTGTGTGTGCGTGTGTGTATATACCTGTACAGTATGTATGTATGTTTGTGTGTGTGTGTCAGTGTGTGTATGAGAGAGAGAGAGAGAGAGAGAGAGAGAGAGAGAGTAATACTAATAATAGGAGTGAGATTGAAAGCGAAGGAGATACAAAAATATGAAAAATGTGTGAAGAGAATATTACGAGCAAGGAAAAATGGAAGAAAAGTAGCGTGTGTAGGTTTTCTCTTCAAGTAAGGGGGGAAGGGAGAGGGGAGGGGAGGGGTGGGGGGGCAAAAAACTAAGGGGGTCTTTTTACCCCTCCCTGTGAAAGATATGATGCGTGTGAGGTGTGATACTAGAGAGCGAGTTTTTGTTCTCTCTCTCTCTCTCTCTCTCTCTCTCTCTCTCTCTCTCTCTCTCTCTCTCTCTCTCTCTCTCTCTCTCTCTCTCTCTCTCTCTCTCTCTCTCTCTCTCTCTCTCTCTGTATATATATATACTGTATATCTTAAGCGACAGTAATATAATTTCCCCTTTCCTATATATATGTTTGTTTCTTTCATAATTTGTTCGTCCTTCCTTCCTTCTTTCTTATTTCCTTCCTTCTTCCTTCCTTCCTTCATTCTTGGTTTCTTTCCCTCCTTTCCGTCCGTATTTTGCAGCCAACCGTCCTTCCTCCTTCTCCCCCTTTCCTTCTTTCTTGCCGTCCTCACTTCCTCTTTTTCACTCCATATTGTCCTCCCATGGTCCTTACCCATATAACTCTCCCCTACTTCATTATGTTATCTTCTTCTGTTTTATCTCCTTCCATATTCCTTACCTCTTTGTTGGTCTCCTTTCCTTACTTCCTACTTTCCTACCCATTATACCTGCGTCCATCCCCTCCTCGTCCCTCTTTTCTTCCTTCACTTCTGCCTCCGTTCCTCCATGTCTCTCTCCCCGTTACATCATCTTCTTCATTTGTATCCCTCTTTTGTCTCCCTCCTCACTTCATCGCTTTCTCCCTCCTCACTTCATCACTTCCTCCCTCCTCACCTCCTCCCTCCTTGTTCCCTCCCTCCTCACTTCTTCCCTCCTCATTTCCCCCCTCACTTCCTCCCTCCTCACTTCCTCCCTACTCACTTTACCTCACATGTTAGAATAAATTTAGTAAGATAGCTCTATTTTATAATTATTCTATCAAGTACCATGTCAGTTTCCAGATAAATCCTGTCCTCTTGTAAGCCGTATATTTTCTCCTACATACGAGTTTAGGCAGTTTAGACACATGCAGCCTCGTAAGGATCCGTATATATGTTGTTGCTTGCTGTTCTTTGTACTCCTGGCTGCTCTCCCTGAATCCCACCTCCCTACCTGACTCCTTACTTCGTTTTTTCACAGTCTCTCTCTTCGTGTCTCTTGTTTATCCCTTCCTGCATCCTACATTCCTGTCTTCCTCCCTTACAAACTGTTTCCCTTCTAACCTCCCTTCCTTCCTACCTTTCCTCCCTCTACTCTCCCTGTAATTTTCTTCTATATCTAGCCCTTCCTGCATTCTCTCTCTCTCTCTCTCTCCATGCTAATCCTTGTTGAATCACCTGCTTCCTTCCTAATCCACCTGTCTCTCTCCTCTTCTCAGTCTACTCTCCATGAATCCTCCCTCCCTCCCTCCCTTTCGTTCCAACTCCCTTCGTCCTTCTCTGCTCCCCTTATTCCCCCCATGCTCCACCCTCCCTTCCTACCTTTCCTATTTTCCTCCCTCCCTCCCTCCCTCCCTCCCTCTCTCTTCCTCCCTTCCTCCCTCTCTCTCCCTCCCTTCCTCCCTCCCTCTCTCCCTTTCTGCTCACCGGTCAAATTACGTTATAAGATAAGAGGTCAGAGTTCTGATGATCTTTATTATTTATTAGTCAGAAATGAGTCGGCAAAATTTCATTCAGCATTTAAACAAAAAGATCCTATATTTACCGAGTAATGCATGACTGTTTTCATGATGTCAAAACTTGCAGAATATTCCAATTTATTAAGAGGGGTAGGATTTATATATTGGTCGATTTATTTATTCATTTATTTATTTATGTATTGTTTCCTCCCTATATCTCCATCAAACTTAAAAAAAAAAATCCCCAAGTTACCCGTTCTAGATAAAGAAATGGGGCGAATGGTCTTAAATCCACCAAACTAATGGGCCGAACGTCTGAAAATCTGAAAACTAATTGGGCTAAACATGAAGGAGAAGGGGGGGGGGGGAGGCAGAAAAACCAACCATCTTTGTGGATCTCTTTACTAACCGAAATTAGTCAACCAGACGAAGTATTGACTTTGCTTGACTATTTTGCTTCGTGGCGAGCCGTATAATTTATTCTTATCTTACGATGGGTTTGCTATATGATCAAGTAAGAATTTTCGAGTTCTTTGATTATGCCTTGGTAGCTTTTGATTATGCCTTGGTAGCTTTTTGTAATCTGTAAATATGTAAACTGTAGGTTATGTTTAACTCATTCGGTACCGGTAATATACTTCACGTTATATGTTGGTAACTGTTAGACGATTTTATTCAGCTTAAGAAGGACGTCTACCTTTTTTTTTTTTTTTTTTTTTTTTAAAGAGACAATGAACGGAGGAAGGAAAAACACAGATAAAACAAAAAGGTCCATGTGCCTAAAGGCATCCTCCATTCATAAAATGTTTGTAACAACTGGATTTAAACATTTGTAGATTGTAAGTTTGTGGAAAGCAATTCGAGGGAAGTGAATTCCAAAGAGTAGTAGCTCTGGGGATAAATGCATTCTGATAAGCAGAAGTTCTGCATTGTGGAGGAGAAAGTGTAAATTCATGGGCGCTCTCAGCTGCCCTAGTTCTACGGGGAAAGATTGTGGAGAGGCGGCACAATTGAAGCAAGTTCCTCGGAACAATTGCTGTGAAAATATCTGTAGAATAATGCAAGGGATGCAACGTTTCTTCGTATGGATAATGTAGGAAGGTCCTGTGTGATTGCAGGGTTATTGATTAATCTAATAGCTTTATTTTGAATTTTGTCCAACTGCCTCAATGCAACCACTCCACTTCCACCCCACAGAGGTGAACAGTAATCCATCTGAGAACGCACATGACTTTTATATTATTAGGCCAACTGCTCGTCAGTGAAGAATTCTCGAACTCTGTACAGGAGTCCCAGTTTTTTAGAGGCATTCTTAGCAATGCTTCTAACATAATGTGTCCAGCTCAAGTTAGTAGTTAATGTTACACCGAGAATGTCAATACTAGGGGAAGTGGGAATATTTACATCATTAAAAAATATATGGGAGTCAGTGAGATTCTGTCGGTTAGAAAATTGAATGTACTTGGTGTTCTGTGCATTAAAGGAAACTAGATTCTTTTGTCCCCATTCATTAATTCTAGAAAGGTCCTGGTTCAGAGAAATTGCAGTGTTATTTTTGAATTTATAAGATCGGGTTGGGTGAAAGAATTGGTAAATGTGAAGGAACTGTGGAGTGTTGAGTCATCTGCGTAGGAATGTATTGGATTATGAGTGGTAGATATGAGATCATTGATATGAATGAGGAACAGAGTTGGGGCCAAAACTGATCCTTGGGGAACACCAGCATTTATTGAGTTAAATTGAGAATGAAGGCCATCTACCATTACACATATTTTTCTGTTATGAAGATAAGAAGAAATTAGCGGAACTAATGATGCAAGGCCGTAGTGTGACATCTTCGACAATAAGGATCGATGCCAGACTCTATCAAATGCCTTTGATATATCCAGTGCTATTGCATGTGTTTCACCATGTTGGTCTGTAGCTTGGTTGATTTGATGCGTAAGAAGGCAAAGAATGTCTGCAGTTGATCGACATCGTCTAAAACCATATTGCCTATCACTGATTAATTTATTATTCTCAAGATGCTTAATTATGTGATTATTTAATATAATTTCAAAGACTTTACCAAGATTGGAAGTTATAGCTATTGGTCTGTAGTTTGATGGATCTGAAGAGGCACCTTTTTTAGGAACTGGATGGATGTTTGCTTCTTTCCAGGGTATTGGGAAGCATGATGTATGAGTACACAGACGGAATTTTTTTGCCAATACAGGAGCGAGCACCAAGGAGCAATTCTTAAGTACTATTGGAGGAATTTCATCTGGACCAGGAGCCTTATCTAGTGAGAGATTCTGCAAAATAGTTTTGACATGTCTGGTGTGGATCTTAAGTGAGGGAATTTCAGGCGAATTAAAATTAAGTACAGGGACATCTTGATTTATTTCATCTAAGGTTGAGTTGGTGGAGAAAATATCCGCAAGAAGGTTAGCTTTACCTCGTGGGTCACTTACAAGATTGCCAGTCGGAGATTTTAATGGTGGAATGGATGAAGCAGTAGTGAAGTTGGATTTGAATGAGTTAAGAGTAGACCAAAATATTTTGTTATCATTTGGATTATTTAGAAGTTTATTTGCCTGCTTGTGGAGAAAGTTTGATTTAGTTAGGTTTAATACAGTTTTGGCATGATTTCTGATGTTTCTAAAGTAATTAAAGGCTTCATGTGTTTTTGATCTTGTGTATGCATTGTAGGCTATTGCTTTTTGTTCAGTTACTCTAGCACAATTATGGTCAAACCATTTAGGTGAATTAGATCTTTTACTGTACTTTTGATGAGGAATAAAAGTTTCCATTCCAATTTTTACAAAATCTTGTATGTGGCTCAAGGCGGAGTGTGCATCATTAGAAAAGAAAGAGGTCCAGGGAATATCAATAACGAAACCTTGAAGACCCTCCCAGTCTGCCCTATCGTAATGCCATTTAGACACCAAAACAGGTTCAGAGTGGGAAGGTGTGGTAGGTGATAGACAGGTGGCCTGTATCAGACAGTGATCAGAAGATCCAAGCGGGGACCTCACTGTAACATCATAATTTTCTGAATTGGTTGTTAAAAATAAGTCCAGTAGGTGGGAATTATGATTAGGATTATCTGGTACACGGGTGGGTTGGTTGACTAGTTGAGTGAGATTAAATGAGTCTGCAAATAGCTCACATTCAAGACCAGCATCATCAGTCCTGGCTGAATGAGTGAGCCATTCAACATTATGGACATTAAAATCACCCAACACAGTGATTTCAGAAGAAGCATTTAAGTTGAGGACACTGAGCTGTGAGGACAGAGAATCAAAAAGACTTTTCTCTGGAGGAGTATTTGGGGAACGGTAGATGCAACATATGTATTTAAATTTACCAGCAGAAATTAATTTGTATATAGAATAATCAAAATAGGGACAATTGAAACTAGTAACCTCCTCCAGGGCAATTTCAGATTTTGCGAAGCAACATACACCTCCTTTAGGTCTAAAATTTTGGAGCAGTTGATAACCTGGAAAATTAAATCTAGACATGTCAGATGTGGATGTTACTTGAGTCTCTGTCAAAAAAAGGAGAGTAGGGGATTCTGCTTGAAGAAATTGGTGTACAGAATTGATGTTAGAGTGAAGTCCCCTTATATTACTAAAGAAAAAGCTGCACCGACGAGCAGCTTTGGGACGTTGCAATGCTCTTGACACAGTCGCATGATGACGACCGGGAGGGCCCTGTGTCAATGACCCAACCCTGCCGGGGGTGGATATCCGAGGGACCACCAGGTTTGCTCTTAACAATTGTACTGCCATATGTATTAGGTAAGTGTATGGTGTTACATGTATGATATGTAGTGGGAAGAGTAGTGTTTTATGGATAGAGGATAGCGATGTAGGGCAATGTCGTGAAGTTGGATGTGTATGTTATATAAAGAGGGTTTTCCTGATACCCCTGATGTGTGAGGCAGAAAGATATGTATCCAGCTACCAAGGCCTGGGAGAGAAAATGGAATTCAGGCTATTCCCTGAGTCTCCCGAAACCTTGGCGGTAGTACTTCCCTTGGCGGGGCTGCCTACCCCTACTACCTACAAAGATTACAGACTATCTCAATGTATCCTTTTATCTACCATATACCTTCCCTATAAGCTTAATAAATTCGTCTAAATGTAGCTGATATATTGAAACAAGACGTTGCTGGAACATAAGGGGTTAAGGGCAGGCGACTAAACCTGTACCGGCGACGTGTTTTTATTGGATTTCAGCGACATTTAAACTATTTGATTAAGCTTAGGGAAGATTATATGGTAGCTAAAAGGATTAATTGAGATAGTCCGTAGCCTTTTAATTGATAGACGTCCATCCCAAGCTGAATAAAATCTTCAAATAGTTGGAAGAATATAATGGAAATGTGGGTTAATGGGTAGATAGAATGGGAGCGTCCGTTTTTTTTACACATTCGGCCAATAATCAGTGGGATTCGAACCCAAGGCAGGTCTCCACTCACTACCAGGACCACGAAGCCTCGAAGGGGAGATGGTTGATTTATCGGCTTCCTCCACCTTCACCCCCTTTCTCCTTCATGCTTAGCCCCATTAGTTTTGTTTTTATATGTTATGACGTTTGGCCCATTTTTTGGGCAGTTGTATGACTTTTCACCCCATGTCTTTATCAATATTAAGATATCTCGTGCCATATACAGTAGGTGTCGATGTTTTCATGGCGAGCGATAGCGAGCTTGTAACTTAGGAGTAATCGGCCTTCGGCCGTGACATATATCTACCGAAAAATTTACAAATTTATCTAGAAGGGGGATCTTGGGGATGTTTTTGTATATGCTTGATGGAAGTCTAGGGAGGAAACTACAAAAATAATAAATATATAGATATACCGACCAATAAATAAACCCTTCCCCCTTAACTACTCGCGAGTTTCGGGCTATAAGGATGTTAGAGCTTTAGACGTCGATATATTGCAAAATTACCAGCTATGATATGGCTGTAGTGCATACATAAACGCATTAAATTACCAGCTATAATATGGCTGTAGTGCATACATAAATGCATTAAATTACCAGCTATGATATGGCTGTAGTGCATACATAAACGCATTAAATTTCCAGCTATGATATGGCTGTAGTGCATACATAAACGCATTAAATTACCAGCTATGATATGGCTGTAGTGCATACATAAACGCATTAAATTTCCAGCTATGATATGGCTGTAGTGCATACATAAACGCATTAAATTACCAGCTATTATATGGCTGTAGTGCATACATAAACACATTAAATTACCAGCTATGATATGGCTGTAGTGCATACATAAACGCATTAAATTACCAGCTATGATATGGCTGTAGTGCATACATAAACGCATTAAATTACCAGCTATAATATGGCTGTAGTGCATACATAAACGCATTAAATTACCAGCTATGATATGGCTGTAGTGCATACATAAACGCATTAAATTACCAGCTATGATATGGCTGTAGTGCATACATAAACGCATTAAATTACCAGCTATAATATGGCTGTAGTGCATACATAAACGCATTAAATTACCAGCTATGATATGGCTGTAGTGCATACATAAACGCATTAAATTAAGGGGGGTGACCTGTTTTTTGTTATTTGTGTCTTTTTTTTCTCTTGCTCTGGCTTGTATCTATTCGGCCCCATTCAGCCAACTATTTTAAGACGTTTATCCCCATCTAGGTGTCGATTTCTTCCTGGCGAGCTATAGCGAGCCAGCATTATATGAAGAAATCCGGCTTCGCCGGAGACATTTTTCTATCGAAAAATGTACAAATTTAGCCTTCTGTCAAACAAAAATAAAAAATATGCTGGCTCGCTACCGCTCACCAGTAAAAAATTAACACCTGGATGGGGATAAACGTCTTAAAACAGTAGGCTGAATGGGGCCAAATGGATACAAGCCAGAGAAAGATAGAAAAGGTCAGAACAAAAACAGGTCACCCCCCTTAAATGAATCAAAGAGTCTATCCATCTTAAACTTACGTATTTTATTAATTTCTGTTTAAGGGTGGATGGGTTATTTATTGGTTGATTTGTTGACTTATTTAGGTATATATTTGTTTATTTATTTATTTATTTATTTTTTTATTTTTTTGTTCTTCTCTAGACCTCCATCAAGATTAACAAAAACATCCCCAAGATCCCCCTTGTAGATAAATTTGTACATTTTTTTTGGTAGGAAAATGTCCCAGCCGAAGGTCGGTTCCGACTAAAATTTAGGATCTCTATTGCTCGCCAGGAAAAAAACTGACATCTAAATGGCACGAAAGATCTTAATATTGACAAAGAAATGCGGCGGAAAGTCTTAAAAGCGCCAAACTAATGGGCCTAACGCCTTAAAATTTGAAAACTAAAGAGGCTAAACATGAGCCAGAATAAAAAACATCTCCCCTTAATATCGAGTTTACGGCTCGAACTTCCTTATAGCCTGAAATTCGCAAGTGGTCGATTGGCTAGTGCTCCGTTGTTAAGGGGGGTGGCCTGTTTTTGTAACTTTCTCTCCTTTTCTCTCTTTCTCTGGCTTCTATCCATTCGGCCCCATTCAGCCAACTGTTTTAAGACGTTTATCCCCATCCAGGTGTCGATTTCTTCCTGGCGAGCGATAGCAAGCCAGCATTGTAGGGAGAAATCCGGCTTCGCCGGAGAAATTTTTCTATCGAAAAATGTACAAATTTAGTTTGCTGTCAAAAATAAAAATACATATACGCTGGCTCGCTACCGCTCGCCAGGAAAATATTGACACCTGGATGGGAGTAAGCGTCTTTAAACAGTAGGCTGAATGGGGCCGAATGGATACAAGCCAAAGAGAGAGAGGGAGAGAAAGAGAAAAAAATTAGGTGGGCTCCCTTAACAGCTCTGATTGTATAGTATTAGTATCGTAACTGGGCGATAGCAATTTAATCTTCCTCTCTTACACATTTTCTCGCTCCTGCCTTTCTATTTTTGTCCTTCCTTCTTTACCTTAACTTCCAAATCACCATCATCATCCTCTCTATTTATTTGTTTATATATCTATCTATCTATCTATCTCTATCTATCTATCTATCTATCTCTATCTCTATCTATCTATCTATCTATCTATCTATCTATCTAAATCTATCTATCTATCTATCTATCTATCTATCTATCTATCTATCTATCTATCTATCTATCTATCTATCTATCTATCTATCTATCTATCATCAATATATTATCTATCTATCTATCTCATCTATCTATCTATCTATATATATTATATATATATATATATATATATATATACTGTATATATATATATATATATATATATATATATACTGTATATATCTTCTATCTATCTCTGTATCTATCTCTGTATACGGTAATTCTGTCTCTGTCTCTGTCTCTCTCTCTCTCCCTCCCTCCCTCCCTCCCTCCCTCCCCTCTCCCTCTCTCTCTCTCTCTCTCTCTCTCTCTCTCTCTCTCTCTCTCTCTCTCTCTCTCTCTCTCTCTCTCTCTCTCTCTCTCTCTCTCTCTCTCAACAGCTCCCACGGGTAGCCAGTAATAGCCAAGACCTGATAGCAGACTTTCCTTCTTTACCTCCTTCATTCCTTCCTTCTTTCCTTCCTTCCTTCTTTCATTGCCTCCTTCCTTCCTTCCTTCCTTCCTTCTTTCCTTACTTGCCTCCTTCCTTCCTTACTTACTTCTTTACTTCATTCCTTCCTTCCTTTCTTTCTGTCTTCCCCTTCCTTACTTGCTTACTTACTTCCTTCCTTCCTTCCTTCCTTCCTTCCTTCCTTATTTTCATCCTTACTTCCTTCCTTCCTTCCTTCCTTTCTTCCTTCCTTCCTTCTTTACCTCCTTCCTTCCTTCCTTACTACCTTCCTTCCTTCCTTCCTTCCTTCTTTCTTTCCTTGCCTCCTTCCTTCCTTCCTTCCCTTCCATTTATCGTTTATTACTCCTTGTTTATTTCCTTCCATCTTTCCCTTTTTCCTTCCTCGTTATTTATAAACTTATTTAAATTTCCTTCCGTTTCTTCTCCTTTATCTTTAATTACTCTTTTCATAGCTTAATTACTTTCCTTAATTTTTGTGTTTGTTTAATTTGTTAGACCTCCATCAAGCTTAAACAAAAATAATACTCCCAAGACCCTCCTTCGAGATATATGTGTACATTTTTCAGAAGGCCGATTCCTCTTAAATTACAGGGTCGCTATCTTTCGCCAGAAAAAAATTACGCCTCAGTGGCACGAAAGAATTTACTTTTGACAGATAAATGGGGCAAAGGGTCTTAAAATATCTAAAGTAATGGGGTAAACGTCTAATAATCTCGTAATTAATGGGGCTAAACTTGAAAAAGAAGGGGTCCAAAAAAAATAACCTTTCTATAACTACTTTCCGTAATAGTCACTGGCCCACGTCCCCCCACCGTCACTGAATGTTAATATTGCTGGTATAATTGGCTGCGTTCGGTACAGTACGCGGTATACACTCTCGGAAGCTATAGGTATGAAAAGGGCATATCAAGTGTCCATAATAGTCTACCCATTAAGGGGGGATGTCCGTATTTGTTTGCCCATTTATATATAATTTTATCATTTTTAGTATCCTCCTTAGACCTCTATCAAGCTTAAATAAAACACCCCCAAGACCCTCCTTCAAGATTCATTTGTAAATTTGTCGATAGGAAAATGTCCCGCCTGAAGGCCAGTTCCTCATATATTACAGACTTGCTAACGCTCGCCAGGAAAAAAATCGACACTTACATGACACGAACAGATTTAATATTGACCAAAAAATAGGGTGGAAGGTCTTAAAATCGACAAATTAATGAGCCGATCGTTATAAAATCTGAACACCAATGAGGCTAAGCATGAGGAAGAAGGGGGACCAGAAAACCAATGAGGCTAAGCATGAGGAAGAAGGGGGACCAGAAAAAAAGACCCATCTCCCCTTAAACCCTTGCAAGATCCAATGACGCATTTCTTGTCTGTTTTCTGGCTATTATTGGACGATTTTATTTATATCAGAAAGGGTATATGGAGGGTTAATTGAGATGGTCTTTACTCTTGTACTGTCCACAGGTCCTTACTAAGCTGTATATAATCGTCTAATGATAACCTTTATAAGCTGTTAAAATGCGTCATAATCCTCAAAAGGTTAAAAGTAGTTGATCTAATAAATTTGATAGATAAGTAAATCACCATTAACATACCGAGTGATTTTACAGTATAGACCCTTTTCATACACTGTTTATAGATTTTATTTATATATAGGGTATATACTTTATATATATACAGTATATATATATATATATATATACCGTATATATATTTATTTATTGATATATTTATGTATATATTTACGTATTTATTGATATATTTATTTTGTTATATATTTATTATTATTTTATTTTTATTATTATATTAAAAACACATTGTTTTACTTATTGACACCTGGATGGGAGTAAGCGTCTTAGAACAGTAGGCTGGATTGGGCCGAATGGATACAAGCCAAAGAGAGAGGGAGAGAAAGGGAAAACAAAAACTTAAAGGATAAGTAAGCCCCTTGTCGGCCCGCAGGGGACCACATAACCTACAGTAGGGTCATATTTGGATGATGGCTGATCCGCTCTTCATGATAACAAAAATTGTAGGATCGCTGTTGCTCGCCAAGAAAATATCGACACCTGAATGGGAAAAACGTCTTATAATCGCCAAACTAATGAACGAAATGTCTTATAATCTTCAAACTTCGCCCTTCTTAACCCTTTCAAGCTTCAATACGCGTTTCTGTTCTGTTTTCTGGCTATTATTAGACGATTTTATTCAGATTAGTAACGGTATATGGAAGTCAAAGGGTTGATTGAGATAGTATTTACCCTTTTAATACCCACAGATCCTTCCTAATGAGTGGAAGCTACCTATACTGCTGTTTGCAGATGATACAATTCTGATGAGTGATAATGAATGGTAGTTGCAGGGTCTGGTAAATGAGATTGGAACAGTGTGCGAAAAACGGAATTTGAAGGTAAATGCGGGGAAGAGCAAGGTTATGGTCTTCGAAAGGGGTGAAGTCACAGAGTGTGAGGTGAAGCTGAACGGTCAGGCTATGGAGATCGTCAACTCTTTTAAGTATCTGGGCATTGTGTTGAGTAAAGATGGGACTATGGATGAAGAAGTGCGGGAGAGGGTACAAAGGAGTACAAAGGAGTACAAAGGAAATCAAGCAACAACAGATCCAGTGACCCTTCTAGGTTGCTTGTCCTCCAAAACACTGAGGATCAAGTGTCCAAACAGTGGTTTAGAGTGGGTAAGGGAACATTGGAAAGGGAATTACTGCCCTGGAACTAATGTCCGTGGCAGGATTAGGAAGTTAGTAGGGGACAGATGGGTTAGTAACTGAGGGGGGGATAAAATAAAGTTATTCATTTACAAACGCAGTCAGTCGCGGGTTTGATGCGAGATATTTGTCTAGGCGGAGTTTAAATGAATCAACGGTGATGCAGTCTATAACGTTTCGGGGAAGCCCATTCCACAAGTTGACAACTCGATTGAAGAAGAAATTCTTAGATTCGTGCGAGTTAAAAAATTTACCAATAATTTTGCAACCGTTTCCCCGCGTGTAATTAGATTGGTCGATAGTGAAGTACTTACTACAGTTCATATTGTCGATGCCTTTGATGATTTTGAACACTTGAATTAAGTCGCCTCTTAATCTGCGCTGGGTTAAAGGAAATAGATTTAATTCTCTAAGACGCTCTTCGTATGGTTTGTTCTTTAGGCTAGGTATCATTTTGGTAACTCTACGTTGAACTCGTTCTAGCTTGTTTATATCTTTTTGGTAATAAGGGCACCAGGATTGAACGCAGTATTCCAGAAGAGGGCGGACTAAGGAATTGTAAAGGGTTAGGATAACTTCTTTGGATTTATGCTCAAATGACCTGCCTATAAAGCCAATTATTTTGTTTGCCTTCTTAACAACTTCTGAACATTGTTGACTCGGTTTTAAGTTACTCGATATTGTTACTCCCAGATCGGTTTCTCTGTTTACATTCTTAAGCTGAGTGCCATTCATCGAATAGTTTTGCTTTCTCATTTAGGTATCCGATATGTAGTACTTTACATTTATCCGCATTGAAACTCATTTGCCAAATTTGGGCCCAACATGACAATTTATCTAGATTGTGTTGCATATCGTCAACTTGTTCTTTTGAGAGTACGCTATTTGCAATTTTTGTATCGTCAGCAAATTTTGAGATTGTACAGGTGAGACCCTCATCTATGTCGTTGATGTAAATTAGAAAGAGAATTGGTCCTAGTACCGATCCCTGGGGTACCCCGCTACTTACATTGGTCCATTTTGATGCCTTACCGTTTATGACTACTCTTTGCTTTCTGTCGCTGAGCCAATTTTCTATCCATTTCAACACACCGTCTTGTATTCCATGCACTTTTAGTTTTAGCAGTAAACGTTTGTGGGGAACTTTGTCAAAGGCCTTTTGAAAATCAAGGTATATAATATCTACAGCTTTACTCTCATCGTAGAGGTTGAGGATATCGTGGAAGAAGTATAAGAGGTTTGTTAAACAGGAACGTTTTTTACGAAAGCCGTGTTGAGTATCTTTAAGTATGTTATTTTCCTCTAAGTGATTTACGAGTCTGTCTCGTATGACCGTTTCTAGCATTTTACATACAACTGAGGTTAAGCTAATTGGACGATAGTTACTGGATGGGGATTTGCTGCCTTTTTTGAATATTGGTGTTACGTTGGCTAGCTTCCACTGATCGGGCATAGTTCCAGACTGCAAGGATTTATTGAATAGTAATGTCAGTGGTTTAGAGAGCTCATCCTTAGCTTCCTTTAGAACTCTAGGCGAGATTGTATCAGGTCCAGGCGTTTTATTTACCTTGAGTTTATCTAAACAATTCAATACTTCTCTCTCTGTAACGGTGATATTGCTTAGAACATCTGAATTATCAATCTGAATCGGCGATGGTGTAGGGATATCACTGAGGTCTTCTGTTGTAAAAACTGATGCAAAGAAGGTATTGAGGGCATTACTCATTTGTTCTTCGTCTTTGGTGTATTCTCCATTTTCATCGACTAACGGTCCAACAGTTGAAGTAACTACTTTTTTCTTTCTGATATAACTATAGAATTCTTTCGGGTTTGTTTTACTTTGATTCGCAATATGTAACTCTAAGGTCTTTTTACTTTGCTTAATTAACTTTTTGGCTTTGCGTCGTAGCTCTACAAATTTCAGCCGTTCTTCGTCATTTTGTGAGGATTTTAATCTATCATTAGCAAATTTTTTAGCAAGCAGGCAGTTTGAAATATCTTTATTCCACCATTTGGGCTTATTATTATGGCCTGGATGCCGAGTTTTCGATGGTATGCAGTCTTGCACTGCTTTTAGGTAAGTGGCTTCGAATAACTTCCAAGATGTATTTATGTCGTTATTGTGAATTAAAAAGCTCCAGTCAGTTTCTTTAAACATAGCTCTAAGTTTATGGAAGTTTGCTTTCTTGAAATTAGGGACTTTTTCGATGCTACTATTTGGTTCGTTACTAGTAAACTTTAAAGTGAAAGTTATCGTATGATGGTCGCTGTTACTGAATTCATCACCAACATTCAAATTTTCTATTAATTCTTCTTTTGTTGCAAGTACAATGTCAAGAACGTTATTACCACGGGTCGGCGTTCCAACAAATTGATAAAGCGAACTCTCTTGCAAGTTCGTATACAAGTCATGTCCGGAGTGTGAAGTAAGAGTATCGCCCCACTTGGTCACAGGTAAATTAAAGTCACCAAAAATTACCGTATCTTGCGAGTTACTTATATCTGCAATTTGTTCGTAAATTTCTCGGTCAGTTTGCACTGATTGAGCTGGAGGTCTGTATATTAATGCAAGTATTATTTTTGTACCTTTATTATTCTTTATTAGCACAAAAGATGCGTCGACGTTCACAATTTGAGGTTTTGACAAGAGGGTAGGGTTAAGACTTTCTTTGATATAAAGTAAAACGCCACCTCCATTTCGATTTATTCAGCTTTTCTCAAACATTACATAACCGGGAAGTGAATACTCTGCTAAAAAGTCTCTATCTTCTGTATTGAGCCAAGATTCTGTTATGCCAATCACATCATAATTTTCTGTAAACACTAGCTCCTCTAAATCTGAAAATTTATTGCGTATGCTACGAGCGTTTGCATAGAAAACCTTTAAATTTGTTATTTTAGAACTCACGGAACGCTTAATAATATTTTTGGTTCTTGTCGGATCTACATTTATGTTCATGGCTGTCCTCGGTCCTCGCTGTCTCCGGTCCTTATCGGTGGTGGTCCTCGGTTGCCTCTGTTTTTTTCTTGGCGTTGGATGATTTATGTCACTGCTGCTTCTTCTCGGATGGCTTTTTTTGATCCATGGCTGCGGACTGCTTCGTGTAGGAGACGACCCATGCGTGCTGAACCCACAGGGTTTAGATGAGTGCCATCCTTGCGGAACAGAGTAGGCTGGTTGTAGAAGTTGTCCCAGAGGTTGATGAATTCAACTTCTTCCCTCAGACACAAATGTTTTAGTCGGCTATTTGTGCTGAAGGCCTTGTCGTAGAATTTGTCAGGTGCGTCGATCTTGGGGAGAATGCCTGAGATGATGATATTCCTTGACTTGTTTTTGTAGTGCTGGATCATCTTGCGATATTTATCCATCAACTCTTCGGATCTGGTGCGCATGACGTCATTTGAACCAGCATGGATGACAAAAAGGGTATTTTCATTTGCATCCTTTGTGGTATCTTCGAAGGCTTCCACAATGTCGTCCAGTCCAGCTCCTGGGATGCAAAATCTTTTTCGTTGATTTGGGACTCTGTCGCAGAACTCTTCGACCTGTCCTCGTAGGACAGGGGAAGAGGGTTGTAGGAACGCTGAAAGCAGTAACAAAAAATAGGGTGGTCAGTATGGAAGTGAAGAAGTCCTTGCATGACAGTGTGGTAATCCCGACACTGACTTACGGAAGCGAAGCATGGACGTTGGTTGAGAGACTCAGACCAAGAGTGAGAGCAATGGAAATGAATTACTTAAGAAGTGCGTGCGGAGTTACATGGAGGGATAGACAGACTAATGAAGAAGTAAGAAGGAGGTGTGGTGTGGAGGTAGATGTGCTGGAAAGTGTGAAAAGGAACAACTTGAGATGGTTCGGCCATATGGAACGTATGGAAAGCGAGAGTATGACTAAGAGGGTGTACGAGAGCGAAGTGGAGGGACAGAGAGGGAGAGGTGGAAGGATGGAGTGAGGAAGTATATGAACGAAGGCAGTGCTGGTTGGAGGGAGGGGCGTCGACTGACTGGGGACAGATGTGCATGGGGGCGGTTCGTTCGTGGCCACCCCTTCGGGGATCACGGCGTCAGGCAATAGATAGATAGAGAGATAGATCCTTCCTAAGCTTCATAAAATCGTCTAATGATAACCAAACTAAACTGCTAATTAAACGCGTCAGAGCTTCAAGGGGTTAATTTAAATTTTAGGATCGTTGTTGCTCGCCAGACATAAATCGACATCTGAATGGGCGAAACGTCTTATAATAGCCAAACTATTAAGGCGAGCTCTCCTAAAATCGTCAAACTAATAGAAGAAAACTAATGGATCCAAGAAGACACCTCCCTGATAGAGAGGAATGATAGTTATAGTGTGGTAAACCCTCGTGTAGGACATTAAGAACAAGTATCGGTGAGCCCCGAGCCCGGTGTAGGCCCCCGGGGATCACTTAACCTTGGGGGATGGCTGGTGCGCCCTTCATAATTCACTACCTCACACTAGAACCACCTGGAATATACCACAGTGGGACATAGGCTTCTATTTTGGTGCCACGGGATCAGGCGGCAATTAGGCTAAAGGTACATCTGTTTGACAAAATCACATTGCAACATATTATATTCACCTTAGTTCATCTTCTGTGGAGGCGAGTTGTTCTCATATTTTGTCAACCCTTACAACATAGGACATACTGTTAGATGCTTGGAGGGCAAAGCAATCTGGAAGTTCAGCACTGTAGCAGGTTGACACTTGAAGTGCAGCGTTGTATGTAGCTGGCTGACACATAAAGTGCAGCAACCACCAGCTTAACCCTTTCAGGTCCGGGGGTTGACGTCTAGTATTCAGAAATAGAATTATCTTAATCTCATAATTATTCCTCTCCAAAATTAGTTTTCTGCCCACAACTCACTCAAAGACAACTGCAGTGGTTGAAGTAATTAAACTAAAGGTTTCTAAACACCCCTGATGGTCACAAAGGTTTTAAAGTATCCCTGTAAGGACGCAATTGCACTACAGCTCACATTAATGTATTAAACTCCATGTCCATTGTACAAGTATTGTGCATAATAAACTAGTCTACCTGTTCCAGTGTATTTAAGAACCCCTTCAGGACAACAAAGGCCACTTGCATTTTCTTTAAAGGCCCATCATACTGAATTAAATAAATAAAAAATAAGTATATCGATTAAACTTTTAAAAGGGAAGACGCCTTTCTATTATCGCAGCTACAGCTATACGATTGTTTCAACTTCCAGGGAAGGGATTAAAATAGTGAGAAAACCGCGATAAAGAAGAAACTAGTGTAAAGCCTTTACGAGCTGTGAAGTAAGTGTTCAGGAGTGTGAAAGTGGTGGGACAAAGAGAGATTGAGTGAGAGAGAGAGAGAGAGAGAGAGCCTCCGAGCTAAGGCATCGTTTTTTTATCCCTCTCCATCTATCTCTACCTAGCTATCTGTATATTTGTTTGTCTCTGTGAAACTTTGTCTGACTATATGCATCTTTTTCTTTTCTTTTTTTTTTCTTTTTTTCTATGTGATTGAGGGAGGCAAAAGGCAGAACTGCCTATAGCGAGTGCCTCCCACATAGTTGAAAGAGTGACAGGGCCAAAAGCAAGGGACGTTCGAGCCAAAATGCCTGGACACACGGAATTTGAAGCAATTTAAGTCATAGGAAGAGGGAAAGACTGATTCTGGGAGAGAGTTCCAGAGCTCAGCTGTTGAGTAGAAGAAAGTTTGAGAGTAACGTTTTACTCTTGGGTTGGAGAGTTTAACAGAGTAGGGGTGGGATTGAGCTGCAAGACGGGTACCACGTGCCCTACGTAAAGGAGGTGGTATACACTGGGAAAGCTCTGAGGAACACTGATTATTATAGTAGCGATAGAATAGCGAGAGAGATGCAACATTGCGGCGGAGAGAGAGAGAGAGAGATTGCAGAGAGTTGGTGAGTGGACGGGAGTTAATGATACGAAAGGCCTTCCTTTCAACTTTGTCTAGGTGACCGGTGTGAGAGGAACCTCCCCACACATGTGAACAATACTCAATACAAGGACGCACTATGCCCCTGTACAGAGCAAGAAGCTGTGCAGGGGAAAAGAACCCCCTAAGGCGGTTGAGCACACCCAGCTTCTGGGAGGCTGCCTTAGCAAGACTGGTAATATGGTCCTTCCAACTGAGAGCAGAAGAAAAGAGACACCAAGAATATTGAGAGAAGATGAAGGATTGATTTTTGTATTGTTGAAGAATAAGGGATAGTCCGCTGGGAGTTCCGTCCGGGTAGATAGATGGAGAAATTAGGTTTTGGAAGCATTAAAGGTAACAAGGTTTTCTCTGTCCCAATTGGAGATAGTATTTAGATCAGAATTTAAGAGTTCTATGGCTTCATTAAGTTTGTCGTTGAGGGATTGCTGGCTGGGGCGTTCTGAAAAACTAATGGAGTAGTGTAAGGTTGAGTCGTCTGCGTATGAATGGATGGGAATTGAGGTACAGTTGAGGAGATCATTTATAAAAATTAGAAAGAGAATAGGAGATAGGACAGAGCCCTGAGAAACACCGGAGTTTATAGGGTGAGGAAGTGAACAATGGCCGTCCACAACCGCGGCTATGGAACGGCCGGAAAGGAAATTAGAGACAAAGGCACAGATGGAGGGATAGAAAACGAAGGAGAGTAGTTTAGAAATTAAAGATTTGTGCCAGACTCTATCGAAGGCTTTCGATATGTCTAGTACAATAGAAAAAGTCTCACCGAAGTCCCGAAAGGAGGATGACCAAGAGTTAGTAAGATATGAAAGGAGATCACCAGTAGAGCGACCCTTAAGGAAGCCATACTGGCGATCTGAGAGCAGATTATGAGAAGAGAAATGCTTAAGAAATTTGGAAGCAAGAATAATTTCAAAAACTTTAGAAAGACAAGAGATGAGAGCAATTGGACGATAGTTGGAGGGTTGAGAGTGGTCACCCTTCTTTGGGACAGGTTGAATGTGAGCAAACTTCCAGCATGAAGGGAAGACATTAGAGGATAGACAGAGATGAAAGAGTTTGCCTAGGCAGGGAGTCAGCACGGAAGCACAGTTTTTGAGAACAACAGGAGGAACACCGTCCGGACCATACGCCTTATTAGTATTAAGCCATATTAGGATATTAGGCATAAGTAAGAGAGAGGAGGGTGGAGAGGGAGGAATAGCACCGGAATCATCCAAGGTGGAGTTTCTAGCAAAAGTTTGAGCGAAGAGTTTAGCTTTGTCAGAGGGAGAAGTGATGGTTGTGCCATCAGAGTGGGAAAGGGGAGGGAAAGTCTACAGTATTGTGTTCACTGTTTATATATATTTACTTATATTTGTCCGTCTGTATATAAATATTAGTCAATGTATATAACTGGATGCTTAGTATGTATGTAAGTGATGTGTGTATGTATGTATGTATGTATGTATGTATGTATGTATGTCTGTCTATCTAGCCATCTATCCCATTTGTCTGTATGTCTATCTCTCTCCTATTTTGCATACACTCGACGCAGATCCCAAATACCCTGGCCTTTCGGAGAAAGACATTTGGTCGCGGTGGAACAAACAAAAAAGAGAGAAAAAAAGAGTGAGAGCAAGAGTATTGAAAGCGAGGGGTAAATTAAAGCGAGTATTACTTGGTGGTGGGTAGGAGAGAGAGAGAGAGAGAGAGAGAGAGAGAGAGAGAGAGAGAGGGGGGGGTCGAAAGGTGTAAATAAGAGAAGAAGCAGGTGAAAGGGAAACTGAAGAAAGGTAACTAATATATAACAGGGAGAGAGAGATAGAGAGTGAGAGTGAGTGAGTGTGTTAACGAGGGGACATTTACTGTAAATATTAACTAAATACTTTATTTTGTTTTCTATTTTTGGCCACCTATTCATCTATGTGATAATTTATTAATCCGTTTTGTTTACATTCTTGTATTATAACATAATTATATATGTACTGTATGTCTGTCAGTTTATAGGTTAAGGAGAGCTTTTTAGTTTGCTCCCTACACCACATTAAGCTATAAAAATACACCCCCTTCCAGATAAATGTGTACAATTTTGGCAGAAGATTGTCTCGGATGAAGACCGGTACCTCCAAAATTACAAGCTCGCTATCGCTCGCCTGGAAAAATCGAAACATATGTGGTACGAAAGGTCTTAATATTGACAAAGAAATGGGACGAAAGGTCAAACTTAGGGGCTATTTTTTTTAAATTTATAAACTACTTTGGCTAAACATGAGGGAGAAGGGGGTCCTGAAAAAACAGAAACCTCCACTTATAAATTCAAAATAAACGCCTGTAATTCATATCGATATATTTTATCTACCTATCTAGCAAGCCGCCTATCTATCCACTATAGTCCATTCAGTAAGCGTAGGCCAGAAATTGTGACCCCTAACCTCTGTAACTCAATAAGGGCTAGAGCAAAGGGGCTGTCAATTTCCACCCCTATTCTTTGGCTGACTCTTCCTAAATGACAGAACTAGTAGCTCGATTACTCTAGTCGTTTATGAGTTATAGAGGCTAGTGGTCAAGATGTGTTACCTATTTATAATGAATGGTCCAAATATACAGTATGCTATAATAACGGTCCAAATATACAGTATGCTATAATAATGGTCCAAATATACAGTATGCTATAATAATGGTCCAAATATACAGTATGCTATAATAATGGTCCAAATATACAGTATGCTATAATAATGGTCCAAATATACAGTATGCTATAATAATGGTCAGATACAGTATGCTATATAATGGTCCAAATATACAGTATGCTATAAAATGGTCCAAATATACAGTATGCTATAATAATGGTCCAAATATACAGTATGCTATAATAATGGTCCAAATATACAGTATGCTATAATAATGGTCCAAATATACAGTATGCTATAATAACGGTCCAAATATACAGTATGCTATAATAATGGTCCAAATATACAGTATGCTAAATAACGTCCAATATACTGCTAATAATGGTCCAAATATACAGTATGCTATAATAATGGTCAAATATACAGTATGCTATAATAATGGTCCAAATTACAGTATGCTATAATCGGTCCAATATACAGTATGCTATAATAATGGTCCAAATATACAGTATGCTATAATAATGGTCCAAATATACAGTATGCTATAATAATGGTCCAAATATACAGTATGCTATAATAATGGTCGAAATATACAGTATGCTATAATAATGGTCCAAATATACAGTATGCTATTAATGGTTCAAATATACAGTATGCTATAATAATGGTCGAAATATACAGTATGCTATAATAATGGTCCAAATATACAGTATGCTATAATAACGGTCCAAATATACAATATGCTATAATAATGGTCCAAATATACAGTATGCTATAATAATAATAATGATGATCAGCAGTAAAGCAACATGTACATAGTTACGAGAGGAAAGCATGGTGTGAGAATAGGGGGTGGGGAGGTTCGGGACCCCCTTTTCCCTCATGTTTATCATCATTAGTTTTGAGATATTAAGACGTTCGCTTCATTAGTTTGACCATTGTAAGACCTTTCGCCAAAATTCTTTGTCAATGTTAAGACCTTTCTTTAAACCCTTCTTTCCTAGCGAGCGATAACGAGCTTGAAACTTAGATGGAAGGCCGGGACATTTTTTTACAGAAAAAATATAAAAATGTATGTCGAAGAGCGATCTTGGAGGTATTTTTAAACTTGCTGGAGGTCTAAGGCGGAATCAAAACACAAACAACAATAATAATTATAAGTAATTTAACAAATAATTCAAAATCTCACTTTATCTAGTATTTTGTATTGCCAATATAAATATGTGCCGTGATAAATGCTTGCAAACGTGAAGTGATAATATAGGTCGATCATCATTACAATATGTTCATCTATTTTAGATTTATATTATACTTTGTAATGGACTTATTTGTTTAACACGGATAATTTTATTTACAGCAGTAGATAGATAGATAGATACATAGATAGATAGATACATTGACTGATTGATTGATAGAGATATAGAGAGAAAGATAGAGAGCCAACTAGATAGATAGATAGATAGATACATAGATGATACATAGATAGATAAATAAATAGATAGATAGATAGATAGATAAATGAATAGATATATGTATATATATTGATTGTTTTATTAAATATAATGATTGAACAAGTGGAGTTTGTCTTGGACCTGTAACATACAATTGGGAAAACCGATACAAATATTTATACAGGCTTAATAAATTGGTAGCCGAATAATAAACAAAAACTATTATCAATTGTTAGCCAAATAACTGAAAAATGTATCAGTTGTTAGTCGAATAATTAACAAATATGATAGATACTGGAGGTTGAATGATAAATTCTATATACTTCTATAGAAAGGTGACAAAATCCATAGAACAGTCTCTCTCTCTCTCTCTCTCTCTCTCTCTCTCTCTCTCTCTCTCTCTCTCTCTCTCTCTCTCTCTCTCTCTCTCTCTCTCTCTCTCTCTCTTTCACGAGCTCACATCCATTTAAGCTTGTTCCGAAAATTCCAATGAATTTTTGACAGCCATTCCAGATCCAATATTTTATTGTAAAGCTGCGCGAGGAAAACTGCATGGGAGAAAAATACCCAAATGAATTATACTAGAGAGAGAGAGAGAGAGAGAGAGAGAGAGAGAGAAAGAGAAAGAGAGAGAGAGAGAGAGAGAGAGTTTTGAATGTACAGTACCATAGACTACAGTAGATCTGGACTGGACACGAAAATGGAACTTTGCAGTAAGGGACCCAAAATCAGAGATCGAACCCCCAAGTTCGAACCTCGAAACCACGAAAATGTGATATTTTGGGTCCCTTACTGAAAAGTTCCATTTTCGTGTCCAGTCCAGATCTACTGTAGTCTATGACAGTACATACTAATAATAACAATAATAATAATAATAAAGATAAATAATAGGTATCAATACCAACGTTAATAGTTTATTCAAATTGTGGAAACATTTGCTGCAAAAATTCTCTGAACACTTATGTTTTGTAATCTTTTAATCGGGTAAAGGTATTTGCAAGCATATATCGGTAAAAATTGTGAAATTGTGTGTGTGTGAGAGAGAGAGAGAGAGAGAGAGAGAGAGAGAGAGAGAGAGAGAGATAAGGAAGAAACAGCAATATCCTCTCTCACTCTTTTCCTCTTCGATGGTTATATATGGTTCTGTTTTGATCTTTCTCACACCTTACCTCTTACCTCACCTCACTACATCCCTCACCTCACACCTCACCTTACCTCACAACTCACCTTACATCACACCTCACCACCCCACACTTCACTTCTCACCTCGCCTCACCTCACATCACCTCACACCACCTCACACCTCGTCTCACACTCCACAACTCACCTCACCTCACATCTGATACCACATATCTCACCACACACCTCGTCTCACACCTCACATCACCTCACACCTCGTTTCACACCTCACCTCACACCTCACATCACCTCACACCTCGTCTCACACTCCACAACTCACCTCACCTCACATCTCATACCACATATCTCACCACACACCTCGTCTCACACCTCACACCTCGTTTCACACCTCACCTCACACCTCACATCACCTCACACCTCGTTTCACACTCCACAACTCACCTCACCTCACATCTCATACCACATATCTCACCTCACACCTCACCTCACACTTCACATCACCTCACACCTCGTCTCACACCTCACATCACCTCACACCTCGTCTCACACCTCACATCACCTCACCTTACAATTCACCCCACAGCTCGCCCCACGACTCAGTGCTCGGAACTGCATTTTTCTTAATATATATCAATGATGCCGATTACGATTTTTCATGTACAATTTCAAAATATGCAGAAGACAGCAAAATAGCGAACATAGTAGTGTATCCCTTGCATGTTCAACGGATCCAAAGTGTATTTAGATAAATTAGCAAAGTGGGCTCAAACCTGGCAAATGGGTTTCCATACCAATCAGTGTAAAGTACTATGTATAGGATACAAGAATCTATCTATCTATCTATCTATCTATATGCTCAGGCCCAATCCCCATTTTTCCTATTTATTTTTTTATTTTCTATTTCATTCTATTTTATTCGTTTTTTTTTTTTCTTTTCTTGGGGGTGGGAAGAATAGGAGAATAAGATACAAGAATGATAACCGGAAATCAAACTACTCAATGAATAATAGTCAACTCACAAACACAGATTTAGAAACTGGCTTAGGAGTAACAATATCAATTCATTTAAAGCCCAGCCAACAATGTACCGTAGTAGTTAAGAAAGCAAACAAAATTATTGGCTTAACTGGAAGATCGTTAGCATATAAATCCGAAAATGTTATTCTCACATTATATAATTCTCTGGTTCGTCCCCATCTGGAATGCTGTGTACAATTTTGGTGTCCATAATTATCAAAAGGGCATAGATACATTGTAAAGAAAACAACGGACAAACACAAAATATATTCCAAGACTAAAACATGTCATACGAAGAACGTCTAAAAGAACTAAATATATTCTAGTTTAAAACACGCAGGCAGAGGGGACCTAAATAAAGTGTTTGAATATATAAAAGGTATTGACAATGTGGATGTCAATAAATACTTCTTAATGTATCACTCAAATTACACTAGAGCAAATAGTTGTAGGCTAATTAGAAAACCATTTCACTTACATGAGGCAAAGCGTTTCTTTTTTAATCGAGTGGTAAACTTATGGAATGGACTAGCTAGTAGTGTCATTCAGTGTACTACTGTTCAAACTGTCTATAATCGACTATATAAATATCTTGCTCTTAACCTTCAATTAACTGCGTTTACAAACGAATAGCACCACTCTATACTGTGCTATCCTTTCATGTTTTCACATAGGATAGGTAGGATAGGTAGTTTAGCTAAAAGAAGCCTCGTAAGGATGAGAGGATTTTTGTTTACTTGATTGTCTTTGTAATTATTAGTACTCCTCTGTACCTCACACCTCACCTCCCCTCCCCTCACACCTTACCTTACCTCACATCTCACCTCATACTACACTACACTACACCTCACACAACACCTCACCTCACCTTACATTACACCTCACCTCATGCCTCACCTCACCTCATACCCTTCACCTCATACCTCTCACCGTACCTCATACTTCTCACCTCACCTCACACCGCGCCTCACCTTACAACCCACCTCATTTCACCTCATACCTCATTTCACCTCATACCTCACCTCACCTCACACGTCATCTCACCTCACACTTCACCTCATACTATACCTCAACTTTCCCCTCACACATCACTTCACCTCCCCTCACCACACCTCATACCTCACATCACTTCAAACCTCACCACACCCTACCTCACACCACACATACCCTACACCTCACACTACACCTCACTCTCGCTTCATTTCGCACCTCAACTCACACCTCACCTTGCACTTAATACCTCTTAAGCTTAATTTTTCCTCTTGCCTCATTTAATGCTTGATATTAAATGTATTTCGTGCTCCTACCTTCAACCAACCTTTAATAATCTGCCAGTTTTCTTCCTGCTCTCTCTCTCTCTCTCTCTCTCTCTCTCTCTCTCTCTCTCTCTCTCTCTCTCTCTCTCTCTCTCTCTCTCTCTCTCTCTCTCTCTTACATAAATACATGTATTGCACGTAGTTCGTGGCATAAATGAGGCAGCCCTGGTTTAAGTTATATTTTACATTAAGCTTTATAAATAGACTTTGAAGTGACATAATATTTGTCAGATGATTTTATCCACTTTAATCACTTCGTGGAAGTTACCAGTTTTACTTTCAAAATTTATATCCAGACATCACTTTTGCGCACCACACTCATAAAGTTGCAAATAGGCCTACCCGTTAAGAAGTATTGTTATATAGGGAAAGATAACAAATATAAGAGACGTTTGTAAGACACTTGTGAAGAAACAATTGACACAAGGATATAAGCATACCTTTAAAAACTATATGTGTATGAATTATCTATCAGATATTTAAAGTATGATAAACAGAGAGATAATATAATAACAGACATATTTGATATAGAGTAACACATGCCCAAATTTTGACATAGCTACCCGACTTTTATAATCGGCGATGGGCTGATGCATAGACTACAGTAGATCTGGACTGGACACGAAAATGGAACTTTACAGTAAGGGACCCAAAATCGGAGAACGAACCCCCAAGTTCGAACCTCGAAACCTCGAAAATATCAATTTTTTACTGTTTCGAGGTTCAAACTTGGGGTTCGTTTTCCGATTTTGGGTCCCTTACTGCAAAGTTCCATTTTCGTGTCCAGTCCAGATCTATTGTAGTCTATGGCTGATGCTATCAGAATGGGGGTTGAGCGTGCCCTGCCTTCCAGAGATCAATCTATTTGTATCTCATACTAGATCTTTTTCTCTCTCTATCGATTTTGGCTACTCGATATTATTAATGACAAAATGCGACTTCCCCTATTTATGGACTGCCCGACATACAACATTTCACTACAGTATACTACTTTTCACTACAGTATACTACTTTTCACTACAGTATACTACTTTTCACTACAGTATACTACTTTTCACTACAGTATACTACTTTTCACTACAGTATATTACTTTTCACTACAGTATACTACTTTTCACTACAGTATACTACTTTTCACTACAGTATACTACTTTTCACTACAGTATACTACTTTTCACTACAGTATACTACTTTTCACTACAGTATACTACTTTTCACTACAGTATACTACTTTTCACTACAGTATACTACTTTTCACTACAGTATACTACTTTTCACTACAGTATACTACTTTTCCTCAGCGACCAAACATTGTGCACCAGGTATTATGGAGATTCCCGGTACGCCACAGTTGCCGCAGAAAACTGATTATAGCGAGTGGCTGGTGAAATCCATCTGTCTCTCTATTTTACCTTGGGGTGTGTGTGTGTGATTACATCTATACAGTCTTCATAAATGTAATTTACTTTATCTCCTAGTTGTCATGAACCTAACTCTTTGCACATGTGTGTGTGTGTGTGTGTGTGTGCGTCATATCTTGGAAATATATACCTAGCTTTAATTTAGTAGTAACTGTTATATAGCTTTCCATATCATCTCTGGAAACCCATTTGACTACTATACTGAAGGTAATATCATGCTTTTCTTCCAATAGGAATGTTCACATAAGCCTTAAGTCCGATATTTTGAGCCCAAATTATTGACTGATGGTTAGATATTGGTCATCGGGACTATACAACTTTTCCAGGATCCATCGGGCATTATCGTTTCTACCTCTTGATCTTGGATGACTTCGTTGACCAAATATAAGATTTACGCTGGTCTCGATAAACACCTGTGCGTCCTTTCACCAGCCATCACATGACTCTAACACAATGTCCACAGCTGTGCTTATGCCTATCAGATATAATTTATTTTCACATTTCAAAAATAAAAAAATCATCAATAAATATTTGCTTTGTACCACCTGATTGATTAGCGTTTCCCGAGTTCTCCGATTTTATCAGAAACAAAATCAAGGTTCTCAAAATATTTCGGTGTATGACTCATGGAATAGATTTGGTTGCACTTTATCATACTTCCTTTGCTGTGTCCTTCACTAATTGAGTGAACACTGTTATTTAATTCACATGTATGAAAGAGTTTATATATGTTATAGATGTTCTTTAGTTGCAGTGCATCTAACAGTCGTGTGGTCGAACCCAAATCAATAGGCGCCTTCACAGCAGTTGCATTTCCGACACTTGGTGTCCTATTCGTTTAGTTTATGGCTAGATAAGGGCCATAGCGGACAATCCAAAGCATCTTGCCAGAGCCCATTAGTATATAAATTGTTTACGGCCATTTTATTTTTATCTTGGATGGCATCGTTGAATAACTGTAAGCTCTTTGATGAACTCAACATGTACCTATGCCTCAGTCCAAGATCGAACATAAAATTTGATTTGTGAATTCGCACATTGTAATTCAAGCCTCTACTGTATGTTCTTCCCCTAGCACTGCCAACTACGTGGGGTACATGTGTGGTCATACACTTATGCCGCCATCTTTCAAGTTAATTATATAGCTTCACTGGAGTAAATGAACTGTCTGTCTGTGTGTCAAGAGCAAATATAGCTATGCCATTGTTCCAGCATATGAGAGAGAGAGAGAGAGAGAGGATAATTATGATACACTTGATGAATGAGAGAGAGAGAGTGAGAGTTAGTGGGTCAGGGAGTGAGAGGGAGAGAATGAGAGAGCATAGACGTGAAAGAGGGACAGGAATAGACGAATAAAAATAGTGGAGACAACGGAGGGCTGTATTTTATGGAAATGAAAGGAAATGGAGATGAGAGGGTGAGGTGAGTTCAATAAAAGACAGGCAGAGAGAGAGAGAGAGAGAGGGGTGGAGGAAGAGGGTTGAAAGGAGGAGAAAAAGAAGGAGAGACAGAGAGGATTTGATAAGGGGAAGGTGAAGAGGGAAGGAGGAGGGGAAGTAAGAGGGAGGGAATTAGGGGTGGGGAGGAGCATAAGGGAGATGGAGGGGAGGGGAGTGGTAAGGAGGGATAGGAAGGAACGAGGAAAGGGGGAGAAAGGGAATGAAGGAGGGAATTAAGGGTGGTGAGGAGTAGTAGGGAGATGGAGAGAGGGAAGGAAGGGCAGAGGAAAAGGGGGAAGGTAAGGAGAGAGAGGGAGGATAGAGGAAATGAGGGGAAGGGAATGAAGGAGGGAGGGGAGAGTGTTGTATAAAAGGGAGACAAGGTGGAAGTGACAGAGTGAACGTAAAGAATGTTAAAAGGTGGAGGAAGGGAGGGCCGAATAACTACGGGAACAGAGAGTTACACAGAGTTACACAGACACTCAGACCACAAACAAATTGTGATCCCTACAAAGAGGTCTGGCCTTAATACTACTAGAGACAGGGACAGTTAATAGTAGAATAATGGGACAGCAAAGTAGAAGGCCCTCTCCCCACCCTCCGTCTCTTCGGGTGAAAAGACGTACCAGCAAATAGGATGAAGTGTAACCTTATGGGAAATGTCCACAAGGAAAATGTGTATATTGGATAGAAAGAAATTAGTCTGAAGAGGAACTTACACTTACATACTTTCTGTCTAATTCATTCATATTAATCGGAGAGAGAGAGAGAGAGAGAGATAGAGAGAGAGAGAGAGAGAGAGAGAGTGGGATGGGTTGTGGAAATACGAAGCTAAGGACACAGAAAAGAGAATAGGGGTGGAGGAATGAGACGAGGAAACATGGCATAGAGAGAGAAGGGAGGTAGGAAGGAAGAGAGGGAAGGAGGTAGAGTGGGAGGGAAGAATAAAAGAATGGAGGAAAAGAAGGAAGGGAGAAGAGAGCGAGGGAAGGAGGAAGAGGATGAGGGGGAAGAAGGAGGGAGGAAGAGAGTGATGGGGGAAAAGAGCGAGGGAGGGGAAGAATGAGGGAGGAAAAGAGGGAGGGAGAAAGAAAGGGGGAGGAAGAGAAGGCAAGGGGAAGAGAGAGAGGGAACTAGAGAAAGAGGAAGGAGGAGAATGGAGGAAAAAGAGCAGGAGGGAGAGAAGAAGTGAGGGGCAGAGGAAATGAAGGAAAGGAGAGAAGAGGAAGGGAGGAAGAGAAGGAAGGGAGAGAGAGAGAGTGTGTGTGTGTGTGTGTGTGTGTGTGTGTGAAAGTGAGAGTGAGTGAGAAGGAGGAAGGGAAAGGTATGTACACTGAAAAATATGTGTTTAAAGAAGGCATGAAATAGGAAATAAAAGTTCATAGTAATATAAAAGGAACACCTTGAGATGGTTCGGCCATATGGAACGTATGGGAAGCAAGAGAATGACTAAGAAGGTGTACGAGAGCGAGGTGGAAGTTCAGAGAGGGAGAGGTAAACCGAAAGAGAGGTGGAAGGATGGAGTGAAGAAGTATATGGATTAAGGCGGTGCTGGTTGGGAGGAGAGGCATCGACTGGCTGGGGACAGAGGTGCATGGTGGCGTTTCATTCGTGGCCACTCTTTCGGGGATCACGGCGTCAGGCAATAGATAGATAGATAAATGTAACCATTAAGTATTGATGATTCACCCGCTAAGTGACGAAATAGTCCAACAGGTATAAAAAATGACTATGCAGGCTTCAAAGGACCATGTCATGAACATGATATTTTCATAAAGCAAAAGGCAAAGTGTCCGCTATATGTGTTATATATAGCGGACACTTTGCCTTTTGCTTGTTATATATATATATATATATATATATATATATTACGTGTGTTTATATACTGTATATGTGAGTATAATTATATTCACCCTGTGTATAGCTGTGTGGGAACGCGTTATATGCCTGACGCCAGATAAAACAACAATAACAGTAACAATAATCATAACAATAGCAAACTAGACGCTGAGTGAATCTCTCTCTCTCTCTCTCTCTCTCTCTCTCTCTCTCTCTCTCTCTCTCTCTCTCTCTCTCTCTCTCTCTCTCTCTCTCTCTCTCTCTCTCTCTCTCTCTCTCTCTCTCTCTCTCTCTCTCTCTCTCTCTCTCTCTCTCTGCAACACACACACATCATCATCAAATACATCAAACATCATCATTTTACCATCATTCACCTCGCTTTTTTTTTCCATCCATCTCACTTTGGCTTGTATCTATTCGGCCCCATTCAGCCTACTGTTTTAAGACGTTTACCCCCATCCAGGTATCAATATTTTCCTGGCGAGCGGTAGCGAGCCAGCATATGTATATTTGTTTGTTGACAATTAGCTAAATTTGTACATTTTTCGATAGAAAAATTTCTCCGGCGAAGCCGGATTTCTCCATGCAATGCTGGCTCGCGATAGGAAGAAATCGACACCTGGATGGGGATGAACGTCTTAAAACAGTTGGCTGAATGGGGCCGAATGGATACAAGCCAGAGAAAGAGAGAAAAGGAGAAAAAGATAAAAAAGCCGGTGACCCCCCTTAACTACTACCAACAATACTATCATTGTCGACATTATTCTCATCATTATCATCATCATTACCACGACATTCAGCACCATTGTCGCCATTATTCTCACCATTATCATCATCATTACCACGACATTCAGCACCATTGTCGCCATTATTCTCATCATTATCATCATCATTACCACGACATTCAGCACCATTGTCGCCATTATTCTCATCATTATCATCATCATTACCACGACATTCAGCACCATTGTCGCCATTATTCTCATCATTATCATCATCATTACCACGACATTCAGCACCATTGTCACCATTATTCTCATCATTATCATCATCATTACCACGACATTCAGCACCATTGTCGCCATTATTCTCATCATTACCACGACATTCAGCACCATTGTCGCCATTATTCTCATCATTATCATCATCATTACCACGACATTCAGCACCATTATTCTCACCATTATCATCATCATTACCACGACATTCAGCACCATTGTCGCCATTATTCTCATCATTATCATCATCATTACCACGACATTCAGCACCATTGTCGCCATTATTCTCATCATTATCATCATCATTACCACGACATTCAGCACCATTGTCACCATTATTCTCATCATTATCATCATCATTACCACGACATTCAGCACCATTGTCGCCATTATTCTCATCATTATCATCATCATTACCACGACATTCAGCACCATTGTCGCCATTATTGTCATCATTATCATCATCATTACCACGACATTCAGCACCATTGTCACCATTATTCTCACCATTATCATCATCATTACCACGACATTCAGCACCATTGTCGCCATTATTCTCATCATTATCATCATCATTACCACGACATTCAGCACCATTGTCGCCATTATTCTCATCATTATCATCATTACCACGACATTCAGCACCATTGTCGCCATTATCACCATTATCATCATCATTACCACGACATTCAGCACCATTGTCACCATTATTCTCATCATTATCATCATCATTACCACGACATTCAGCACCATTGTCGCCATTATTCTCATTATCATCATCATTACCACGACATTCAGCACCATTGTCGCCATTATTCTCATCATTATCATCATTACCACTACATTCAGCACCATTGTCGCCATTATTCTCATCATCATCATCATTACCACGACATTCAGCACCATTGTCGCCATTATTCTCATCATTATCATCATTATTACCACGACATTCAGCACCATTGTCGCCATTATTCTCATCATTATCATCATCATTACCACGACATTCAGCACCATTGTCGCCATTATTCTCACCATTATCATCATCATTACCACGACATTCAGCACCATTGTCGCCATTATTCTCATCATTATCATCATCATTACCACGACATTCAGCACCATTGTCGCCATTATTCTCACCATTATCATCATCATTACCACGACATTCAGCACCATTGTCGCCATTATTCTCATCATTATCATCATCATTACCACGACATTCAGCACCATTGTCGCCATTATTCTCACCATATCATCATCATTACCACGACATTCAGCACCATTGTCGCCATTATTCTCATCATTATCATCATCATTACCACGACATTCAGCACCATTGTCGCCATTATTCTCATCATTATCATCATTATTACCACGACATTCAGCACCATTGTCGCCATTATTCTCATCATTATCATCATCATTACCACGACATTCAGCACCATTGTCGCCATTATTCTCATCATTATCATCATCATTACCACGACATTCAGCACCATTGTCGCCATTATTCTCATCATTATCATCATCATTACCACGACATTCAGCACCATTGTCGCCATTATTCTCATCATTATCATCATCATTACCACGACATTCAGCACCATTGTCGCCATTATTCTCACCATTATCATCATCATTACCACGACATTCAGCACGATGGTCGCCATTATTCTCATCATTATCATCATCATTACCATGACATTCAGCACCATTGTCGCCATTATTCTCACCATTATCATCATCATTACCACAACATTCAGCACCATTGTCGCCATTATTCTCATCATTATCATCATCATTACCACTACATTCAGCACCATTGTCGCCATTATTCTCATCATCATCATCATCATTACCACGACATTCAGCACCATTGTCGCCATTATTCTCATCATTATCATCATTATTACCACGACATTCAGCACCATTGTCGCCATTATTCTCATCATTATCATCATCATTACCACTACATTCAGCACCATTGTCGCCATTATTCTCATCATTACCACGACATTCAGCACCATTGTCGCCATTATTCTCATCATTATCATCATCATTACCACGACATTCAGCACCATTGTCGCCATTATTCTCATCATTATCATCATCATTACCACGACATTCAGCACCATTGTCGCCATTATTCTCATCATTATCATCATCATTACCACGACATTCAGCACCATTGTCGCCATTATTCTCATCATTATCATCATCATTACCACGACATTCAGCACCATTGTCGCCATTATTCTCATCATTATCATCATCATTACCACGACATTCAGCACCATTGTCACCATTATTCTCACCATTATCATCATCATTACCACGACATTCAGCACCATTGTCGCCATTATTCTCACCATTATCATCATCATTACCACGACATTCAGCACCATTGTCGCCATTATTCTCATCATTATCATCATCATTACCACGACATTCAGCACCATTGTCGCCATTATTCTTATCATTATCATCATCATTACCACGACATTCAGCACCATTGTCGCCATTATTCTCATCATTACTACGACATTCAGCACCATTGTCGCCATTATTCTCATCATTATCATCATCATTACCACGACATTCAGCACCATTGTCGCCATTATTCTCATCATTACCACGACATTCAGCACCATTGTCGCCATTATTCTCATCATTATCATCATCATTACCACGACATTCAGCACCATTGTCGCCATTATTCTCATCATTACCACGACATTCAGCACCATTAATAATGTCAGTATCATCAATATCAGCATCATTATGAACTACAACATTATCTAAACAATCATCATCAGCGGGCATCGTGAGGCTAGGAATCCTCCTGCCCTGGTAAAATTCACCTACTTGACTAGATAGAGGAAGGGGTGAGGGATCGCGAAAGTGGTCCCGAACCCTGAGAATTGGACTTTAAATGTTTCTGTTCGGGCTCTGTCTCGAGTTGGCCACCCCCAGCTATGGGATATGTGCCTGAGTATATACATATACTTCATATACATACATATATATAATTATCAATTAACGTCATCGTCTACCAAACCAACACAAGAACACACACACACACACACACACACACACACACACACACAGCCCGTAGCCTAGTAGGTAGAGCTCTCGTCTCACACACGAGGGGTCGGGGGTTCAATCCCCGGCCGGGCAGAGACAAATTGGGCTTGTCTCCTTTCATGTGTTAGCCTCAGTTCACCTAGCTGTAAATAGGTACCTGGAATAAGTGGACGACGTTGTGACGTCCCATCTGGGGTTGGCAAAAATGGTACAAGGCGAGATGGGTATCATATGGTTCACCTAAGCTGATGGCTACCTAAGCCTTCGGGCGAGACGGTACCGTCTATAGTGAGAATGGTACCATACAGATCCACCCTAAGCCTTCGTTTCCGATGTCGCTAATTGGCTAAAATACAGACTACACACACGTCCACAGCCATTCCAACGATACATATAACACCTACACATATAGGAGGCGGGAAATAACGAGCATGCTCACTCCCGCAATACAACTAGAGTAAGTACAACTAGAGTAAGTACATGGGTCGGGATGGCCGAGCGGTTTAAGGCGCTCGCGCTGTAACCACGACGTCGAGGGTTCAAATTCACCAGAATCCTAAAGTTTGTTTCGGCCATTCTGATGGAGAGGATTATATTGTGGTCGCTCCCTAACCAGGCACTTCACGGTCGACAAAGGTCGCATGTGACCAGCATTGTATTGTACCTAGGTTAAGGAGGGTCACCGGCTTTTTTTTATCTTTCTCTCCTTTTCTCTCTTTCCCTGGCTTGTATCCATTTGGCCCCATTCAGCCAACTGTTTTAAGACGTTTATCCCCATCTAGGTGTCGATTTCTTCCTGGCGAGCGATAGCGAGCCAGCATTGTATGGAGAAATCCGGCTTCGCCGGAGAAATTTTTCTATCGAAAAATGTAAAAATTTAGCTTGCTGTCAAAACAAAAATATATATGCTGGCTCGCTACCGCTCGCCAGGAAAATATTGGCACCTGGATGGGGGTAAGCGTCTTAAAACAGTAGGCTGAATGTGGCCGAATGGATACAAGCCTAAGAGAGAGAGAGAGAAAGAAAAAAAAAGCGAGGTGGGCTCCCACAATAAAGAAGAGATATTACACAGGACATTATAAACAGACGGAGCAAAAGTCGTGTGTGTGTAGTTGTCGGATTATTGTTCACTTGAAGCTTTTTCTTAACCCTCTCCGCCATATGACGCGATTTTGAGTCTATTGGGGATACTTTAAAGCCTTTGTTACCATCAGGGGTATTTAGAAACCTTTAGTTTAGTTACTTCACACACTGGTCGTTTCTGTATAAATATATCTTCATATTTTGTACAATGCTGTTACTAATTGTGCGTCATACCGAAATGTATAAACACTGCCTGAATCTTGTTTCATAATAGCAATAGTTGAGAATGATTATAACTGTAAAAATATAACTCACTGTGACTTTTATTTTCATTTCGAGGGTAATTCCAGTTCTCTGTTAGTTCAGTGCTCCGACCTCCACACAGAATATAAACATTTCAGGGGGGGTGACCTGCTTTGCTTCTCTCCTTTTCTCTCTGTCTATGGCTTGTATCCATTCTGCCCCATTCAGCCTACTATTTTAAGACGTTTTCCCCCATCAAGGTGTCAATATTTTCCTGGCGAGCTGTAGCGAGCCAGTTTATATATATTTGTGATTTGACAGCAAGCTAAATTTGTACATTTTTCGATAGAAAAATGTCTCCGGCGAAGCCGGTTTTCTCCATACAATGCTGGCTCGCTATCACTCGCCAGGAAGAAATCGACACCTGGATGGGGATAAACGTCTTAAAACAGTTGGCTGAATGGGGCCGAAAGCCAGGGAAAGAGAGAAAGGAGAAAAAGATAAAAAAAAAAAACGGTGACCCCTTAAAGCTATTTTGTAACCCATCCAATCAGATTGCTTTAATTGTTATTCTTGCTACCAATACACTGGATTATATCGTTTCTCCCCGCGTAATCGATTGATCTAAAGATTTTAAAGATTGTTTATATCAGAAGTGTTATTAAACATATTACTACGACTATATATGTTGTTTACGTTTGGGGGAATAACAATCATATATTTATAACAATCATATATTTATAACAATCATATATTTATAACTAGTCTACTTTATCCAGTTTATGAATGATATCTTTGATTCAAACGTTGTTAAAAACATAATTTTGATCATAAATAAATCGTACGTCTTTGCCTCAAGGGATTTCATCCAAGTTAGGAATGAAGTCTGTTAGTCAGAAGTAAAACCAGGAAAACAAATATAATAAAACATATTTTATGATTTATTAAAAGTCGATTTAGCTTACACTTTTCATCACTTTTACCTAACATATTATTAATTCATGATGCATTTTTATCAGTTAACCCCTTCTGTACCGACGAGGTCTTTTTATTTTTATTCTGGTTACTAATAGACGATTTTATTCACTTTAAAAGGGGCCTCCAACAATTAACAGGCTTCGAACAATCTCATTTAGCCCTTTTTACCACCACAGATCCTTCTTAAACTACACAAAACCGTCTAAATATTTCTAGAATAAAATTAGAAGGACATCACCGGGTTAACACGATTTGAGAAATGTATTTGTTCTACCAATCAACGCGTACGTTTCTACAGGACTCGATGGATCTCTCACAAGGCAAATATATTATAATATAAATTGAGATAATTCAATCAATGATAGGAGGGGGACACCTAGCACGGGTGCATTTCATTTGGGCGAAAAATTTGATTTGTTATTCTATCATTTGGGCGCCAGTCATTTGGGCGACAACATATCAGTAATTCTGTGAAATGGTAACCATCATTTGGGCGAAATCAGAATAAGGCAACAACAGCGTAAATGCTATAGAACTGCCTGTCAAGGATGGCTGATAATTTAGAGTAATTTGACTGAGTAGTGGGAGCCGTAGGAACACACAAATTAGAACCACAGGATCGAACACAAGGGCAAGATGAAGAAACGAGGCTGAGGGTTCATATATTATATCATTGTGTGAGACTGATCCCCTAGACTCGAGAGAGACATTTATTCCTCGAGCAGGACCATGGAAGGCACCATCTCAGAAGCCAACAGAAAACAAAAAATTATAACAAATAATGATAATAATATTCGATGGATTCTCGTTTCGAGTTGATACAGTACTGAAAAATAGTGATACTGCATGGAGGTGTACAAGCAACAAAGCCAGATGTAAAGCCCGAATTAGGAAAAACAATCATAAAAACTATGAGTGAGTATATAACCATCCAAGTGATATTAAGAACATTGAAGCACAACAACTTGCAGTGCAAGTTAAAAGATGCGCAGAGTCTGGCATAAGCGCCAAACCTTTAAACATTATTAGAAAAGAACTTATGGATAATAGTGAAAGCCAACTTGCACCAAAAGACCTGAGAAACGTTTCCCTTGCACTGTACAGAGAGCGCAGCAAAAAAAAAATCCCGGTCGTCATGAAGTTCTTGTGTATCTTTCCGCAAATGATTCTCGGCCAAATGAAGTGTCGAGTAAGTCAAAATGGAGCTTAACTTTTCGCCCAAATGAAGAGATAAATGGCGCCCAAATTATATGTATTTTTCGCTCAAATGAAGTGCTTAATCGCCCAAATGAAATGCGCCCACCTAGCACAACATACTGTATTATGTGGTCAACGTTTATGACTGGGAATGTATTAAAATCGGCAAAGATCTATTAATCTGTTATAATTACCTATCTAACTAACTAGCTCTCTCTCACTCACTCTACTCATCTACTACGATGACTATTTGTTTTCGGACGATGGAGTTCATCTGAACCAGGTGGGAGCAGCACGTTTTGGGCGTCTTCTCAACGATGCGGTGAAGGATTTTCGGAGAAGAAATCGACTCAGCACAGGACAACCAGGAAGGAGGACCGAAGACAGCGAGGACGGCAACCTGCGAAGGAATTAAATGCTAATCCGTCAAGAACCGCGAATTTGGATAAAGCTCCACCAACACGACCCAAATTCAAAACCACCAGGGATAACGACCGAGGACCGAGGACAGCCATGAATGTAAATGTAGATCCGACCAGAACCAAAAATTTGATTAAAGAACGTTCTGTGAGTTCTAAAACTTCAACTTTAAAGGTTTTCTATGCAAACGCTCGTAGCATACGCAATAAATTTTCAGATTTAGAGGAACTAGTGTTTACTGAAAATTATGATGTGATTGGTATAACAGAATCTTGGCTCAATACAGAAGATAGAGACTTTTTAGCAGAGTATTCACTTCCCGGTTATGTAATGTTTGAGAAAAGCCGAATAAATAAAAATGGAGGTGGCGTTTTATTTTATATCAAAGAAAGTCTTAACCCGACCCTCTTGTCAAAACCTCAAATTGTGAACGTCGACACATCTGTTGTGCTAATAAAGAATAATAAAGGCACAAAAATAATACTTGCATTAATATACAGACCTCCAGCTCAATCAGTGCAAACTGACCGAGAAATTTATGAGCAAATTGCAGATGTAAGTAACTCACAAGATACCGTATTTTTTGGCTACTTTAATTTACCTGTGACTAAGGGGGGCGATACTCTTACTTCACATTCCGGACATGACTTGTATGCGAACTTGCAAGAGAGTCACTCTATCAATTTGTTCGATCGCCGACCCGTGGTAATAATGTTCTTGACCTTGTACTTGCAACAAAAGAAGAATTAATAGAGAATTTGAATGTTGGTGATGAATTCAGTAACAGCGACCATCGTACAATAACTTTCACTTTAAATTTTACTAGTAACGAACCAAATAGCAGCATCGAAAAAGTCCCTAATTTCAAGAAAGCAAACTTTCATAAACTTAGAGCTATGTTTAAAGAAACTGACTGGAGCTTTTATATTAACAATAACGACATAAATACATCTTGGGAATTATTCGAAACCACTTACCTAAAAGCAGTGCAGGACTGCATACCATCGAAAATACGGCATCCAGGCCTTAATAATAAGCCCAAATGGTGGAATAAAGATATTTCAAACTGTCTGCTTGCTAAAAAGTTTGCTAATGATAGATTAAAATCCTTACAAAATGACGAAGAACGGGTGAAATTTGTAGAGCTACGACGCAAAGCCAAAAAGTTAATTAAGCAAAGTAAAAAGACCCTGGAGTTACATGTTGCGAATCAAAGTAAAACAAACCCGAAAGAATTCTATAGTTATATTAGAAAGAAAAAGTAGTTACTTCAACTGTTGGGCCGTTAGTCGATGAAAATGGAGAATACACCAAAGACGAAGTACAAATGAGTAATGCCCTCAATACCTTCTTTGCATCAGTTTTTACAAAGGAAGACCTCAGTGATATCCCTACACCATCGCCGATTCAGATTGATAATTCAGATGTTCTAAGCAATATCACCGTTACAGAGAGAGAAGTATTGAATTGTTTAGATAAACTCAAGGTAAATAAAATGCCTGGACCTGATAAAATCTCACCTAGAGTCCTAAAGGAAGCTAAGGATGAGCTCTCCAAACCACTGACATTGCTATTTAATAAATCCTTGCAGTCTGGAAATATGCCTGATCAGTGGAAGCTAGCCAACGTAACACCGATATTCAAAAAAGGCAGCAAATCCCTACCCAGTAACTATCGTCCAATTAGCTTAACCTCAGTTGTATGTAAAATGTTAGAAACACTCATAAGAGACAAACTCGTAAATCACTTAGAGGAAAATAACATACTTAAAGATACTCAACACGGCTTTCGTAAAAAACGTTCCTGTTTAACAAACCTCTTAGACTTCTTCCACGATATCCTCAACCTCTACGCTGAGAGTAAAGCTGTAGATATTATATACCTTGATTTTCAAAAGGCCTTTGACAAAGTTCCCCACAAACGTTTACTGCTAAAACTAAAAGTGCATGGAATACAAGATGGTGTGTTGAAATGGATAGAAAATTGGCTCGGCGACAGAAAGCAAAGAGTAGTCATAAACGGTAAGGCATCTAAATGGACCAATGTAAGTAGCGGGGTACCCCAGGGATCGGTACTAGGACCAATTCTCTTTCTAATTTACGTCAACGACATAGATGAGGGCCTCACCTGTACAATCTCAAAATTTGCTGACGATAAAAAAATTGCAAATAGCGTACTCTCAAAAGAACAAGTTGACGATATGCAACACAATCTAGATAAGTTGTCATGTTGGGCCCAAATTTGGCAAATGAGTTTCAATGCGGATAAATATAAAGTACTACATATCGGGGGGGGGGGGGCTCGGGGAGGAGCATCAAAGCGGATAAATATAAAGTACTACATATCGGGGGGGGGGGAGCATCAAAGCGGATAAATATAAAGTACTACATATCGGGGGGGGGGGGGGGGGGGGGGGGGGGGGGAGCATCAAAGCGGATAAATATAAAGTACTACATATCGGGGGGGGGGGCATCAAAGCGTCAAAAACTTATCCTATCATTTCATCAAATCTGCAAAAAGCTATCAGTACATCAAATTTTCCAGATGTGTTCATTTTGTCAAAAACCAGTTTTTCCCCCGATCATATCAATGTGTAAAAAAGTTTATATCACTTCAATGCATCAAAAGTTGGAAGTCATCGATGTATCATAAACGTTAACCCCATTCTTACTAGGTTAGGTTAGGTAAGGTTGTTAGGTTAGGCTAATGTTAACCCCATTCTTACTAGGTTAGATTAGGTAAGGTTGTTAGGTTAGGCTAATGTTAACCCCATTCTTACTAGGTTAGGTTAGGTAAGGTTGTTAGGTTAGGCTAATGTTAACCCCTAACTATTTTTGATATGATATCATCCAGTCAGTTTCAGCCTTTTGTCAAATTGAAAAGGTCCTGGGTGACCTGGATGTGTGAGAGTTTGTGTTTTTTATCTGTGTTTATTTTTTGTTTTATGTTGTTTTTGTGTTTTCCCTGTTCTTGCTCTGTCTTGAGTCGGCTACCCCCAATATGGGGATTGGGCCTGAGCATATAGATAGATAGATAGATAGAAAAGGTCCAACTTTTGTTATGCTTTGAAAAGATTGGGTTTTTGATGTATTGATAGGGCTGACACCCTTGGAATAGTTTTGACGCTTTGCACGCGCCCCCATATCGGATACCAAAATGAGAAAGCAAACTATTTGATGAATGGCACTCAGCTTAAGAATGTAAACAGAGAAACCGATCTGGGAGTAACAATATCGAGTAACCTAAAACCGAGTAAACAATGTTCAGAAGTTGTTAAGAAGGCAAACAAAATAATTGGCTTTATAGGCAGGTCATTTGAGCATAAATCCAAAGACGTTATCCTAACCCTTTACAATTCCTTAGTCCGCCCTCTTCTGGAATACTGCGTTCAATCCTGGTGCCCTTATTACCAAAAAGATATAGACAAGCTAGAGCGAGTTCAACGTAGAGCTACCAAAATGATACCTATCCTAGAGAACAAACCATACGAGGAGCGTCTTAGAGAATTAAATCTATTTCCTTTAACCCAGCGCAGATTAAGAGGCGACTTAATTCAAGTGTTCAAAATCATCAAAGGCATGGACAATATGAACTGTAGTAAGTACTTCACTATCGACCAATCTAATTACACGCGGGGAAACGGTTGCAAAATTATTGGTAAATCTTTTAACTCACACGAAGCTAAGAATTTCTTCTTCAATCGAGTTGTCAACTTATGGAATGGGCTTCCCCGAGATCTCATAGACTGCAGCACCGTTGATTCATTTAAACTTCGCCTAGACAAATATCTCGCATCAAACCCGCGACTTACTGCGTTTGTAAATGAATAACTTTATTTTATCCTCCCCTCAGTTACTAACCCATCTGTCCCCTACTAACTTCCTAATCCTGCCACGGACATTAGTTCCAGGGCAGTAGTTCCCTTTCCAATGTTCCCTTACCCACTCTAAACCACTGTTTGGACACTTGATCCTCAGTGTTTTGGATGACAAGCAGCCTAGAAGGGTCACTAGATCTGTTGTTGCTTGATTTCCTTTGTACTCCTTTGTACTCTCACTCTCACTCTCTATATATATACTGTATATATATATATATATATATATATATATATATATATATATATATATATATATATATATATATATATATATATATATATATATTTATTTATTTATTTATTTATTTATATATATATATTTAGTTAGCTATATTTATATAATATATTTTTATATGTTCATTCATTTATGCCGTATTTATGACTAAGTAGTAATAATCGCTACATTCATTGGATTAGAATTTACCTTTAATCTACGTACCACTGAACTATTTGTGTTATGTGTGTGGCTGGGCTCTTACAGTAAAGCATATATACAGTAAACAGTATATTGATATTGTATGTTCTTTAGCATATTACTCATACGTGTGTGATTCAATTATACTCAGTCGATATAATACAGTTTATGATTGTAGCAGTCAAAAGTTAAAAATATATAAACTGATGTAACCCCTTCAGTGTTATTACTTCTTTCTTAGTTTTCCCATGGCTATCGTTAGGTGAGTTTATAAGCTTAGGATGATATGTGTGAATCAAAGGGTTATTCGTAATATTTATATGCCTTTGATTCCTACTGGCCCTTCCTAAGCTGGGTAAAATTGTGTAAAGGTGCAGATGGGGTTAAAATTATATATAAGTAAACATCGTCTTTCGTTAACCATCCAGTCCTTTTGAACTATATCTAGGCTATCTCTAAGCTATTGTATCTAGCTTAAGAAGTAACTCTGAAAATATGAATGGATAATGAAATGGATAACCTCCAGACGATTTTATCCATCTCCCAATGAACCTCACTTTCCCATAAATTATAATAAGAAAATAATAGGCATGGAATAAACAAAAACTAAATATTCACCTTTCACCACTTAACTTATGGCAGCAACTCTACCTCCCTATTGGCTGAAAATTCCCATTCGATCATTGGGCACGTAGCAGCCAATGGGAGAGCGGGGTTTGGGGGGGAATTAGAAATAGATTGGCGAATTGTGAGCGGAGAGAGAGAGAGAGAGAGAGAGAGAAAAAACACGGAAATGAAAACGAAAGCATATAAATTTTAACTAAAGAGTGAGAGATTAAATGTGTGTGTGTGTGTGTGTGTGTGTGTGTGTGTGTGTGTGTGTGACTGAGTTAGCCAGTGATATTGTAACTTGATAGAGAGGGGAAAGGTAACATTGAGAGAAAACACTAAGTAATCATACGGTAGAAATACATTGAAAGTAAGTCACATTATTTCAACGACAAACAGAGATTGTGTAGCCTTAACTGACAGGATTATAGAGTACATATAACTGTATAAGTATATCGATAATGCATTTGAATTTGTGTGTGTATCTATCAATCTATCTATATCCATCTATCTTCCCAATAATATGCCTGTCTACTTAGCTATTTATCTAGTTATCTATTCTTCTATCTCTCTCTCTCTCTCTCTCTCTCTCTCTCTCTCTCTCTCTCTCTCTCTCTCTCTCTCTCTCTCTCTCTCTCTCTCTCTTTATATATATATATAATGTGTGTGTGTGTGTGTGTCAATGTGGCCGTAATTATATAATGCTTCTAACAAGATAATTAACTGAAGTGAAGTGGAAGTGCTGAGGTCTACAGACAAAAATAGTGGTTAGTTAAGAATAGGGTATTGTTTAATGAAGAGAGTTAACGAGATGACTATCAATCGGTCCGTTTATATGTTCCTCTATTTATATATCTTTGTTTTTATAGTTATCTTATCAATTTATCTAGGTCTATCTATTCCTACATTTAGGTAGTTAGATACGGCAAAGCCTTAGTGATGGGTATATGTATATATATATATATATATATATATATATATATTATATATATATATATATATATATATATATATATATATATATATTATTTATTTATTTATTTATTTATTTATTTTAATTTAATTTTAGTTTTATTGTTCTATGTGGATGAGGGATACAAAAGGCAGAACTGCCTCTGACGAGTGCCTCCCCCCCCCCCCCTCGAATTGAAAGAGTGACAGGGCCAAAATCGAGGAATGCTTGAGCCAAAATGCCTGGACACACGGAATTTGAAGCAATTTAAGTCATAGGATGAAGGAAAGATGAGTTCAGGGAGAGAGTTCCATAGCTCAGCTGTTGAATAGAAGAAAGACTAGGAATATCGGCCCACTCTTGAGTTGGAGAGTTGCATAGAGTAGGGGTAGGATTGTGTTGCAAGATGGGTGCTACATATTCTACGTAGAGGCTGGGGGTATACACTGAGAGAGCTCTGAGGAACACTGAGTATTGTAATAGCGGTAGAATAGTGAGAGAGATGCAACATTGCAGTGAAGATAGAGAGACTGCAAAGAATTGGTGAGTGGATGCGAGTCAATGATGTGAAAAGCTTTCTTTTCTACTGTTTCTAAAAGTGTTGTGTGAGAGAAGCCTCCCTACACGTGTGAACAATACTTAATACATGGATGCACTGTGCCCATGTGCAAAGCAAGAAGGGAAGACCTTAGAGGAGAGACAGAGACGGAAGAGTTTGCCTAGGCAGGGAGTCAGAACTGATGCACAGTGTGTTAGTACAACAGGAGGAACACCATCCGGTCTGTACGCCTTCTTAGTCTTAAGCCAAGGGAGGGTAGAAAGTACAGTACATCCTTAGAAGAGATTATGATGTTAGGCATAAGTAGGAGAGAGGGTGATGGAGAGGGAGGAATGGCACTGGAATCATCGAAAATGGAGGTTTTAGCAAAAGTTGGAGGGAAGAGTTAAGCTTTGTCAGAGAAACAAGTAACGGTGGTGCCGTCAGAGTGGAAAGGCGAGGGAAAGACGAGAAGAAAAATTGTTGGAGAGGTTTTTTGGCTAGATGCCAGAAAGCTTGGGAATAGCTAGAATTGGATAGTTCAGTGCATTTATTATTGATGAAAGAATATTTGGCAAGTCGAAGAACAGATTTGGCTTGATTCAGGGCAGAAACAGGAATTATGAGATTCTTGAGTTTGAAGGTGACGGTACCGTTTGAATGCTTCCTCCTTATTGCAGACAGCAGTAAAACAAGCGTGACTAAACTAATATATATATATCCTTTTCCTCCTTTCGTATTCTCTCTCTCTCTCTCTCTCTCTCTCTCTCTCTCTCTCTCTCTCTCTCTCTCTCTCTCTCTCTCTCTCTCTCTCTCCCCCCCCCTCTCTCTCTCCCTCTCTCTCTCTCTCCTCCCCACCCCCCGCCAAATCTCTAAAGCGCTAGAAATTATAGGCCCATATTCAATTTTCACCGTTTCCAAAATTGATGGGACAGGGTTCGCATCTGGTACAAGGAATCCTGCGATAATGTAGGAGGCCGAGTGAATTATTATGAGAATATATAGTGAGAGGAAGTCGATAACACCTGGCATATATCATCGGACGAACAAAACTTTATGGAAGGGAACTATGAGATAACGTAGATGATAGAGGTAATAAAATGGGCAGAGCAGCGTCCTTATTATAATATTGGCACTATGTTCAACCGTAACTCATAATAGGCATACACGCATTCGAATTTCCGAAGCTTTAAGGGAGGATGGGCGTATTTGTTTGCTCATATAATAGTATGTACAATATCTTTATATTTATTTATTAGTTTCCTCCGTAGACTTCCATCAAACTTAAAATACACCTGCCCAAATATTCGCGGACCTCGTATGTTTCCTTTAAATTGTTTTATTTTCCTAACCCCTTTCTCTCACATGTTTAACCCCATTAGTTTTGATATTTTAAGACGTTTTGTGCAATTTAAGTGTTGATTTATTCCTGGCGAGCGATAGCGAGCCTTTAATTTAGGAGGAACCGGCCTTCGGCCAGGATATGTTTCTACCGAAAAATTTACAAATTTATCTCGAAGGGGGTGCTTTTTATGTTTTATAGAGATTTAGGGAGAAAAATAAACACACACTTAACCAAATACAAGCTTGGGTGTGCATTAATCTGTGAGTGTTTCTTGACGTTAGTATATAGCTAACATTTAATATTCAAACCTTTCAGCTCGATGACGTAATATTGGTCTTATGCTGTTTTACACTGGACGATTTCCTTTAGCTTATTTCCTTTAGCTTATAGTCATCCTCTTGAACTCAACAAGGTAACTAGTATATCAAAGAAACCATTTAAATAACATAATTTTGACCACGGCCAGCCAGCATATATAGTAAGAAGGGTGCTATCGTGTGAAGGGGTTGATCCATAGAAACTTACATTCATAAATACGTTTCCATTGTTATACGTGTGTGCTAGAAAATGAGAAAAATCCACGATTTTCTATGAATGACATACTAATGTCCTCTCTAAGCTGAATAAAATCGCGTGAAGGTAGCTAGTATTTCAGGAAATTAAGTTTGCCACCGTTAGGTATACACTAATTAGTATTGGTATGACAAGGGTATATACTGTAGAGTGTTCATAATAATATACCATTATAGTTTAAGTATATTGGCAGTAATATACCCGCTCAATATAAGGATAGAAAGATAAATCACTATCAAAATACCCAATGATTTTATATACCATTTGTATAGACTATTTTTGACAGTGTACAGTTGAGAGCCTAAATGCGATTCGCTCATTTGAATCAGTATCGAACGCAAACGAAACATAACAGTGCTTTATCATAGCCCAAATGCGTCAGAGCTTGGCTTTAACCCCTTCCGTACCGCGAAGTATTTTTAGTTTTATTTTATCTATATTTAGACGATTTTGTGCAGTTTAAGAAGGCTCTGTGGTAGCTAAAAGGATTAATTGAGATAGTCTGTAGTCTTTTAATGTGTAGACGTGCTTTCTAAGCTGAATAAAAGCGTCTAATAGTTGTCAGAATATAATGTAAAGAACGTCACCGGTACAGAAGGGGTTAAAGGTTCAAAGATTCGAATTACTGTAACCATATACTGTATATGCTCATAACTGTCCTATCTAATCTGAATATGACTATCTAAAAGATAGAATTGATACATCTCACCCGCGTATCAAACCAGATAAAATAGTTTACAAAGTTAGTGCAAGGAATGAAATTATCTTACAAAGGAGATTCGAAATAGGTAATGTATTCAACTAACTGAAATTATTAATCGGGGTATAATATTACGTTAATCAATGAAAAACAATGTTGACGTTAAAAGCCAAGCAAAATAAGATAATTCGTTCAATGTTTTAATCTATGAATATAAGTAGTCATTAGTGAAGGACATAATGTTGAAAAGTCATTGATGCTGTTAGGGAACATTTAATTAGTATATATAAGTTGATGATTATAGACGATGAATATTTAACTTACATGAATGAATATTAAGATGAAGTAAAATTATTATGCTAAATAAGACTTGGACATGAGAGAGAGAGAGAGAGAGAGAGAGAGATAGAGATTTAATAGAAGAGAGCTGGTCCAATATTAAAATTTATTCATGAAAATTCTTTGGAAACATGTGGAATAATTACGGATTTGCAGAGAAAATAAGACCATTTAACATAACCGATTTAGCAAGTTGACAACATTAATAAATACAATAATTACATATTACCTAATGGATTGAATAAAACGGTGTGTATGAAAAGCTATGATAGTCCTTTCCTAAGCTGAGAAAGCTATGATAGTCCTGTCCTAAGCTGAGAAAGCTATGATAGTCCTGTCCTAAGCTGAGAAAGTCGTCTTGAATCAGACAACAATATAATAAAATATATTTGTACTTAAAAAGTGTGTTTGTAGTTGCATAGCTTCGGATATGAACAATCTTGGGTACAAACAATCTTGGATACAAACAATCTTGGGTACAAAAAATCTTGGATATGAACAATATTGGATACGAACAATCTTGGGTACAAACAATCTTGGGTACAAACAATCTTGGGTACAAACAATTTTGGATATGAACAATCTTGGGTACAAACAATCTTGGGTACAAACAATCTTGGATATGAACAATCTTGGGTACAAACAGTCTTGGATATGAACAATCTTGGGTACAAACAGTCTTGGGTACAAACAATCTTGGATATGAACAATCTTGGGTACAAACAGTCTTGGATATGAACAATCTTGGGTACAAACAATCTTGGGTACAAACAATCTTGGATATGAACAATCTTGGGTAAAAACAATCTTGGGTACAAACAGTCTTGGATATGAACAATCTTGGGTACAAACAATCTTGGCTACAAACAATCTTGGGTACAAACAATCTTGGGTGACAATCATCTTGGGTACAAACAATCTTGGATACAAGCAACCTTAGGTACAAACAATCTTGGATATGAACAATCTTGGATATGAACAATCTTGGATTACAACAATCTGGTTCAAACAATCTAGGATGACAACAATCTTGGGTTCAAACAATCTTGGATTACAACAATCTTGAGTTCAAACAATCTTGGATTACAACAATCTGGTTCAAACAATCTAGGATGACAACAATCTTGGGTTCAAACAATCTTGGATTACAACAATCTTGGGTTCAAACAATCTTGGATTACAACAATCTTGGGTGACAACAGTCTTGGATTACAACAATCTTGGGTTCAAACAATCTTGGATGACAACAATCTTGGGTTCAAACAATCTTGGATGACAACAATCTTGGGTTCAAACAATCTTGGATTACAACAATCTTGGGTTCAAACAGTCTTGGATTACAACAATCTTGGGTTCAAACAATCTTGGATTACAACAATCTTGGGTTCAAACAATCTTGGATTACAACTATCTTGGGTTCAAACAATCTTGGATTACAACAATCTTGGGTTCAAACAATCTTGGATTACAACAATCTTGGGTTCAAACAGTCTTGGATTACAACAATCTTGGGTTCAAACAGTCTTGGATTACAACAATCTTGGGTTCAAACAGTCTTGGATGACAACAATCTTGGGTTCAAACAATCTTGGATTACAACAATCTTGGGTTCAAACAGTCTTGGATGACAACAATCTTGGGTTCAAACAGTCTTGGATGACAATAATCTTGGGTTCAAACAATCTTGGATTACAACAATCTTGGGTTCAAACAGTCTTGGATGACAACAATCTTGGGTTCAAACAGTCTTGGATGACAACAATCTTGGGTTCAAACAATCTTGGATGACAACAATCTTGGGTTCAAACAGTCTTAGATGATGACAATCTTGGGTTCAAATAATCTTGGATTACAACATTCTTGGGTTCAAACAGTCTTGGATGACAACAATCTTAGGTTCAAACAGTCTTGGATGACAACAATTTTGGGTTCAAACAATCTTGGATTACAACAATCTTGGGTTCAAACAGTCTTGGATGACAACAATCTTGGGTTCAAACAATCTTGTGTTCAAACAGTCTTGGATTACAAAAATCTTGGGTTCAAACAGTCTTGGATTACAAAAATCTTGGGTTCAAACAGTCTTGGATGACAACAATCTTGGGTTCAAACAGTCTTGGATGACAACAATCTTGGGTTCAAACAGTCTTGCATGACAACAATCTTGGGTTCAAACAATTTTGGATTACAACAATCTTGGGTTCAAACAGTCTTGGATGACAACAATCTTGGGTTCAAACAGTCTTGGATGACAACAATCTTGGGTTCAAACAATTTTGGATTACAACAATCTTGGGTTCAAATAGTTTTGGATGACAACAATCTTGGGTTCAAACAGTCTTGGATGACAACAATCTTGGGTTCAAACAATCTTGGATTACAACAATATTGGGTTCAAACAGTCTTGGATGACAATAATCTCGGGTTAAAACAATCTTGGGTTCAAACAGTCCTGGATGACAATAATCTTGGGTTCAAACAGTCTTGGATGACAATAATCTTGGGTTCAAACAGTCTTGGATGACAATAATCTTGGGTTCAAACAGTCTTGGATGACAATAATCTCGGGTTCAAACAATCTTGGGTACAAACAATCTCGGGTTCAAACAGTCTTGGGTACGAATAAATCTTGGTTATAAAAAATCTTGTTCACAATAAATCTTGGGTTATAAAAAATCTCGACTACGAATATGTTTGAATGCGAAAGACTTGGGATACAAAAAACTAGTAGTGTGCGAAATTCCTCGGGTACAAAAATAAACCCTCTATACGAGAAACGTTACGTACGAATGGCCTCGAGTACAAACCAATATAAACCTTGGCTACAATAACCTAGGACACATAAGCTGGTATCACACGAGAGCTTTTATATTCAACATTCGATGATCAACATTCATCTAGTAACATGTTTTGGAATATTATGCACTGGTATCGAAAACTAAACTGATGATAGATGAATTTAGGTGACCGAAATAATTTAAATGTTGACCTCATAAGCTGCCAGACAAGTGATGAGGATACATGTTGAGGGGAAAAGCGTTCGTGTGATACCGGCTATAAGGGCTTCGGTGGAAATTGTGGAGGATAGGAAACGTCTTGTAACCAGAGAATAATCGGCAGTAATCGTCTTAGGAGTTAAGGGGGGTCACCGGCTTTTGTTTTATCTTTCTCTCCTTTTCTCTCTTTCCCTGGCTTGTATCCATTCGGCCCCATTCAGCCAACTGTTTTAAGACGTTTATTCCCATACAGGTGTCAATTTTTTCCTGGCGAGCAATAGCGAGCCAGCATTGTATGGAGTAATCCGGCTTCGCCGGAGAAATTTTTCTATCGAAAAATGTACAAATTTAGCTTGCTGTCAAAACAAATATATATATATGCTAGCTTGCTACCGCTCGCCAGGAAAATATTGACACCTAGATGGGGGTAAACGTCTTAAAACAGTAGGCTGAATGGGGCCAAATGGAAACAAGCCAAAAAAAGAGGGAGAGAAAGAGTAAAACAGCGAGGTGGGTCCCCTTAAACATCATTAGTACAAAGCTGCTCTGAAGGTGGAGGTCTTAAGTGAGTGAGTGAGTGAGTGAATGAAGACATCACAGGGTCTCTCTCTCTCTCTCTCTGTCTCTCTCTCTCTCTCTCTCTCTCTCTCTCTCTCTCTCTCTCTCTCTCTCTCTCCTTTTCTATCTCTTCCTCAACTTTCCTTTTTTATTGGGTATGCCATCTCTACTAGAATCAAGTCCTGACCACCTCGTTTGGAATGTAAGGTCTGTGTGGCCAGTGTATCTATGTAAATCTCTCTCTCTCTCTCTCTCTCTCTCTCTCTCTCTCTCTCTCTCTCTCTCTCTCTCTCTCTCTCTCTCTCTCGCGTTCTTCCATAAGCATTGATATGACAGTGTGCCATATACAACAAACTTACCGGTATACTGTATGTACCAGAACATTTATTTATACATTATAAACGCTGTCGGAGTTTGGCTTACGTCATGAGTATACAAAGATATTGGTAAGTTCGTTTATTTTCACTATGACTTATTTTTAATAGTAATATGTAAATAATTAGATAAGTTTTCAGTAAACTTTATTTACTTGTTAATATAAATGAAAATCATAATACATTTTAGCTCTACAGTATAAACCCCACCCTTCAAAGCCAAGCCCTTTAGAGCCTTACCCCGTAAACCCCCCACCCTTCTAAAACACACTCCTTATAGGAACACCCCATAGAGTTCCACCCCTTAGAGCCTCACCCCTTAGAGCCCCACCCCTTAGAGCCCACCCCCTAGAGCACCACCCCTTAGAGCACCACCCCTTAGAGCTCCATCCCTTAGAGCCCTACCCCTTAGAGCTCCACCTCTTAGCGCACCACCCATTAGAGCCCCAACCCTTAGAGCACCTCCCCTTAGAGCACCACCCCTTAGAGCACCACCCTATAGCGCATCACCCATTAGAGCCCCACCCCTTAGAGCCCCACCCCTTAGAGCACCACCTCTTAGAGTCCCACCCCTTAGAGCACCACCCCTTAAAGCACCACCCCTTAGAGCTCCATCCCTTAGAGCACCACCCCTTAGAGCACCACCCCTTAGAGCACCACCCCTTAGAGCCCCACCCCTTAGAGCTCCACTTCTTAGCGCACCACCCATTAGAGCTCCACCCCTTAGAGCCCCACCCCTTAGAGCACCACCCTATAGCGCACCACCAATTAGAGCTCCACCCCTTAGAGCCCCACCCCTTAGAGCTCCACCTCTTAGCGCACCACCCGTTAGAGCCCCACCCCTTAGAGCCCCACCCCTTAGAGCCCTACCCCTTAGAGCCCTACCCCTTAGAGCCCTACCCCTTAGAGCCCCACCCCTTAGAGCCCCACCCCTTAGAGCCCCACCCCTTAGAGCTCCACCTCTTAGCGTACCACCCATTAGAGCTCCACCCCTTAGAGCCCTACCCCTTAGAGCCCCACCCCTTAGAGCTCCACCTCTTAGCGCACCACCCATTAGAGCCCCACCACTTAGAGCACCACCCCTTAGAGCTCCACCCCTTAGAGCTCCACCTCTTAGTGCACCACCCATTAGAGCCCCACCCCTTAGAGCACCACCCCTTAGAGCCCTACCCCTTAGAGCACCACCCCTTAGAGCACCACCCTATAGCGCACCACCCATTAGAGCCCCACCCTTAGAGCCCCACCCCTTAGAGCACCACCCCTTAGAGCACCACCCCTTAGAGCCCCACCCCTTAGAGCCCTACCCCTCAGAGCCCCACCCTATAGAGCACCACCCCTTAGAGCCCTACCCCTTAGAGCACCACCCCTTAGAGCACCACCCTATAGCGCACCACCCATTAGAGCCCCACCCTTAGAGCCCCACCCCTTAGAGCACCACCCCTTAGAGCCCCACCCCTTAGAGCCCCACCCCTTAGAGCCCTACCCCTTAGAGCCCCACCCTATAGCGCACCACCCATTAGAGCCCCACCCCTTAGAGCACCACCCCTTAGAGCACCACCCCTTAGAGCACCACCCCTTAGAGCACCACCCCTTAGAGCACCACCCCTTATTTGTATAGATCCAAACGGTATTTTTTTTATGAGAGCCTCTAACTAAATTTTATGTCTACCAATAAAAAATATAAAAGAAAAAAAAATCTGAATCATGGAAAATATTGAATATAAAAAAATCTCGTGAAAGACTTAATGTCCTCATTAATATTTGTCTACTTCCCTTTATTCGCTATATATATTACTTATCTCTATATTCTCCTTACCTTTTGTTTCAATAATACTTGTTTTCATCATTTAGACTATTATATTCTACAGTATAATATAGTTTACATTTCTTATATATTCTACGTATTTTTGTTTTTCGGTTAATTATATTTTCTTTTCTTGTGCCATGGTCTTTTATGTTTTCTTTTCTTGTGCCATGGTCTTTTATGTTTTTTCTGAATGTTCTATTAATGGTGTTATATATTCTTGTAAGTACAGTAGGTATATTATATTTATTTGTTTGTATTCTTCTTTATTTCCATCAGTCTATTATATTTGTCTTACGTCTACTTACTGTAATTGGACTTTTATACTATATATTAACCTACTCATTATTTTTGACCTTATTAATTATTTTCTGTTATATATATATATACATTTATTTAATTTATATATTTGTGGTTCGTTCTACTAAAGTCATTTCCTTTTTATCCTGTTCACAATTTACTTATTATTTTGAAGTGATTTAACTATCGTTCTTTTGTTTCCAAATTTACTTTACCATCTCAATTTCTATTTGTCGCGCTATTACATCCATTTTTATATCCTATATGATTGGCCTGCATTTTATTGTTTTGTTTTTTATCTCCAGAGATAATTTTATTCGTAGGATCTTAATTATAATTTGCTTCTCGTTCGTAATCATTATTCATGATTCCTTTTACATTTATAAGGTTTACTACCACCTTGTTATTTCATTGATTAATTTGTTATGTATATAATATTGAAGTTTCTATTTATATCAAACAGTTATTTATTCAACATTATGTGCTTAATTGTCGTTATGCATACCAGTATATACTGTACTTAAGTTTTAAATTTAGCCATCTCTCTCTCTCTCTCTCTCTCTCTCTCTCTCTCTCTCTCTCTCTCTCTCTCTCTCTCTCTCTCTCTCTCTCTCTCTCTCTCTCTGGATTGTTATCTATTATATTTTGCTCTCTCCCCATAACTCATGCGAATAAAGCCGCTCAATAGGCATTTTGTAGGGTCGCAATTTTAGCTGACAAATGATTTCCCTCTTCTTCCTAGGCCGTCTCCGCCTCCTCCTTGTTCTAGTTCTTCTTCCTCCTCTTTCTCCCCCCTCCCCCTCCTCTTATTCTTCTTCCCTCTCCTCTTTCCCTACCTTTCAACACCCATACCTCTTTTTCTTCCTCCTGTTCTCTCCCCCCTCCCCTTCCTCTTATTCTTCTTCCCTCTCCTCTTTCCCTATCTTTCAACACCCACACCTCTTCTTCTTCCTCCTCCTCCTTCTCTTCCTCCCCCTCCTCTTATTCTTCTTCCCTCTCCTCTTTCCCTATCTTTCAACACCCACACCTCTTCTTCCTCCTCTTCTCTCCCCCCTCCCCCTCTTCTTATTCTTCTTCCCTCTCCTCTTTCCCTGCCTTTCAACACCCACACCTCTTCTTCTTCCTCCTCCTCCTCCTCTTCCTCCTTCATTTTTTATGATAAGCTTAGGAATGACCTCTTGCAGTACAAAAAATATACAATTCATCAAAGCAGCTTATATTAATATACTGACAGTGTTTGAATTTGATTTACATTAGGAAGGACCTCTCCTACGCAGATATTAAAACAAAATATCAAATAACCTATTCACTCATATAACGGTATTATAAAACATCTACCTACGGCTAGTCGATTTTATTCAACTAAGGACCTCGTATGCAAAATCTTAATACCTTCAACCAAATGCCAATATGGTTGTTTACATTCTTGCTGCCTCCAGTGGTTTTCTTGACAATAAATATGAACTCTTGCAAGGAATTATTTTTGAGCTCCCAATAAACAAGCCTTAATTGAAGAAAATCAGTTTAAATTAGCTGATTATTAATACATTAAATGTTCACTTAAAGGGGTAGTGCTTGGTGTTTGGTATATATATTTATTTATTAATGTATGTTTTTGTTTCCTCGCTAGACCTCCATCAAGCTTAGAAAAACACCCCCTAGACCCCCTTTCAAGATAAATTTGTAAATTTTTCGGTAGAAAAATGTGCCGGCCAAAGGCCGGTTCCTTCTAAGATTAGAGGCTCGATATTGCTCGCCAGGAAAAAATTGACACCTAAAGGGCACGGAAGGTCTTAATATTGACCAGAAAAATGAGGCGAAAGATCTCAAAATCGCCAAACTAACGGAACGAAAGTCTTAAAACCTCAAGATTAATATGCTAAACATGAGGGAGAAGAGTGTCCAAAAAAGCGAGTACTACCCTCTTAATTGAAAAAGAACAACAGGCCAAAACAAATATAGAAGGTCGTTAATTTGACCTGCTTTTAAGTCCTTGATGTTTCAGGTCACGCCGCTTGTTACCAGGTGTAGTTGAGGGAGAGAGAGAGAGAGGGGGGGGGGGGTAGAGAGAGAGAGAGAGACTGACTGACTGACTATCGCTCCAGTCAGATGGCACTTATTTGTGGCTAACACTAGAAGATTTTAGCTTAGGAATGGCCATTCGTATCCAAAGAGTTTCAATGTATCAAATTAGCTCTTCAGTAATATGATGACCATTTTTGTCTTAATTTAGTTCCTACCGATTGTTTTTATTTAGCTTAGAAAATACCTCTTGTAGTAACAATTAATGAATAAACGTTCTAATAAACTCTAAAATGAAATACTGAATATATAATACAGATTTTGTTTACACCAGTTGATTATATTCAACTAACTAATATCACAGTAAGGCTAGGGGGCTTAAGGGAGCCCACCTCGCTTTTGTTTTCTCTTTCTCTCCCTCTATCTTTGGCTTGCATCCATTCGGCCCAATTCAGCCTACTGTTTTAAGACGTTTACCCCCATCCAGGTGTCAATATTTTCCTGGTGAGCGGTAGCGAGCCAGCATATATATATTTATGTTTTGACAGCAAGCTCAATATGTAAATTTTTCGATAGAAAAATTTCTCCGGCGAAGCCGGATTTCTCCATACAATGCTGGCTTGCTATCGCTCGCCAGGAAGATATCGACACCTGGATGGGTATAAACGTCTTAAAACAGTTGGCTGAATGGGGCCGAATGGTTACAAGCCAGAGAAAGAGAGATGGAGAGAAAGAGAAAAAAAGCGAGGGTGGGGGGGGGTTTAAACTATGCTGCACATGACCCCTGCGCTCATCTCCGTACCATTGACCTTTGCAGCTTGTGGTGGTGGAGGGTAACATGGTTGTATTATCCAGCCTGGCACACTGCATATTATCCAGGTTACCACAGTGTTAACCCTTTCACGCACATATGACGCAGAAGTTACCAGATTAGCAATAAGAAATAGAGTTCTCTCACTCTTATAATTACCTCTTCAAAATTAGTGTTCTGCCCACAGCTAACTCAAAGACAACTGCAGAGGTTGAAGTAACTAAACTAAAGGTTTCTAAATACCCCTGATGGTAACAAAGGCTTCAAAGTATCCCTAATAGGCTCAAAATCGCGTCATCTGTCGAAAAGGGTTAAATTAACCCCTTTAGCACGATGACGTAGTTCATGTCTTATTCTTGTTACCATTAAATTTATTTATTTAGCTTATAATCTATTTCTAGGACTCAAGGGGTTAACTAATATCTTAATAAACCATCCAAATAATATTGGTCCTTCTTAACTACATAAATTGTCTAATGTTAGCCAGAATAAGTAGCTAAAAGAGCGTTATCGTCCTGAAGGGATAACCAATATGATTGTCTACCATGAGCTTCTTATTATAGTTACCTAATCTTTTGCTCTCTGGATGGGACGTCAAAATTGTGTTAGTAGACTCGCCCAAATAGTCTTGTCCTACCCGGGAATCTAACCATGGTCCTCTGTGTTTAATTAGTGTGTGTGTGTGTGTGTGTGTGTGTGTGTGTGTGTGTGTGTGTGTGTGTATGTGTGTGTGTGTGTGTGTGTGTGTGTGTGTGTGTGTGTGTGTGTGTGTGTGTAATCCAACTCTATCAACTAAATGTGCTAACCAATACGGCACAGCATTCCCATTCAGCTTATGAATTTGTATTCAAAAGCATAATTCTTTCAGTCAGATGACAATCATTTCTGTGGTATCCCGAGTTCGAATCCCGGGAGGACCATATGTTTGTATTAATTTATTCAAGTACATTGGGGTTTGTAATGGATGATTAATGTTAAGAACGGGGTGTTCCTTAATATATCTGCTACCCTCAAAACATTATTTCCCTACACAATAATCTGGAATTATATAGGTTAAAACTATCTTAATTTTATGTCTGACTCCTAGAAATTCTTCCTAAACTAAATAAAATCCTCTGCAGGTTGCTCTTAAAAATATATAGAAAAAACCCCGCTTTATTGAAAAGTGAAAAGCCAAAACATTTATACAAGGCTTATCTCTTTGTTGTTACAGCTCAAGGCCCTTGTTAGCAGGTGTATTCGAGAGAGAGAGAGAGAGAGAGAGAGAGAGAGAGAGCGTAGGAGAGACAATGAGGGATAAAGTGTAAGAGAGAGAGAGAGAGAGAGTGAGAGCGAGAGTCATATTAGAGAATGGATGGAGAGCTTGGGAATCTTTACGTTGGAAGAATAAAAGGAGAAAAGGATTGGACAAAAAAAAGGAGAAGGAGGAGGTCGAATATGGTGAATGATAAGAATATGACGGAAGAGAGAGAGAGAGATTGGGTGAGTGAATGAAGTTGTGGAAATTGAAAGGTAGTCAACACAATCCTGGAAAACATGAAAGTTAGAAGACAAAAATAGAGACAATGTAAAACCAATAACACGAGTAGAAAAGAAAAATGGTGTGCAAGAAAGAATATCCAAAAATCTAGACATCTTCAAAAGCCGTGGGCCGAAGAAAAGAAAACGTAAAAATAAGACATAAGCTCAAGAAGACTGGCTCTGAGAGCAAAGGAAAGGAATGAAGTAGGAGTGTCTTGAAAGCAGATCACAGATGGATCATTGTTATAGTTTGCATGTGAAGAAATGTGAATAGAAGTGAGAAAAAAATGCGACATACTGAGAGGCAAATGATAATAACAATTGGAACTTTGAAAGGGTCGGCGAAATACTTGTTATTGACTCCATGACTCTATGGAAAAAAAAAATATGTATGAAAGACTAAATGTGAATACAAAATATAGACTTGACTTGAATGATTTCATATACTGTAGATTTGTTTTTTCCTATGTGCTTAAGGGAGAAAAAGGGCAAAACTGTGACGAGTGCCTCCCCCAGAGTTGAAAGAGTGACAGGGCCAAAATCAAGGAATGTTAGAGCCAAAATGCCTGGACACACCGAGTTTGAAGCAATTGGAGTCATAGGATGAGGGAAAGATGGATCCAGGGAGAGAGTTCAGAGCTTAGCTGTTGAATAGAAGAAAGACTGGGAATATCGTTTCACTCTTGGGTTAGAGAGTTGCACAGAGTAGGGGTGAGATTGTGTTGCAAGACGGGTGCTACGTGCTCTACGTAGAGAAGGTGATATACACTGTGAGAGCTCTAAGGAACACTGACTATTGTAGTAGCGATAGAATAGCGAGAGATGCAACGTTGCGGCGAAGAGAGAGAGATTGCAGAGAATCGGTGAGAGTGCTGTGTGAGAGGATCCTCGCCCACACATGCGACCAATACTCAATACATGGACGCACTGTGCCCCTGTACAGAGAAAGAAGCTGTGAAGGGGATAAAGAACCCCTGGAGATAGTGGGAGTCCTTGACAGATAGACAAATGGAGAAATTGGGTTTTGGAAGCATTGACAAATTGAATTAAAACAATTAATAAAAAGAACAGAATAATAGTAAATGCTCCAATGTAATAGAATATGAAGATGTGAATAATTATAAAGACTAAAATTGCATTAAATCGAAGTAATGGCAATATAACATGAACATTAATATATTTCTAAGAGGTTCCAAAGAAGAACATAACAAGATTTATAAGAAATACAAAGTGATGGATACTGAAACAGATGTACGGCGGACGTAACTGAAGAAATATATGTGAATTAGGAGTAAGCTAACCCCATCAGCACAAGGGCATTCTTTTCATCATATTCTGGCTACCAATACACGATTTTTGTTTAGCTTATAATCTACCTCTAGGAATCAAAGGGTTAAATACGATCTCAAATAAACCCTATTAATTTAGGAACGGGGTACCCCATTCTTAACATTAATCCTCCATTACAAACCCCAATGCACTAGAATAAACTAATAAAATCATGTGATCCTGACGGGATAACATAGGTTCTTTTTAAACTGCATATAATCGCCTAATTTCAGCCAAAATCAAAGATAAATATACATATTAAGCTGAAGGGGTTAATAGTGATAGGAAACATCGAGTGAAATTATAGATAATTCTATCTATCTATCTATTGCCTGACGCCGTGATCCCCGAAGGGGTGGCCACGAACGAACCGCCCCCATGCACCTCTGTCCCCAGTCAGTCGACGCCCCTCCCCCCAACCAGCACCGCCTTCGTTCATGTACTTCCTCACTCCATCCTTCCACCTCATATTCGGTCTACCTCTCCCCCTCTGTCCCTCCACCTCGCTCTCGTACACCCTCTTAGTCATTCTCTCGCTTTCCATACGTTCCATATGGCCGAACCATCTCAAGTTGTTCCTTTTCACACTTTCCAGCACATCTACCTCCACACCACACCTCCTTCTTACTTCCTCATTAGTCTGTCTATCCCTCCATGTAACTCCGCACGCACTCCTTAAGTAATTCATTTCCACTGCTCTCACTCTTGGTCTGAGTCTCTCAACCAACGTCCATGCTTCGCTTCCGTAAGTCAGTGTCGGGATTACCACACTGTCATGCAAGGACTTCTTCACTTCCATACTGACCACCCTATTTCTTGTTACTGCTTTTAGCGTTCCTACAACCCTCTTCCCCTGTTGTACCCTCTCCCGCACCTCTTCATCCATAGTCCCATCTTTACTCAACACACTGCCCAGATACTTAAAAGAGTTGACGATCTCCATAGCCTGACCGTTCAGCTTCACCTCACACTCTGTGACTTCACCCCTTTCGAAGACCATAACCTTGCTCTTCCCCGTATTTACCTTCAAATTCCGTTTTTTCGCACACTGTTCCAAACTCATTTACCAGACCCTGCAACTCCCATTCATTATCACTCATCAGAACTGTATCATCCGCAAACAGCAGTATAGGTAGCTTCCACTCAATTCCCTCCCTTTTCAGCGATACACCAACATTCACTGCTCTTGATAGTATTTCTTTCATGACTCCATCCATATATACAGTAAACAACCACGGGGACATCACACACCCCTGTTTCAAACCAACATTCAGGTCAAAGAACTCGCTCTGCTCACTCTCCACACGTACTGCCGCCTTTGCACCCTCATACATGCTCTTCACTGCTTTCAGCAACTTGCCCTCTACTCCGTATATTCTAAGTACTTTCCACAAACCTTCTCTATCCACTCTGTCATAGGCCTTCTCCAAGTCCATAAAGGCAACATACACCTTTTGTTTCTTCTCCAGATACTTCTCCACAACACAATTCAGGGTAAAAATCTGATCTACACATCCTCTTCCCTTCCTAAAACCTCCCTGCTCGTCGCCTATCCATTTCTCCGTTCTCACTCTCACTCTCTCAATCACTACCCTACTGTATACCTTCCCTACTACGCTTAGAAGACATATTCCTCGGTGGTTACCACACACTCCTCTTTCCCCTTTGCCCTTATATAGGGGGACTATTATGCCAGTCTTCCAGTCATCGGGTGCACTCCCCTTCTCCCATGCTAGTTTGCACATTTTCCATACCCATTCTATCACTATCTCACCACCATACCTCAACATTTCCCCACACACTCCATCTGTTCCTGGTGCTTTCCCCAACTTCACTCTTTTCATGGCTTCCCACACTTCTGACCTCCTGATCCCCACCTCCTCCTCCACTACTTCTCTTCTTCTCCCTCCCATACCATATCCAGCTATGTTTGCTGGCTCTTCATTCCTTTCATTTAGCCACTCACTGAAGTACTCCCTCCATCTTTCGACTCTCTCTTGCTTCTCGGCTAGCATTCTCCCATTCTTATCTTTCACACCCTTACTGTTTCCCTTGCTACCTTCCCTAACTTTCTTGACTTCTTTCCAGAACAGTTTCTTACTCTCCCTCCATTTTACACTCAGATTCCTTCCAAATTCCTCATCTACTCTTCTCTTACTTTCCTTCACTACTCTCTTCACCACCCTCTTACTCTCCACGTACCTCGCTCGTTTCTGTCTCTCGGAATCTTCATTCCCTCTACTACCCAACCACACTCTATATGCTTTCTTCTTTTCTTCCACAGCTATTCTTACCTCTTCTGTCCACCATGCTGTACCTTTCACTCCCCTCCCTCTTCTCCTCACTCCACACACCTCCTCACATGCTGCACAGATCTCATCCTTAAACACCTTGCTCATCTCCTCCACTTCCTCCATAACTTCCAGGTCGAACCCACCTAGTCGTCTTTCCACTGCTCTCCTGTACTCCTCCCTGACTTCCTCCTCCTGCAACCTCTCCACCCTCCTCACCATTCCACCCTCCTCTTGCCTCCCTCCCGCTCTCCTCACCCACTTCTTTTGTATCCTAACCTTAGCTACCACTACATAATGATCAGACAGACCCCCTCCAATACCCCTATACACCCTAGCATCCATCACAGATTTCTTCATTCGTTCATCCACACATACATAATCAATCAATGACTTTCGTTCCACCACTGTCTTATCTTTCATCGTCAACATCCGTTTCCACGTGTACCTGTGGATCATTCTGTGTCGGAAGAAGGTGTTGGCTATCCACAGCCTCCTTCCCACACATACGTCCACAAGTGCACTACCATTCCCATTCACCTCTGATGGTACCCCCCACCCTCCCACCACTCCCTCAACTTTCCTATCACCCACCTTACCATTCATATCCCCAATCAGAAATATTCTTTCGTTCTTGTCAAACTTCTCCAGGCACGCCTCCACATTCATCCAGAACTCTTCTTTCTTTCTTTCAAGTATATCCTCTGTCGGGGCATACACGCATACAATCACCCACGTTTGTATTCCTACTTTCATTCTCATCCACACAATCCTTGAACCCACAGACCCATACTCTCTTACACATTCCTTCCATTTGCTACTTACAAACAAACATGCACCTTCTCTCTCGCTGTTCCTTCACTCACTCCAGCACACACACCCATTCCACATTCCCATTCTCTCACATCTGAACCTTTCCATTTGGTCTCTGTCATTCCACATACATCCAGCCTGGCATTCACTAACACTTCCAGAACCTCTCTCTCTTTTGTTCCATCATTCATGCCACTAACATTCCACGTAGCCATTCTCAGAATGTCCGAAGGCATGTCCTTAGTCGGTCGTGGTTCGTCAACGTTGGTTCCGTCCGCATCCGAGGCTGTTCGTTCGTTTTTCTTTGCTTAGATATTTTTTCCGGGTGGGGGTCGCAAGCCCACCGACCCAACCTCTTTAGTCGCCTCTTACGACACGCAGAAGGCACGTAATTGGTGATATGAAAAGAATTATAACCAAAAATAAGGAACTATGATTATATAAAAAAAATGTAATTCATAGGAAACAGCAGTCAATATAAGGAATTTGTGAAATATAATATAAAAGGTAATAAACAGGAGGAACTCACCAAGAAAACGAAGGAAATGCTAGTGAAAATATAAGAATTCACCAAAATCTAAGAAAAATATAAATTATAAGAAACAGCAATCAATCTAATGAGTACAGGACGTACAAATATAAACGAAGTGACACCGAAGAAACTTAAAAAGATAAGGACAGGAGATACACGAGAAAATATAAGAACTCCCCAAAATCCCACCCGAGCTCAAAATACGAAGAAACTCAAGAAAAAACCGTATGGATCGAAAACAGGCTAATAAGTTCCCAAAGAAGAAGAGAGGGCAAGAAAGGGGGAACAATGATAAAGAAAGGAACAAAGGGGGAGGGAAGGAAAAGAAAGTGGAACATATGTAAAGTTTAAAAGAGGAATGTGGAAATTGGAGAGAGAGAGAGAGAGAGAGAGAGAGAGAGAGTTGGGGGAAGTAAAATTGAATATTGGAGTAAGTGAGAAGACACATATTCCTGGGGTAAATATGTAAGAGAGAGAGAGAGAGAGAGGTTGGGGAGAGTAAAACTGAATATTGGAGTAAGCGAGAAGAAATTTAGTTGTGGTATAAATATGTAAGAGAGAGCGAGAGTGTAAAATTGAGTATTGAACTATTCGTGAAGAATATATGAGAGAAAGAAGAGAGAGAGAGAGATAGGGGGGGGGGGGGCGGGAGTGATAGAGTAGTTGTGTGAGAGACAGCCCAAAGAAAGCGACAAACAATATACCTTTAATCCATACGAGGCTGCTTATAAATATTCTCTCTGTTACCGTACCTCTCCTATCTCTCAAGTACGGCCATCCGATCCTCCCAGCTGGCGGCGCTTGGAGCACTTTGGCGCTACCGACTAGCTGGGAGGCTCTTCAGCAGTACTTTTTTATTTTCCATGGAACGATTTTTGGCTCCCGGGGCCGGGGTCCCTCGGAGTGTGCCGAGCGCATTACCGGGGTAATTTTCTCAGGCATGGAGGCGCACATTCCATTCTCTATCTGTCAGTCTAATGCAAAGAAATCTTGGATTACTCACTCTTGTTCTACTGTTATTCTCAATTAGGAGGAAGCATTCAAGCAGTACCATAGCCTTCAAACTCAAGAATCTCGTACTCTTTATGTTACTACCCAGATTCAAACCAAATCTGTTCTTCGACTCGCCAAAAACACTTTCATCAGTAATATATGTTCTGAACTTTTCAACTCTAGCTCTTCCCAAGCTTTCTGGCATCTAGCCAAAAACCTTTCCTACAATTTTACTTCCTCGTCTTTCCCTCCTCTTTTCCACTCTGATGGCACCACCGCCACATATTCCTCTGACAAAGCTGAACTCTTCGTTCAAGCTTTCTCTAAAAACTCAACCCAGGATGAATCCTTTGCTGTCCCTCTCTCTCCAACCTCCCTCCCTCATACCTACCCCCCTCTCTCATACTTATGCTTAATATCATAATCTCTTCTAAGGATGTACTTTCTGCCCTCTCTGGGCTAAATACTTAGAAAGCGCACGGGCCGAATGGTGTTCCTCCTGTTGTTTTCAAAAACTGTGTTTCAGTGCTGACTCCCTACCCAGGCAAACTCTCTCTTGTCTGTCTTTCTTCTAACGTCTTTCCTTCTTGCTGGAAATTTGATCTCATTCAACTTGTCCCAAAGAATGGTGACCACTCTCAAACCTGTAACTATCGTCCAATTGCTCTCATTTATTGCATCTCTAAAGTTTTTGAAACTATTTTTAATTCAATTTTTGTTAGCATTTGTCGTCCCATAATCTGCCACTCTACTGGTGATCTTCTGTCTTATCTTACTAACTCTTGATCATCCTCCTTTCGGGACTTTGAAGAGACCTTTTCTATTGCACTAGACATATTGAAAGCCATGTATAGAGTCTGGCATAAATCTCTAATCTCAAAGCTTCCCTCCTTCGGTTTCTATCCCTCCATCTGTGCCTTTATCTCTAATTTCCTTTCTGGCCATTCCATAGCTGCGGTTGTGGACGGCTATCGCTCACTTCCTCAACCTAACAACTCCAGTGTTCATCAGGGTTCTGTCCTGTATCCAATTCTCATTCTAATATTCATTAATGACCTTCTCAACTGTACTTCCAATTCTATCCACTCATATGCTGATGACTCTACCTTACACTATTCAACTAGTTTTCCACAAGAACCCACCATGCAGTCACTACAAAACCCATGTGATGAGGCCATAGCACACCTATCTTCTGATCTAACAACTGTTTCCGATTGGGGCAGAGAGATTCTTGTTACTTTCAATGCTTCTCAAAACCCAATTACTCCATTTATCATCAATAACTTCCACACATGTAACCTTTATATTTCAACAATACTCTATCAATCCTTCATCTTCTCTCAGTATTCTTGTTTGTTTCTCTTTCGTCTGACCTTTCTTGGTAAGATCATATTACCACTCTTGTTAAAACAGCTTCCCAGAAGTTAGGTATGCTTAACCCCTACTGTACCGGCGACGTCTTTTACATTATATTCTTACTATATTTAGACGAGTTTGCGCAGCTTAAGCAGGATGTGTGGTAGTAATAATAGTTAAGTGACATACCGGTAGTTAAAAGCCTGTTTATTGCAGGAGGACCTTTATAAACTTAATACAATCATCTAATAGTAGCCAGAATAAAATTAAAAGAACGGTTCCGGTACTGTACGGGTTAACATGTCTCCGTGGGTTTTTCTCCCAAGCACAGCTTCTTGCTCTGTATAGGGGCACAGTGCGCCCATGTATCGATTATTGTTCGTATGTGTGGGGAGGTTCAACCCATACCAAACTTCTCAAAAGGGAAGAGTCAAAAGCATTTTGTCTCATAATTTCACCTCCTCTTACTAAGTCTCTACAATCTCTCTCTACACGCCGCAATGTTATTTCTCTCACTCTTCTACCACTATTGCAATAATCAGTGTTCTTCAGTCTATACCTCCTCCCTTACGGAGAGTGGAGGGCACCAACCTTTCAACAAACTCCCACCCCTATTCTGACCAACTCTTTAACCCAAGATTGAACCGATTTTCTCAGTTTTTCTTCTACACAACAAGCAAGCTTTGGAACTCTCTCCCTTAATCTGCCATTCCTTCATCTTATGACTTATACTGCTTCAAGGTCCGTGTGTCCAGACATTTTGACTCGAACATACCTTGAATTTGGCTCTGTCACTCTGTCAACTTCGAGGGAGACATCTATTACAGACAGCTTTTCCTTTTGTCTCCTTCATTCACATAGCAAATAAATCTATCTAAAAAATAAGATAGGAAAGCATAGCAAGTCGCTTTTCTCCACCTAGCATCTTTCTATGTCAAAAATTGGCAAAACAAACAAAAACAAGTGTAAAGAAAGCAAGGAAAACTGACACGGAATATATACGAAAATCCAGGACTTGAACTTTCGTGTTTTATTTTATTCTGAAATAGGATGTGATATAAATACGAAACGATCAGAGAGAGAGAGTGTGTGTGTTTGTGTATGTGAGTGAGAGTGAGTGAGACTTAATGCCTGATAAAAATGTAAGAGAGAAAAGTGACAAGTTCTCATTTCAACAACAGTATCAGCAACACCAAATACAACAATCCCTTCAACAATAACAACAATCGCACCATCAGTAACTACAACAACTACTACTACTACTACTACTACTACTATTACTACTATTACTATTACTACTACTACTACAATAACAGCCTCTAACGGCATTGCTACAACAAAAATAACTATGATACCAATAACAACAACATAAACAACTGACGATACGGCGAGAACAAGAGAACGAACGACATCGATAACAACAACAACAACTTATATATAAATAAAGATGCGGCTACAACAATAAATCGAGCAACACCAACAACAACAACTGCAAATGCAACAATTAACACTTACAAAACTAGAAAAAGAACTATACAAAATAACAATGTAGCTGCAATGATAATAATTTCAACAACAACGACATACGATTATACTGCAACAATATCAGAAGAACAAAGGTAACAAGAACATATAATACCAACGTCATACAATTCCGCTGCAAGAACAATAACAGTACAAGGAAAACAACAACAACAACATAATACAGCAACGTACTACTCTGCTACAAGAACAATAACAATACAACAACATACAGCAACATACTACTCTGCTACAACAAGAACAAGAACAGTACAACAACAACAACAACATACAGCAACGTACTACTCTGCTACAACAAGAACAACAACAATACAAGAAGAATAACAAAGACAACGACAACAACAACAACAACATACAACAACGTACTACTCTGCTACAACAAAAACAATAGCAATACAACAACAACAACAACAACATACAGCAAGGTACGACTCTGCTACAACAAGAACAAGAACAGTACAACAACAACAACAACATAATACAGCAACGTACTACTCTGCTACAACAAGAACAAGAACAGTACAACAACAACAACAACATAATACAGCAACGTACTACTCTGCTACAACAAGAACAATAACAATACAAGAATAACAACAACAGCAACATACAGCAAAGTACGACTCTGCTACAACAAGAACAATAACAGTACAACAGGAAGAACAAGAACAAGACAAGAACAATAACAGTGACAACAAGTACAGCATCCTGAACACGCAGCAGCGCACAGCCCAGGTGGCCCAATTAAGAGAGAGAGAGAGAGAGAGAGAGAGAGAGAGAGAGAGAGAGAGAGAGAGAGAGAGAGAGAGAGAGCGAGAGAGAGAGAAGGGGGGGGGAAGAGAGAGCAACATTGTATAAGTGAGTGAATGGAAAGAAGAAAATTGTAAGGGGAGGAGAACTAGGAGGAGAGGAAACATAAGAAGGGAAAGAGGTGGAGAACGGAAGGGAGAGGAGGAGGTAGAGGAAGAAGAAATATAGATGATGGGTAGGTAGGAGAGAAGGTAGCAGCAGCAAGAGGAAGAGGAGGAGGAGAATGCGTGGACTAGGCAAATCGGAAGAGGTATACGTAAAAAATAAAAAATAAAAAATAAACATATACACACAACTATTTTATAAAGTGTAGACAACATTTATAAAAGGGAAGTGGTTTTATTTGTGTACCCATTACCGCCTCTCATTACAAAACACCATTCCAGATTTTTCAGAGTTTTTTTCTGACAAAACATATATTTATTTGTATTGGTATCAGGAATTAGACAGTTATTTATTTTAGATGTCTCAACTGTTATTAATCTGTTATTCAAAACCTGCCAGAACAGAATTTTGTCGAAGATATTGTAAAAAAAAATCTCATGTGACTCCTCTTTTATGCCCTGCGTTTATTTTATTTTTTATTTTATTTTTTTATTTAAGTCGATTATGGGTCTTACACACCATGAACACATTCTGGCACCAAACACAACTCATTGCATTGCATTATATTTTAGAGATTAAGTTGTTGTTGCTGTTCCTCAGGCTGTCTGGCCGTGCAGCCACAAGGTCCCGAGCAAGGCCAAGGCCACAACCGAGCGCCCCCACAGAACCCTCTCTGCTTACCACTAGTAAAGCCCAGGTGACCGAAGCCACTGCAGGGCGGGGAGCTGAGGAGGGTGCAGAAATGCCCGTGAAACCAAAGCCCCACCCAAGGCCCTGTGCCCCTCAGCAATTAGAAGGGAAAGTTGAGGGGCAAAGGAAAAATGTGACGCTTTGGCTTCCAATCTGCCAACTTCTAGGTTGGCAGTAGGGAGGTCAATCCACGAAAGAGACGCCGTCACTTGAGATCTTGAAAATATATAAGTAAAAGGAACAGTAAGAGTAAGCTATGGGTATGGCAGAGATCGCTCAGCTCTCACTCTGATAGACCAGTCCATCACCACATGACTAAAACCCAATCATCTCAGCATCAGCTAGGAAAGGCCCTAGAAAGCCGCCTTTGGCCGGGGGATAGCTCCCCTATTTTAACTCCTTTCGGGGTTGGGCACCCGCCTAGATTAAGTTGCATAGTTTTGTTTTGAAAATTTACTTCGGAAATAATTTGAGTTAACGAAAGTAATGCATGTATGGATCTGCAGTAACTGTATGGCAGAATGAACACAGGCCCAAAATGTACGTTGTGTTTCAAATGTCTGCTGTATTAGGTAATTCATTGTACGCACTAAAACGTTTCAATTGTAAGGGGTATGTTCTTTTGGGAAGGCATGGGAGAGGATGGTTAAAGGTGAAATAGGGTTAAGTCAAGGATGTGATAAGCGTATGGTATTTATATCTGCTCATATAGAGAGGTGCTGGTGAGAGATAGTTTCAGATTGAGGACAAAAATTGAAAGGAATTTTAATAGAATTTCAAAAACAATTTGTTTTAAGCTAGCGATGTTTTATAAGCAGATGTGACGTAAATTGGGAAATCCTAGCACTTACATGATACTGAGACACAACAGTTTATATTTGTATCCATTCATCATTATCGAGAAATCAGCTGCTAATGGAGTCAAATTTCTTCCAAGTAAACAATAACACTGAATATAATAAGTATAATGGAGGTGAAGATATTAGAACTAGACCAAATGAAAGAAGATAGTTAGACATGAGTAGCTTCAAGTACCCAAAAGTGGAGTATTCAGAAGAAGGAAGCTCAGGGCCAGAGATCAGACATGGTGGAGGAGAGGGGGTAGTGGTCCTGGGGGATTGCATTATACATGGAATGAAATATCAGTATCTTAGAAGTTTTAAAGTGCCTTCTTAATATCATAGTGACACATGTAATCTATGGAAATGAGACCGAGGGAATATGATAATGCAGGAGAAGGTAAGAAACTTGAGGTTGTGAGGAGTAGTGGAATGGGTTAATCCCTTCAGCACGATGGCGTTATTTTCATCATATTGTGGTTACCATTAAGCGATTATTGTTTAACTCATAATCTACAGTACCTTCAGAGCTCAAAGGGATAAATACGATCACAATAAACCCACTGATTAACGTGGGTTATTTTTAAGCTGCATAAAATCACCTAAGTTAATCAGAATCAGAATTTTAAATGTGTCATCGTTCTAAAGGAGTTGATAATGAGGAATAAGACATGATGTCCAATAGTGAGAAAAGTTAGTGAACGAGAAATGGAGAGCTTTTCCCTTTGACTTTTATCGTCAACAATGGTCTGGCAGCTCATAAAGGTAAACGTTTTAATTACTTCTACCTCCTAAGGTACTCTATTTTCAGACTAGTTTCTGATACCAGTGCAACATATCCTAGAAATGTTGTCAGAAAATGTGTTGACCATAAACATTTTACGATAAACTAAACGCTCTCTTATTATACCCCCTTCAGATAATAAAAGTACGAGAGCAAGAAGGGTTTGTTAGATAGAGAAGAAGAAAGGGTACTAAAGTGGTATGGACATGTGGACAGAATATTAGAGAGACGATGTTTGTACGTAAAGGTTAGGAAAGAAATGTCTGGAGGACGTTTTTAGACATAATGTTAAGAAGAGTTTGTTAGGAAGAGACTGCTTGAAAAAAATGTTTAATAAGATATTGCTAGAAAGGGAGTAAGAATGAGTACTCAGGTGGAATTGCCATGTGGAGAGAACGAGAGACTAGATTGGTGGAGACAGCATGCAAATCTGAGGTGAGGGGAAGAGAGGGAAGAGGAATAGGGTGAGGGGAAAGAGGGGAAGAGAGGGAGATGGAAGGATAGGGTGGGGGAAGGAGAGAGCGAGGAAGAAAGGGAGAAGGAGGGATAGGGTGAGGGGAGAGAGAAGAAGAGAGGGAGAGGGAGGAATAGGGTGAGGGGAGAGAGAAGAAGAAAGGGAGATGGAGAAATATGGTGAGGAGGAAGAGAGGGAGATGGAAGTATAGGGTGAGGGATGAGAGTGAGAAACAGGGATAGGGTGAGGTGAAAGAGAGGAAGAAGGAGGGATAGGGTGAGGGGAGAGAGAAGAAGAGAGGGAGGTGGCGGGATAGGGTGAGGGGAAAGAGAGGGAGATGTAAGGATAGGGTGAAGGAAAAGAGAGGAAGAAGAAGGGATAGGTATAAAGAAACTTGGAATCAGAGGGGCTTGGTCATGCAATAGGGAGTATAAAGGGAGTACAAAGGAAACCAAGCAACATCACACACACACACACACACACACACACACACACACACACACACACACACACACACACACACACACACACACTTCCCCAAGCAACACATACTACTTTGTTTTACTTTTTTACCTTTCTTTCTTCTACTTTTCATTCATTGGTTTTCTTTTATGTATTTCTCTTTCACTAATTATTTTGTCTTAATTTGTTATCTTTTACCTCTCTTTCTTCCTTCCTCCCTCTCTTTCTTTCTTCCTCCCTCATTATCTCTTTCTTCCTCCCTCACTATCTCTTTCTTCCTCCCTCACTATCTCTTGCTTCCTCCCTCACTATCTCTTTCTTCCTCCCTCACTATATCTTGCTTCCTCCCTCACTATCTCTTTCTTCCTCTCTCACTATCTCTTTCTTCCTCTCTCTCTCTCTCTCTCTCTCTCTCTCTCTCTCTCTCTCTCTCTCTCTCTCTCTCTCTCACTTTCTTCTTTTCTCTCTGCAAAAATCAAATGACAATCCGTCCATAAAATCTTAGGTATTTTATCAGTAGATATTGTTTACATATCAGGTAAATAATAATAAGGAAACAGGAAATTACCCTAGTTAATAATTATATGTATAGGTAATATGTAACCCACGAGTAAATTGATACTGAGAGAGAGAGAGAGAGAGAGAGAGCGAGAGCGAGAGCAAGAGAGAGAGATACAGGGAGAGTGTTTGACACACACGCACACACACACACACTCACACACACACACACACACATACACACACACACACACACACTTCCCACTCTAACAAACATGCGTATGCAATATTGAGAGAGAGAGAGAGAGAGAGAGAGAGAGAGAGAGAGAGAGAGAGAGAGAGAGAGAGAGAGAGAGAGTAAGTAGAGTAAGGGAAAATAAACGAGGTGGAATTATGTAAATGCAGACTTGTGTTATCAGAGAGAGAGAGAGAGAGAGAGAGAGGGGAAGAGGAAGAGAGGTAGGGAAGATAACATAAAATGTGAAAAGGAGAGGAGAGAGAGTGAGAATGAGAGAAAGTACACACACACACACACACACACACACACACACACACACACACACACACACAGCCCGTAGCCTAGTAGGTAGAGCTCTCGTCTCACACACGAGGGGTCGGGGGTTCAATCCCCCGGCCGGGCGGAGACAAATTGGGCTTGTCTCCTTTCATGTGTTAGCCTCAGTTCACCTAGCTGTAAATAGGTACCTGGAATAAGTGGACGACGTTGTGACGTCCCCTCTGGGGTTGGCAAAAATGGTACAAGGCGAGATGGGTATCATATGGTTCACCTAAGCTGATGGCTACCTAAGCCTTCGGGCGAGACGGTACCGTCTATAGTGAGAATGGTACCATACAGATCCACCCTAAGCCTTCGTTTCCGTTGTCGCCAATTGGCTAAATACAGACTACACACACATCCACAGCCATTCCAACAGTACATAAAACACTTAACATGCATTTCACGCAATACATTCCCAGTTAAGGAGGCGCGATAATAATGAGCTTAGCTCGCATTGCGTGGATTCCCCTTGACGAACAAGTAACTGAGTAACTGAGTAACATACACACACAATTATCACCAAATCTCTACAACTCGGCCTCCGTGAGAATCTTGTCTCCTGGTTGGCAGACTTTCTCCACAACCGCCAACAGGCCGTCAGATTCCAAGGCAACACCTCTTCCTTTCAAACTCTTACCTGCGGTCTCCCTCAAGGTACACGAATGAGCCCATTCTGTTTTCTCATAATGACTAACAATGCCATTCAAGACACTAGACACTGCTGGAAATATGTCGATGACACTACCATAGCCACATCTACCAACAACATCTCTCCAGACTACAACAGTCTTCAATCAACTCTTGATACTTTACTGACCTGGACCAGCGAAAATCACATCACTATAAATAAACATAAAACGGTAGTCATGCATTTCAACCTTGCCGCAAAACCCATCCCCCCACCTACACTTAACATTGGCAATCATACCTTTCAGGTGGTCCACTCTATCAAATTATTGGGCATCCTCATTCATGACAAGCTACAGTGGGATCCACTTGTAAATTCTTCTGTCAAATCATCATCATTCATACTACATATGTTACGTACACTAAATAAACTAGGATCCCCCACCAATGACATGATACACTTATACAACACATTCATCCTACCTAAGCTCTGTTATGCATCGCCTGTTTGGTCCTCCTCACTTAATTTAACACAGAAAGGTAAATTAGAGAAAATCCAAAAGAGGGCACCGAGGATAATCCTAGGACCAAACTACACACACTATCAGGACGAAATCACTCTACTCTACCTCTCCACCGTATCAGATCTCCACAAACAGCAACTCCAGCAATTTGGCACTAAACTGCTGAACAACCCAAGATATCAACACTTTCTACCCGCCGAAGCACCTCCCCCACAACGAGCTGTCCGCCACCACAACCAACTAGTCCCTATCAGAGCTCCCAGGACAGACCGCTACAATAACAGCGCCATTCCAACAATTGTTAATTTTATAAATTCATAATAATTTAATGTAGGCTACACCTTATATGCACCTACCCGTGTTTGATTGTGTGTGTGTGAGTATATGTAAAAATACGTACACATTGTACGTGGGATGTATATATAAATCTGCATTTTGTGTTCGTTTATAGTACACTCGGATAGCCATAGTCTCTAGCCCACCCCACTCTGGCACGAGGTGAGGCCAGGAGGCCCAGGACCCTATCTGGACGGTGGCCCACAGTGATGGTTACGGTTGGGGTTTGGGAGAGAGAGAAACGCACACACGAACACAGCGTGAAGCATTTGGGACAGGATTCGAAGTCTTCAAATGCTTCACACTGTGCTCGTTTGTGTGTTGCCCTCGCTCTCAAACCCTACCCCTCACCATCACTGTGGGACCCCATCCAGAAAGGGTCCTGGCCTCACCTTTTGCCAGAGTGGGGTGGGCTAGAGACTATGGTATCCGAGTGTACATGTGTTCATATTAAGAGTACACTGTAGGTGATACATCCTATACCTTGACTGTTATCTTTGTTTCTATGTATATTTTCAGCTCCCGAGCTGCATCTCTCAATAAACCGTTAATTATTAATTATTACACACACACACACACACACACACACACACACACACACACACAAAACCCCTCCAAGTATCTGAAACTTGCCTCTAAAAATCAATCTCTTCCCATCTTCTCCACCGTATCTCTCTCTCTCTCTCTCTCTCTCTCTCTCTCTCTCTCTCTCTCTCTCTCTCTCTCTCTCTCTCTTCCTTTCACTCCCTCTCCCCTTTTCCTAGTTCCCTCCCCATAAAATTAACCGAGATCCCGTTATATTCGCTGTTAAATCCACCGTTAGATCGATAGATGCTAAACGGCGGTATCGGTAAATTTTTTAACAGGTCGGTTTGGGAGAGTGGATGGTTGGGAGAGGCGCCGTTTTCTATGATCATCAATTTTAAGGGGGGTGTTTAGGTGTTTGGGATATTCTCAACACCCTGCGCTTGCTCTCGCTCCCCCCCCCCCCCCTCCCCCCCCCCCCCCCCCCCCCCCCCCCCCCTCTCTCTCTCTCTCTCTCTCTCTCTCTCTCTCTCTCTCTCTCTCTCTCTCTCCTGTATATATGCGTATGTGCGTGCATGGATGAATATAGAGATCTCTTCTATCCATCTATCAGTAGTACTTTTTATTCTATCCTATTATATATATCTACGTGTCTATCAACATTTCTATCTGTATCGAAATTGTTATCACTATCTGTCAATATATATTATTTTTATGTAATGTATATATATTAGGGTATATCATATTTTGTTCATATGTGATCATATTATATATATTATATCTATATATTCTTAATATGATAGAAATCAGTGCACCAACAGTGCACTATTTTTAAATTATATTAACTACTTAAATCTGTATGTGCATGTGTGTGCGAATGTGTACGTGCATGTTTTCGTGTATGTGTCTGTAATACATGCAGGTGTCTGTATTTCGGTATGTATGTTTGTGTGTGTGAATGTGCATGTGTATGTGTGTGTGTGTGTGTGCGCTCGCGCACGTATATGATCTCAACTGCACCTCCAGTCCTATCTACTTATATGCTGAGGATTTTACCTTGCACTGCTCAACTAGTGTTGCAGAACTGCCCAGCAAGCCATAGAACACTTATCTTCTGATATAACTACCATTTCCAATTGGGGCAGATAAAACCTTGTTGCTTTCAATGCTTCCAAACCCCAATTTTTCCATTTAGCTACCCGTCGTGACCTCCCTTATACTTTAACAATACAAAAATCAATCTTTCATCTTCTCTCAGGATTCTCGGTGTCTCCTTTTCTTCTGATCTCAATCGGAAAGACAGCTTCCCAGAAGCTGGGTGTGCTCAACCGCCTCAAAGGGTTCTTTACCCCTGCACAGCTTCTTGCTCTGTACAGAGGCACAGTGCATCCTTGAATTAAGTTTTGCCTTTTTTCTCCCTCGTCCACATAAATAAAAATATATATATATGCTTGAGTGTGAGTCGTTGCCTGTTTTTGAGCGTGGGCGTGCGTGTGTGTGTGTGTATGTGTGTGTGTGTGTGTGTGTGTGTGTGTGTGTGTGTGTGTGTGTGTGTGCCTGTGATGAGGGTTTCTTCGTGAGTACAAATTTTAAGACAAAACTTCTGGTAGAATTCTGATCTTGGCAGCAAAATCGACGATCCTAAAACGGAGGGCTGGTACGGGGTGGATGGATGGGTGGGTGTATGGGTGTATGCGTGAGTGAATGAGTGGGTAGAAGTATGGTTGCATGAATCAGTGAGTGGATGTATGGTTAGATAACTGAGTGAGTGAATGTATTGTTGCACGAATCACTGGGTAAATGTATGGGTGAATGAATGATTGGGTGGATATATGGTTACATGAATGAGTGGGTGAATGTATGGGTGAATGAATGATTGGGTGGATATATGGTTACATGAATGAGTGGGTGAATGTATGGGTGAATGAATGAGTGGGTGGATATATGGTTACATGAATGAGTTGGTAAATGTATGGGTGAATGAATGATTGGGTGGATATATGGTTACATGAATGAGTGGGTGAATGTATGGGTGAATGAATGAGGGGGTGGATATATGGTTACATGAATGAGTGGGTGGATGTATGGTTGAATGAATGATTGGGTGGATATATGGTTACATGAATGAGTGGGTGGATGTATGGTTGAATGAATGAGTGGGTGGATATATGGTTACATGAATGAGTGGGTGAATGTATGGTTGAATGAATGAGTGGGTGGATATATGGTTACATGAATGAGTGGGTGGATGTATGGTTGAATGAATGATTGGGTGGATATATAGTTACATGAATGAGTGGGTGGATGTATGGTTGAATGAATGATTGGGTGGATATATGGTTACATGAATGAGTGGGTGAATGTATGGTTGAATGAATGATTGGGTGGATATATGGTTACATGAATGAGTGGGTGAATGTATGGGTGAATGAATGAGTGGGTGGATATATGGTTACATGAATGAGTGGGTGGATGTATGGTTACATGAATGAGTGGGTAAATGTATGGGTGAATGAATGATTGGGTGGATATATGGTTACATGAATGAGTGGGTGAATGTATGGGTGAATGAATGAGTGGGTGGATATATGGTTACATGAATGAGTGGGTGGATGTATGGTTGAATGAATGATTGGGTGGATATATGGTTACATGAATGAGTGGGTGAATGTATGGTTGAATGAATGATTGGGTGGATATATGGTTACATGAATGAGTGGGTGGATGTATGGTTGAATGAATGATTGGATGGATATATGGTTACATGAATGAGTGGGTGGATGTATGGTTGAATGAATGATTGGGTGGATATATGGTTACATGAATGAGTGGGTGAATGTATGGGTGAGTGAATGAATGGGTAGAAGTATGGTTGCATGAATCAGTGAGTGGATGTATGGTTACATGAATGAGTGGTTGAATGTATGGGTGAATGAAAAAGTGGTTGGATGTACGGTTACATGAATGAGTGGGTGGATGTATGGTTACATGAATGAGTGGGTGGATGTATGGTTACATGAATGAGTGAGTGGATGTATGGTTACATGAATGAGTTGGTGGATGTATGGTTACATGAATGAGTGGGTGGATGTATGGTTACATGAATGAGTGGGTGGATGTATGGTTACATGAATGAGTGGGTGGATGTATGGTTACATGAATGAGTGGGTGGATGAATGGTTGGATGAATGAGTGAGTGGATAAATGGTTGAATTGTTGATCAAAATGGACAATCATAGAACGGAGACAACGTATGAGGAGGATTTTAAGGATGGATATTTGATTGAATTACGCGATAACAAATATCAATATTAATATGGGAGTGAATGGATGGATGAATAAATATGTAGATGGATGTTATGCGAAAATTAATTATCAAATTGATGAGTGAACGAATACATGGTTGAATTATATGAAAACAATTTAGACCCTTACCACAAGAGCAAGTTATGAGTTGGTTGATAGTTAAATATATTCATCTAAACTAAATAGACATTCATAAAATTGGAACAAGTAATTGGTTGGATGAACAAATAAATAGAAGAGTGAATGGGTGAGTTAATGGACCTATAGAAGATAGATTTGGGAGTGATTGCATAGTTGAACATTATATATATATATATATATATATATATATATATATATATATATATATATATATATATATATAATTATATATATATATATAACATTTATATATGGATTGGTTTTTAACATGTAAATGGATGCATGTATTTGTTTTCAATGGTATATGTGTTTCAATACTTATTATGTTTTTGTTTTCCATAATTGTCTTATCCACTATTTCCATCTTCATTCTTTTCTCATTTAAAGCCTTCACTCCCTTTCTTTTTGTCTTCATTTCTCCCTGTCTGTCCTCCTTTCATGTTTTTCCTTCCTTCCTATTTGCCAACTTTTTTTCTCTTCACTCCCTCTCGCTTATGGACGAAAAACACGGAAGGGTGAGAAAAAACTCCTCCAAAAGATTAGAGATGAAGAATGTCTTTATCCTCTCTCTCTCTCTCTCTCTCTCTCTCTCTCTCTCTCTCTCTCTCTCTCTCTCTCTCTCTCTCTCTCTCTTCATATAGATAGATAGATAGATAGAAAGATATATATATATATATATATATATATATATATATATATATATATATATATATATATACTGTATATATATATATAGATAGATAGATAGATAGATAGATAGGTAAGTTGTACCTAAGAATCTTACTAATGCAATCATTATCATTCATTGTGTATTATTCTTCGTGTTCAAGTATTTTCAATATGTCTCGTGAGTTTATGTGCTGTACACGATACCTACGTCGCTCCTGTGATATTCAGTATCAATATTTGTGTTGGCTTTAGTATGTTTTTTTTTTTTATATATTTATGGAGCGAAATGTGAATTTGGTACCTTTATAGTTCGGCATTTCAACAACTACAAGCAAATATACAAATAATCTCGCCCACCGTGGTTATCTCAGGGTTGGTTATGTTTCTTTGCCTCTTAGGTGCCACAAAACTAATCATGACTAGGATCGATTCGTATGCCAACTATTAGCTCATTGTCTAAAGAAATGCCATCCATCTCTAATGATCCCCGTAACAATAACGATACCTACATTCAGTCTTACGCGCAGGGCAGAAAATAACCCCCCACCCCAATCCACCCCGTCCACACACAAACACACATACACAAACACACACTCCAGCTTCTTTCCTCTTTATTATACCAAACAACCATTTTACTGAGTGGATTGGGTTCTAGTCATGTGGTGATGGGCTGGTCTATCAGAGTGAGAGCTGAGCGATCTCTGCCATACCCATAGCTTACTCTGACTGTTCCTTTTACTTATATATCTTCTAGATCTCAAGTGACGGCGTCTTTTCCGTGGAACGACCTCCCTACTGCCAACCTAAAAGTTGGCAGATTGGGAGCCAAAGCGTCACATTTTTCCCTTGCCCCTCAACTTTCCCTTCATAATTGCTGAGGGGCACAGGGCCTTGGGTGAGGCTTTGATTTCCCGGGCGTTTCCGCACCCTCCTCAGCTCCCTGCCTTAGAGTGGCTTCGGTCACCCGGGCTTTGTTAGTGGTAAGCAGGGAGGGTTTTGTGGGGGCACTCTATGGCCTTGGCCTTGCTCGGGACCTTGGGGCTGTTCGGCCAGGCAGCCTGGGGAACAACAACAACAACAACAACAACAACAACCATTTTACTTATATTATTAATTAATTTCATTGGGGGTGTGGTGGTGAGATTAATAAAAATAATATTATGCTAAGTTCACCAAATTATGCCAGTTTTCACACACACACACACACACACACACACACACACACACACATACACACACACACACACACACACACAAACACATCATTTACAGGAGGGAGGTATGTGTGGTGGTGACATTAAGATAATATGTGTGAGAATATGTTGGTTTGTGGCTATAATTCTGAAAGAGAAAGCACCCATGTGGACAGCGATAATGAGAAAGAGAGAGAGTGCGTGTGTGTGTGTGTGTATATGCGCGCCTTATGTAATAATATAATTGTGTTATTACAATGTATCTGTGCCTTTGTGTGTCTGCGGATGTGTGATTCTATACATTGCATATACTGTATATGGCAGCGTATTCTTGTGTTTGTGTGTTTGAATGTTTAAATATAGTTGCGTGCTGTGTAAAATATGCACTCTAGAATACATAAATTATACCGTATGTTTCAAAAACATGTTAGACACTTCATCAATAGACACTTAATATTTACCTAGAAAAGCTTCAGAAAAGTAAGCATATTTTTTTACGAATTCATTTTTATCATTTCCATTCTATAATGAAGATTAAATAATTTCCTTTAAACCTAATTAATTAAATATTCTCTCTGTCGACCTGATAAAAAAATACCTTATTATAATTTTTATTTTTTTATTTTTAAATGTTGATATACCATTTTTTCGGACTAAGCTAATCATGTCCCTTTGTATTAATATTATGTTTGGTTAATTTAATCAGATGACGAGTTATAATATATTCACTTTATTTAAGCTATTAAAAGATGAATATACGTTTAATAGAAGTGGCCTCTAGGATTGAAAGGGTTAATGACTATCAGTTAACCCTCTAACACTGGCAGATCCTCACTAGAGACCGCGCAGTGAGAGTAAGAGGCCATCTTATTCTTTGGACGCCATTGTGGTGCCTCATTTATCAAACAACGATGTTTTGTTTTATGTTTGATCATGTAGAGTGTAGGCTATACTCAAACACCAAACTGTAGGCTATACTCAAACACCAAACTGTAGGCTATACTCAAACACCAAACTATAAATCCTGTACATGTAATCTCGAATGTTTACTATGGGTGTGGGAATATTTTAAGGGGGTTCACTGGCTTTTTTTTTATCTTTCTCTCCTTTTCTCTCTTTCTCTGGCCTGTATCCATACGGCCCCATTCAGCCAACTGTTTTAAGACGTTTATCCCCATCCAGGTGTCGATTTCTTCCTGGCGAGTGATAGCGAGCCAGCTTTGTAAGGAGAAATCCGGCTTCGCCGGAGAAATTTTTCTATCGAAAAATTTACAAATTTAGCTTGCTGTCAAAACAAAAATATATATATGCTGGCTCGCTTCCGCTCGCCAGGAAAATATTGACACCTGGATGGGGGTAAACGTCTTAAAACAATAGACTGAATGGGACCGAATGGATACAAGCCAAAGAGAGAGGGAGAGAAAGAGAAAACAAGCGAGGTGGGCTCCCTTAAGTGTAAAGAGAGGAAAATATCACCAGCCAAGTTAGCGGAGGTTGGCTGATTTCCGTTACTATAGGATCTCTAGCCATCACTAAAACAGGTACAACGCCAATGTTTTTTTCCCTCAGCTTATATTTTCAACACTGGTCTGACAGCTTATGAGGTAAACTTGAAATCATTCTATAAAGTAAATATTTCTTCCGTTTAGTGTTCGATACCAGTGCACAATATCCCAAATATGATATCCAGATAATGTTGACTAACGGAAATTGACGATAAAAGCTCTTCGGTGGGACCCCCTTAAGTTATATCAAATCACCTGAAAGTACCTAGAATGAAATAAAACTTAGCGTTAAGGTGGATTTACATGATCACTTTTTCCCGTAAATTTTAAACCACAACTCTTTCTGGAAATATGTTGAGACACTATATACGCTGGTATTGGCGACTAAAAAGAAGATACAATGCTACAATAATTATGTATCAGAAGCTGCCAGAATAGTATTGACGATAATAGTTGTGGAAAAATTCGTTATCATGTAAATCCTCCTTTAACGGTTTAATAATTTGAACTTCTGTAATTCATTTTATTTGTTGGAGGCTTCCATATATGAGATTGCCAGACATGTATATCATTAGTCTTCACAAATGTATCATATATTGCTATATACTTTTATTTGTATTATTTTTATTTGTTTACATTACCTGAGATTGCGAGACATTTACACTAAGTCTTTATTATGTTTCCCATATATACAGTATATATACTGTATATATTTTGTTTTCTTCTATGTGAGTGAGGGAGACAAAAGGCAGAACTGCCTGTAGCGAGTGCCTCCCCCAGAGTTGAAAGAGTGACAGGGCCAAAATCAAGGGACGTTCGAGCCAAAATGCCTAGGTACACGGAGTTTGAAGCAATTTAAGTCATAGGAAGAGGGAAAGACTGATTCTGGTATATATATATATATATATATATATATATATATATATATATATATATATATATACTGTATATATATATATATATATATATATATATATATATATATATATAATTATGTGTGTGTGTGTGTTTGTTTGTTTATATGTTTGTTTATGTGTTTATTTATTTATGTATGTATTTATTTATTTATCTATTTATTATCTACACTTCAACTCACTTTCGTCCTACCTCTATATTAAATTTCGTAAAATTAGCCAGGCAGACTATATTTTTCTCACTTATTATCTGAGCCTTGAAATATTCAGTGCAATTATGCTGTACACTGTCAGGGCAGCCTTTAGTTACCCATTACACAGTCTATATATATATATATATATGCTTACCAAAACTAGTCCAATATACATTATATTTTTTATTGTAGGGGTTTATGAATTATTCATCAATCAGTGAGATTCCTCGTGTTTGTCCTGATTACTGTTTATCGTTTGACCAATCGATTATATTGGGCTTGAACATATTCCAAATCATAATAACCTCTTATAGGATTGTGTGTGCGTATTTGTTTTTATTTTATTTTTATTTTTCCAATAGCTTCAGTGGTATTTTTATATCTGGCTGTTGGTCACTTTTATGTTCTACTGTGCCGCTCATAGTGTGGGAGTTGTAGATGTGGCACCTGATGAATCTTTGCCTTGTAAAGCAAACCATTATTATTATTCCTTGCGCCATTTCCCCATCCTCTTTCTTTATCTTTAGTTTTACCTTGCTGTTCTTACATTTGTTATCATATTTATCCTACGCGTACGTAACTAGTCTCATATTTTGTTTTGTCAACCTTAGTTTTCGCCATTATTTTATTCTTCAATCGTTATTAATTTGTTTCACTTAACTTGTCTGTATCGCTTCTTTCCTCATTTTTTTTTTTTTTTTTTTTTTTTCTATATTCCAACTACTCCCTCTCGGGCATAGGCTGATAGCCTTTACACTCTACCGCTGAACACGGTGAGGCCAGTGAAATCTTGTTCCAGTCTAGGGAGTGAGACATGCGAAGCACCCACTCACGGCTCGAACCCAACTCCATCTCTGAAGCTGCATTGCCCCCGCGCTTCACAGTCTCACTCCCCAGGCTCGGACCCTCACTCTCAGAACGCCACCGATTGAGCAGTTAACTCACTAGGCTTTGCCCCCCTGTAGCATATTTTGAATATGGGAATATTCATACAGTGCTATTTAATCAGGGAACAATGAGGGTATTTTGTTTTGGCATTTCGGTGTGCTGTGGTAATGCACTGAAACTAGGTACAGCATAAATTCCATCCCAATAATATCTTCCCATTGACATATTGGGATTCGAACCCGGGTCCATTGGATTACCAGTCCAGTGGCAAGACCACTCTGCCACACCTCCCCCAACACCCTCCCTCCCTACCTCTTTCCCTTCCTTCCCTCTCCCCAATCCTCCACCCCTCCCTCTCTACCTACCTATCTTCCTCACCCACATTCTCTCCTTCCTTCCCTCACCCCCCCCCTCCCTCCCTCTCCTCCCTCCAACTCCCCCCTTTCCCTACCCTCCCTCAGGCCACCTATGATAAATGTGGTGCTTATTTACATCTTATAAAGTGAGGAAAAAGATAAGAGAGAGAGAGAGAGAGAGAGATATTATAAACAGTCGTTTCATTTAGTCAAGTATGGCCAACATAAATGATGGAAATCCGTAGATAGATAGGTATATAGATAGATACTGTAGATAGATAGATAGATAGATATATATATATATATATATATATATATATATATATATATATATATATATAGACAGATATATAGATAGATAAATAGATGGCAGAACACTTTATGATAAACTTGATATATTGAACAATACTCAAGGAGTCCCACACTCTTCATCCAATGGAGTATTTTACATAATTTCCCCTTTTTGTCATAAATAGTTGGTGGCTTCAACATATCAAATAGTTGGTGGCTTCAACATATCAAATAGTTGGTGGCTTCAACATATCAAATAGTTGGTGGCTTCAACATATCAATAGTTGGTGGCTTCAACATATCAAATAGTTGGTGGCTTCAACATATCAAATAGTTGGTGGCTTCAACATATCAAATAGTTGGTGGCTTCAACATATCAAATACTTGGTGGCTTCAACATATCAAATAGTTGGTGGCTTCAACATATCAAATAGTTGGTGGCTTCAACATATCAAATAGTAGGTGGCTTCAACATATCAAATAGTTGGTGGCTTCAACATATCAAATAGTTGGTGGCTTCAACATATCAAATAGTTGGTGGCTTCAACATATCAAATAGTTGGTGGCTTCAACATATCAAATAGTTGGTGGCTTCAACATATCAAATAGTTGGTGGCTTCAACATATCAAATAGTTGGTGGCTTCAACATATCAAATAGTTGGTGGCTTCAACATATCAATAGTGGTGGCTTCAACATATCAAATAGTTGGTGGCTTCAACATATCAAATAGTTGGTGGCTTCAACATATCAAATAGTTGGTGGCTTCAACATATCAAATAGTTGGTGGCTTCAACATATCAAATAGTTGGTGGCTTCAACATATCAAATAGTTGGTGGCTTCAACATATCAAATAGTTGGTGGCTTCAACATATCAAATAGTTGGTGGCTTCAACATATCAATAGTTGGTGGCTTCAACATATCAAATAGTTGGTGGCTTCAACATATCAAATAGTTGGTGGCTTCAACATATCAAATAGTTGGTGGCTTCAACATATCAAATAGTTGGTGGCTTCACATATCAAATAGTTGGTGGCTTCAACATATCAAATAGTTGGTGGCTTCAACATATCAAATAGTTGGTGGCTTCAACATATCAAATAGTTGGTGGCTTCAACATATCAAATAGTTGGTGGCCTTCAACATATCAAATAGTTGGTGGCTTCAACATATCAAATAGTTGGTGGCTTCAACATATCAAATAGTTGGTGGCTTCAACATATCAAATAGTTGGTGGCTTCAACATAACAAATAGTTGGTGGCTTCAACATATCAAATAGTTGGTGGCTTCAACATATCAAATAGTTGGTGGCTTCAACATATCAAATAGTTGGTGGCTTCAACATATCAAATAAGTGGTGGCTTCAACATATCAAATAGTTGGTGGCTTCAACATATCAAATAGTTGGTGGCTTCAACATATCAAATAGTTGGTGGCTTCAACATATCAAATAGTTGGTGGCTTCAACATATCAAATAGTTGGTGGCTTCAACATATCAAATAGTTGGTGGCTTCAACATATCAAATAGTTGGTGGCTTCAACATATCAAATAGTTGGTGGCTTCAACATATCAAACCAATAGCCGATGTTGCCATAATCTTCTTTTGTTTATATTTTTATTTTTATAATGTGAACAAATACTACCGGTACATAAATGTTAACATAATAGTACCATATCATAACATAAATGTTAACATAATAGTACCATATCATAAATGTTAACATAATAGTACCATATCATAAATGTTAACATAATAGTACCATATCATAAATGTTAACATAATAGTACCATATCATAAATGTTAACATAATAGTACCATATCATAAATGTTAACATAATAGTACCATATCATAAATGTTAACATAATAGTACCATATCATAAATGTTAACATAATAGTAACATATCATAAATGTTAACATAATAGTACCATATCATAAATGTTAACATAATAGTACCATATCATAAATGTTAACATAATAGTACCATATCATAAATGTTAACATAATAGTACCATATCATTGAATGTTAACATAATAGTACCATATCATAAATGTTAACATAATAGTACCATATCATAAATGTTAACATAATAGTACCATATCATAAATGTTAACATAATAGTACCATATCATAAATGTTAACATAATAGTACCATATCATAAATGTTAACATAATAGTACCATATCATAAATGTGAACATAATAGTACCATATCATAAATGTTAACATAATAGTACCATATCATAAATGTTAACATAATAGTACCATATCATAAATGTTAACATAATAGTACCATATCATAAATGTGAACATAATAGTACCATATCATAAATGTTAACATAATAGTACCATATCATAAATGTTAACATAATAGTACCATATCATACATGTGAACATAATAGTACCATATCATAAATGTTAAAATAATAGTACCATATCATAAAGTGAACATAATAGTACCATATCATAAATGTTAACATAATAGTCCCATATCATAAAAATAAACATAATAGTCCCATATCATAAATGTTAACATAATAGTACCATATCATAAATGTGAACATAATAGTACCATATCATAAATGTTAACATAATAGTACCATATCATAAATGTTAACATAATAGTACCATATCATAAATGTTAACATAATAGTACCATATCATAAATGTTAATAATAGTACCATATCATAAATGTTAACATAATAGTACCATATCCATAAATGTTAACATAATAGTACCATATCATAAATGTGAACATATAGTACCATCTCATAAATGTTAACATAATAGTACCATATCATAAATGTTAACATAATAGTACCCTATCATCATAAATGTGAACATAATGTACCATATCATAAATGTTACCATAATAGTACCATATAATAAATGTGAACATAACAGTACCCTATCATAAATGTTAACTTAATTGTACCATATCATAAATGTTAACATAATAGTACCATATCATAAATGTGACCTAATAGTGACCATATCATTAAATGTTAACATAA
>CM064483.1:25099676-25289676 GCA_032716605.1 Paralithodes platypus | reverse complement strand
TCTGCTCAACAGGTGGCGTTGTGTGTGTGTAAGTGTGAGACTCCGAGTGTAGGGGGTGAGACAGTGAAGCACGGGAACGAGGTGGCTTCAGAGATGGGGTCGTTTCGGGCCATGAGTGAGCACCGTGCCTCATGTGAAGGCAAGATGGCAGGTGCTCGTTGTACTCTACGTGCTTCACATGTCTCATTCCCTAGACTGGAGCAAGAGCTCACGGGCTTCACTGTTCATTGTAAAGCGGTGAATGTTAAGGCTCTCAGCCTATGCCCGAGAGGAAGTAAGTTGGAATATAGAAAAAAAAAATATATAGATATCTAGATAAAGTCATATATATCTATAATATATATATATATAATATATATATACGGTATATATATATATATATATAAAATAATATATACCGGTATATATATATATATAAAGAAATATAGTATATATATCCTATATATAGATATCTTAGATATACCGTCTATCTATACAGTATAGAAAATATATATATTTTATATAATATATATATGTATATATATATATATATCTATATATCTCTGATATATATAGTATATATAGATCTATTATATATATATATAATATATAATATATATTCTATTATTTATCTTATTTTACTTACCTATGAATTATTATATATATATATATATATATATATATATATATATATATATATATATATATATATTCATTTAAATGTTTTTATTTATTTATGTATTTTCTTTATATATTAATATATTTGTCTTGATAATAATAAAAAACAAGTGTCGCAGCAGATAGTGATGAATGCCTATTGTACAGTAGGTCGTCGGGATTCATGTGTGGCGGAGAAACTTTATACTATGCCATCCTTAATATCTTCACCATAGATCCTTGATGAAAGTATTTAACTATTTCATTAACAGGGCGTCTATTTTCCACTTCATTCAGGCTATCATTAGATTGTTTTATTCAGGTTTGGAAGGACCTCTAAGAATAAACGAGATGAATGATTTTGTTAATCAACCCTATGACTTTCAAAACTCCTTCCTAGGCTAAATCAAATCTTCTACTGATAGTCAGCACAGAAGGCATAAGTGCGTCCTTAAATGCTGAAAATTTCAAGTACAAACAGCCTAGTAAGGATGAGCAGGTTTATGCTTGCAGTCTGTCCTTTTTACTTGTTTGTACTGGAGGGTTCACTATACAACCACGACGGCCTGGGTCATCCTGTGTGTATCCAGGGTAGTGTGTCTCTGATCCTAAACCTTTCAGTATTAGGTCGCCTTTTTTAACTTTGTTCAGGCTATCATTCCACGATTGTATTTAGCTTTGGAAGGCCCTGTAAGAATCAAACATGTAAAGTATAGCTCAATTGATACTCTGATTTCCAATACTCTTTCGTAATCTAAGAAAAATCGTCTACTGATAGTCAGAATAAAAGGAAAATAATGGGTACTCAGATAGTGAATGAGCTAATGCCAAAGTCAGCTGAGAGTTTGGTGTTGTGTTTTTACTGTTGAATGTCTTTCTTAACCCAAACCTCTATTCGAATACTTGTATGAAATAAATAGCTTACACGAATATCAGGGTTTTCCTATCATTAAGCCAGTGTCACACGAGCGCATTTTCTAAAAAAAAAATCGATGAACGAGTTTGTTCTCGTAATATCTTGAGGCTCTTTCACATTAGAATTGGAAACTAGACTGAAAGTAGATTATGCTAGGACGCTGATTTATGATAACACTTAACATTTGAAGATGCCAGACTACCATTGCCCGTAAAATTTGACGGAAAAAGTGCTAGTGTGACATTGCCTTTAAAGTGCTAGTGTGATGCCCCTTTAAAGTGCTAGTGTGATGCCCCTTTAAAGTGCTAGTGTGATGCCCCTTTAAAGTGCTAGTGTTGACATTGCCTTTAAGTGCTAGTGTGACATTGCCTTTAAAGTGCTAGTGTGACATTGCCTTTAAAGTGCTAGTGTGACATTGCCTTTAAAGTGCTAGTGTGACATTGCCTTTAAAGTGCTAGTATTGCCTTTAAAGTGCTAGTGTGACATTGCCTTTAAAGTGCTAGTGTGACATTGCCTTTAAAGTGCTAGTGTGACATTGCCTTTAAAGTGCTAGTGTGACATTGCCTTTAAAGGGGGTAACCTGTTTATTTATCTTCCTTTGGGTCCCATTCAGCCTACTGTTTTAAGACATTTATCTCCATCCTGGTGTCGATTTTTTTCCTGGCGAGCGATAGCGAGTCAGCATTTTATGGAGAAATGCGGATTCGCCGGAGACATTTTTCTATTGAAAAATGTACAAATTTAGCCAGCTGTCTAACTCATTCTCCAAAATATGGCGGCTCGCTTTCGCTCGCCAGGTATAAATTGACACCTGGATGAGGATAAACGTCTTAAAACAGTAGGGTGAATGAGACCAAATGGATACAACCCAGAGAGAGAAAGAAAGAGGTCACCCTCCTTAAGACGGTTTGCCTGTTTAGGCTAAACTAGTCTCGGGACCCTGTAGCTCTGTTGTTATTAAGGGGAGATGTGTCGTCTTTATTGGCTCATTTGTGTATTTTTTGTATTATTTTATTAGTTTCCTCCCAAGACCTCCATCAAACTTAAAAAACACCCCCCAAGACCCTCCTTCAAGATAAATTTGTACATTTTTCGATAGAAAAATGTCCCGGCCGAACGCCGATTCCTCTAAAATTACAGGCTCGCTATCGCTCGCCAGGAGAAAATTGACACCTAAATAACACGAAAAGTCTTAATATTGACAAAGAAATTGGGCGAAAGGTCTTAAAACCACCTAACTAATGGGCCGAACGTCTTTTAATCTGAAAGCTAATGGGTCTAAACTTGAGGAAGAAGGGAGGCCAGAAAGACGGCCCATCTCCTCTTAAGACACACAAAGGTTACATGGGAAGAATTATTTTGTGTATGTGAGACAAAGGCTTTCCTTCCCTAAGAGACATTTTAAGGGCGAGACGTAGAAGATTTGAGGGAATATATTACATTGCTAGAGGGAGGAGAGGGAGGGAAGACAATGATGTAGGGGAATATATTACATTGCTAGAGGGAGGAGAGGGAGGGAAGACAATGATGTAGGGGAATATATTACATTGCTAGAGGGAGGAGAGGGAGGGAAGACAATGATGTAGGGGAATATATTACATTGCTAGAGGGAGGAGGGAGGGAAGACAATGATGTAGGGGAATATATTACATTGCTAGAGGGAGGAGAGGGAGGGAAGACAATGATGTAGGGGAATATATTACATTGCTAGAGGGAGGAGAGGGAGGGAAGACAATGATGTAGGGGAATAGAAGAAAGTGGGGACGATAGTAAGAGGGAAGAAGGAAGAGAGAAGGAAGACGAAATAGGGAAGCAGTAAGAGAGAAGAAGGAGAAATATGGCGGAATAAAGCATAACAAAAATATGATGGACAGAGAACGAGTGAGGGAAGTAAAGAAAACAATGAGAATAATACGTTAGATTAAACTTAAGTATAATTTTAGAGAATTGAAGGAATAGGAAAGATGGAGTGCACCAATATGAATAAATATAACGGACGAATTGGGATAAATTACAAAGGTTTAGAGTGGGACATAGACAATAGCAAGTAGAAGAAAAGTAAAGATTATTGTATGGGAATGTGAGGAGGAGGAATAAAGAGAATAATACAGTATATATATATATATATATATGTTAGTAAAGCCAGGTAATAAATTTTCTTTAATACATACGAGGTTGAAAGAAATGGCAATTTCTGCGTTGGAAATTTTATTATTCAAAGTTTCCAGGTCTCTGATGAGTTTTCGCTGGGTGGCAGGAAGTAGAGGAAGGAGATGAGCAAAATTCATGGTGGTACAGGGTTACATAAATGTACATGATGATACAGGATATACGACGCGTTTCACTGGACAACCAGCATTATCAAGTAAGGAAGGAATGAAATAAAAGGTAAACAGGAAGGGTATATATAGAGGGTGGAGGATCAGAGGAGGAGGAAAACAGGGGGCAAAAGTCTGCTATTGGTGGAAGCGTAAACTAGGAGAGAGAAGGGTTTAACCGCTCCACGCATGCGCACTGGATGCGGGATGGTGGTCAGTAGGTGGGGTCGAAGCTGATTGGCTGCGTGTCGAGGGGCGTGGCCTAAGTTGTGTGGCGCCTGCAGAAGACGAAGCTGAAGGAGGTAGCGCGGGGGGCTGCGTCAAGGGCACCGGGGGGCGAGGAGGGGTGTTAGGTCCTGTAGGGTAGTGCCTTTTGGCAGAAGGAAGGATCTGAAGGTCCAGAGTTTGGTTGTTGATGTTGGGATGTAAGGCTTGGATATATAAAGCTTCGAGTATAGGTAATCTCCTTGGGTCACTTTCTTTATCGAGTATGGTGGTGTGTTTCTCTAACTCGTTGCGTGTGAGGTGAGGGTGGTTAGGGGTGAGATAGTGGTCTTTGATGGCTCCAGCCTGAAGGTGAAGAGTTAACCGACGTGAAAGACGAGTCTGCGTCATACCAATATAGGAATGAGGTCCACAGTCCTCATAATTACATAATTGTTAGGAGAGCCCTCACGCACTGCTCTACCTGGGCCGACACCCACCAGGAACTAGAAAGACTATCCCAAGTTTTAGTAAATAACGGATACTCCAACTCCGACATCTCCAGCACCATCAACCACCATCTTGAAAAATGGTACACTCAAAGCCCTCCCAACATTGACCCCCCAATGAAATTAAGATCTTCTACCGCAATTACATGTCCTCTGAACACAAAAATGACGAGGCCGTCTTAAAAGAAATAATCTCCAAGCATGTCCACCCAACCAACCCGGAAAACAAAATCAAATTAATAATTTATTACAAATCCCCCAAGACCTCCAACCTCGTTCTCCGCAACAAACCAGCCTCCACCAAGATAAAGAGCCCGTGACCGACGATCACGTCATTTACCAACATACCTGTAATTATGAGGACTGTGGACCTCATTCCTATATTGGTATGACGCAGACTCGTCTTTCACGTCGGTTAACTCTTCACCTTCAGGCTGGAGCCATCAAAGACCACTATCTCACCCCTAACCACCTCACCTCACACGCAACGAGTTAGAGAAACACACCACCATACTCGATAAAGAAAGTGACCCAAGGAGATTACCTATACTCGAAGCTTTATATATCCAAGCCTTACATCCCAACATCAACAACCAAACTCTGGACCTTCAGATCCTTCCTTCTGCCAAAAGGCACTACCCTACAGGACCTAACACCCCTCCTCGCCCCCCGGTGCCCTTGACGCAGCCCCCCGCGCTACCTCCTTCAGCTTCGTCTTCTGCAGGCGCCACACAACTTAGGCCACGCCCCTCGACACGCAGCCAATCAGCTTCGACCCCACCTACTGACCACCATCCCGCATCCAGTGCGCATGCGTGGAGCGGTTAACCCCTTCTCTCTCCTAGTTTACGCTTCCACCAATAGCAGACTTTTGCCCCCTGTTTTCCTCTCCTCTGATCCTCCACCCTCTATATATACCCTTCCTGTTTACCTTTTATTTCATTCCTTCCTTACTTGATAATGCTGGATGTCCAGTGAAAACGCGTCGTATATCCTGTATCATCATGTACATTTATGTAACCCTGTACCACCATGAATTTTGCTCATCTCCTTCATCTACTTCCTGCCACCCAGCGAAAACTCATCAGAGACCTGGAAACTTTGAATAATAAAATTTCCAACGCAGAAATTGCCATTTCTTTCAACCTCGTATGTATTAAAGAAAATATATATATTTATATATATATATATCTATATTATATATATATATATGGCGAGAAGATGGGCATAATTATTATACTGTATCCACAATCCCAGTACTCACAATTATAACACATACAGTACAAAGGAAGATTGAGAGAGAGAGAGAGAGACAGAGAGAGAGAGAGAGAGAGAAGCAGCAGCAGCAGCAGCAGCTGAGAAGGAGAGAAGAAAAGAAAGACATTTATTAAGCGAGAGATTTAGTAAGGAAGGTTAACTTTGTGTTCTGAGTTACGGGTATACAATTGCTTAGTTCGTGAGAAGTGAGATAATGAGAAAGCAAGAGAGAGAGAGAGAGAGAGCGACCGTGTGTGTGTGTGTGTGTGTGTGTGTGTGTGTGTGTGTATGATGGAAATCGGAAAACGTAAATGATATTCGATGAAACCCTCAATCGATGTTGCATGCCACCTTGGATATACAATATATACCGTCGCGGGCAGGATTTTCTATACACTATTAAGAAGAACACAATATGATACAGAGACGAATTATTTTGGAAAACTTGTGATTAATTTAGTGATTTTCATAGGTCAATATTCATGGTGTTGTGTATTGCCACTATTCCTTCCTCCTCCCCTACCCTCACATTTGCTATTGCCACTATTCCTTCCTCCTCCCCTACCCTCACATTTGCTATTGCCACTATTCCTTCCTCCTCCCCTACCCTCACATTTGCTATTGCCACTATTCCTTCCTCCTCCCCTACCCTCACATTTGCTATTGCCACTATTCCTTCCTCCTCCCCTACCCTCACATTTGCTATTGCCACTATTCCTTCCTCCTCCCCTACCCTCACATTTGCTATTGCCACTATTCCTTCCTCCTCCCCTACCCTCACATTGTGTATTGCCACTATTCCTTCCTCCTCCCCTACCCTCACATTTGCTATTGCCACTATTCCTTCCTCCTCCCCTACCCTCACATTTGCTATTGCCACTATTCCTTCCTCCTCCCCTACCCTCACATTTGCTATTGCTCCACTGCTCGGGAAGGTTTGTTTACCCCCTGAAAATATAATGAGGAAGCTCATTATTCAACCTCCTCGTCCATAATTCACTATACAACCTCTCCATATCCACTTCTTCATTATTTAGATGAATAGATAAATAGATGAATAGATAAATATACTAATATATTGATTATAGAATGTACATGCTTTTGTAATGTTTCTTAAAAATAGTAAGCATTTAGAAGAGTTTGTACATTCTTACAGTGAGTACAGGAGGTTAGCACATACACAAATATATAAATATATTAATCATAAACGGTTTTTTTTTCACTCAAAGATCAAAAGTAACTTTCTTATTATTAAATTTTTATGCGAGTAACACCACATTCAAAATGCAAGTTAATGCTAATATTGGTGTTAAGCTGACCAAATTTTTGAGAATAATTCCAATTTTTAAGGTCGAAGGTCAATGTCAAAGTTCAAATAAGATGTTTACTAGCTGTTAGATTCTCACTAGGCTTATCATGTGCATTCGGAAAACTTAGGCCAAGGATTTACAAGAAAATATATATATATATATATATATATATATATATATATTTATAATATATATATATAACGGTATATAATATATATAGTATATATATATATATATATATATATATACTATATATATATACGGTATATATATATATATATATATATATATATATATATATATATATATACGATATATATATATATATATATATATATATATATATATATATTTATATTGAGTAGAACCTCTGCGGAAGACCTAGGGCACCGCAATTTCCATAGAAGTAGGCCAATGAGGGATATAACACAGAGAACCATCATAATTTATTCAAATTTTCGGCACCTCATGGAGCCATCATCAGGAACTATATATATATATATATACACCCTAAAAAAATATATCAGATTCAGTAAGCATATCAAGATAGGGCTAACTATATATAATTGAAATACAAATTAAAAGATTCGTAAAATCATTTAATATGAACAATTACTGTCATCTAATGAACAGTGCACTGACGTAACATTGAACATCTGGATATCGTTCAAATCATAAAGGAAAATTATATATATATATATATATATATATATATATATACGGTATATATATATATATATATATATATATATATATATACAGTATATACAGTATATATAAAAAACGTTCCTGTTTAACAAACCTCTTAGACTTCTTCCACGATATCCTCAACCTCTACGATGAGAGTAAAGCTGTAGATATTATATACCTTGATTTTCAAAAGGCCTTTGACAAAGTTCCCCACAAACGTTTACTGCTAAAACTAAAAGCGCATGGAATACAAGACGGTGTGTTGAAATGGTTAGAAAATTGGCCAACAGAAAGCAAAAGGTAGTCATAAACGGTAAGGCATCTAAATGGACCAATGTAAGTAGCGGGTACCCCAGGGATCGGTACTAGGACCAATTATCTTTCTAATTTACATCAACGACATAGATGAGGGTCTCACCTGCACAATCTCAAATTTGCTGAGATACAAAAATTGCAAATAGCGTACTCTCAAAAGAACAAGTTGAAGGATATGCAACACAATCTAGATAAATTGTCATGTTGGGCCCAAATTTGGCAAATGAGTTTCAATGCGGATAAATGTAAAGTACTACATGTCGGATACCTAAATGAGAAAGCAAACTATTCGATGAATGGCACTAGCTTAAGAATGTAAACAGAGAAACTGATCTGGGAGTAACAATATCGAGTAACCTAAAACCGAGTCAACAATGTTCAGAAGTTGTTAAGGCAAACAAAATAATTGGGCTTAATAGTCATTTGAGCATAAATCCAAAGAAGTTATCCTAACCCTTTACAATTCCTTAGTCCGCCCTCTTCTGGAATACTGCGTTCAATGCTGGTGCCCTTATTACCAAAAGATATAAACAAGCTAGAACGAGTTCAACGTAAAGTTACCAAATGATACCTAGCCTAAAGAACAAACCATACGAAGAGCGTCTTAGAGAATTAAATCTATTTCCTTTAACCCAGCGCAGATTAAGAGGCGACTTAATTCAAGTGTTCAAAATCATCAAAGCATCGACAATATGAACTGTAGTAAGTACTTCACTATCGACCAATCTAATTACACAGGGGAAACGGTTGCAAAATTATTGGTAAATCTTTTAACTGCACGAATCTAAGAATTTCTTCTTCAATCGAGTGTCAACTTGTGGAATGGGCTTCCCCGAGACGTTATAGACTGCAGCACCGTTGATTCATTTAAATTTCGCCTAGACAAAATATCTCGCATCAAACCCGCGACTGACTGCGTTTGTAAATGAATAACTTTATCCTCCCCTCAGTTACTAACCCATATGTCCCCTACTAACTTCCTAGTCCTGCCACGTTAGTGGCAGGGCAGTAGTTCCCTTTCCAATGTTCCCTTACCCACTCTAAACCACTGTTTGGACACTTGATCCTCAGTGTTTTGGAGGACAAGCAGCCTAGAAGGGTCACTAGATCTGTTGTTGCTTGATTTCCTTTGTACTCCTTTGTACAGTGTATATATATATATATATAAACCGTTTTTACCAAAGAAATTAAACTCCAATTTCAGAATCCCAGAATCCTAGGTGGCAGAGTTGGGTATGCAGGGGTTTTTTTCCTCTCTCTCTTTTGTATGCGAAAACTGCACATCTATCATATTTTTATTACTATTATTGTGGTGCCAAACTTCCCAGCCAATCCCCTAAGAGTTATGAAGCGTGACAATCCGTCAGAGCAGCAAGCAGAAGAGAGGCGGGGCTTTGCAAACCTCACAGCTAAGCAGCGCCCAGCATTACCTATAAGTAGGGAGGAGTTCTAACAGCCGCCTAGCTTTGCCCACCAGTGCGTTGATTGGCCAGTTGCATATGCAACGTCTTCACAGCTTTCCTACACTCCATATCCAGTCCATAACGAGTTTATTTCCTTCGGTCAAGCTTCTTACTCCCGTAAGCCCAGAGAAAATAAGGATAAACCACTGCCGGGACACTATTATGAAGAGGGGAAGCTAATTATAGGGGAGGTGTGGTGGAGTGGTCTTGCCACTGGCCTGGTAATCCAAAGGTCCCGGGTTCAAATCCCGATGTATCAATGGGAAGATATTATTGGGATGGAACTTGTGCTGTACCTGGTATTAGTGCATTACCACAAGCCCACCGAAACGTCAATAAAATACCCTCATTGTTCCCTGATTAAATAGCACTGTATGAATATTCCCATATTCAAAATATGCTATAGGGGTGCAATGCCTGGTTAGTTATCTGCTCAACAGGTGGCGTTGTGTGTGTGTAAGTGTGAGAGTCCGAGTGTAGGGGGTGAGACAGTGAAGCACGGGAACGAGGTGGCTTCAGAGATGGGGTCGTTTCGGGCCATGAGTGAGCACCGTGCCTCATGTGAAGGCAAGATGGCAGGTGCTCGTTGTACTCTACGTGCTTCACATGTCTCACTCCCTAGACTGGAACAAGACCTCACGGGCTTCACTGTTCATTGTAAAGCGGTGAATGTTAAGGCTCTCAGCCTATGCCCGAGAGGAAGTAAGTTGGAATATAGAAAACAAAAAAAACAAACAAAAAATTAAGTGAGAAGTGGATCAAAGCAGCCGCCCGGGGGAAGATATTGCAGTACACCCGGGTCAACCAATCAGCGCGCTCGCTGACGTGACTGGCGGGTATATAAGGCTGAAATGTGCATGCGGTGAAATAAACAACTCAGACCACTGTATGAACTGTAAGAAAGGAGGATTCATCTGTATCCGGCATGATGAAGTACGAGACATCACTGCACAAATGCTGGACGAGGTGTGCCACGATGTCAGAATCGAACCGGAACTTCTGCCTATGGACGGACAGCGTTTGGCCCACAATACTGCAAATACTTCAAATGAAGCAAGAGTGGACGTAAGTGCTCGAGGTTTTTGGACGAGGGGACAACGGGCTTTTTTTGACATCAGAATCTTCAACCCAAACATATTGTGAGCGAGGACACAAGGCTCGAAAACGAGAAACGAGAAACGAAAGTGAGAAAAAACGCACTTATGAATTATTATGTTCCTTCCAACAACCAACCATACTCCTAAAATCGATTAATGAAATTTACAAACACATGTGGCAGTCCGTGGACTCGAACCCAGGATGCTCACACCGAAAATCAACACCTTATACATCGCACCACGAAGACAGTTAAAGGTTGGTGGACACTGCCTACGATTTATTATGCAACTTCGAATCCTGCATATCAATCTAAGCATGTACACACATCCCAACTGCAACTCACGTAGGCTATGCATATGTGAATGGAAAGAGCAATTAATGGGGCCTTAACCACTTAGGGAAGTCCTCTCGATAAATTACTCCTGAACCAATATTAATTATTATGTTCCTTCCAACAACCAACCATACTCCTAAAATCGATTAATGAAATTTACAAACACATGTGGCAGTCCGTGGACTCGAACCCAGGATGCTCACACCGAAAATCAACACCTTATACATCGCACCACGAAGACAGTTAAAGGTTGGTGGGACACTGCCTACGATTTATTATGCAACTTCGAATCCTGCATGTCAATCTAAGCATGTACACACATCCCAACTGCAACTCACGTAGGCTATGCATATGTGAATGGAAAGAGCAATTAATGGGGCCTTAACCACTTAGGGAAGTCCTCTCGATAATTACTCCTGAACCAATATTAATTATTATGTTCCTTCCAACAACCAACCATACTCCTAAAATCGATTAATGAAATTTACAAACACATGTGGCAGTCCGTGGACTCGAACCCAGGATGCTCACACCGAAAATCAACACCTTATACATCGCACCACGAAGACAGTTAAAGGTTGGTGGACACTGCCTACGATTTATTATGCAACTTCGAATCCTGCATATCAATCTAAGCATGTACACACATCCCAACTGCAAAGAAAGAATTTTGAGCAGGAATCAAGGAAGCTTTACTCCTCTGGTCTTCTCATCGTCGGGAGGAATGGGATCTTCTGCAAGTGTCTTCTATGCCAGATTAGCTGAACAAATATCGGAGAAAAAGCGCCAGCATAGAAGCCAAGTCATAACTTGGATGAGATGCCGGCTCTCTTTCTCTCTTCTCAGGTCTGCACTCCTATGTCTCAGGGGTACAAGGTCCTCCCCGCTACAGAGGACAAGAGTGAGAGACTTGGACTTTGAAATGGTCGCGGCGGAGGGACGAATTGGGGAACAACTAGGTTGATTGTAAGGAGGTACTGGTACAATAAGATAAACTACAATGTAACTAGAATAAGATAGATTGTACACCACTTTGTAACTGTCACCTTATTAATATAAGGAGGGGGCGGAGCGTGACAGAGCCAGACCATCGGACGGCACGAGCCGGTCAACATTATCTCTTTTGATGCTACCATCCCTCTCACCATATCGCTACAGCTGTAACCGGGATTGAAGGGATAAAGCGAGAACAGAAAAAAGAAGACGAACAGAAGCTACTGCAAGTATCGAAGAGCCGAATTGCCCAATCTCCATATGCTCAGGTACACCTGCAGTATCCCCGGGCCTGTTAACAAATTGCACATCTACACCAGCGCTCCCAGAAACTACATGAGGTGGGTGGAATCATGACAGGAGAAGATGAGGTGGCGCGATTTTGGTGGCCAGCATAAGCCTGGATAAAAACTGGTACGATCTTGGTGAACCAGCAAAAAGAAGAGAGTAGAGACAACAGAAGAACAATTATTTTTAATGGGATCTCTCGGCCCCGCAAATGAATATAAAACGAGAAAAATATATTGATCTTTGCGTGTGTCATAAAAATTGATGTTGCCTTTATTAGGTGAACCCTATTAAAAGACCCAAGTTAACAAAATTAATGATGAAATCAAAATGATGAAGAGTTTTGGTTCAGCTTTCAATTGTTAGTTAAGTCAGACCGCATAGTTTTAGTTTAGTTAATGTTGGATACAAGGCAATCAGGGACGTTCGTCCTGCCGTACCTGGAGTTCAAACAATAAGAGTTAACAGTTTTAGTTTATCAAATAATGGATACAAGGCAATCAGGGATAATTGTCCCGCCGTATCTTCAGTTCAATAAATAGGGACCAATTTACATAACTGAGGGGAGACACTAGGATTACGTCTCTCAGAGTATAGAGGAAAGGACAAAATAAGTTTGGGGGATAGATTAATTTTGTTTTATCTAGCTCAGGAAAGGCGAATTCAGTTGACACATTTGGAACTATCTGATGTTAAAGAGGAAACTGATTATTCATTACGGAAATGATATTTTAAAACGTTGGCATGCATACATCTAGAATAGACTTTCAATAAGATTGGAGTATTCATAATTTGGATATTTATTTATTCAGTTTCAATTGAGTGGATAATAGTGCGACCTAAACCGTTCGAAGCTGAAGTAAGTCATACCCTGAATAGCGCCCGTAGTAATAATTCGTTACGGGAATATATATTCCAAAGAACGTAATTAATGATGAAGAGTATTATACCCTGCAACCGCAAGTATTATACCCTGCAACCGCAAGTATTATACCCTGCAACCGCAAGTATTATACCCTGCAACCGCAAGTATTATACCCTGCAACCGCAAGTATTATACCCTGCAACCGCTATTATACCCTGCAACCGCAAGTATTATACCCTGCAACCGCAAGTATTATACCCTGCAACCGCAAGTATTATACCCTGCAACCGCAAGTATTATACCCTGCAACCGCAAGTATTCAAACCCCGGTATTGGTCTGAACTTACATTAGTCCGAGGTGAGAACCTCTAATGGATACAGGAATAACTGTACCTGAGGTTGGAGGTTTATGAAATACAGTCAGAGTTTATGATTATCGCATTATTTCAACCCCGTAGTATAGGAAGAAAATATTATATAACAATTATTAATGTTAACCTAAATAAAGTTAGAACTCGTCCTAGTACTGTGAAGGCGGGATATGGGCCGTTTTTTCTGGTCCCCCTTCTTCCTCATGTTTAGCCACATTAGTGTTCATATTATAAGACGTTCGGCCCACTAGTTTGGTGATTTTAAGACCTTTCGCCCTATTTGTTTTTTGTTTTTTTCAATATTAAGATTTTTCGTTTAATTTATGTGTCAACGTTTTTCCTAGCGAGCGATAGAGAGCCTGTAATTTAAGAGAGACCGGCCTTTGGCCGGGACATATTTCTATCGAAAAATTTACAAATTTATGTTGAAGGAGGGTGTTGGGCGGGTGTTTTTTAAGCTTAATGGAGGTCTAGGGAGGAAACTAATATAATACAATTATAAAAAGATACATAAATTATCAAATAAATACGCCCATCTCCCCTTAATAGTGCGATATGCCTCTCTCCACTTTGGCAACGAAATAAGCAAAGAGTATAATTATATTAAGCTGACAGGTTTGATATTGGGTCTTGGAAGTTAATCATTGGAAGTACGGCCAGTAAATAGGATGAGGACTAAGGTGTATAGGAACGCCTTGGAAATAGGGTTGGTGTAAGCTATACTGTATGTGATTGGTAGGCAGGTGAGTAGGCATGTAGGTAGGTAGGTGAGTAGGCATGTAGGTAGGTAGGTGAGTAGGCATGTAGGTAGGTAGGTGAGTAGGCATGTAGGTAGGTAGGTGAGTAGGCATGTAGGTAGGTAGGTGAGTAGGCATGCAGGTAGGTAGGTAGGTAGGCATGTAGGTAGGTAGGTAAGTAAGTAGGTAGGTCAGTAGATATGTAGGTAAGTGAGTAGGTTAGGTAGGTAGGTGAGTAGGTATGTAGGTAGGTGAATAGGCATGTAGGTAAGTGAGTAGGTTAGGTAGGTAGGTGAGTAGGCATGTAGGTAGGTGAGTAGGCATATAGGTAGGTGAGTAGGTATGTAGGTAGATCAGTAGATATGCAGGTAAGTGAGTAGGTTAGGTAGGTAGGTGAGTAGGTATGTAGGTAGGTGAATAGGGATGTAGGTAAGTGAGTAGGTTAGGTAGGTAGGTGAGTAGGCATGTAGGTAGGTTAGTAGATACGTAGGTAAGTGAGTAGGTTAGGTAGGTAGGTAAGTAGGAAGGTAAGTAGGTATGTGCATTAGGGTGGTAGGTAGGTAAGTAGGCATGTACATTAGGGTGGTAGGTAGTTAAGTAGGCATATACAGTAGGTTGGTTGGTAGGTACGTAGACATGTATACTAGGTTGATAGGTAGGTTCGTAGGTAGTTAGGATTGTGAGTAGGTTTGTAGGTAGGTTTGTGAGATGAGTAGGTAGGTTGGTAGGCATGTAGGTAGGTCATTAGGCATGTAGGTAGGTCAGTACGTAGGTATGTAAGTAGGACTGTGAGTAGGCTTGTAGGTACAGTAGGTGGATAGGTAGGTTTTTGAGTATGTATGTAGGTGTGTCCTCTGTGTAGGCATGTAGGTAGGTAGGTAGGTGAGTAGGCATGTACTGTAGGTGGGTGACGGTATGTAGGTAGGTGAATAAGCATGTAAGTAGGTGAGTAGGTAGGTAGGGAGATGAGTAGGCACGTAGGTAGGTAGGTGGGTAGGTAGGTGGGTAGGTATGTAGGTAATTTGTCCCCTAGGCTAACAAAAACGCCTTCTCAGACTTCTTTCAAACTAAAAAGTCCTTTAAGGTATTACCTTTTCCAATAGAAAAATGCCCCGGCCAAAGGCCAATTTCTTCTGAGTTACAAACTCACGCTCGCTCGCTATATCGCGAACCTAATGGGGTGAAACATCTAACATCACCAAACTAATGGAGCGAAAACAGGCGAGGTCCAAAAAAGCCTCCCTCAGACCAAATAGGGTTATATTAAAACTTTGACAACACGTGCATTTTCAATATTCAACGTTGTTTGTTTACAATCACCAAACTGCTGGTTTACAATCACCAAACTGCTGGTTTACAATCACCAAACTGCTGGTTTACAATCACCAAACTGCTGGTTTACAATCACCAAACTGCTGGTTTCACAAGGCTTCACAAGAATTATAATTAACATTGTTTGAATGATTGGCCTAAATATGTGTGTGTGTGTGTGTGTGTGTGTGTGTTTGTGTGTGTGTAAAGTTCTAAAGTTCTAAATATTTACACTATGATACTACTGGGGTGAGGGACGGGTATTGGTGTGTGTGTGTGTGTGTGTGTGTGTGTGTGTGTGTGTGTGTGCTTTGGATTACCCTCCCTGGTCAAAAACTGTGCGGCGTGAGTGTATGTATTTGGTAGGTAAGTAGTTAGTAGGTTGGTAAGTACAAGATAGTTAAGTATTTGCAGGTAGGTAGTGAATAGGTACTAGGTAGGTAAGTTAGTTAATCTTAGACACTTAAGTAATAGGTAAGTATTAGTTAGGCAATGGTTGGATAGATAGTTAGGGATACATTAGTTACTTAGGCATTTGATCATTAGTTAGGTAAAGACTATATAGGTAGGAAGGTATCAAGTATTAATAATGGGTAGGTAGGTAGGTAGGTAGATAATAAGTGTTAAATATCTACGTAATAAACACCGAGAAGTATTTAAGTTAAGAAGTTCGGATGTTAGAAGGGGAAATGGTAAGCCATCTGGTACATAGTTAAGCCCTAAAGTTGCGTGAATGTGTGTCTGTGTGTGTGTGTGGGGGGGGGGGGTAATTACCAAGGACAAGACTGTTTAATATAATAGTCGAATCCGTTTAATACAGAGTAAGATATGTAAAACGAATATATTAAGCATGTGTGTATGCATGTTTATTTGTGTGTGTGTGTTTGAGTGTGAAAAGGAGAGAGAGAGAGAGAGAGAGAGTAGGGGGGAAGGATAAGAAAAAGAAGGAAAATCCTTCTCCATTGTTCTCAGTTTCACAGTCCCTTGTCACAGTAGGCCCAGAGAGAAAGAGAGAGTGTGTGTGTGTGTGTGTGTGTGAGTGTGAGTGTGAGTGAGTGGGGAAGGTGAGGCAGACTTATAAAGAATGATAAGGAAATAAGAAGATCATAGAGACAGACAACTATACTCTTTTTACAATAGCCTGACGAGAAAAGTTGTCTTAATTGCAGACCTATGACAAGATGCATATAAGCAAATGTGGGACGAGATACGAACACCAATTTTTTTTCTTTTCGTTGTTTGTCTTTCCTATATTTGTATTTTGTTTTGTGTTCAACTCCCCCTCCGGACAAAGGCTCAGGGTATAATGGGAGAGATCTATTCCCTCTGTTAAGTTATCGTTACACGGATACATTTAGGCTTCACAGTTCTTATAACGCGTTTGGAAGTGATCAAATGGCCAAAACTATGCACCCTCATGTCTATTTCTTTATATTCTTTCCCATCATCATTCCTATCTAAAACAAAATCGTCCCGGTTTGACACACTGCTTAAGCTTATGTATGTATGTATATACTCAGGCACATTCCCCATTGCGGAAGGTGGCCGACTCGAGACAGAGCCCGAACAGAAACCTTTTAAGTTCCAATTCTTAGGGTCCAGGACCACTTTCGATTTCCCTCGCCCCTTTCTCTGTCTTGTTGAGTAGGAAAAATGTTTCAAGGGGAGGAGGATTCCTAGCCTACTGCTCTGCTTAGGCTTATAACGTATATATTCCATCATTCAACATAATTTATGGGGGAGAAAGGAGCGAGGGAACGCGAAAGTGGTCCCGAACCCTAAGAATTGGAACTTTCAATGTTGTTTCTGTTCGGGCTCTGTCTCGAATCGGCCATCCCCATCAATGGGGTATGTGCCTGAGTAGTATTATACATCCATGCATACATACATACAATTTTTGCATTTTATTATGTTTTTTGTATTCTTATCAACTCTGCATAAGCAGAGTTTGGTATCGCCCCCCGTATAGTGGGTACTACCGGAAAAAATGTCTGTCGTCGTCATCGTCGTCGTTGTCGTCGTTCTAATAAGCAGTGACTTGCAGTTTCCCTAGTAGTATACTGAATTACAGAAGAAAGCACAGAAATTATTAAGAAATATTAAAGAAACAGTTTCAATGCAATACAATGCTTTGACTCAGCCCCCTCTTGAATATCCGGTTCAATTCTGGTCTCCAACACTCAAGAAAGATATAGAGCGACTAGAAAGCATCCTAGCTATTGTTGCAAAGTTTATGCCATCAATAAGAAGACTGAGTTATGAGGTCCGTACGCCTTCTTAGTATTAAGCCCAGAGGTGGCAAAAAGTACATCATCAGAAGAGATTATGGTATTAAGCATGTGTAAGTGAGATGGGGGTGGAGAAGGAGAAATAGCGCCGGAATCATCCAAGGTGTAGTTTTTAGCGAATGTTTGAGCGAAGAGTTCAGTTTTGTCAGAGGAAGAAGTGACGGTACTGTCAGAGTGGAAAAGAGGAGGGAAAGACGAGGAAGTGAACTTGTTGGAGAGGTTTTTGGTAGGTTTTTGGCCGGCTGAGAGGATCAGATAGCCATACTGGAGAGATAGGACAGGTGACAGAGATAAGGCTGTGTTTGGAGGAGCCCAACAGAGAGAGAAGGTTTACAGCATAAACAGAAGGATTGGGGTTTAGAAATAGGAGAGCCATTAGCAGTGGTGAAAATTGAAATCTCCTAAGATGGAGATTTCAGAGAAAGGGGAGGTTGATAGGATGTGTCCCACTTTAGAGTTTAAATAGTCAAAGAATTTAGGAAAGTCAGTAGAGTTAGGGGAGAGATAGACAGCACAGAATTACTTAGTCTGAGAGTGACAGCAAAGTTTGAGCTAGAGTTTAGAATTCAGAAACTCTTAAGTTGGGAACACGAGAGCGTGTAAGCTTGTTGTGCACATATATACAACATCCACCTTTGACTTTGAAATTAGGATAGATAAAGTAGGAGGAGACAAAGAAGGGGCTCCTGGCAGTTGATTCAGACACCTGAGTCTCAGTGAGGAAAATAAGATCAGGTTTGTAGAAGAAGAGGTGGTGCTCAGCAGAGGGAAAATTAGTGGAAAGGTCGCGAATATTGCAAATGTTGATAGTAAAAGTGACAGGCCGTGGTCCAGTGCATTTTGAGGGGTCGTTCGTTCGGGGAAGGATGGGCGAGTATGGGGTCAGTTATGGTTCCCCCACCCCTGGGGACTCCGAGGCTGGGCTATTATTTATCATCATATTCAAAATATATATTGTGTCAGCAAGAATTGTGGTGTGCTGGTTTAGTGTAGTGAAGAGGCCTCCCCTAGATATTGCCCTGCTCGATTGGCGCCTACAATTTCCCCGGAATGGACTGCAAGGTCGTTTGAGATATTAACTTGTCCTTGTTACACCTTATAACTCTCACAACAAATCATACACACACACTTACTGCACAAAACACATTATCCCACAAAGTCAGAGATTGCCGGACACACACACACAAACACACGCACACGCACACGCACACGCACACACACACTTGCACGTACACACACACCCGTAGCCTAGTAGGTAGAGCTCTCGTCTCACACACGAGGGGTCGGGGGTTCAATCCCCGGCCGGGCGGAGACAAATTGGGCTTGTCTCCTTTCATGTGTTAGCCTCAGTTCACCTAGCTGTAAATAGGTACCTGGAATAAGTGGACGACGTTGTGACGTCCCATCTGGGGTTGGCAAAAATGGTACAAGGCGAGATGGGTATCATATGGTTCACCTAAGCTGATGGCTACCTAAGCCTTCGGGCGAGATGGTACCATCTATAGTGAGAATGGTACCATACAGATCCACCCTAAGCCTTCGTTTCCGATGTCGCCAATTGGCTAAAAATACAGACTACACACACATCCACAGCCATTCCAACGATACATATAACACCTACACATATAGGAGGCGGGAAATAACGAGCATGCTCACTCCCGCAATACAACTAGAGTAAGTACACCACGACAGGTATACAGAGAGAGAGAGACAGGTCGACAGACAGCGATACAGAAGCAACAATTAAGGAAATGTGGTATATGTGTGTGTGTGTGTGTGTAAAGCTCTTAGTACTTACACTCTATGTTAACAGTGCGGTGAGGGACGGGTATTGTTATTGTGTGTGTGTGTGTGTGTGTGTGTGTGAGAGAGAGAGAGAGAAAGAGAGAGAGAGAGAGAGTAGGAGTGTTCTCAGTTACACGGCATTATAATAGTGTGTTGAGGGGAGGATATTGTTGGGAGGGAGAATGAGAGAAAGAAGGGGAAAGGAGAAATTCAGAGTCAATATATAATGTGTTGAATACATTTGTATCACTTGTTTCAAGAGAGAGAGAGAGAGTGTGTGTGTTTGTGTGTGTGAGAGTGAGAGAGTGAGTGTGAGTGTGTGAGTGAGAGTTAGAGAGCAATTAAACTTATCATTCATTGACTAAAAACTAATCTTTAAGTCACACAAATTTAGAAAAGGTTATATATCGGTAGATAGATGGGTAGGTAGGTAGGTAGTAGAGATGGACCGAATATTCGTTTTGTATTCGTATGTCCGAATATTCGCTATGTTTTTCAATATTCGTATTCGTATTCGTATTCGCATTTCCATTCATAGCTATTTGCAAATATGCGAATATGTTCACGAAACCAATAGAATATATACAAAAATGTTAAATAATAAATTTTAAAGTTAACACAGACGAATAAATAACAGTGTAGATGTGCGTTGGGGCCGCTAAAGTGGAATGAAGGAGGACTGAGCAGTGTTGCTACTTAACTGTATTTAATAGTACCAGATCAAACCAGTGAAAAGTAGGCCTACCAAATTATTCTAAAGTGGAATCACTGCCCGGTAAACGAACGTGTGCTGGACCTGGACATTTGAACCGTCGCAATATTGCCATTTCAGACATATCCAATGTAATAGCATGTCACTAAAATATATGTCATCATATTTCCTTACTGATTTCGTATTTAGTACCAGATATGGACTATTTTATTGGAAAATGTATAAAATGTACTTAAGAGAGTCAAATGTACCAAATCTGGTACTTAGTACCAAAAAGCGCCAACATTGGGACTGAGGACTGGAAACATAGAAAATTGAATGGATTTCATTTTAATTATTCAATATTCTATGGCTGAACTCTTACAATATATTAAACATTAATTCATAGTTAATTTATGATATCTAAGAAATTACACATTCACATCGTCATTTACTTCTGGTAATTATTTTCATAGTAATTTAATTAACGTTTGTTGGTGACATAAAAATAATTACCAGTTCTTGAAGGATGAAATAAGGATTGAAATATTCGCTATTCGTATTCGCGAATTTTACAACAAAATATTCGGATTCGTATTCGTAGTCGCAAATAGTGAAAATTTATATTAGTTCCATCTCTAGTAGGTAGGTAGCTAGGTAGGTCAGTAGAGAGAGAGAGTGAGGGAGAGTGATTTAATAACCTAGGTTGCGAGTTCATTTTGAAACTAAGTTTTTAATAACTTCTAGTCCAGTTGATGTTGTGTGTGTGAATTATGAAGCGCTGAAGGTGTTTGTTGTGTGTGTGTGTGTGTGTGTGTGTGTGTTAGAGAGAGTGTGCGTGTATGTGTGGTGTGTGTATTTGTGTGTGTTTGTAAGAAAGAGAGAGAACAAATATAGATAGACAAACGGTTCCGTCGATGTGTGCCTGTGAGTTCATAAATATGTGCGTTCGTGTATGTATATTTATGTGCATATGTATGTGTGAATTCACTTGTGTTTTATGCGTGGTGTGAGTGCATGTTTGTTTATGGAGTATGTGTTGTGTGTGTGTGTGTGTGTGTGTATGTGTGAATTCACTTGTGTTTTATGCGTGGTGTGAGTGCATTTTTGTTTATGGAGTGTGTGTGTGTTGTGTGTGTGTGTGTGTGAGAGTGTGTTTATTTAAGAGAGTATCGCTCGCCAGGATAAAAATCGACACCTAAATGACACGAAGGGTTTTAAATTTGACAAAGAAATGGGGCAAAAGGTCTTACAATCGCCAAACGAATGCGACGAACGTCTTAAAATTTCAAAATTAATGGGGTTAAGCATGAGGGAGAAGGGGAACCGGAAAAATCACCTCCTGAATATACACGTATAGTTGCCCACAATATTTCGTGCCCACTCCTGTATGTTATGTTTCAATCCTGATAAGTTTCATTCCATACATAAATTCGCGAAGTGTTTGCGAATTCATGTGGACAACTGTACAGTGAAGCGCATAAATGGCCCCCTAGCCATTTGAATCAGTATTGAACTCAAACGAGACAATAAACTGCTTCATTAAAGCCCAGATGCTTCAGAACTTGGCTTTAAAGGTTCAAAGATTCGAATTGGTTTAACCTTATTTATGCTGACGACTGTACATGGCGTTTATATCCAATGTTTTATCAGGTATGTTACGGAATTACGTCCTTCCATAATCACGGAAAACTAAAATTATGTTTATATACAATCCAGGTATATAATATACCTTTTTAATTATTACTCACCCATGTTATATCAGCTAGCAAGGTCAGTCACTATCAACATGCCCAACGATTTTATATATTTTGTCATACCCTTTGTATGCCTCCGTTTTCAGTGTAGATGTTATGGTATTTTTCAACAGACGAATTTTATTTTTATTTCTATTTTTTCCACATGAATTTATGCATGAAAGTAAAATTTAAAAGATTGAATTACGTGTGTAGTTTGTTTTGCAGTAGTACATTAAGCAGGGTAATTAAATTATGAATAACTTTACATTCGTAATTTAATCTCAATATTTATATTTATATGCAGAGGAGAGCGAAATGAATTATGTAGGTGATTGAGTGTGTGTGTGTGTGTGTGTGTGTGTGTGTGTGTATGTGTGAGTGTTTGTGTGTGTGTGTGTGTGTGAACGTTTGTGTGAGTGTGTGTGTGTGTGTATGCGAATGTGTTGTATGTGTGTGTTTTTGAGAGGTAGTGAGGAGACTGGAGCCCGTTTATATGTTAATAAATCGTGTTTATTACGCGTGTGTGCGTCTGTATGTCTTAGTAATTATGTGGGTGTCTGTGTGTTTGTTATCATGTGTGTTCTGTGTATTTTTATGTATGTGTGTCCATTGATAGTGTGTTTCTGTGTGTATCATTATGTGATGAGTTTCTTAAGGGGAGCTTTTTTAGTTTTTCCCCTAGACCCTCATCAAGCTTAACAAAAGAAGAAAAAAAAAAAAAAAAAAAAAAACACAGCCCTAAGACCCCCCTTCGAGACAAGTTAGAAATTTTTCGGTCGCAATAATGTCCTTACCGAAGGCCATTTCCTTTTAATGTGCAGGGTCTCTATCGCTCGCCAGGAAGAAATCGACACCTAAATGGCTCGAGAGGTCTTAAAATTTACTAAAAAAAATGAGAGCGAATAATCTTAGAATTGCCAAACTAATGGGGCGAACGCTTATAATTTATAAACTAAGAAGGGGTTCCCAAAAAACATCCTATCGATATACCCTTAAAGTATTGGTATGCCTTTATTTGTTGATAATACATTTGTGCAGAGCCTTGTTGGTTTGAATGTGTATATGTGTGCTTTTATGACTGGGTGCTAATGTGTATACGTGTGCTTTTATGACTGGGTGCTAATGTGTTATGTGTGCTTTTATGACTGGGTGCTAATGTGTTATTGTATGGTATGTGTGCTTTTATGACTGGGTGCTAATGTGTTATGTGTGCTTTTATGACTGGGTGCTAATGTGTTATGTGTGCTTTTATGACTGGGTGCTAATGTGTTATGTGTGCTTTTATGACTGGGTGCTAATGTGTTATTGTACGGTACGTGTGCTTTTATGACTGGGTGCTAATGTGTTATGTGTGCTTTTATGACTGGGTGCTAATGTGTTATTGTACGGTATGTGTGCTTTTATGACTGGGTGCTAATGTGTTATGTGTGCTTTTATGACTGGGTGCTAATGTGTTATTGTACGGTATGTGTGCTTTTATGACTGGGTGCTAATGTGTTATGTGTGCTTTTATGACTGGGTGCTAATGTGTTATTGTACGATATGTGTGCTTTTATGACTGGGTGCTAATGTGTTATGTGTGCTTTTATGACTGGGTGCTAATGTGTTATTGTACGGTACGTGTGCTTTTATGACTGGGTGCTAATGTGTTATTGTACGGTATGTGTGCTTTTATGACTGGGTGCTAATGTGTTATGTGTGCTTTTATGACTGGGTGCTAATATGTTATTGTACGGTATGTGTGCTTTTATGACTGGGTGCTAATGTGTTATGTGTGCTTTTATGACTGGGTGCTAATGTGTTATTGTACGGTATGTGTGCTTTTATGACTGGGTGCTAATGTGTTATTGTACGGTATGTGTGCTTTTATGACTGGGTGGTAATGTGTTATGTGTGCTTTTATGACTGGGTGCTAATGTGTTATTGTACGGTATGTGTGCTTTTATGACTGGGTGCTAATGTGTTATGTGTGCTTTTATGACTGGGTGCTAATGTGTTATTGTACGGTATGTGTGCTTTTATGACTGGGTGCTAATGTGTTATGTGTGCTTTTATGACTGGGTGCTAATGTGTTATTGTACGGTATGTGTGCTTTTATGACTGGGTGCTAATGTGTTATATGTGCTTTTATGACTGGGTGCTAATGTGTTATTGTACGGTATGTGTGCTTTTATGACTGGGTGCTAATGTGTTATGTGTGCTTTTATGACTGGGTGCTAATGTGTTATTGTACGGTATGTGTGCTTTTATGACTGGGTGCTAATGTGTTATGTGTGCTTTTATGACTGGGTGCTAATGTGTTATTGTACGGTACGTGTGCTTTTATGACTGGGTGCTAATGTGTTATTGTACGGTATATGTGCTTTTATGACTGGGTGCTAATGTGTTATGTGTGCTTTTATGACTGGGTGCTAATGTGTTATTGTATGGTACGTGTGCTTTTATGACTGGGTGCTAATGTGTTATTGTACGGTATGTGTGCTTTTATGACTGGGTGCTAATGTGTTATGTGTGCTTTTATGACTGGTTGCTAATGTGTTATTGTACGGTACACATGTGCTTTTATGACTGGGTGCTAATGTGTTATTGTACGGTATGTGTGCTTTTATGACTGGGTGCTATTGTGTTATGTGTGCTTTTATGACTGGGTGCTAATGTGTTATTGTACGGTACGTGTGCTTTTATGACTGGGTGCTAATGTGTTATTGTACGGTATGTGTGCTTTTATGACTGGGTGCTAATGTGTTATGTGTGCTTTTATGACTGGGTGCTAATGTGTTATTTTACGGTACGTGTGCTTTTATGACTGGGTGCTAATGTGTTATTGTACGGTATGTGTGCTTTTATGACTGGGTGCTAATGTGTTATGTGTGCTTTTATGACTGGGTGCTAATGTGTTATTGTACGGTACGTGTGCTTTTATGACTGGGTGCTAATGTGTTATTGTACGGTATGTGTGCTTTTATGACTGGGTGCTAATGTGTTATGTGTGCTTTTATGACTGGGTGCTAATGTGTTATTGTACGGTACGTGTGCTTTTATGACTGGGTGCTAATGTGTTATTGTAAGGTATGTGTGCTTTTATGACTGGGTGCTAATGTGTTATGTGTGCTTTTATGACTGGGTGCTAATGTGTTATTGTACGGTACGTGTGCTTTTATGACTGGGTGCTAATGTGTTATGTGTGCTTTTATGACTGGGTGCTAATGTGTTATTGTACGGTATGTGTGCTTTTATGACTGGGTGCTAATGTGTTATGTGTGCTTTTATGACTGGGTGCTAATGTGTTATTGTACGGTATGTGTGCGAGATAAAATGTTGCAACCAGGGCATATATTGTACACAAAATATAATAATCAAGGAGCAAAGGAAAGCTTAGTAATTATAAATTATTTTATATATATTATATAATATATATATATATATATATATATATATATATATATATATATATATATATATATATAATTTAGAGATGGACCGAATATTCGTTTCGTATTCGTATGTGCGAATATTCGCTATGTTTTTCAATATTCGTATTCGCATTTCCATTCATAGCTATTTGCAAACATGCGAATATTTTCACGAAACCAATAGAAGATAAAAATTATACAAAAATGTAAAATATTTAATTTTAAAGTCAAGAGTGTGCAAAATATAAATATGTTCTAATATATAACTAGGAACCCCAAAAAGATCACCAAACCCAACTATACAAAGCGTTTTTTGACGTTCTTTAAAAAAAAAAAAAAAAAAAAAAAAAAAGGAACAACAGCTTGCGTTCGCTTGTACGATGTCGGGGAAAGGAATGCTTCTTTATTAAACCCTCTAAGTACCATAGTATATGAATGTTTTTCAAACTAATGGAACTGAAATTGTGTACATCGACTTCCAAACCAATCTGATGATCTCTGAACTTTGAAATAATTGTAATAGTTTCAAAATCTGACCGTGTTCATTATAACGGAAGGAATGGTCTTGGTACACTCGGATACCATAGTTTCTAGCCCACCCCACTCTGGCACGAGGTGAGGCCAGGACCCTTTCTGGACGGTGGCCCACAGTGATAGTTACGGCTGGGGCTATGGGCTAGGGTTTGGGAGAGAGAGAGAAACGCACACACGAACACAGCGTGAAGCATTTAAGACAAGATTCGAAGTCTTCAAATGCTTCACACTGTGCTCGTTTGTGTGTTGCCCTCTCTCTCAAACCCCACCCCTCACCATCACTGTGGGCCGCCATCCAGAAAGGGTCCTGGCCTCACCTCGTGCCAGAGTGGGGTGGGCTAGAGACTATGGTATCCAAGTGTACTTGAATACACTAATGAAAGCATATGGTCCTCCCGGAATTCGAACTCGGGACACCACACCCAGAACAGAAGCACCTAATCTATTCAGCAACAGAACCCTCGCAGCTCTGCAATGACCTGTGACATGGTGGGTCGCTCCTCCACACTGACCTGCACCATCCGGGTCACCAGCTTCCTGAGGTCAGCAGTGAGAGTACCCATGGCTGCCAGCTTAGTGGTCAGTTCCATGGCCAAGTAACCCAGAGAATAAACGTCACTTTTGGCATCAGATGTCAAGCCAAAGAACATTTCTGGAGCATACCAATAGAATTTTTTGTATGATTCCAATGTGGCGGCTGCTACATTAATAGTCTTCCCCGGGGTGGTTGAAAGGCCTAGATCCAGAACATGCACGGAAACACAGCCATTGCTAAAGTCAAGGAGAATATTGTCACCTTTGATATCATTATGAACGAAGCCTTTTCGGTGAATTGCGTTGAGACTCATTACAATTTCCATCAATACGGTTACAACCTGTCTTTTGGTAAGGTTGTCATGGGTCTGCCGCCACTTGAAGAATGTTATACCTTGACAGAGAGAGGTTACCATTATCGGGCCGTCGGTAGCAAGTGCCAACAAAATGGGTACCCCCCCAGCACCATCAAGCTCTTTCAGCCTCATCGCCTCCTCCATAAACGTATTTTTATGGCCAGCAGTCTTCCCCACTTTCATGCATGCTACCTCCCCACGATACAATATCGTATACACAATACCATCAGTCCCTGAGCCTATCTCGCAAAGTTTTACACAATGCTGCATGATGTCGTGAGAAGTTAACATCATGACATTGTTAACCGATTCAACCTTATTTTGGCTCAACAAATCCCAGCAACCGAAAAGGCGGCACATATTATCAATGCGGGTTTCATCTTTTGCATTATCTTTTAGCAGATAAGAGCACCCGAAGGCCTTGCACAAGTCATCCATGTTCATTTTATCTATTTCCCCTTCCACCAAGTAATCGCAATCAGGAGCGTCTATGAAAACGATGTTTATAGTACGACTTGCGAAGTGAAGGTGAGCTGGTGAAGGAGAACGTTTTCAAAGTGATCTAGCAATGCTCCAAAATGTAGATATTATACTAATTTTAAAGAAATCCATTAATACAACAAAATTATACTCGTAGGAGATGCTCTTGCACTAATACAGACATTGGAGTGTAATTAAATTGATATTTTACAAATATATGGCTACAAATTGTTTTCATAATTTATTTAAATCGAGAATATATTTTAGTTTATGATAAAAACAATTTTCTTTCGAAAGCATTATATAATAGAAAACTTTCTATAATAGGTGGGTAACTAAAGTGTTTTATGATGTATTGCGCTTTTTTCAACCATCAAATGACGATTTTTTTTTTTTGGCCCCACTTCTCCCTCATGTTTAAACCCAATTAGTTTTAAGATTTTAGGACATTCGTCCCATTCGTTTGGCGATTTTAAGACTTTTCGCCCCATTTATTTGTCAATATTAAGACCTATTGTGGCATTTAGGTGTCTATTTTATTCCTGGAGAGCAATAGCGAGCCTGTGAGGAATCGGCCTTCGGCCGGTGTGAGGTGCTAGAGTTCCCCGTGACAGAGTGACAGGTTAAAACAGCCCATTTGAACCAAACTCAAGTTAGTAAATGCAATAACATTAAGTAAAAATCCACCGAAATAGAATCGTGGTTAGCGCCCCGGGAGCCGTTGCCTTCTATAAGTAGATTCTATACTTTATCCCACCAAATTATTGTTATTTATAGTTATTTTCTGCATTAGTATTATTGTAAGTAGTGGTAGGTTAGGCTCGCTAACGATATATCGAAATACAGTCGTGATTTAACTGATTTTGGTTCAAATGATAGGCATATGGGCTGTTTTAACCTGTCACTCTGTCACGGGGAACTCTAGCACCTCGCACCGGAACATTGTCTAACGAAAAATGTGCAAATTGATAAAAAAAGAAATAGGGATCTTGGGGATGTTTGTTTTAAGCTTAATGTAAGACTAGGGAGGAAACTGAAAAATAATAAATAGCTAAATATATTGACCAATATACTAATTTATTTATATTTACATTTATAAGAAACTCGGACGACTATTATTGCACATAGGAGGTATATTGTACACTAACATTATTGCACATAGGAGGTATATTGTACACTAACATTTATGATAATGAGGATAGCTGACCATGGCTGACCCCATGCGCTATGCCCTTTAAAGCCTCCGAGTTACTTTGAAGTAGAAGTAGACTTTTAACCTCTTTCCGTACCGATGACGTCTTTTGTATATTTTAATGTCAGCTACATTTAGACGATGTTATGTATCTTATAAAGGATATATGGTATTTAAAGGGATTAACTGAGATAGTCTGTTGTATTTAATTGGTAGACGTTCTTCCTAAGCTGAATTTAATAATCTAATCATAGCCAAAATAGTCTGTCGTATTTAATGGGTAGACGTCCTTCCTAAGCTGAATATAATAATCTAATAATAGCCAAAACACAGTGTCAAGGATGTCGCCGGTACAGAAGGGGTTAAGGGGGGTGACCTGCTGGCTGTTATTTCTGTCCTTTTCTCTCTTTCTCTGGCTTGTATCCATTCGGCCCCATTCAGCCAACTATTTTAAGACGTTTATCCCCATCTAGGTGTCGATTTTTTCCTGGCAAGCGATAGCGAGCCAGCATTATATGAAGAAATCCGGCTTCGCCGGAGAGATTTTTCTATCGAAAAATTTACAAATGTAGACTGCCGCCAAACAAAAATAAAAAATATGCTGGCTCGCTACCGCTCACCAGTAAAAAATTGACACCTGGATGGGGATAAACGTCTTAAAACAGTAGGCTGAATGGGGACAAATGGATACAAGCCAGAGAAAGATGGAAAAGGACAGAACAAAAACAGGTCACCCCCCTTAAGCCAATACTCCTTAACCCCTTCTATACCGGCGACGTCTTTTGAACTTTATTCCGGCTACTATTACACTATTGTATTCGGTTTAAGGGCAGGTTTTTAGTTTGGTCCCTAGATATCCTTCAAGATTAAGATTACACCCCCTTGAGCCCCTTTCAAGATAAATGTGTACATTTTTCGGTAGAAAAATTTCCCGGCTGAAAGCCGGTTCCTCTTAAATTACAGGCTCGCTATCGCTCGCCAGGATAAAGTCGACACCTAAATGGCACGAAAGGTCTTAAAATTGACTGAAATGGGTTGAAAGTTCTTAAAATCGTCAAAATAATGGGGCGAACGTCTTAAAATTAGAAAAACAATGGGGCTAATCATGAGGGAAAAAGGAGTCAAGAAAATAATCCCTCAAGTGGAATTCTCCCCTTAAAAAGTGCCTCCAGCAATTATCAAGTAACAGTCTTCCAGCTATCTCACTTAGGCCTAACCCTTTTTACTACCACAGATCCTTCTAAAACTGCAGAAAATCGTCTAAAACTCTAAATATTGCTAGAAAACAACAACAAAGACGTCGCCGGTACGGAAGGGGTTAATAATTAGTCTGATCTTAGTGCAGCCACATTTCGAGTGTGTGTGTGTATGTGTGTATGTGTGTGTGTGTGTGTTTATGTGTATATGTATGTGTGTGTGTGTGTATATGTATGTTACTCAGTTACTTGTTCGTCAAGGGGAATCCACGCAATGCGAGCTAAGCTCATTATTATCGCGCCTCCTTAACTGGGAATGTATTGCGTGAAATGCATGTTAAGTGTTTTATGTACTGTTGGAATGGCTGTGGATGTGTGTGTAGTCTGTATTTTAGCCAATTGGCGACATCGGAAACGAAGGCTTAGGGTGGATCTGTATGGTACCATTCTCACTATAGACGGTACCGTCTCGCCCGAAGGCTTAGGTAGCCATCAGCTTAGGTGAACCATATGATACCCATCTCGCCTTGTACCATTTTTGCCAACCCCAGATTGGACGTCACAACGTCGTCCACTTATTCCAGGTACCAATTTACAGCTAGGTGAACTGAGGCTAACACATGAAAGGAGACAAGCCCAATTTGTCTCCCCCCAGCCGGGGATTGAACCCCCGACCCCTCGTGTGTGAGACGATAGCTCTACCTACTAGGCTACGGGCTGTGTGTGTGTGTGTGTGTGTGTGTGTGTGTGTGTGTGTGTGTGTGTGTGTGTGTGTGTGTATGTGTGTGTGTGTCAAGCGAACAAATGTAGTGTGTCCTAAGACTCAAGGGGGTTAAGGGAGCCCACCTCACTTTGTTTTATCTTTCTCTCCCTCTCTCTTTAGCTTGTATCCATTCGGCCCCATTCAGCCTACTGTTTAAAGACGTTTACCCCCATCCAGGTGTCAATATTTTCCTGGCGAGCGGGAGCGAGCCAGCATATATATATTTTTTTGTTATGACAGCAAGCTAAATTTGTACATTTTTCGATAGAAAAATGCTTGAATACACTTTAGTAGCAATGACAAGGGTTGAGCGGAATTCGGGTTGATCGATGTTTCTTTTGTCTGTTCTCGTTGTTTACGCCATAACTATACCCTGTTTCAAATAAGTAAGCTAAAACTCTTGAAAAATTAACCTCTATCAGGTGAAGGCATTGAGGGATAAGCCTTTACAACGGCACAAAACGAATAGCGTACAGTAATTAATCGAGCTAATATTTCTGGCATTTGGGAAGGGTCAGCCAGGGAATAGGCGTAGAAATTGACAGCGCATTTTCGTTAGCCCATTTTGAGTTATAGTTATATTTGTGTCTTACAGTGCAGGAATTATACCCTGTTTCAAGTAAGTAGGCCAGTAATCGTGATCCACAACCTCTGTAACTCCAAAAGTGCTAGAGCAAATGGGCTGTAAATATCCACAACCCTTCCTAAAATGTACAAATATAAGCTCGATTACTCTAGTCGTTTGTGAGTTACAGAGGCTAGTGTTCAAGAATGTTGGCCTAATTATTCGGAACAAGGTATAGCAATAACATTAATCATCAATTACAAACCTCAATGTACACTCGGATACCATAGTCTCTAGCTCACTCCACTCTGGCACGAGGTGAGGCCAGGACCCTTTCTGGACGGTGGCCCACAGTGATAGTTACGGCTGGGGCTATGGGCTGGGGTTTGGGAGAGAGAGAAACGCACACACGAACACAGCGTGAAGCATTTAAGACAGGATTCGAAGTCTTCAAATGCTTCACACTGTGCTCGTTTGTGTGTTGCCCTCTCTCTCAAACCCTACCCCTCACCATCACTGTGGGACCCCATCGAGAAAGGGTCCTGGCCTCACCTCGTGCCAGAGTGGGGTGGGCTAGAGACTATGGTATCCGAGTGTACATGTTGCCAATGTAGCGGCTACCGCTAGATCCAGCGAATCACGTCCATCACTTCCATCTAGCAACATCAAGATGTGATGAATTCTATCGATATTCAAGTTATGTTCCCTATTTTAAGGAATTGTAGAGATTTTTCGATTGTTAAAGATTATTCTAGACACTTCAACATATGTTTTCTAGTGACATACAAGTTTGTAGTGTCTGGTGACTATCTAGCGATTTGTCAATGCTATTCTAGCATACATTTGCGCTTTAGTTTATCATGCATTGTTTAATAAATTTGCCCTATTTCTCCAGAAGACTTCCTACATGATATAGTGTATTGTTTTAGTAATAATTCAATATTTTACAGGGCCTTTTTAAGTTGGCTGATGAATATGAAACAGTAATATGCTGGACGATGAGAATACTGTATGTAAACATGTCTCGGATATCACTGATCAGTTTTGGCATTTTCTGTCAAAATCCCAATGGCTAATCAGTGGTGGTAACGAAACACGCTGCTTTACACATTCACATCGTCATTGGCTTCCGGTAATTAATTTTATAGTAATTTAATTAACGTTTGTTGGTGATATAAAAAGAATTACCAGTTCTTGAAGGATAAAAATGTCATCCTTTAAGAAAGATTGAAATTTTCACTATTCGTATTCGAATTCGCAAATATTACCAAAAAAAAAATCGCATTCGTATTCGCATTCGCAAATAGTGAAAATTTATATTCGTTCCATCTCTAAATTATATATATATATATATATATATATATATATATCTCACGTGTATTTGTGATATATACTCAATATGTGTAACTCTCATGCTTGGTGGGTTAGAATTAAATTAAATCAATGTCGGCCCGAGTTGCGTCGGGACACTCAGAAATCCTTGTATGGTATTCTGGAATATGGATCCTACGACTAGGTATGAATTGAAATATACTCGCCTAGTGGGTTTCCCTTCTCCCTAACATAAATAGGATAGAGGGTTGAGTGTCTTTTAGACTGCCGTGGTGTAGTTGATTAAAACGTCGGCTATCGTCCTGACGGTCGGCGGTTCGAACCCCACTGAGAGATTAGAAACATATATATATACCGGTATATATACATATATATTACAGCTTAGATATACTCCTAACTGGTTAAGAATGAGTTAGTGTTGATTATAAATTCAGTCTGGGGTTAATCATTAAGGAGATACTTAAATGAAGACTTGAAATAATAGAGGTTATGGGGCTTGCTCAATACCAAGTCTATGAGTTAGATTTAGAGTATAAGATTGACTCTGCTTTAAATAAGTGTTAATAGTGATGGGAGAGGGATGTGAGCTGGAGAGGAATTGGAGTAACCTTCCTTCACAGAGCCCAGTGGGTAGAGTGATGTAACTTGCCTTCTGACAATGTGAGCTTGAGGCAGTCGCTAGGGGAGGACTGTCAACTCAGCAAGAGTGGAATTGGGTCTTGTTATAAGAATTCACGCATTCTGTCGTGTCTAAGGGGGAGACGTTGTTTACAGAAGGTCTTTATAAAATTTAAGTATAAACAATTAAAATAACATATCAGTGTGATCAGATTAACATGAGGATTATGAAGGTGAAGTTAAATAAGTTATTATCTAAAGGGGTTAGTAGATTATATGTGGTTTATCTATAATAGGGTGTAATACATATATAATATTATATATATATATATATATATATATATATATATATATATATATATATCTGTAGAATGCTGACGGAACTCAGTATAGTCAAATAGTGACAGTTAGAGTGACAATGAGTGACAATGAGAGTGGGCTTAACTAAATAGAGTGAGTGTAGCATACATACTATATATTTTTAAAGTGTGTGTAGCTCACATGCTACAATTTGTACATTTTTCGGTAGAAAAATTTCCCGGCCGAAACAATATTGTTCATATTAGAACACAATGAGAGAAAGGGAGAGACTGAAAGAAATAATAAGAGAGAGATCGTAAAGAGAACAAGTAAAGAGAATGACCCACAAGGAAAGGAGAGAAAATGGCCGTACCTTCTAATGTACATATATATATATATATATATATATATATATATATATATATACTGTATATAGCCACCATATCTGTTCACCAGATTGTTTGGATTTTGGTAGAATATATTAAGTATTGCGATTCTCTAGAATCATCATTATAGTAATTTGTATTAATCACATAATGGCATTCTCTTCAAACCTTAAACGAGGAATATTGTGATATACAGTATAGTGCCCTCTGTCTTTAGGTCAATACATATATTTATAATCGGTACTTGCTTTATAATAATGACTGTATGGCAGTGTCTGTTTGTTCTTAATATTTCTAAAAAAAAAAAAAAAAAAAAATACATATAGAGTTTAACTGTTCTTGGTCAGAGATCCAGCCACACGAAACGTCGGCCTCTGACCAAACCTCAACTTTGTGCTGTACTGAGCTACCTTGGCACTGTTTAGAAGCTTCGCTTGGTATAGGCCTACCTCCTTCTCGGATACATTTTCTGTATACATTTGTTTTTTCTTATTCACTTCAGATGGGCTTATAAGCCACATTCCTTATAAATTATCTCTAGATAGTTTACATTGTTTTCTTTGGCATTCTTATTCCTCCGACTACACATATTTCCTGTGCTTACGCATCATAATTTTCTCGGTAAGCACCAACATCAAGGTGTGAAACATAGGAAAAATATATAGAGCAATGTATGTCTTACAAGTTAGTTAGAGTAGAGGTGGGGCTACGGCAAGAATATTTTCTCTTATTATCCGATTAATAATCATTAGTTTATTAAAATAGCAGTACTTGAGGGATAGTTATGTTTATAAATACCCATATCCAAGCCAGCATACGCAGGCCATTCACCTGGTAGTAGCTCTCCTATGTTTCGTTCTTGAGCGACCTTTCTATTCAATCCCGTGGCCTGGAAATAATTATAAAATACCTCCCTTTTATATTCCCTGCCTCGTCTCCTAGCACTCCATCATCCACATTCGCACAAATAACTGTTGTCACCCAATTGTCCTCCTTCATAATATATACCTACGTATTTATTGAGTTATTGATCTCGCTACCATCCAACCTAGCTATCTGACTAACGAACTAACAAACTATCTACCTATTTATGTCCAGGTTAGGTAGGGTCGTGCAGCCTGGCAGTGTCCTAAACTACCGCGCCTCTGGTGGTGGCACTGTGCCGGCGTAAGAGCATCTGAATGACCACTGTCATAGGTCATGGCACTCTATAATATTATATTCACCTCATTATTTAATTACCTCTTTCTCAATCTATGTTCCTCCCTATCTTCTTAAATACATGTTTTCCTTTCCTTACCTGTCTGTTTACTTCTCTGTGTTTCTAAATATCCATTTTATTCATGTTCTTCCATATGTTGAGACACGCTGAGATGGATCGTGCAAGCTGGTCAACTTCTACATACAAACCTACGTATTCATTGAACTATTTTCCTGCCTACCTTCCTAAATGACAACCTAACTGTCTATCAATCAATCTGCCTATTCATCCATGTATCTATCTTATAATCAATGTATCTGTTTCTCCCTCAGGCTGGGTGGGGTCATGTAGCCTGGCAGTATCTCGAGCCACGGCGCCGCTGGTGGTGGCACTGTGCCGGCGTAAGAGCACCCGGCTCACCGCTGTCATAGGCGGACTGGTCATGGCACTCGCTGTACTCTTCGCTTCCTTCGCCCTTCATCTACACCAGGTCTTCCTCAGGTAGGGTAGAATTAGTGTACCTGTATGAGAGGGCAGTGGTCGACTTTACTTATGGACGCCAAATTGTTTCTACCTCACGCTTTACCTTATTGTACACCATTACTTGTAAACTTTATTTTTCAGCTTATATATTTTGTACAATTATATTTATACCTCTTGTTTCGGTATTCATCAATCTATATCATCTTGGCACATAAGTCCCCGTGCGCTATATTGTTTCTGACTCCCAGACCCGCTATGTCGCCTCTCTCTATATAAAGGCACTAGGTAGAATACAGCCCGTGTCCCACGAGGGGTATTAGCGGTGTGAAAATAGTCGGACATAATCATTCATATCATACGTGGAAATGTTTGCTCTGATTCTTTATCATCACTTCCAACAAACTCATCCTAAGACTTCTTAAAGCGGACCCTAATTGATCACTTGTCAGCTAAACTACGATTATAGTGATTATATAAATACATTATATCATAGTCAGTACACTTATTATCCATCACAAACTCACATTAATAATAATCAACGTTTACGGACTCAACTTCGTAATAGCCCTCAACTCGCAAGTGGTCATTTCCTCCACACCCCACATGCCAACTAACCACCCAACACTCCGCGATCATCCCAACATGCCCATAGTACCTTGGACTATAATTAACCCATTCAGAACGGGTGACATCCTTTTCATTATATGCTGGTAACTATTAGACGATTTTATTAAGCTTAGAAAAAGGAAGTCTAGTAATTAAAAGGCTACAGACTATCTCAATTATTCGTTTTAGCTACTATATATATTTTCTAAGCTTCACAAAATCGTCTAAATGTATCTGAAATAAAATAAAATAGACTTCATTGATACTGAAAGGGTTGGGCTTAACCTCAAAAATCTCTGTAAACTCCGTCTGCTTCGGGACTCTGAGTTGGGTAATCGATCATATAATAGGATTTAACTAGGGCCACAATACCTAGCAGTGGGCATTTTTTTTAGCTTCCTCTCCCTTCGCCCACCACTCTGTCCCCTTCCCTCATCTTCCTATTCCCCTTCATCAATCCGGGCTTAGACGAGGACCAAGATGTTTTATTTATTATTTTATTTTTTATTTTTTTATTTTATTTTTTTATATGTGAGTGAGGGAGACAAAAGGCAGAAATCCCTTTGGCGAGTGCCTCCCCCAGAGTTGAAAGAGTGACAGGGCTAAAATCAAGGGACGTTCGAGCCAAAATGCCTGGACACACGGAATTTGAAGCAACTTAAGTCATAGGAAGAGGGAAAGACTGATTCTGGGAGATAGTTCCAGAGCTCAGCTGTTGAATAGGATAGAACAGAATAATGTTTCACTCTTGGGTTGGAGAGTTGCACAAGGTAGGGGTGGGATTGTGTTGCAAGATGGGTGCTACGTGCTCTACGAAGAGGGGGTGGTATACATTGAGAGAGCTATGAGGAACACTGATTATTGTAATAACGGTAGAATAGTGAGAGAGATGCAACATTGCGGCAAAGAGAGAGAGAGAGACTGCAGATAATTGGTGAGTGGACATGAGTTAATGTGACGAAAGGCTTTCTTTTCTACTTTGTCTAGAAGTGCTGCGTAAGAAGATCCTCCCAACATGTGTGAACAATACTCAATACAAGGACGCACTGTGCCCCTGTACAGAGCAAGAAGCTGCTCAGAGGTAAAGAACCCCTGGAGGCAGTTGAGCACACCCAGCTTTTGGGAAGCTATTTTAGCAAGAGTGGTAATATGATCTTTCCAAGAGAGGTCAGAAGAAAAAGAGACACCAAGAACATTAAGAGAAGATGAAGGGTTAATGTGTATGTTGTTGAAGAGTAGGTCATAGTTTTCTGGAAGGGGGCGACGAGTAGACAGATGGAGAAATATTATTATGTTCCCTCCACCAACCGACTTTACTCCTAAACTCAATTAATGAAATCAACAAATACATGTGGCAGTCCAGGGATTCGAACCTAGGATGCTCACACCGAAATTCAGTGCATTTATCCATTGCGCTACGAAGACAGTTAAAGAATGGTGGACAAGCCTACGGTTTAATTGAGTTTTGGAAGCATTGAAAGTAATAAGGTTTTCTCTGCCCAAATTAGAGATAGTAGAGAGATCAGAAGATAGGTGTTTTATGGCCTCCTTACATGAGTTTTGAAGTTCCTGCTGTGAACAATTTTGTGGAAGGCTACTTGAATAGTGTAATGTAGAGTCGTCAGCATATGAGTGAATGGGGCTGGAAGTACAGTTGAGAAGGTTGTTAATGAATAATAAGAAGATAATTGGAGATAGGACAGAACCCTGAGGAACACCGGAGTTGATAGGTTGAGGAAGTGAACGGTGGCCGTCCACAACGGCAGCTATGGAACAACCGGAAAAGAAATTAGAGACAAAGGCACAGATGTAGGGATAGAAACCGAAGAAGGGTAGTTTGGAATAAGTAATTTGTGCCAGACTCTATCGAAGGCCTTTGATATGATTATGTCTAGCACAACAGAAAAAGTCTCACTGAAGTCCCAAATGGAGGATGACCAAAAGTTAGTAAGATAAGAAAGAAGATCACCAGTAGAACGACCCTTAACCCGTACAGCCCCAGCGACGCGCCTGACGCGTCGGCGATGTATGTAACGCACAGCCCCAGAGACGCGCCTGGTGCGTCACCCTAATTGCGCCGACCGTAACCTCAGGTGTAGCCACTCAAGAGAGCTCAGATTTGTATGGGAACTGTGTACGTATCCCACGCAACCGTGCCGATGGTTGAAAACTCTCAAAGTCCACGTTCGTGCGCGTGAGCGCGCAATAACCTGTTTTTTGGGGGTAATTGCCTTCAATTTTTTACTCTTGTAAAATACGTTTTCGGGGGCTCTGTAGGACCATTCTTTAAGCTTTTTGAGCGGTTTTTCGTGGTTTTTCCTTCATTCCTAACCCATTCGCTATTGTTTCTGGAATAAAACCATTTTTTGAAAACCGGCCGGGTTCTGGTGAACAAACATTACAAAACTAGCCGGGGCTAGACGGGTTAAGTAAGCCATACTGGTGGTCTGAGAGTAGATTATGGGAAGATAAATGCTTAAGACATTTTGAGTTAAGAATAGTTTCAAAAACTTTAGAATGCAAGAAATGAGAGCAATTGGACGATAGTTGGAGGGTTGAGAGCGGCCACCCTTCTTTGGGACAGGTTGAACGAGAGCAAACTTCCAGCAAGAAGGAAAGACATTTGAGGCGAGACAGAGGCGGAAGAGTTTGTCTAGGCAGGGAGTCAGCGCGGAAGCACAGTTTTTTAGTATAATAGGAGGAACACCGTCCAGTCTGTACGCCTTCTTAGTATTTAGCCCAGAGAAGGTAGAAAGTACATCTTTGGAAAAGATTATGATGTTAGGCATCATAAGTAGGAGAGAGGGGGGTGGAGAAGGAGGAATAGCAGCAGAGAGTTCAGCTTTGTCAGAGGAAGAAGTGATCACGGTAGTGCCGTCAGAGTGGAAAAGAGAAGGAAAAGACGAAGAAGATTTTTTTGGGGAGAGGTTTTTGGCTAGATGCCAGAAGGCTTGGGAAGAGCTAGAGTTGGATATTTCAGTGCATTTATTATTGATGAAAGAATGTTTGGCGAGTCGAAGAAAAGATTTGGCTTGATTCCGGGCAGAAACATAGGAAGTTTGAGATTCTTGAGTTTGAAGGCGACGGTACCATTTGAATGCTTCCTCCTTATTGTGGACAACAGTAGAGCAACCGTGAGTAAACCAAAAAAAATTGCATTAGACTGAGAGAGAGAAAAGGACGTCTGAGTTACGTAAGAATTATTTATAGCGGAGAACAACCTGGAGAGAGCAGGTCGGTCATGTGGGTCTTCCTGTAGTTCATCCGAGATCCACTTTGCCAGAAGAGACGGTGCTTTGCACGGGAGGCACGTTACTTGAATAATTTTGCCACGCTATTCATGTTATACTTAATTGAGCAAAATTTGCCTCGCAATATTTCTGCCGTGAGCCAAGGCTTACTAGTTGCGCATACTTCATAACTTTCTTTAAACAGGCAACTATCTAAATTCGGTGGCCAAACCAAAATAAATTTGTGTTTTATGCATGTTCCTCCGCAAATATACATTGTTGGCTATGAAATCGTGAGTTATATTTTCCTTTAGCACGAGGTTCATTATTTTCAATATTTGCTCAATGGCCTGCACTAACGATTCATTATCAGTGACACATGCCGAAATACATTAACCCTTTCAGTACAAGTGCCTTCTTTTTAATGTTCTGTAGCCTGGCCAGCATCTCCACTTGCCGCGTCATATTCTGGGCTGGCCCGTCTCATTCCTTAAATACTTCTAAAACCCAATAACTTTTCTTAACCTTAATATAAAACATCCCCCTTGCCCCCCCTCGCCCAATTTCTTCTCATTCCCCTTCACCTGGAGTATAGCTATGATTGAAATGAGAGTGAAACCCGCTTGTTACTTACACACAAATATTTAGTTGTCAAAGCAGCTAAACTTCGTTAGATGCGGAAATTCAACCCCGAAAATATGCTATGAGGTGCATTCTTAGTCCGGGGATTTAACCTTTAAAAGGCGAGCTATATGTAGGAACATCCTACTACTGGGTAGTAGGCTTAGGCTTAGGTATTAGGCTTCATTCCTGCCTAAAATCGTCATTTTACGATAAATATCGTTATTACTTATTCATATGCGCCTATTTTACGTTTATCATGAAAATATTAACATGTAACAGCAATAAAGCAAGTGGGAATAGTGTTTGGAGGGTGAAAATCGCGAATTATTGTCGACCGCTCATTCATGAAATGCGAGGCATACGCGACATACACCCTCCCTCTCCCAAGCCTAGAGGCAGACTGAGTCTCTCTCTCTCTCTCACTCTCTCTCACACCACGCACTCGGTAGGCACATGACCACGCCTTAGAACCGGATTGGAGATGTTGGCGCGGTAAATAAACCGATAAACAAAAGAATAAGAGGAAAAATAGGTGATCATTGAAGGAGGGGGTTTTGACATATGTGGAGGAGTGATAGCAGGTATGGAGGGGAATTATCTCACTTAATCACCTATTCTTTTATTTAAAGTGCTACTGGGGCCTTTTAAAAGGCTTTTTTTAGGCCTTACCTCTTAAGAGGATTAGTCGTCTTTGCCCACCAAAACCTCTTAAGAGTGTTCTCGTCATTCCCGGGTTAACCCAGGACCCCTCGCACATGAAGCGAGTACTCTATCAATTAGACCAAGAGAGGTATTCCATTTGGCCTGGTCGGCCCAAGTACTGTATTATTTCGTATCTTGTTTTCCGTTTAGGCTATTGACACAATTTCTGTTCTTTACATGGTGGTAGGATCATACACTGTTATTCTCCTTATACGGCATATCCTTGTTAGGCATATACTTTTTCCCCACTCACTCGTAATTGAAGCCCCTTTTCGCAAGGCCTGCATAATTATCTAGGTTGTAAGTCACCACTATAACGATACCGAAAAGTATTTAATTTTCTTGTCTAAACGCAAACATTCTAGGTGCTGCTTCTTCTGTAAAGTCAGTGAAAATAGGTTAGCCTAAACTGAACAAGATGCGGAAATACACTTAGACTACCAGCCTAAGTGAGGTACCTTTATTAGTCTCGTGTTAAAGTGTCTGCCTCGTAGCCCAAGGGTTCCGGGTTCGATTCCCGCCCTGGGTGCAGATTTTCACGAGGCTATTTTCGCATCAAACGAAGTTTAGGTGTGTTGGTAAAATTGTTATGATGGTTGAAAGTAAGATCGGAGCTCCATAACCCTCCTTACGGGCATGGTGTAAAAAACTACCAAATCCATCACTTCGGGGCGCAAAGACGGAATAATGACGACTCTTGAGGTTGGATAGCGTATTAAAGAACTCAAATTACCGGTGCCCTTTCTTCATCGTATCAACAGCAGCTTAATTATTGATCTTTTGTATATAGCCTATTTAGATCTTTATTTTCATCTTCATTATGAATGTTAAAAGTCATATGTATTTAATTAGTCTTAATTTGTACACAAAATGTCTGGTGTTCATATTAATTTGAGCTTAGTTACCCATTTATAGGCTATAAGAGAAAATGGATTATGCAAACGTTTTCTTACCTAATTATGGCAAACTATACTGTTTTGTGACCCTACCTCTGTTTTGTAATTACTTGTAAGGCCATATAGTATCTGCATGATCTTTTAGTCGCAATCTTCTAAGTGTTGGAGCTTGTACTGAAAGGTAATACAAAATAAATGTAAACTGTCTCTGTGTTGGGGCCGTTTGAACATTACAGTAGCCTACTTTAACCCGTACAGCCCCAGCGCGCGTCGGCGATGTATGTAACGCACAGCCCCAGAGACGCGCCTGGCGCGTCACCCTAATTGCGCCGACCGTAACCTCAGGTGCAGCCACTCAAGAGGGCTCAGATTTGTATGGGAACTGTGTACGTATCCCACGCAACCGTGCCGATGGTTGAAAACTCTCAAAGTCCACGTGCATGCGCGTGAGCGCGCAATAACCTGGTTTTTTGGGGTAATTGCCTTCAATTTTTTACTCTTGTAAAATACGTTTTCGGGGGCTCTGTAGGACCATTCTTTAAGCTTTTTGAGCGTTTTTTCGTGGTTTTTCCTTCATTCCTAACCCATTCGCTATTGTTTCTGGAATAAAACCATCTTTTGAAAACCGGCCGGGTTCTGGTGAACAAACATTACAAAACTAGCCGGGGCTGGACGGGTTAATGTTAGTTTAGTTCATTGGGGAATCCACAGAGAGTGGTTCTCTGGCATCATGATGTGGTGAGTAGTGGGAAAAGAGCATTTTACGGATCCCCCAACGAATTGAAGTGATTAAAATAGAATAGTAGCAATAGCTGCGTAATTCTAACCTGTTTTTTTAGCTCAGTCAATTGACCACTTGCGAGTTTCAGGCTATAAGGAAGTTGGACTCGTGAACATCAAAATTAAGCAGAAATACAATAATAATGTACGTTTCTGATGGATAGATAAATGGTATGGTGAATTGGGTTTTATGTATTTATATAATTATGTACTATGACCGTATTTTAGCTGTAAATTTTGTTAAATATCGTTGTCTACAGCTCCAATGTCCTTATAGAACGAAACTCGCAAGTCTGCAATTGCCATGTCCCCATCTTGATTGTTTAAGTTTGTTATGAAGATTTTGTAGCAATATATATTGTTAATTGTTATCTATTAAATCAACTATAATGTATTCCCTAGTTGCCCTGATGGCTGGAACTGCTATACCTGATAATCCTGATGATCTTAGAGCAATCGCATATGTGACATATTATTTCTCTGGCTGAATGCAACTGTGTAAAAAGTGCCAAAGACCAGAAATGGCAGTAAGGACATATATATGAATATATTTTCTTTTATTTGTTAATCAACCAATTTCCTCCTTTATGCATTATTAGCATTCACTGTACTGTTGGAGGAGGAGATTTATTTTGTTTTCCCTAAAAAATACATTATCTCTAGACATGGTTTATTCATACAGTCTTTATAGGTAGCTATCTTTGTATATTGGTCCCTCTTACAGTCAACCGGGTATTGATTTCATGGCTTAGTTATCATACCATAACTCGTATGACTATAATATATTCACTATAATTAGACCAGAAATATTGGCCCCTAACCTTTGTAATTCAAAAAAGGGAATAGAGCAAATGGGATGTAAATTTCCAAACCTATTACCTGACTTATTTTTCAGAAATGGTAGGAATATTATCTCCATTAATCTAGTCGTTTTTGTTATAGAAGTTATTAGTAAAAATATTCGGCCTAATTATAGTTAATAGACTATATCTTTAGTCTATTCACAGCTCGGAAAGGACTTGGATAATGGAGCTGATAGTTCTTCCATTTGGAAGGAGTTATCCAGTATATATATATATATATATTGCCTAGATAGCTGTTATACCTCTTCTCATGGTATGGCTATCTTAAGGGGAGGTTTTTAGTTTGCTCCCTAGACCTCCATCAAGCCCCAAGACCCCTTTACCAGATTAATTTGTACATTATTCGGTTTATTTAATTGCAGGCTCGATATCGCTAAATCCTCTATAGTGATCGTAATTCCTCTCTATTGTCCTTCCAGTTCGGTTCTAGTCTCTCTCTAGTAATCCAGATCGCTATCTACTTATTACCTTTTTCAATCATCCGAATCCTTATAGAAACCCTCTAATTTTCTCCTGATCTGTCTCCAATCGCCAAATCCTTTTATAATCCCTACCTATCCCTCAGCTACGGCCTGGTGTTGGGTGTGGGAGTGGGGATGACGCGAGAAACAGCCAACCTGATGCTGGGACAGTACTTCAAGCGACGGAGGGAGTTTGTGGAGATCATCTCGCAGAGCGGTTGTGGCATCGGCATCACCCTCTTCTCTGTCTTCTTCAAGGAGGCAATCAGGTGAGAGTCGTGGTGTAGTGGTAACGATGCCTGGAGGGTAAGACTCGATTTAGATTCGAATCCTTGCTGGTTGTAATTTATGTTGTGGTGCACTAATTTATTAAACTCAAGGGACTTGGGTTGGAATCTTAGCTGTCATTGTATTTGTCATAATGCAGTGATAATGATAGCTAATGTTTAAATTATCAAGTGAATCTTGTCTGTAGTATACAATGTAGCCTACTATTTGTATTATGGCTTAGTGGTAGCAGTATCTGAATGGTATAACTCAAGTGTTTTGGAATTAAATCGTGGCTGTATATTATTTATGTAATTGTGTAGAAGTGACAATACCTGGTGGTTAAAATGTAGTTTATAATTTGAATCATGTTATGGTGTAGTGCTTACGACGTCTGGCACTGAAACTCAATGAATTTGGATCTATAGATCTGTTGCTGCTTGCCATTATTTGTAATTTTATATAATCCCCCCTTGTACAGATCAGTGGGATGGCGTCTGGGTCTGCAGGCGGTGACCGGGGTGGTGTTTTCGGCCTTCTTCCTTGGCATCTTCTACAGGTCTGCTTCACTGTACCACCCACAGAGGAGAGCCATACTGCACCTCAAGAACCAGAAGAGAAAGGTGGGTGATAGACAGATAGATAGAGAACCATAGATGAACACATGAAGTACAGACTGGAAACATTCTTCCTAACTGAAAAGAGGCTTGGTCATCCCTATGTGGAAATATATATAAATATTTAGCGTAGCCTGCTGTTGAAAAAAAAAATCCTATATGGATAGAGTTCACAGCTAACCTTTTCCATATGCGTTTAATTTGTCTATATATATTTGTTTTTCTGTGTGTTTGAAAGATAAAAGGCATAGCTGCCTGTAACAAGTTTATACTCCCAAATGTGAAAGAGAGACAGAGATCCAAATTCAAGGTACATTAGAGTCAAAATGTCTGGAGACACGGAATTTGAAGCAGGTTAAGTCATAGGATGGGGGAATACAGGATTGAGGGAGAGAGTTCCAGTGATTACTCGTTGAGTAGAAGAAAAACTGAGAAATTGGTTCATGCTTTGGTTATAGAGTTGGACACAATATGGGTGGGAATGTATTGAAAGTCGGGGGCCCCCCACTCTCCGTAAGGGAGGAGGTATACGTCGAGAAAGGTCTGAAGAACGTTTATTATTGTAATATTGGTTGAAGAGTGAGAGAGATGCAACATTGCAGCATGTAGAGAGATATTTTAGGGAATTAGTAAGAGGAGGCGAATTGATTAGACAAAATGCTTTTGACTCTACCCTTTCGAGAAGTGCGGTATGGCTTGAACCTCCCCACACATGAGACCAATACTTGATCCATGGGTGCACAGTGCCCCTGTACAGATCAAGAAGCTGTGCAGGGGTGAAGAACCCCAGAGACAGTTGACCACACAATTTCTGGGAAGCTGTTTTAGCAAGAGTGGTAATATGATCTTTCCAAGAAACGTCAGAGGAAACAAATACACCAAGAATATTGAGAGAAGATGAAAGTTTGATTTGTGTATTGTTGAAGAGTAACTGATAGTCTTGTGGAAGACTGCGACGGGTAAATAGAAGGAGATACTGGGTCTTGGAGGCACTGAAAGGAACAAGATTCTCTCTGCCCCAGTTGGAAAAAGTTGATAGATCAGAAGATAAACGTGCTATGGCCTCATCACGTGAGTTTTGGAGTGATTGTGTGGTGGGTCGTTGTGGAAATCTAGTTGAATAATGTAAGGTAGAGTCGTCAGCGTAGGAGTGAATTGAGCTAGAGGATCAGTTGAAGAGATCATTAATGAATATCAGGAAGAGAACTGGAGGCAGAAAAGAACCCTGAGGAACACCAGAGTTAATAGGTTGAGGAAGTGAGTGATGGCTGTCCACAACTGTAGCTATGGAATGGCCAGAAAGGAAATTAGAGACAAAGACACAACTAGAGTGATAGAAACCGAAGGAAGGTAGATTGGAAATTAGAGATTTGTGCCAGACTCTATCAATGCTTTTGATATGTCTAGCATGTGTGTACATGCTTAGATTGATATGCAGGATTCGAAGTTGCATAATAAATCGTAGGCAGTGTCCACCAACCTTTAACTGTCTTCGTGGTGCGATGTATAAGGTGTTGATTTTCGGTGTGAGCATCCTGGGTTCGAATCCACGGACTGCCACATGTGTTTGTAAATTTCATTAATCGATTTTAGGAGTATGGTTAGTTGTTGGAAGGAACATAATAATTGATATTGGTTCAGGAGTAATTTATCGAGAGGACTTCCCTAAGTGGTTAAGGCCCCATTAATTGCTCTTTCCATTCACATATGCATAGCCTACGTGAGTTGCAGTTGGGATGTGTGTACATGCTTAGATTGATATGCAGGATTCGAAGTTGCATAATAAATCGTAGGCAGTGTCCACCAACCTTTAACTGTCTTCGTGGTGCGATGTATAAGGTGTTGATTTTCGGTGTGAGCATCCTGGGTTCGAATCCACGGACTGCCACATGTGTTTGTAAATTTCATTAATCGATTTTAGGAGTATGGTTGGTTGTTGGAAGGAACATAATAATTGATATTGGTTCAGGAGTAATTTATCGAGAGGACTTCCCTAAGTGGTTAAGGCCCCATTAATTGCTCTTTCCATTCACATTATGCATAGCCTACGTGAGTTGCAGTTGGGATGTGTGTACATGCTTAGATTGATATGCAGGATTCGAAGTTGCATAATAAATCGTAGGCAGTGTCCACCAACCTTTAACTGTGTTCGTGGTGCGATGTATGAGGTGTTGATTTTCGGTGTGAGCATCCTGGGTTCGAATCCACGAACTGCCACATGTGTTTGTAAATTTCATTAATCGATTTTAGGAGTATGGTTGGTTGTTGGAAGGAACATAATAATAGAAAAAGTCTCATTGAAGACCCGAAAGGAGGATGACCAAGAGTTAGTAAGATAAGTAAGTAGATCACCAGTAGTGCGGCTCCTAAGGAAACCATACTGGCGATCTGAAAGAAGTTTAATGGAACACAGATGCTTAAGAAGTTGTGATTTAAGAATATATTCAAAATCTTTAGAGATGCAAGAAATGAGAGCAATTGGACGATAGTTGGCTAGTTGAGAGCAGTCACACTTGTATGGGACAGGTTGAATGAGAGCAAGCTTCCAGAAAGAAGGGAGGATGTTAGAGGAAAGACAGATACGAAAATGGTTGCCTAGTCAGGGAGTCAGCATGGAAGAACAGTTTTTGAGTACAACAGGAGGAACACCATCCGGTCCGTACACCTTCATAGTATTAAGATCAGAGAGAGCAGAAAGTACATCCTTAAAAAAGATCATGATATTAGGCTTAAGTAAGTGAGAGGGAGGAATAGCACCGAAATCATTCAAGGTGGAGTTTTTAGCAAAAGTTTGAACAAAGAGTTCAGCTTTGTCAGAGGAAAAAGTGGTACCGACAGAGTGGAAAAGAGGAGGGATAGACAAGAAAGAGAATTGGCTAGATGCCAGAAAGCTTAGGAAGAACTAGAGTTGGATAGTTCACAGCATTTGTTATTGATGAAAGAGATATTGTCGAGTTGAAGGACCGATTTGGCTTGATTCTGGGCAGAAACATAGACAGTATGAGATTCTTGAGCTTGAAGGCGAAGTTATCATTTGAATGCTTCCTCCTTATTGTGGACAACAGTAGAACAAGGAAGAGTAAACCAAGATTTGCTTGTATTAGACTGAGAAAAATTAAATTAAATGTATGCCTCCATGCTCAAGATTATTACCTTGGCAATGCGCTTAGCCCCTCCGAGAGCTCCCGGCCACAGAAGCAAAAATCATTCCATGGGATCTCAAAGAAGCACTACCGAAGAGCCTCCCAGTCAGCAGCGCCAAAGTACCACAAGCGCCGCCGGTTGGGAGGATCGGATGGCCGTACTGGAGAGATAAGACAGGTAACAGAGATAAGGTTATGATCGAAGGAGCCCAATGGAGAGAGAAGGCTTACAGCGTAAGTAGAAGGATTAGAGATTATAAGTCAAGGATGTTGGGCTGATATCCAAGGCGGTCAAGGATACGAATATGGTACTAGACTAACTGCTCTAGGTCATTTAGGACAGAAAAGATTTAAGCTTGTTCACCAGCTGGGTCAGTGAAGTGAGAGGAGAGCCATTTTCAATAGGGAACATTGAAATCTCCTTAGATCGAGATTTCAGAGAAAGGGGAGGTTGATATGACGTGCTCCACATTAGAGTTTGAATAGTCAACGAATTTAGGAAAGTCTGTAGAGTTAGGGGATAGATAGACAGCACAGAAGTATTTTAGTCTGAGAGTGACAGGAAAGTTTGAGCCATAGAATTGAGAATGCATGTGAATGCATTTGCTTATTTGTTTCATCTGATAGGGTCTTATTTCATTATTATTATTTTACTAGGAAACTCACGTTTGTTAATATTCAGTTTAAGACTATTGCAGTTGCAATGCATAAATATGTTTGTGTTAACTTGTGAAGCTTGGGAGTATGAAGCTTTGAGATCATACACTTTAGTCTATTTTTGTTTCCCCAGCTAATAGTAAATTTGTCCCTATCTTGAGAACTCCGCTATAACGAATACTTTGTAGCAAAATATGTTTTTAATTGTGATAACTTGGCATAAATATGACACAGAGAAGAGTAATTTCATATTTTCATTAAGTTTCGATAAATCAGCTGCTAAGGAATTCAATTTACTGTCAATTTAAATCAACTATAGGTGACAGCGCATCAGTCATGTATGCCTCAACTTCACAAATTGCCTGATGAGTTATGCCTACTTAATCTGTTTCAGCTTGCTGTGTGTTTGTTATAATAAAAATCATTCTTCTTCCCCAATGCAGCAAGTGAAGGACAAACACAAGGTGGACTCTGAGAAGCCTCCGTATTTCGACGTTGGCTGCCTCAAACTACACTCGGTCCGGGTTTTACTAGCAACTGCAGCCCTCACTTCGGCCGGGCTTTACACTCCGCTATTCTTCTTGGTGGGTTTATAATATTATTCTTACTTGTCTTGGTCTTAGTCTCTCTCACCATAATTCGACCTTGGCTGTCTCAAGCTTCACTCAGTCCGGGTCTTGCTGGCTAATGTGGCCCATACCACAGCAGGGCTTTAGACTCCGCTTTTCTTCTTCGTGGGATACATATTGACTGCCTTCGTGGTGCAGTGCATAGTGTGTTGATTTTCGGTTTGAGCATCCTGGGTTCGAATCCCCGGACTGCCACATGTGGTTGTTAATTTCATTAATCGATTTTAGGAGTAGAGTTGGTTGGTGGAGAGAACATAATAATTTAATATACTTGTTTATCTATTAATCTCGCCTTCTATCTATCTCTATCCATTAGTTTATGTATATATCTCCCTCCCTTTTTCTTTCTCCTTTCTTTACCTCGACAGGACTCCACACTATGCTCTTGTATCTGGTGGGTAATTGTATCACCTGGAACGAAGGGTCAGAGGCATGTAACAGAGGATTTGAAAGACGGAGACATTCTGTATTATATTTTCTACCATGACCAACCAAGTTTAGAGGTTATGTGTGTATTCCTGTTAATTTATAATCCATCAATCTATTGGGTTTTATATATATATATATATATATATACAGGGTGTTTATATAATATACCATCAACATTACAGGGCATAATATACAGGAAAAAAAGAAGTAAAAACTTCTAAATGAGCAATGTCCTATTATGTACCATTAATGAGATACTGTATATGCATTAATATTTATGTAGCAGAAACAGGGGTGTAAGGAGAGCATAGGGATACAATTATAACATTTGATGAATTATGTAATATAAACATAATATTACATCACTATGAAAACCTCATGGGCCTTCATTCCCCACTTCTTAAGCCCACAATAAAAGGAAACCTTCATAGAGTACCTCCTTGTAACTCCTTGTAAGACTCTCTGTCTGTAAGTTGGTGGAGGGGGATATAGCTGCCTGTTTTTGTATTATCACTGGTTTGATGGTGTGTGTATGTGTATTTGTGTGTGTTGGGCGGGAAAAAAAAAAAAAAAGGAAACATGCTTACATTACTGAAATGTTTGTGGACATGCAGTAATGCAAGTAATGGTCACTCTTCTGTAAATCTAAAATGGCTTACTTAAGAATGGGAAAGGGGTGGGACCTTCTATTTTTTTTTATTTTATTTTTTTATACAAATTTGTGTGTGTTGGGTGGTTGGGAAGTAGTAGATATGTGTTCGGACAATTTTCGCCTCTTTTAGTCCATGGTATAGGCTTGGATTCCTTTATATTTTTAAATTGTCTCTATCAAGTTATTGGAACTTGTCAATGTTGGAACAAGTAGAGTGTTTTAAATATCTAGGAGGAACGATAAGCAGGAGTGGAGGTATGGAAGTGGAGGTAAAACAGAGAGTGTGTGAAGGAAGGAAGGTTTTCGGAGCAATGGGAAGTATGTGGAAGACGAGAAATCTCGGAGTGAGAGTAAAAAGTGCACTGTATCAAGGAATTGTTGTGCCAACAGTGATGTATGGGGCTGAGACATGGGCTCTGAAGAAAAAAGGAGAAAAGAGGGCTGGATGTGATGGAGATGAGCTGCTTGAGGAGTATGTGTGGAGTTACTCGTAGAGACAGATTGAGGAATGAAGAGATACGTAGGAGAGTGGGGCAGCAGGAACATGTGTCAGCCAGAGTGGACAGAAGGGTGCTGAGCTGGTATGGTCATGTTGAACGAATGGGAGATGAAAGGCTTACAAAGAGAATATGTGAGTCAGGTACAAGGGGAGATAGAAGGGCAGGAAGACCCCCATTGAGATGGAGAGACTGTGTAAGAAAGGCTTTGGATGATAGAGGAATGACTATAGAACAGGCAGGGGAAGTGGTGGTGGACAGGAGTGAATGGAGAATGCTTGTGAATAGTTGAGTGAACACGTGGTCATTTGGAGTAAGGGGTCGGGCGCAAGTTCTACTAGATAATAGTCCATCAGGCGCCTGGCCCGGGGGGACAATTAATATGAAGGGTGTGCCTGGAAGTGTGGTGGGAGGGCTTGTGGCTTTGGCTCCGCTACATGTCTGCCTGCCGAGATCGGAACCTCTCCGGGTGGTCAGGGGCCGGGGGAGTGCTGGAGCGACCTTGGTAACCCTGATCTCTGGGTCTTCTCCTGGGTGACCTGGATGTGTGTGAGTTTGTGATTTTTATCTGTGTTTATTTTTTGTTTTATGTTGTTTTTGTGTTTTCCCTGTTCTTGCTCTGTCTTGAGTCGGCTACCCCCAAAATGGGGATTGGGCCTGAGCATATAGATAGAAGTTATTGGTACATAATAGGACATTGCTTATTTAGAAGTTTTTAATTCGTTTTCCCTGTATATTACACCCTGTAATTTTGATGGTATATTTTATAAACACCATATATATATATATATATATATATATATATATATATATATATATATATATATATATATATGTATATATATATATATATATGGTGTTTTAAAAAAACACTGCCAGAGTATGACGACCACATTGATCAAAATATATAATACACATATTTCTATTCTATTTTTACCAAAAATATATTGTAACGGAGATAAATGGTTATTTAGAAATGTAGCAAAACAGAGTTCTGAGCTCAGCACAAAACATATGATACATAATATGAATGATTACCAAGTAAAAAAGGTAAAGAGGAGATATCCAATGACCTAATCACATATGAATAATTACAAAATCAAAGTAACATAAAATTGGTAATGATATTTTGCAATTAGAAGAAAACTGGTAAGTATTATAATCCAAGTAGCGTAAAAAGATATGCACCATTTGTAACCATGACCAAGAGGTAAAATAATGAATCTCAAGTCTGGGTCAGGTATCCGAACACTGCTATAGGTAATTTAATCGTTCGTGAAACTGTTTGAATGGGGAAAAAAAAATCTGCGCAATTTACTGTTTCAATACAAATACCTCATTACGTTACTATTATCACAGAGTACTAACGAAATATGTCATCAGTTTTATGGTTGAAGTTTGACGATTTTACGTAGTTGTAGACATACAAGTATACGGTGTTCACTAATGAATATTTAAAATCATCTAATGGTACCCAAAACAAACAATTTACGTCACTTGGACTTAACGGGTATAAAATAACAAAGGCAGAGACACACCTAAATAACGACAATCCATATTTATGTGATATTATAAGGTAAATAAAATCACTATGACAGAAGAAGATAGCACCATGGCCGAGCAGATGATTAAACACATGAGAAGATTCGTTATGACTCCAAAGCTTCGAAGAAAAACTCGAACTGGGATGGGAGGCAAGAGGTAGGCTATTTGGGGGGGAGGGGGGGCACTAGCCCGTGTTCGGATTATAGCTCATGCCTGGGTCTCACTAATTATTTTACTCTATGCGGTTTAAATCATTAATGGTATATTATTTTGCATTTTGTCCTTAGATAATCTTCTTCGTTATTGTATTTACTAATTAGCAGATGAGGTCTGGCAGTGTTGTTTTAAAACACCCTGTATATATATATATATATATATATATATATATATATATATATATATATATATATATATATATATATAGTGTATATATATATATATATATATATATATATATATACCGGTATATATATATATATATATATATATATATATATATATATATATATATATATATATATATTTAATAGGGCCCCTCCATCATTAACGATCTTGCCTATTAGTACAATATCTCCATTCAACAGCCTGCGTTAGCCATTTGAATTAACCGCCGTGGGTGCCCAACCCCGAAAGGGGTTGAAATAGGGGAGCTATCCCCCCGCCAAAGGCGGCTTTCTAGGGCCTTTCCTAGCTGATGCTGAGAGGATTGGGTTCTAGTCATGTGGTGATGGGCTGGTCTATCAGAGTGAGAGCTGAGCAATCTCTGCCATACCCATAGCTTACTCTGACTGTTCCTTTCACTTACATATTTTCTAGATCTCAAGTGACGGCGTCTCTTCCGTGGATTGACCTCCCAATCTACCAAGATTGGAAGCCAAAACGTCACATTTTTCCCTTGCCCCTCAACTTTCTCTTCATAATTGCTGAGGGGCACAGGGCCCTGGGTGGGGCTTTGGTTTCCCGGGCGTTTCCGCACCCTCTTCAGCTCCCCGCCATGGAGTGGCTTCGGTCACCCAGGCTTTATTGTGGTAAGCAGGGAGGGTTCTGTGGGGGCGCTCGGTTATGGCCTTGGCTTTGCTTGGGGCCTTGGGGCTGTTCGGCCAGGCAGCTTGGGGAACAACAACAACAACAACAACAACCGCCGTGGGAGGATCATGGAGTACTCGTCATAAGTGCACACTTAATTTCCTTATGGAATCGTTATATTGACTTGGTACCCTACAGAAAAAAATCTGTAAAAAACAAAAATAACTTAATAATGTTATCATATGACTTGCCATATGTGGATTTCTCGTGTTTCGCTTCCCCGACTTCAGGCCCTCTAGTGGCCACTTTCGTCCTTCTCCCTCCCGCGGGCGTCCCGTGCGGATGGGGGTCCTTGTGCTCCAGCTTCATTCGACGTTATCTCGCTTCTCGTGAGTCTTTACTCATTTGTATACATCTGAAGTGTTTCAGACAGGGTTTTAGATTAGCTAGCACAGGCTGCCCCATTGGTACGCCCGCAGGGAGTGTGTATAATTCAATTTAGGGTACTATTGTCACAGGCGCCATCTTGTAGGCCTACCGGGTTCGACGCGCTATGTGGTTTGTTTTGTTTGTATATTTGCGCCTTAGCTCTCTTATAGCTTAGTTAGGAGGCTACTATACCGCAAGATTATGCTTCAGGCTAGCACTATGCGGCGGTTGCATTGTTGTTTTTAGCAGATGCTCTGGTTTAAGGGTGGCCGCACGTGGTACGGTGCCTTCTAGAGTCCGTTTCTGCGCTTGGGCCCCGCTCTGGGCCCCTCTGCCTCGTGCTGCCGCTGTGTGTTCTTCGGAGCGTGTGGTGGCTGCTGTTGCTGCTGGTTTCTTCGGGCGTTTGGTGTCTACCTTATTGTGTTTCATCGAGCCTCGTGGCCAGCCTCGTTAGGGGTCTCCAGTGTAGGCTAGAGAATATATTTATTGTTTATTAATTTACTCTGTGTTGTTATAGCCTATGTTATGCTTTGGGAGACGTCCCTTGTGTGGGGGTTTTCTGGGGATGTTTGATTTCCCGGTTATGTCAACACCTCGGGAAACCTCTTGGGTTAGTTTCTCCGGCGGCTTTCTGAGTGGGGCCGCCGGGGTCCTCCTCTTGCAGAGGTTTACGAGCTATCCAAATGTCCCGCAGTGGTGTGCATGTTGCGGGAGTTTTTTGGGGGGTTGACTTCCCCGCCGGAGTCAACACCTAGAAGATTTTTGGTTTGTTTGTCCGGCGACTTTTTGCTTCAGAGCCGCCGGTTCCCACTCTAGCAGAGTTTTTTCTGAAACTTTCCAAATGTCCCGGCATTGTGCTTCACCACATGCCTCCCAGCGGAAATGCTTTTGCCAAAAGGGAGCCTTTTACTTGACCCGCCAAGGAAACTCGCCCTGAATGTCAGCCTCCCGCGGCGAGCCTGAAATGCTCGGCGATACTATCTAACCTGGTCATCATGCTTAGTCGCCCTGCGGTGAACTAGTCAGGTTGGGGGAACTATATGCTGTAGTCATTAATAGTAGCAGAGGAGTAGCGTTACACTTACACTGTTTGCAATAGTCACGGAAAGGTAACACGCTGTCAATACGTTTTTGGGCCAGTGACGCTAGTCAGAGATACGCAGTCTCCACAATGAGTAATCCCAGTGTGCTGTGCTGGGTCAGGTCCGGTCGAAGGTTAGAATAGTAGTGGCTATTTCTAATTTTCCGGCGGACTTGAAATACAATATTTAACACCTCTCAGGTTATCCTTATGAGCATTGATTCCTGGAAATTTTCTTTCTAGGTCTTTTTCACCCTGAGCGGCACGGCATAGGGCGGTCCCGTTCCCCGAAAAGGGGGGGGGGGGGTTCAGTTTCCTTGTTTACAAGTTTCTCACTTCAACCTCCATGCCTACCTGTTTGTTGCTTTAACGTTCCGCTAGTCGCACACTGAAATTGGTGCAAGATGGACCTTAGTTGTCCCTGGGATTCCCAGTCATGCCCGGTGGGCGTAGATCTTTTGCGGCACAAATCAAAGGAGGAAAACTTTTCTAGATCATCCGGGCCTTGCGGCCTTGATCGAATTTTACCTGCATTTACCTCCTATACCACAGGAGGATATTGATTGTAAAACTTAGCTTTCAATACTGATTTTTCCGAGGTCACAGTAATCGTCGTGCTATGCAACAAATACTAAGACACTTAATTGAACAATGGGCCATTAGCAGCTGCTAGGGCCAAGTTGAGTTAAAACCCGGAACCCCAACCCCACCCCCGGTCCGAGGACCCGCCCGGCTTCGCCCGACACGGTTCTAGATTGCCACCCCGCGACGGATCATCCACTTCCGGCTGCGACCCTCGCTCTCCCGAGTGACAGGAAAGAGCCGAGGTCGTGGAAGAGGTAAGTCAGTCTGCTTTCTAGTTTAATCTAAGGTAAGATGGGCTCACTTAGTATCTCCTTTAATGGTCCCTACAGTTATCGAAGCCACGAACACGGCTCCTAATTGTGCTACGCAATTATGCAGACGAGACGGCTTATAATCTTTCAGCTGAACCTAAGCCGGCAAGACGGCTTATTAATTTTTATCTTATCCTAACGTACGGTTGGTGAGACGGTGCCTCGTTTTACCTTACTTTCGTTAGTCTATCATAAGTTACAAATTATTGGTTTGACTCCCGAAGGGAAGTAGAGACAAACTAATAGTTAGTAGGACCCCGTAATCATGGACGGGGCCCTAGTAAATATGACATATATGGGTAACGAATATGAGTTACGGTTGTTCAGCTGCCACCTAGGGGACATAACGCTTTTCAGCAGAGCTTCAAGGGGTACTTTCATTATGTGGAACATTTATCACGGTTATTCGTAAACACCAACGTTAATGTATCTACGGGCTGTCTTCTAAGATAGGTACTTGGAGGAATCCTTGCCTAGTTTTCTCTTCGGGAAGAGTATAGGCTCACTACCTAGCACACACGTCGTCTTAGGGCGACGGGTTAGAGGATCTAGTCGTGGTCTAACCCCTTGGATTTTGTCACCTGTTTTGAACACGGCATATCCAATGGACCTATAGCTCTTCTAACCACTGAACTCCGCCGGAGTCTCCGTCGTTTGTGAGTGGTGATATTCCCTCTGGCGCGTTCGCCCCTGTTTTGGCAGAACACAACAGTCAATTACGCACTCAGACAGGCAAACGTAGGTTTCAAATCAGGGGTACATGTTGAGTACCTCAAATTACCTCTAGCTTCGATTTCCCCATTTCCCTGGTGGATAGGTAGGAAGCGAAGACAAATACAGAGACACAGTTTCGGAATCTTTACGCTCGGTAGGCTGGGAGGCATATCGCTGTAAACTCTAGGGTCATGGCCCGCCGCAGTTCACTACCTCCTAATCGAAATACCACGTTGTGATACGGCGATATGTGTCGCATCAGTCCCAGAGATTGTTGAAGATCGCCTCATCGATCATTTCGGGCACTATCCTGTTGTTTTCCGACACCGAAATGTCTCTTAATCCTTTGAACTACATATGCCACGTTCACATATCTAGAGGGAAACGGAGAAAATTTTAGCTTGGACACTTGATTTTCAGGTTAATAACAGTGTTAAGGCGAACCGGCGCATATACGCAAGGGCCGCCGGACAAAGAGTCACAGTGTTAAGGCGAGACGGCGTATACACGCACTGACCGCCGGCCAAATGGCCAAGATAGACGCCTACGTTAGGCTTTTCCACCTTACCCATTTAAATAGTACGAGGTCCAGTCGAGACGACTTTTACAACCTCTACTAAAAAACCGGTGATACTGCCTAGGGGGCTTGCCCCCGGCGATAGGTGATTAGCTGGTGCAGTCTACAAGTTTCTCGCTGACCAGAGAGTACAGGGTTATACTATGGATTGGAATCAGTGTAGGTCTAGCGGCTCTGGCGCTGTCTACCTCCCCGACACTATAACAGTCCCAGGTCGGTTGCTCCAATTTTTCTATCAAGTCGGTTTTTCTTACAAATTCTGATGGTATAGGAATAGGCACAACACAATTTTCCTAAGTCCCCCTCGCTCAGAAATCTTTGATTTTAGCATCGGAATCACTTTAAGTAAGATATTGGGCTTCGGTTGGTTCGAGATTCAATCTCACCACCCTAACCATAATTTCGCCCCAGGCCTCTGGCCACTGGAGTTTTAGAAATACGCTCCGCCGTACGCACTCGGTGAGACACCATGGCGCCCCGGCGGGTTTCCGGACGTTAGCACAGGTTACCGTCAAGTAGTGACGTCCACTTCGAGTGGACTTAACCTACCTGGTTACAAGAGGTAAAGGCGTGACGTAGGCTCACGCCATGCTTAAGTTTCTACAGGTTGATGGACTTAGTTCTGGACGTGCAGAAGGGTTGGGCTATAGGAGTTGCTTGAATCCCTAACACTTCGCTCCGTTAAGGATTCGTTGTCTTTGGATTAACATCACCCGACAAGACAAAGGGAGAACCCCTCGCAGTGGGCGCCTGATGAGGACCCTACTACGGGTTTAGCCTTTAAGGTCGCGTCTTGATCGAATATCACAGCCAAGTGGTTACCAGACAAATGTACTTCCCGGGAGTAGACTCTTTGAGTAAAACGAACAGTTACTGCTAGGAATAGCAGTACACGTAGCTCAAGGCTTTCCCACCTACACAACGGCTCTCAGGTTGAACCGTCTCCACAGTTTGTCGTGTCTTTTCGTCTGCCTCGACTAGGTTAGTTTCCGAGAAAAATTTGGTAACAAGTTTTGGGGGTTTTTCAGCCCCTGGGTTGCAGTCTGGTCTACTCCTCGGAGTTTCACTTTTTCAAAAAGTCTCGAGATAAGGGTCTGTACACTTTTCAAGACGCCTTCAGTCGGCCTGGTCTACTAAGTACCGTCTGAGCAACTCCGGTAATTCTACTGGGAGGGCTTAGTAATGCATATCGTAGAGTACTTAATGTAGACCAAGCGCCGGCAAGGCCTTCCCAATCATTAGATTAAGATGGCTCTGTTAGGTAAGTCATCAAGGACTCCACGGTGGTAGTCCATACTTTTGGTGACCTACCCCTCGTGACTGGCTCTCCTCTTCGATAAGGAGCGTTGGTTCGTTAATTGTGAAATCCACGGTGGCAGCACGCCGGGTTTCACTAGGCCCAGGCGCCATCTTCGAGACAGTAGACACTACCGTGGAGCCTCCACCGGGTGCCAGTGGATCCCGGCGCCCCTCCTTAAGACAGTATGGGCGGCTTGCTGTCAGTTCACCCTAATGTTGAAGTTTTTTGGGGGGGGAATCAACAATTCTTGATATCCAACATATCTTCTCTCATTAATTTGTTTTTTCGCCCCGGCGTGCGCCGGAAAATGGCAGAATAAACGATCCCGGCGCCCCTCCTTAAGACAGTATGGGCAGCTTTCTGTCAGTTGACCCAAATGTTGAAGTTTTTTTGGGAATCAACAATTCTGGTTATCCAAAATATCTTCTCTCATTAGTTTGTTTTTTTTTTTGGGGGGGGGGGGGGGCTAATCGAGCCTTGGCCAGGACTCTATTGTCTTATGCCAGATGTGCTCTGGCTCCACAGTCACTAACTTTGCCCAATTGTAACAAGTTACACGAGCAGACACTGGTTGGGATCACATTCCCTATACCAGTCAGGCTAGAATGTGGTGGTCATCGAGACTAATTTAATTCCTAAATGGGGTAACGTGTTTACGGCCAGTACTCACCCTCCTCCCCTCCACCCAAGCTCAATGGGGATCGCGCCGGAGGCATGGACCTGGGAATATCCCTGGTAAAATGAGAAACATTACCGTTGCCCTTGGCACTTTTCTTCTCTACCGGCTCGGTTACTAATAGTCTGTGCATTTGACTACATTTTTGGCAAGCTTCCGGCATTGCGGACATCGAACTAGCCACCGGCGTATGAGATCCGGTGCCTGAGTTCCAGGCAGGTTAATATGATTAGCCCGGCCTAGCCAGCCTAGTCTTTTCATGGGTTATCTTCCCTCTCTCTTTCTCGCTCGCCCAATCTCTCTATGGGCCTCGTTTCGCACGGGGTCTGAAGGTATGGTACCTTCTGAGTATGCTGCGTGTTAAAAATTGGGGGGGGGGAGGGTACTAAAGGACCACGACCTTCAACCCCGCCGGACTGGTAATACGTAGGTCAGTACAGACAGAACAGACCGAGAAAGTGTTTGCAACAACGAAACAAATTTTTTCTTTTGGTCCCACGTACGATTGGACAAACCAAGCAGAGGATCTGTCCTCGGTTAGAGACGGAGTTCTTTTACTCCCGCCGACCACTAATGGGCCGTCTTTTTCCTTCAGCCAGTTATAGTTTTTTACCCCACAAGTTTGGCAAACTCTTTCATTGAGGGCAATACTTGCTCTAAGTTGGGAAGTTTTCCCGACCGGGGTCTCTCGACACAATACCTGGTTATGGCTCTGAATAAGCCACAATTGCCCTGTGTGGCATCTCGGCAATGGGTCTAGCTAGGCCAGGGGCTTAGCGAATTAGCGATAAGGAAATAGGGGGAGGGGGGGGTGGATGTGCTAGTAAGCCCATAGACTCCTAGAACCTCTCCGCCGGATACTTATATTAAATCACGATCGGTGACATTAATGAAGCGAGCTGAGTTTACAGCTCGCCAATAATTTTTCTTTGTTTTAGGTTAAGATCTCAGTGGGAGATACGACCAGGAGGTGGGCAGTGTAGCCCATACCTCACGTAGTCTCCTTCAGCCGGAGAACTGTGATGATTCACTAGCTATGTTCAAACGGGGGTAAAGTTCAACAAGTTTTAAATTTTATGTTTTTGTTAATTCTCAGAAGAAATCTAACATAGCTGCAACTATGTACGATTGTCAGGATGTACAGACATATACTGTACAAATTATGTTAAGGTTCGAAGTAAATTCTACAGAATTATAGTTCCATTGTCGGGGACACATGCGTGTCCCCACAAAATACCATGCATAGATCTTAAGGTCAAGATCTGGTCATGGGTAAGCAGACTTTCTTTGAAGTCACGCACTGCTTACAATCTTTTCTATTTTTTACGTATTGTTTGCATACAATACAACTTTAAAAATGTTTTTACGGATTCTTTTGTCCCCAGAGGTGAGGATATTATCACGAATGTCCCTCCTCCAGTCTTGGTACTCAGGCAAGATCGTTAATGATGGAGGGGCCCTATTAAATTATAGGTTTGATTCCCGAAGGGAAGTAGAGAAAACCTAATATTTAGTAGGGCCCCGTAATCATTAACGACCAGCGTCCCTCCCAGCCATCCCACTTCCCATTCGTTGATTTCTATAGTTTTATCTTGGTATATCAATGAATGACGAAAATGGCCACTAAAGGGCCTGAAGTCGGGGAAGCGAAACACGAGAAATCCACATATGGCAAGTCATATGATAACATTATTAAGTTATTTTTTTTTTTTACGGAGTTTTTTCTGTAGGGTACCCAGTCAATATAACGATTCCATAAGGGAATTAAGCGTGCACTTATGACGAGTACTCCATGATCCTCCCGTGGCGGTTAATTCAAATGGCTAACGCAGGATGTTGAATGGAGCTATTATACTAATAGGCAAGATCGTTAATGATTACAGGGCCCTACTAAATATTAGGTTTTCTCTACTTCCCTTCAGGAATCAAACCTATAATATATATATATATATATATATATATACCTGTATATGCTGTATATATAAAATAACTTATCATATCTCTCTTACTCTCTCTCTCTCTCTCTCTCTCTCTCTCTTTCTCTCGCTCTCTCTCTCTCTCTCTCTCTCTCTTTCTCTTTCTCTCTTTCTCTCTCTCTCTCTCTCTCTCTCTCTCTCTCTCTCTCTCTCTCTCTCTCTCTCTCTCTCTCTCTCTCTCTCTCTCGGTATGTCCGTTCACATACTTTAATATAACCCAACCCCTGCTGGTATTTTTATTGTTGTGTCCTCAAGCTTGATATTGCTCCTGTCTTAAGAGGGGTCACCTGCTTTTTGTATATTTCTCTCCTTTTCTCTCTTTCTCTGACATGTATCCATTTGTCCCCATTCAGCCAACTGTTTTAAGACGGTTATCCCCATCCAGGTGTCGATTTTTCAGCCAGCATTGTATGGAGAAATCCGGCTTCGCCAGAGACATTTTTCTATCGAAAAATGTACAAATTTAGCTTGCTGTAAAACAAAAATATATATATATGCTGGCTCGCTACCGCTCGCCAGGAAAATATTGACACCTGGATGCGGGTAAACGTCCTAAAACAGTAGGCTGAATGGGGCCGAATGGATACAAGACAAAGAGAGAGGGAGAGAAAGAGAAAAAAGCGAGGTGGGCTCCCTTAGCCATTTTGTTTTTAATTTTGTTTTCTTCCTTTAGTTTTGCCACTAGGTCACCCTCTGCTACATTTATTTTCATTATTGTTTATTTACACTGGAGTACTGTAGCAATATATAATAACCTTCCTTATTCAGGTTTATGGCACCTTAATAACACAAAATAATGAACTAATTATTATTATTATTATTATTGTTATTATTATTATTATTATTATTGTACGGATGTTGTAATCAACCCAATGGTGGCTTTCCTACATATTACTACATGCATTTGTTAATTATCTAAAATATTATTACTTTGAAGCTTCTAATACATATTATCATGAATATCTTTAATATTAATGTTTGAATATAAATATAATTGTTGCTAACCTAGTATAACTATTTGTTTCAGTCTGAGAACTGGCATTAAATGTAATAGCATAGCACACTGCAACATTATTATATAGATAAAATATTTAATATTATTTAAGAGAGCTCCATTATATACTGAAATCATTTAGGAGAGTAGGGTAACGTATTGTGAGAAAAGAGAGTAGCTTGTTTATTCAAGGTTTCAGCTGTCAAGTGTTGTTCATGTGTAACAATGGGTGTGTGTATGTGTGTGTGTTGTAGCAGAGTGTGGGACAGTGAGGTGACGCAAGAATGGAGAAGAATATACTTGTGTACAAGTAGGCTACTTAAGCTAATGCCTCTGTACCCAAGGCATTAAGACGTAACTTGTGTAGGCTATACATATGTTATGTAAATGCTTATAAACATTGTATGCATATATATTTTTGTTACATATATTATATATAAATGAAAGCCCTTTTCCAATTACAGCGTTTGAAGATTATTTTAACCAATCATTGCCTTTGATACTATATTATTGTGGGATATGAAGGTATTATGTCCGAAGTTAGATTTGTGCGTCCCTACATGTTTTTGGAACTCAGCGGGAGGAATTGTAAGACTTGTTCCTCATCCTGACTCCCATCTCCATTGTCATTATTCCCTTCCATCCTCATCATGGTGTTTTCATCTCATTCTGTCGGCTTATATGCCTTATAATACTCTCCTGCCTTTTAATACCCCTAACAAAATTTTAAATTGTATTCCAATAGCTTCCTTATTTGATGAAATGTTTTTATTTTTCTAGCATCTCTTGCTTGGCAAATTTATTCTAGCAACATATTTGTTTTATTGTGCACTGGTGATGAAAGTAAAGGTAGATTATTATGGGTGAACATTCTTATTGAAAAGTAATTTAGAAGCATTGAGATTACAGTGAGACAAATTTATTCCTTCCATCCCATGAACCTAATCCCCCATATTTCTCAACAGGTGCTCGGAGCCCAGCAGGAGGGACTGGAAGACTCGGCACTCATCCTGCTGCAGACGTTCCTGGGGTTCGCGTATGCCCTCGGCTGTATCGGTTTTGGGCTCATTGTGGTCCGGCAGAGTGACCAGTGCCTCATCTCTCGCCAGTACCTGTGTCAAGCGGCACTCTATGGACTAGGTTAGCTTAAGCATCGGATTTTAGTTTTGCGGGTTTCGTAAGTCTTGAGTATGGATATCCTTTTGTACTATATTATTTGAGAAGGAGGGATCTAAATGTCAAAAATATGGATCTACAGTACCTTTGTACTAGAGTGCTTGAAACGTTTGGGATTTTGTTTTGTTTTACTAGTATCTTGAAAAATGTATATTAATATGTTTGCATTAATGTGTGCCAAAAATGTTGTACAGTACATTTTTACAAGTCAGAATCCTCTTTAACACAAATGCCTCAAAAGTTTGAATGTCCATTTTGTAAGTTTCTCAAAAGTCAGAAGCCTTTCTCTCTCTCTCTCTCTCTCTCTCTCTCTCTCTCTCTCTCTCTCTCTCTCTCTCTCTCTCTCTCTCTCTCTCTCTCTCTCTCTCTCAAGTGTTTTTAAAAGTGAGTTCAGTGTTTTTTAAAGCGAGTTTAGTGTTTTTAAAGTGAGTTAAGTGTTTTTAAGTGAGTGAAGTGATTTGAAGAAACTGACTGTTACCATGCCTCGCACTTGTACGAACTGCGCCAGTAGGTTTGGTGAGTCCATGTTTGCTACTGTCGATCTTCAAGTCTGCCGTCTCTGCCAGCAACGAGAGAATTTGACAGTGAAATTAGATGAAGCCTACAACAAGATCAACGTCCTCACCATGAAGCTGGAATCACTCCAAGAGTTTGTAACACTCAATGTTGGAGTACCACAAACTTCAATTGTCACCGCAACTCCAGCAGCCACCAACGCCCCAACGTCAACTGCCAACAATTCAACGCCTGCAGTAGCCATTTCAGCTGATGGTTCCGATACTCAAGAAACAAATGGTGACTCTCTTCCCCCTCAAGACAACTTCCGTGTCGTGAGGAACAACGTTTGCCCCAAGACCAGGAAACCCATACCGATTACCGAGTGTCAAAACCGCTTCCAGATACTCTCAGACTCAGATGACGAAGCGGAAATAGAAGTCCGGCTCGTGGGAGACTCGATGATACGTGGTCAGCTCAGAGAGTTTTGCGCCAGAGCACCTAAGACCAGGAAGCGTTTTTGTATCCTTGGTGGTGGTGTGGACGACGTAGTTGCTGCAGTTGACGAAGTATCTAAGCTGGCCCCTGCTAATACAACGTACGTCATCCACGTTGGATCCAACGATGTACAGCGAACCCGGTCGGAAGATTTGCTTTTAAAGTACCAGCAGCTGATCAAGTCATTTAAGGAGAAGTCATCAAGGATCATCGTCTCAGGAATCGTCCCCCGGCTTGGTGTAGAGAGCCGATTTTACAACATAGCCACCAGCACAAATCGTTGTCTAGCAAACCTCTGCAGGAAGGAAAACATGGGATTCGTCGACACCTGGGACAATTTCTACTACGATGCCTATTTGTTTTCGGACGATGGAGTTCATCTGAACCAGGTGGGAGCAGCACGTTTTGGGCGTCTTCTCAATGATGCGGTGAAGGATTTTCGGAGAAGAAATCGACTCAGCACAGGACAACCAGGAAGGAGGACCGAAGACAGCGAGGGCGGCAACCTGCGAAGGAATTAAATGCTAATCTGTCAAGAACCGCGAATTTGGATAAAGCTCCACCAACACGACCCAAATTCAAAACCGCCAGGGATAACGACCGAGGACCGATGACAGCCATGAATGTAAATGTAGATCCGACCAGAACCAAAAATTTGATTAAAGAACGTTCTGTGAATTCTAAAACCGCAACTTTAAAGGTATTCTATGCAAACGCTCGTAGCATACGCAATAAATTTTCAGATTTAGAGGAACTAGTGTTTACTGAAAATTATGATGTGATTGGTATAACAGAATCTTGGCTCAATACAGAAGATAGAGACTTTTTAGCAGAGTATTCACTTCCCGGTTATGTAATGTTTGAGAAAAGCCGAATAAATAAAAATGGAGGTGGCGTTTTATTTTATATCAAAGAAAGTCTTAACCCGACCCTCTTGTAAAAACCTCAAATTGTGAACGTCGACACATCTTTTGTGCTAATAAAGAATAATAAAGGTACAAAAATAATACTTGCATTAATATACAGACCTCCAGCTCAATCAGTGCAAACTGACCGAGAAATTTATGAACAATTTGCAGATGTAAGTAACTCACAAGATACCGTATTTTTTGGCGACTTTAATTTACCTGTGACCAAGTGGGGCGATACTCTTACTTCACACTCCGGACATGACTTGTATACAAACTTGCAAGAGAGTTCGCTTTATCAATTTGTTCGAACACCGACCCGTGGTAATAACGTTCTTGACATTGTACTTGCAACAAAAGAAGAATTAATAGAGAATTTGAATGTTGGTGATGAATTCAGTAACAGCGACCATCGTACGATAACTTTCACTTTAAACTTTACTAGTAACGAACCAAATAGTAGCATCGAAAAAGTCCCTAATTTCAAGAAAGCAAACTTTCTTAAACTTAGAGCTATGTTTAAAGAAACTGACTGGAGCTTTTTAATTAACAATAACGACATAAATACATCTTGGAAGTTATTCGAAACCACTTACCTAAAAGCAGTGCAAGACTGCATACCATCGAAAATACGGCGTCCAGGCCATAATAATAAGCCCAAATGGTGGAATAAAGATATTTCAAACTGCCTGCTTGCTAAAAAATTTGCTAATGATAGATTAAAATCCTCACAAAATGACGAAGAACGGGTGAAATTTGTAGAGCTACGACGCAAAGCCAAAAAGTTAATTAAGCAAAGTAAAAAGACCCTAAAGTTACATGAATCAAAGTAAAACAAACCCGAAAGAATTCTATAGTTATATCAGAAAGAAAAAAGTAGTTACTTCAACTGTTGGACCGGTAGTCGATGAAAATGGAGAATACACCAAAGACGAAGTACAAATGAGTAATGCCCTCAATACCTTCTTTGCATCAGTTTTTACAACAGAAGACCTCATTGATATCCCTACACCATCGCCGATTCAGATTGATAATTCAGATGTTCTAAGCAATATCACCGTTACAGAGAGAGAAGTATTGAATTGTTTAGATAAACTCAAGGTAAATAAAATGCCTGGACCTGATACAATCTCGCCTAGAGTTCTAAAGGAAGCTAAGGATGAGCTCTCCAAACCTGACATTACTATTCAATAAATCCTTGCAGTCTGGAACTATGCCTGATCAGTGGAAGATAGCCAACGTAACACCGATATTAAAAAAAGGCAGCAAATCCCTACCCAGTAACTATCGTCCAATTAGCTTAACCTCAGTTGTATGTAAAATGCTAGAAACGGTCATAAGAGACAGACTCGTAAATCACTTAGAGGAAAATAACATACTTAAAGATACTCGACACGGCTTTCGTAAAAAACGTTCCTGTTTAACAAACCTCTTAGACTTCTTCCACGATATCCTCAACCTCTACGATGAGAGTAAAGCTGTAGATATTATATATATACCTTGATTTTCAAAAGGCCTTTGACAAAGTTCCCCACAAACGTTTACTGCTAAAACTAAAAGCGCATGGAATACAAGACGGTGTGTTGAAATGGATAGAAAATTGGCTCAGCGACAGAAAGCAAAGAGTAGTCATAAACGGTAAGGCATCTAAATGGACCAATGTAAGTAGCGGGGTACCCCAGGGATCGGTACTAGGACCAATTCTCTTTCTAATTTACATCAACGACATAGATGAGGGTCTCACCTGTACAATCTCAAAATTTGCTGACGATACAAAAATTGCAAATAGCGTACTCTCAAAAGAACAAGTTGACAATATGCAACACAATCTAGATAAATTGTCACATTGGGCCCAAATTTGGCAAATGAGTTTCAATGCGGATAAATGTAAAGTACTACATATCGGATACCTAAATGAGAAAGCAAACTATTCGATGAATGGCACTCAGCTTAAGAATGTAAACAGAGAAACCGATCTGGGAGTAACAATATCGAGTAACCTAAAACCGAGTCAACAATGTTCAGAAGTTGTTAAGAAGGCAAACAAAATAATTGGCTTTATAGGCAGGTCATTTGAGCATAAATCCAAAGACGTTATCCTAACCCTTTACAATTCCTTAGTCCGCCCTCTTCTGGAATACTGCGTTCAATGCTGGTGCCCTTATTACCAAAAAGACATAAACAAGCTAGAACGAGTTCAACGTAGGGTTACCAAAATGGTACCTAGCCTAAAGAACAAACCATACGAAGAGCGTCTTAGAGAATTAAATCTATTTCCTTTAACCCTGTGCAGATTAAGAGGTGACTTAATTCAAGTGTTCAAAATCATCAAAGGCATCGACAATATGAACTGTAGTAAGTACTTCACTATCGACCAATCTAATTACACGCGGGGAAACGGTTGCAAAATTATTGGTAAATCTTTTAACTCGCACGAATCTAAGAATTTCTTCTTCAATCGAGTTGTCAACTTGTGGAATGGGCTTCCCCGAGACGTTATAGACTGCAGCACTGTTGATTCATTTAACCCTCTCCGACATATGACGCGATTTTGAGCCGATTAGGGATACTTTAAAGCCTTTGTTACCATCAGGGGTATTTAGAAACCTTTAGTTTAGTTACTTCAGCCTCTGAAGTTGTCTTTGAGTTAGCTGTGGGCAGAAAACTAATTTTGGAGAGGTATTTATAAGGGTGAGAGAACTATTTCTTATTGCAAATCTGGCAACCTCTGCGTCATATGAGTCTGAAGGGGTTAAACTCCGCCTAGACAAATATCTCGCATCAAACCCGCGACTGACTGCGTTTGTAAATGAATAACTTTATTTTATCCTCCCCTCAGTTACTAACCCATATGTCCCCTACTAACTTCCTAGTCCTGCCACGGACATTAGTTCCAGGCAGTAGTTCCCTTTCCAATGTTCCCTTACCCACTCTAAACCACTGTTTGGACACTTGATCCTCAGTGTTTTGGAGGACAAGCAGCCTAGAAGGGTCACTAGACCTGTTGTTGCTTGATTTCCTTTGTACTCCTTTGTACTTCGTACTCTCTCTCTCTCTCTCTCTCTCTCTCTCTCTCTCTCTCTCTCTCTCTCTCTCTCTCCTACAACTACATGCTTGGTATGAAGGAATATCAATTACTTAAATAACAGGCCGTGCTATCGAAATCAAAACTAGCACCGAATTCAAAAAATAGAAGTAGTAAGGTGCTATCATTTGGATGACTGATATATATGTTGGGATAATGGGTTATTTTGAGGATTATGAAAAGTGGATGTGGTTTGATCAGGTTGGAAGCAAGGAAGCGGAACAGGAATGATCATATACAGATAGTGGAATACCATAATTCCTGTTCATAAATTATATCCAATTACAAATTGGCACATGGAGAGGCGATTAATTCGTGGACACCCCCTTGGGAATCAAGGTGTCTGGAAATAGACAGATGCATGAGCGTCACAGATGGCAATGAGTTGGTGGGCAAACAGAAAATTTCGTTCTTCTACCACAATGTTTTCAGGTAACATGTATGGTCTTAACATTTCGCCTCTAATTTTAATTTAACTATTTCTGACTAACTTGTACCTTAATATGTCCCATGTATCTACTGCGTGTAGTGTCGTAAGAGCCGACTAAAAGTAGGATGACGTAAGCTTGGGCCACCGTTCATCCTATGTCATCCATTTCAGCCTCATTGTAGCTCCAGGACACCAGAGCGCCTAATCCAGTTTCTGGAATGGTTGCTTTTGCCCTGAAGGGCTGCCTTATGGCCTTTGGGAGGGTTCCATGCTTGCATAGAATTGTAAACTTATACTTAAGTAACTCTCTCTCTCTGCTATGCATATATAATTATACAGTATATAATTATATATATATATATATATATATATATATATATATATATATACCGGTATATATATATATATATATATATATATATATATATATACCGGTATATATATATGTGTGTGTGTGTGTGTGTTGGGGGTAGGGAGAAATGCGGATGGTTGAATGGATCGATAGATGATGGGTATTGACATACTTACTTTATATTCAATCTTAATTATATTGTAGCGCAAAACAAACGCTAAATTACTATTTATGCTGCATTTTACAGAAAAGTGCCTCACTAAAATAATGTTGAAGCAATAGTGTTGACTTGCATTACAATAACATGTACATTAGTTATCAAGCTGCATGACCACATCCACCCATCATCATCATCCACAGTTCAACACAATGTCCCAATACTACAGTCAATCATCAAATACCTCATGTTTTTATTCATATAATAACACATCCATTCTATTGATTGTCAATTATACCAGTTTCTTTCTTCATATCGAAAATGTCGTTGGGGACAGATAGATAGATTGATATATATACATATATATACTGTATATATATATATATATATATATATATATATATATATATATATATATATATATATATATATATATATATATATATACAGAGAGAGAAAGAGAATCACAAAGACACGTAATTAATACATTTCTTGTACTCGATAGGAAAATGAATCACGGAGCTGCAAGCTTTCGTCTGTGTTCCAAGATATCTTCTTGCAGATAGAGATGAAAGGGTGGGAGTCACTTTATCTCTCCTAACCCTTGACAGTTTCCAATTAGTATGACAACAATAAATATATCTTTAACATTAATTCCTTCGTTTCCAGAACATATCTCTCTCCTCTCCAGTTGGATATGTTGCCAAGTGTTTTTATTTTTGTTGTTCTATGTGGATAAAGGAGACAAAAGGCAAAACTGCCTGTGACGAGTGCCTCACCCAGAGTTGAAAGAGTGACAGGGACAAAATCAAGGAATGTTCGAGCCAAAATGTCTGGACACACGGAGTTTGAATCAATTTAAGTCATAGGATGACGGAAAGATGGATTCAGAGAGAGAGTTCCAGAGCTCAGCTGTTGAATAGAAGAAAGATTGGGAGTATCGTTTCCCTCTTGAGTTGGAGAGTTGCACAGAGTTGGGGTGGGATACGGGTACTACATACGCTACGTAGAGGAGGTGGTATACACTGAGAGAGCTCTGTGGAACACTGATTATTGTAGTAGCGATAGAATAGCGAGAGAGATGCAATATTGCGGCGAAGAGAGAGAGATTGCAGAGAGTCGGTGAGTTGACGGGAGTTAATGATACGAAAGACTTTCCTTTCTACTTTGTCTAGAAGTGCTATGTGAGAGGATTCTCCTCACACATGTGAACAATACTCAATACTATGTACAGAGCAAAAAGCTATGAGGGGGAAAGAACCGCTTGAGGCGGTTGAGCACTCCCAGCTTCTGGGAGTGCTTCCAGGAGAGAGCACAAGAAAAAGATGCACCGAAAATACTAAGAGAAGATGAAGGGATGATTTTTGTATTGTTGAAGTATAAGGGATAGCCCTTTGGGAGTTCATGACCGACCGGTAGATAGATGGAAAAATGGGGTTTTGGAAGCATTAAAGGCAAAAAGGTTTTCTCTACCCCAATTGGAAATGGAAGTTAGATCAGAAGATAAGTGTTGTATGGCTTCATTACGTTTGTTTTTGAATGATTTTTTGCTGGGGCTTTCTGGAAAACTAATTGAATAGGATAAGGTAGAGTCGTCTGCATATGCATGGATAGGACTGGAGGTACAGTTGAGAAGATCATTTATGAAACTTAGAAAGAGAATTGGAGATACGACAGAACCCTGAGGAACACCGGAGTTGATAGGATGAGGAAATGAACCCATACTGGCGATCGATGAGTAGATTATGAGAAGAGAAATGCTAAAGAAATTTGGAAGTAAGAATAGTTTTTAAAAGTTTAGCGATACAAGAGATGAGAGCAATTGCATGATAGTTGGAGGGGTGAGAGCGGTCACACTTCTTTGGGACAGGTTGAATGAGAGCAAACTTCCAGCAAGAAGGAAAGACATTAGAGGAGAGACAGAGACAGAGGAATTTGCCTAGGCAAGGAGTCAGCACGGAAGCACAGTTTTTTTGTACAATAGGAGGAACACCATCCGGACCGTACACCTTCTTAGTATTAAGCCCAGAGAGGGTAGAAAGTACATCTTTAGAAGATATTAGGATATTAGGCATAAGTAGGAGAGACGGGGGTTGGAGAGGGAGGAATTGCACCGGAATCATCCAAGGAGGAGTTTCTAGCGAAAGTTTGAGCCATCAGAGTGGAAAACATGAGGGAAAGACAAGGAAGACAAAATTGTTGGATAGGTTTTTGGCTAGATACCAGAAAGCTTGGGAAGAGCTAGCGTTGGATAGTTCAGTGCATTTATTATTGTTGAAAGAGTGTTTGGCGAGTCGAAGAACAGATTTGGCTTGATTCCGGGCAGAAACATATGAAGAATGAGATTCTTGAGTTTTAAGGCACCGGTACCGTTTGAATGCTTCCTCCTTTTTGCGGACAGCAGTAGAACAAGCGTGATTAAACCAAAAATTTCATGCATTATTCTGAGAGAAAGAAAATGGAATGTATACCTCCATGCCCGATAGGATTACCTCGATAATGTGTTCAGCACTCTCCGAGGGTCCCCGGCCACGGAAGCAAAAATCATTCCATGAGAAGTGAAAGAAATACTGCCAAAGAGCCTCCCAGTCGGCAACGCCGCCGGCTGTGAGGATTGGTTGGCCGTACTGGAGAGATAGGACAGGTGACAGAGATAAGTTTATGGAAGGAGGAGCCCAAAGGAGAGAAAGGATCGACAGTATAAACGGAAATATTAGAAGTTTGAAACACGTCTAGAATGGTGGGCCGATCTCCAAAGTGATCAGGGATATGGGTGGGTTGCCGAACCAATAGCTCTAGGTCAATTAGGATAGAAAATAAGTAGGCTTGTTCACCAGATTGGTCAGTAGAATGAGAAGAGAGCCATTGGCGGTGGTGAACGTTGAAGTCTAAGATGGAGATTTATGATAAAGGAAAAATGGATAGAATGGGTTTCACTTTAGAGTTTAGATAGTCAAAGAATTTGGGAAAGTCGGTAGAGTTAGGGGAAAGATAGACAGCACAGAAATATTTAGTATGAGAATGACAGGATAGTTTGAGCCATAAAGTTGAGAATTAGGAGGAACCCCCCCCCCCCTGGGGACTCTGAGACTGGGCTATTGTTCACCATTATAACAAAATAATGTGAAAGAAGGAAGTGTGGTGTGCAAGTTTAGTGTAGTGAAGTAGATAGGAGGAGGTGTCTGTGAGAGTTAGCTCTCACAGTGTAAGTGAGGCACAAATAAAATTAGTAAGAGAGGCCAAGCAAATGAAACAGGAGTTCCAGCAACTCCTTATTGAATGCCTATAGCCTCTCCTGGGTCTAGCCCTGTTCGATTGGTGCCTACAATCTCCCAATCTACTTATTGTATATTTCACATCTGTTTTTGAGGTGTCGATATGTTCGCGCAATCCATATTTACCATGGTTATCAAATAATTACTTGCATTGCAGATATTTTCACTACAATAAACTATTTTATGTCGTTTTTTTGCGTATCAATTCTTCTAATGAAAGCATCCACATCTATTCCTTAGGTGTAACGATGCTTGCCCTGACTGCCATCCATGACTACCATGGCTATGTCTTGTTCAACTGGCTGTACGGAGTGATGCTGGGAGGGGCTCACTACAGCTTCCAGATGCTCACCCTTGAGAAGGTCCGGGCACGACACTTTTCTCGGGCTTGGGGCTTCATACAGGGCGCCACCGCACTGCCGGTGCTCATTGGCATTCCGGTCACAGGTTCGTTACTTAATAAGTATGCATGGATGTTGGTCTCAATGTAGTTGTGTATGGGAGTAAATATATAGATACTGTAGTAAGTTGATTTGAGTTTAGTGTAGAGATTTCCTGAAATAGCAATACTATTTTCAAGGTATATTATCTGAGAAGTATTCTAAAATGTAGTTCTAATGTACTATCATTATAATGCATATTGAATTAAGTACAAAGTAGATTAGTGTCTTAACCTTGATTTTTCTCTCTAACAATTGTACTGTAAGTTAGAATGTATTGTAAATTTAGATGATAATAAAACTAACAAATGTGCTTCGGAGACGAGACTGAACATAGAGCTCCAAGAAAAGTACAACCTCTTAATGTTCCTTTACGTTAACCTTAAGTAGGAATAACTACAAACGTAGTCATTCGTATTTTCTCAATTCCAGGATATATAAATGAGAGAAATCCCAAAACGGGGTACTTCCTGGCCAGCGCGTTCCTGTTGTCCGGAGCCACATGCCTCTTCCTCCTCAACTATTACAAGGAACAGATGACCAAACAGCATGACACCAGCGTCTCCTTCACCACCGTTGATTCCCACCTGGCGCACGACCCTCCATACGCGCTGCCGATAGAGAACGGGCGGAACGGTGGTGGCAGTAGTGCTAGTCGGGATTGTGGTGGGAGTAGAGATTGTGGGGGGAGTAGAGATTGTGGTAGTAGTAGTGTGGGTAGTATTAGTAGGGAAGGGAGTAAAAATATGCTTGGAATTAATCCAGCGCCGGTTTGTACGTGTGGTGCCGATTCTATTGCGCCTATGCCGCCGCCGCTAAGCCCTGTTGACACCACCAGCCAAAATAAGAACCAGCCTCTGAGTAAGTTGGGGAAGACTATCTCTTTTGCCACTTCTGTTGACGTGATGGAGCCCAGACTAAAACCAGAACTCTTAACATGCATTTCCGAAGAAGGCATTTATTATGATTATATGATGGATTGCATGACATCCTGTCGCCACGATAACCACTACTACCATGAGTGCGGGGATAATCTTGATTGTGGTGCTGAGGATGAGGACGAGAATGAGAGATCAAAAGTGCTCACAAATCCAAGGAGCCCAGCAAGGATACCGCTCCACCTTGCCGGGCGGAAGCTGCGGCAGGCGAGTAATGTCAGTTTTAGCGAACCCGAGGGCCTTGCTCGACTGGGACAGAGCAGGTGTGGGGGTTCAGGAGGGGTCAGGACACACCCACATCACGCCCATGAATACGGCAGCCCACCTGTACCCCTCCCTCGTGCGCCCATTCTTCGGCAGCATCCCCCACCGTCACGGCCAAAGCGAAACATTACAGTGATTGAAAATATGACCACGTCAGTATGAGATCCGATGAAGACTATGTGTGTTAAGGGGAGGCAGACCGTTTTTCTGGACCCCCTTTTCCCTAATGTTTAGCCCCACTAGTTTTGAGATTATAAGACGTTCGGCCCATTAGTTTGCCGATTTTAACACCTTTCGCCTCATTTTGTTGTCAATTTTAAGACCTTTCGTGCCATTTAGGTGTCAATTATTTTCTGGCGAGAGATAGAGAGCCTGCAATTTTAAGAGGAATCGGCCTTCGGCCGGGAAATTTTTCTACCGAAAAATGTACACATTTTTCTTGAAGGGGGGTCTAGGGGGTGTTTTTCTAAGCTTGATGGAGGTCTAGGGAGGAAACTAAAAGAATATATGAATAAATTAATTAATAGACCAAACAAATGGCCAGTCTCCCCTTAATTATTGATTGTTTCCTAATTTGAATATCAGCAAGAGGTAGCTCTTTTGTAAATATTTGTTTCCAATTTTGTTCATGATCATCTCCATCCCATTTATTTTATTCATTCCTCTTACAGTATTTTACTTTTATCTTCCAGGCTTCATCTTTTTATATGATTTTTGTTCACAAGGAAAATGTTTGTACGTAATTTATTAGTTTAATGGAACTCTACATTATCTTTTATCTGTGTTAAGGTTTGCTATTCCTAGTAATTAGTGGCATTTTCGTTTATTTTCATTCCTCTGGTTGTAGTTAAGAATATACAGTAATTATGATTAAACAACTTCCATGTCCCTTTCCAAAATATTTAAGGTATAATGATTAGATGATGGGGAAACAAGCATTTGAAAACATTACCTGTCAGTAATTATAGATAAATAATGCCATCGCTTTAACGTAACATGCATTTACCTTTAATGATCAAATAATGCAATCTTGTGATTATATATACAGAATAATAAATAAATATTTATGTATTTATTTATTTATCATATGTTTATATTATCTTGCAATAAGACAGTGACATTCAAATCTTGCATGTTTACCTATCATATAGAAATTCTAAACTAGTGGCCCAAAATCTTGAAATGTCATAATAAATGTCGATAATAGGGCAAAATTATCAGATATTCATATTCTGCATGAAATAGTTTGTTGAAAGTATTTGTTGGATATCGCCTTAAAGTATATTGTTGTTCTGTGTTTCCTATCATCTGATCATATTACCTTTATGGTATAATTCAAGACTAGTGTCGCAGCTTGATTTTATATAACATATGTTTATGTTATGTTTTCGGCTTTATAATAACCCCAAAACCTTACTTAACAACTAGGAGTACAGGAGATTTTTTAGGAAAGTTACATTAGGATGTTACATTACATGGTTCGGCCCTATGGAACGTACGGAAAGCGAGAGAATGACTAAGAGGGTGTACGAGAGCGAGGTGGAAGGACAGAGAGGGAAAGGTAGACCGAGGGAGAGGTGGAAGGATGGAGTGAGGAAGTATATGGATGAAGGCAGTGATGGTTGGGAGGAGGGGCGTCGACTGACTGGGGACAGTTCGTTCGTGGCCACCCCTTCGGGGATCACGGCGTCGGGCAATAGATAGAGATAGATAGACATTAGGATTTTGGGTTATTCTAAAGATAAAAAATACAAAAATTAAAACGTAAAATAAGGCTGTGTGTCTAGCCTTGGGTGATAACACATATTTTGACGGAAAGGGGATCCTCTGTCTAATAAGTGCTTGCCATATTATGAGTAAAATTTATGGACCACATTTATCCACTATAAGTACTCATTAAATACTCATTGTTGAATTAGGTTAACTTATAAAGATGCTTAGCAGATAAGTAGAAACATAACCATAATAATAAAATACGTATAAATTTAGTTTGAAGTGTAAATCTGATGTGCAATTTTCTGAGGTCAGTATACCTGTACGATACCTGTATAATAATAAATATTTGTAGCCGATATACAAGTTGTTTATAGCGTAAAAGGATAATGTAAATCACTTAACCTCAATAACACCAAAATCGCCGCTGCATTAACACTTCTTTGGTCCGATGTCTTAAGGGTTGTAGGATATTCTGTGTTATTATTATTGAGGATTTTGGTTAATTTTACCATTTTGAGCCATGTCCCCTAGTTTTTCCCCTAGGCTAACAAAAATGCCCTCCCAGACTTCCTTCAAACTAAAAAATACCCACCCAGACCCTCTACAAGCTAAATTTGTACATTATTCGATGAAATAATGTTTCGGCCATAGGGCGATTTCTTTTAAGTTGCAGGCTCGCTATCTCTTGCCCAGATCTAAATGGACACCTGAATGAGGTGAAGTGTCCGATTATCGCCACACTAATGGGATAAAACGTCTTAAAATCTCCAAACTAATCGAGCAAAACATGGGAGCCCCAAAAAGACCTCCCTCGGACCGAATAGAGTTAAATGTCACTAATTTCCATAAAACTCACAATTACAACTACCCTAACCATTACACTAACCTAAATAATAATGGAGACCTGAAATGTAATGTAACTTAATAATTGGTGAAGTGCCTCTTGTGAATGTGTACTATTGTCTATTCATCATTACGGGACTAGAAACCCCAAACATCAAGCTATCGTAACTCAAAAGGGGCCATATAGGTAGAGTCAAACAGTAATGTGAAATGTGGCTGATCCATAATGACAAGTGGATCAATTTGGTGGAAGAGAAACACAGGAACGAGCTTGAATTGTTTATTTCTATTACGTTTCGGTCTATGCAGAACCCATATTCAGTCTCTCTGAAGATGGTTCTGCGTAGCCCTAAACGTAAGAGAAATAAAGAATTCAAGCTCTTTCCTGTGTTTCCCTTCCACCAAATTTTTCCAGTAATGTGAACCTTTGCAGCCCGTTTACTCCAGCCCTCCCTGAGTTTCATGAGGGGTGGGGTCACAGTTTCTGGATGGGTCTTAAGGGGGGTGACCTGCTTTTTTCTCCTTTTCTCTCTTTCTCTGGCTTGTATCCATTCGGCCCCATTCAGCCAACTATTTTAAGACATTTATCCCCATCCAGGTGTCGATTTCTTCCTGGCGAGCGATAGCAAGCCAGCATTGTATGGAGAAATCCGGCTTCGCCGGAGAAATTTTTCTGCCGAAAAATGTACAAATTAAGCCTGCTGTCAATTTTTATTTTAAATAAATATACTGGCTCGCTACCGGTCGCCTCACCAGGAAAAAATCGACACCTGGATAGGGATAAACGTCTTAAAAGAGTAGGCTGAATGGGGCTGAATGGATACAACCCAGATAGAGAGGGAGAGAAAGAAGAAAATAAACGAGATGGGCCCCCTTACTGATAATTAGACTGAGGATGTATACGTGAATTTGAATGCAGTGGTGACTAGTATATTGTTGACAGTTAAGGCCTCATACACTTAACCCCTTCAGGATAAGATGGTGCATTTATTTATCATATTCTGATTATTATTAGACGATTTTATGCAGTTTAGGAAAGATTTCTAGGAGTCAAAGGGGTAAAAACTATATTAACACTATGCCTCCTAAAATCCTCTCCTAAGCTGAACAAAATCGCCCAATGATATCCAAATGAGAATATAACGTGTCCTCAAATACTGAAGGAGTTAACTATTTCAGTCTGATCACAACATTGGCTTTTATTACACCTGCCACCAGATGATTTTATTCAGCTTAGCAAAGACTATTTTAATTAGAGTAATAATAACTCTTAACATTTAACAGAAATTTGAAAACGCTTTATGAGGAGGAGCACTTTATTGACAACGTTTCGCTGAAACCTGATGAATCCTTAAGCGAAAGGTTGTTAACCCGAGAACTGCGCCGAGACTCTTGAGAGGTTTTACTGGGCGAAGGCGACGGGACTCTTAAGATCCAAGGCCTAAAAAGAGCCTTTTAAAAGATCCCAGTGGCACTCAAAACAAAGAAATATGTGATTAAGAGAGATAATTCCCCTCCATTCCCTCTATCACTCCTCCACATGTGTCAAACCCCCATTCCCCTCCCTTCCCCTCCTTCAATTATCACCTATTTTTCCTCTTATCCCCTTGTTTATCAGTTTATTTACCACGCCAATATCTCCCACCCGGTTTCAAGGTCATCTGGGACGCATATAGAGATCGTGGCAAGAGAGAGATAGCACTAGCAAGACATCACTCTGGCTTCAGGCCTCGAAGGGGGAGGGTGTATGTCTCTTGCGCCTCTCACCTCATGACTGGAGGGTCGGCAATAATTCGTCTTTTTCACCCCCCAAATACTATTCCCACTTGTTTTATTGCTGTTACATGTTAATATCTTCATATTAAACGTAAAATAGGCGCATATGAATAAATAATAATGATATTTATCGGATAATGACGATTTTAGGCGGGAATGAACCAAATTATGCTCGCTTGGCGGGCACTTTCAAATACCAATGGCGCGCGCTTGCCGGGTTAATAAAGTGCTCCTCCTCAAACAGTGTTAAGAAAGTACTTGCCACCATTAACTCTATGACTTTAAAGAATTTTCCTAATCTAGATATAATCCTCTAGTGGTAGCTTGAAAAAATAAAGGAAGTCGTGATCTGAATGAAAATGGCTAAGATTGCAATAAGTTAGGTTAAATGGAAGTAGAGCAGTGATAGACCGAATGAGAGGTGGAAGGATGGAGTGAGGAAGTACATGAACGAAGGCGGTGCTGGTTGGGGGGAGGGGCGTCGACTGACTGGGGACAGAGGTGCATGGGGGCGGTTCGTTCGTGGCCACCCCTTCGAGGATCACGGCGTCAGGCAATAGATAGATAGATAGCAGTGATTTGTTGTGATGAAATATCGTCACAACAAAGTTCTGTCAGATACAGTTACTCTCAATGTAAAAATGAGCATGAGACCAGCATGAGTTGAACATTGCCTTTGGAGGTGTCGTTGCCTCCATGAATTTGACCCTCTCCTCAATTTGATGTAAATATAGTGTGATTGATTCACAAGAAAAAATGTATTACAAATATTAATTGGTTATTTAAAATAACTATTTTTTTAACGATCTACACTCCTAATTCTAGTGTACTATATTTCCTTCCATGCATAAAATCACGGAACTGAAAAAAAAATGGTAACAAAAATATGGTATACTATGTAATGTAGTCTGAGAGTTTCGTCCCTGAATGACTTTTTGATAAAAAAAATGCCTTAATATTTCTCCATAAAGTTATCAAATTTTGCTCTTGTGGTAACCCAACTGCTGATTAATGTGTAAAAGGGAATAGTTAGCCAGTTAATCATACTAATTAATGGAGTGATAGGTTATGACTGACGTGCCAAGTTAAGTTTTGTCTACACCACAGCAATACCACAATCTGGAAGGGACCAACGAGAGCAGAAGTGGGAGAGCGACTGGCCTATACAATAGAATGATTGAGTGAGGTGATGCATATTGGCAGGCAGCGGTGGTTTGGTCATGTAGAGAGAATGGATGAGGATGACTGGGTGAAGGGTGGACACGAAATGGAAGGATGACACTGCGTAGATCCAGGAAATCTTCAGGGTTAGGGGACTTAACAAGGGATGCTGCAGAAGGCATCTGACCATCAGGTGACCAATGGATATGTGTTACAAAATGTTAATGAGATGCCTTTTAGTCAACTCAAACATCAAATATTGTAAAACATTTTTAAAATATGAAAAACCGCCTTGGTGGTGTAATGGTTAAGGTGTCTAAAAATCTGTGTGTGATAACCCGGGTTCGAATCCTGGTGGATCACATGTATGCTTTCATTAATTTCATTGGAGGTGTTTGGTGTTGTGGTGAAATTAATACAAAATAGAAAGTCAGACAATCTATGTACAATATGTGACTAAATTGATAAATGCTGTGATTTGACATGCCATTTGAAAGTGACTGTATCTACTGTATATAGTATTATAAAGAGACTCGGCTACACTATTTTAGACTATGATCGAGCGTAACTTGGTATACTCAAATCACCCGTTAAGCTATTTTAGCATCAAGGAAAACTATTTATATGTATATATAATAATGTACATAGTGTTACCCGTATTTTTGATAATGCCTCAACTGTATGGCTCACACGCGCGGCATCGCTGTGATACAAAACAAAAAACATTCACGCATTTATTTTAAGGGAGCCGTCCTCGCTTTTTTCTCTTTCTCTCCTTTTCTCTCTATCTTTGACTTATATCCATTTGGCCCCATTCAGCCTACTGTTTTAAGACATTTACCCCCATCCAGGTGTCAATATTTTCCTGGCGAGCGGTAGCGAGCCAGCATCAAGCATCAAGCTAAATTTGTAAATTTTTCGATAGAAAAATTTCTCCGGCGAAGCCGGATTTCTCCATACAATGCTGGCTCGCTATCGCTCGCCAGGAAGAAATTGACACCTGGATGGGGATAAACGTCTTAAAACAGTTGGCTGAATGGATACAAGCCGCGGAAAGAGAGAAAAGGAGAGAAAGATAAAAAAAGCCGATGACCCCCCTTAAGTAACCAGCACTCAAATTGTCAGTGCATTAATGTTCCCAATTGTATTATAAATCCCCATATAAGAACACTGCAATGAAGCACCCACCTTATAGTAAGTATCATAGCTATATAGGTGAAGTAAAGTCAATTGAGTTATGCATGTATGTGTTACTTCTCCATTTATTTTCCTTAAAAACAAGCAGCCTTGTCAGGATCAGTCAGTCTGTTGATGTTCGCATTCCTTTGTATATTTCTTTATACCATACATTTGTATACTAATATAATTTAAAATCCTGAACCTTATAGAGATTATCTTGTATATAAAGTTTACTTATTATGGTTACCTAAGGTTATTAATTATATAGTTGGTGACTTTAAAGGTGAACTAGAGGGATGACAGACAAAACTAAGTTTACTACAGGGTCATAACTTGGCATGAATATACTGTAATATGTATATGGGTAATATTGATATAATTCCATTAAACTCCACAAAATAATACTAGTTTATAACGCCGTTGGCATCCTCGGCCGTCTGTTGGGAGAGTAACAGCTGATTCCCGTGACGACATTGTAAACAATGGGATATTTCGCCCCCCATCACACACGCTCGTGGACAGGTCTGTTTTTCTTAATTAGTACCTTTCAATTCAATACTCAAGCTCTGCAAAACATCGAACAACGTCCTGAAGATGTGGTGCACATCAAGAAATAATCCCAGCTCGCCAACAATAACCATACAGGCAGTGTTTATGAGTGTTTAGCCTGGTTCAGAGTCGAGGGAGGTCGCTTCTAAGGCCTATTTCTTAATGATATCGTTTTCTGTTCAATTTATATATCGCAGTCCCTTGACCATACAGTGGTGAAGCCAAATGTTGAGCTGTAAACATGCATACAAATTATAAGAGTTTCTCACATAAAAAAAAAACACAGATTCACCCATTTCCCATGTCGAGAATTCCCGCCATTGGCTACAGTGACGTCATGGTAAACACGCCATTTCGCGCCACATAAAATAGCTTAGATAAGCTATATTTCTATATTGTTAAAACAAATTGATGAAAGTTCTTCAGTATCATATACCTAAAACCAAGCAGATCCCAATGGACATAGTAGTTTGAATAGGTTTCATCCCTGGAATCCACCTTTAATACAGTGGCGACTTCAATGTTGATTACGGTAGCACCACTTGTCATAATTAGGCTACTCCCTGTAAAAAAAGTCAATCCCCGAAGTGAAGTAAGGAATACACTTTTCCCAACCAAGAATCGAAGTTTGAGCTCTCTAATTGTGAACCACAGGTGATGTATAGTTACAAACTTACAATCCATAACTTCAGTAACCCATGGCTGGTTGGAGGTTGAAGCTATAGTTGAAGGTGGTGAGGCAAGCAGACAGGCTAGTTCAGGGCCCCATTTTGGAAGTCCTTTCTGGTGGACACGGTTAGCAGGAGGCGGAGGTAATGATATGTAACCACTAAAATACCAAAATGTTAGCATCATATTCGTCGCATCTTAGGAGAAAGAGGAGGACCAGGGTAATCACAAACATTTATATTATCAACGTATTTAGATTTCTCAAAAGTCATCATCAGATTCTAAAAATTGAAATAAACAATATCTTAGTATTTTTTTTCCCTAAAAGTATGTACATTTAAGAAGTAAGACACTAATTGCCTAATATTTAGTTGTACACCAAAAATATATGACATACTGTAGATTTCAATTACTAAACAAATATATAAAATACGACGTCACTCTTGGAGTATCAACTTACAAGGAGTTAAAATATACAATTATTATGCATTAGATTTATTTTATAAAAAACACTCGGGGATTATCAGACAATGAAATTATCAACGATTAAAATATGTAAAGGGTGTTATATAGGGTGTGTTGGTTCAGGAGTAATTTATCGAGAGGCCTTCCCTAGTGGTTAAGGCCCCATTAATTGCTCTTTCCATTCACATATGCATAGCCTACGTGAGTTTCAGTTGGGATGTGTGTACATGCTTAGATTGATATGCAGGATTCGAAGTTGCATAATAAATCGTAGGCAGTGTCCACCATTCTTTAACTGCCTTCGTGGTGTAATGCATGAGGTGTTGATGTTCGGTGTGAGCGTCCTGGGTTCGAATCCACGGACTGCCACATGTGTTTGTAATATTTCATTAATCGATTTTAGGAGTAGAGTTGGTTGTTGGATAGAACATAATAATATAGGTTTATGCGCTTTGATGTAGAGAGATTCAAGAATCCTTAGGTATTCTGCAGGACAACTGTCAAGTATTTTATAATTATCTGATGTAGGAATTACGTTACACAGTGATCACTTACTAAGGATTGTGGAGGTGTATGAAGCCTCTGACCCATTCTACTGGAGTGACCTCTGTGCTCGTCAACACAGACTTTGTAGGTGCGTACAGTGCTACCAACATACCCTTCCTGGCAGCTAGGACAAGTAAAACAATACACGACTGACGAGCGCCAGTCACACGGCATACGATCCTTGAAATAAATAAAAAATCGAATCATAAAGGAGTTAATGAGAATGAAATAAGCTGATATATATTTGAGGATACACTTTTGTTAAATTATTGCTGTATCTTATTTGATACTTCTGCTAAGTGCGATAGCTTTAAATACATTACTTCTTTATTTACTGTTGGGATTGGAAGTTTTGGCTGATATATATTGACTAAAAATGTATTTACAGGCGAGTCAAACACATTAACAATGTAGCCATTATTTACAATATATTTCCTTAAGAATACGATTTCTTGGTGAAATAATATAAATGAAGAAGTTAATGAATAAGGTCTGTATGAAAGAGTCTTGACTTCATTTACTTTGGCCTAAAAAAGTCGGCTTTCGACAAATTTAAAATCAAAATCTACCGTTACATTTTGTTATTATTAAATCGAAAAAAGGTAATTTTTAATCATATTCCGTTTCCATGGTAAAAAGTGATGTTCCTGTGTTTGTTAATGAACTCAAACAAAATTGTGGCATGATTTTTCTCTTTTCAAATAACTAGGGTATCATCAACGTATCTGCGATATATTACTGGTTTAGAGCTACTGGGACACATTTCGAGTCACATTTTTTATGGTAACAAAGAAATATATTAGAAAAACGACGCAAAACTTGATCGCATTGACATACCATCTATTTGCTTGAATATTTTCCCATTAAAAGTTAAAATAACATTTTGAGCACAATGTAAAAGCAAACCTGCAAATATCTTCCATGACATAGGCTACCCATGAATACATCAACTCCATCATACACCAGGTCAGCAAAGATTTTAATATTTTCTTTGACAGGAATATTAGTAAATAATGACTGAATACCATAGTTACACATAGAATACGATTCAGGTATGTTACACGTTGACAAATACTCAGTTAGACCATGTACATTTTTAAATGTGTATTCGTTATGGTGAAAGGATTCACTATGGGAACTAAAAATGTGTCTATTTTAGATGTTGCAGTGTTATAGGCAGCCATTATCGGGCGGAGAGGTACAGTAGCCGTGTGTAGTTTGTCATATCTGATTTGGAGATGTGTCGAATAGTATAATTTTCGAAACAAGGCCCAGGTAACCCAAAAGGCTTCAGCATTTTATTTTATTTTTTATTTGCTTTATTGAGGATGTAGTACTACATGTGGGAAAGGCTTTGCACATTCCGCATTGACTGAACAGTAAATCAATGAGTGTTCAATTATATAAATGAACTTGATAACACCCAGTATGCTATCGGTAATTTTGTTCTTTATAAATGCATTATTCAATAAAGCATAGGGTTTTCTGCCTTAGCATTGTGGATTATTGCTGTACAAGACACCTAAACCAGCCTGTGTTTGCTCGCCATGCCTCTATTCATCTTTGGCTTTAACCAGCCACTATTGATATATATATATATTATGAACTATTGTGCCTATATTATTTCCAATCCTTAATGAGTATCACATACTTTGAAAGAACATTACTGAGTCTATATAAAGCTGAAGACATGTCTATTAATGTGTTCAGTGTCTAACCCCTGTGGCGTATTGGTTGAGCGCTTGGCTCACAACCAAGAGGAATTGTGACGTCCCTTCTGGAGTAATAATCTTTAATAAAATATCAAAGATTATTGTTGATTATAATACTTTACCTGTGGTTTATAATCTCAAGGCTCAAAGTTGGAATTTTGATTGAGGCAAAGAGTGTATGTTCAGCACTTATAAGTTTCGGGCTGTAAGAACGTTCAAGCTTAGGTCTAGATTTATATTTAGTAGAAATACAAAAATATGTGCGCTTGTGATGGATGATAATTATGATGGATTTGATTTGATATACTCAAGTGTACTACAAACGTATTTTAGGTATTTATTAAGCTTAAAATCGATATCTTCAGCTCGAAATTCGCAAGTGATCAAATGTCGACTTCAATGCCATGAACCTACGAACCCAATCTGATATCCTAACTGATATGGCAACCAGAGGACTCAACCAGTAGACCATGTCAACCAGTAGCTATTAACTAATTCGACCATTACTGTTATGTTATGTTATGTTAGGTCAATTTTGCTTAGTACTACTGTATATATTGGGTCTAGTTTGTTAGACCCTGGTTGATTTGGCAATGATTAACTCTTTCTGTACCGGCGACGTATTTTACATTTTATTTTAGCTACAATTAGCCTTTTTGTGCAGTTTAAGGAGGATCTGTGGTAATATGTAGGGTTAAGTGCGATAGTTCGAAGCCGGTCAGTTGCTGGAGGCCTTTTTTAAACTGCATAAAATCGTCTAATAGTAGCCACAATACAGTTAAAAGGACGGCACCGGTACAGAAGGGGTTAAGATCTATTGGTTGAAGTGGTCTACTGGTGGCAATCGTTAACCCCTTCTGTACCGACATATATTGGTTGAAGTGGTCTACTGGTGGCAATCGTTAACCCATTCTGTACCGACATATATTGGTTGAAGTGGTCTACTGGTGGCAATCGTTAACCCATTCTGTACCGACATATATTGGTTGAAGTGGTCTACTGGTGGCAATCGTTAACCCATTCTGTACCGACATATATTGGTTGAAGTGGTCTACTGGTGACAATCGTTAACCCATTCTGTACCGACATATATTGGTTGAAGTGGTCTACTGGTGACAATCGTTAACCCATTCTGTACCGACATATATTGGTTGAAGTGGTCTACTGGTGGCAATCGTTAACCCATTCTGTACCGACATCGCCTTTTTACTTTATCTTGGCTACTATTTGACGATTTTATTCAGTTTCAAAACGGCCTCCAGCAATTAACAGGCTTCGAACTATCTCACTTAACCTTTTTGGCTACCACAGATCCCTCTTAAACTGCACAAAATCGTCTAAATATAGCTAGACTAAAACTTCAAAGACATCGTCGGTACAGAAGGGGTTAAGAGCTACCGGTTGAAGTATACGGTCTACTGGTGGAGTTTTCAGTGAGCCCCCTAACTTGTATATGTATGTGAATAGTCTACATAATAGCTGTGTGTGTACATAGTGAGAATGGCCTACGTATTAGTTTAAGGGAGCCTACCTCGTTTTTTTTTCTCTTCCTCTCCCTCTCTCTTTGGCTTGTATCCATTCGGCCCCATTCAGCCTACTGTTTTAAGACGTTTACCCCCATTCAGGTGTCAATATTTTCCTGGCGAGCGGTAGCAAGCCAGCATATATATATTTTTGTTTTAACAGCAAGCTAAATTTGTAAGTTTTTCGATAGAAAAATTTCTCCAACAAAGCCGGATTTCTCCATACAATGCTGGCTCGCTATCGCTCGCCAGGAAGAAATCGACACCTGGATGGGGATAAACGTCTTAAAACAGTTGGTTGAATGGGGCCGAATGGATACAAACCAGGGAAAGAGAGAAAACGAGATAAAGATAAAAAAAAAAAAAAACGGTGACCCTCCTTAATGAGTAGTGTTATGACGGGCATTTTAGATACTGCATTGCGGAATATACTGGAAAAGAACAAGCCTTTACCCAATAATAGTTTAGTTGCCAGGCTCACAGGTTACACTCAGATCCAGTTTAAAAAGATGAATCACACTAGCAAGTTTTTTTTTTTTTTTTTTGGGGGGGGGGGGGGATGAGCAATTTTGTATTGTCAGTTTAGTAATTAAAGTTTTCATGTAATTCAGCCAGCTAAAATATTGATAAAATCATTCTCAATTTTATTCATAATGACGCGTCTAGACATCTTGACCCCCAACCTCAAAAAAGACTTAAGGGGGGTTACCTGTTTTTGTTCTCTCCTTTGCTCTCTTTCTCTAGCTTGTATCCATTCGGCCCCATTCAGCCTACTGTTTTCAGACGTTTATCCCCAACTAGGTGTCGATTTCGTCCTGGCGAGCGATAGCGAACCAGCATTATATGGAGAAATCCGGCTGCGCCGAAGAATTTTTTCTATCGAAAAATGTACATTTAGCCAGCTGTCAAAAACATTTAAAGAAATATGCTGGCTCGCTACCGCTCGCCAGGAAAAAATCGACACCTGAATGGGGATTCACGTCTTAAAACAGTAGGCTGAATGGGGCCGAATGGATAAAACTCGGAGAGAGAGAGAGAGAGAGAAAAACGAGGTGAAGCTATCGAACTAATAATTTTACCGCTTGGGAAGAGACGTGGGCATGTACAGCCTGTGTGTTCCAGCCCTACCTTAGGTACAAGATGCCAGGGCTCACAATGTATGGACTCATTATAATCAATGGAATTTAGTGGCCGAAAACAAGGTCCCTGAAATTTTGCTATAAAAATAGAATCCATAAAAGATTGCCAGAACATATTCTTGTGTGACTCCGCCTAAATAGTTTCCAGTTTGTTTCACAGACAACGTAATCAAATTACTCTAAATGTTGTTACATCTATCGTACTTCCAGACGATTTTATATAGCGTTTGAAAACCTTCAAGGAAGAAAAGGGTAAAACAAAGCTGAATAAAATTGTCCAAGTAGTAGTGTAAAAATAATATATTTGTTCAAGTAATTACAAAAATAGCACGATGTGTATGTTGATAATTATATTTAGCTCCCCTCTTGAATATTTACAACAAATGACGACTATAACTGTTGCCGACTATGCTTACCACCACTCTTACCGTATTTACAACAAATGACGACTATAACTGTTGCCGACTATGCTTACCACCACTCTTACCGTATTTACAACAAATGACGACTATAACTGTTGCCGACTATGCTTACCACCACTCTTACCGTATTTACAACAAATGACGACTATAACTGTTGCCGACTATGCTTACCACCACTCTTACCGTATTTACAACAAATGACGACTATAACTGTTGCCGACTATGCTTACCACCACTCTTACCGTATTTACAACAAATGACGACTATAACTGTTGCCGACTATGCTTACCACCACTCTTACCGTATTTACAACAAATGACGACTATAACTGTTGCCGACTATGCTTACCACCACTCTTACCGTATTTACAACAAATGACGACTATAACTGTTGCCGACTATGCTTACCACCACTCTTACCGTATTTACAACAAATGACGACTATAACTGTTGCCGACTATGCTTACCACCACTCTTACCGTATTTACAACAAATGACGACTATAACTGTTGCCGACTATGCTTACCACCACTCTTACCGTATTTACAACAAATGACGACTATAACTGTTGCCGACTATGCTTACCACCACTCTTACCGTATTTATTGAGATTTACAGGGAATTTAGTCACGATAGATTTTATAATAGCCTATTTTGGTTAGATATATTATTTTATTCAGATTTAGAGTAAATTTGGTGAATATAAAGTATGTAATATATTGGTCAGATTAGTTTTAATATTTTGCCCTTGAGGATCACCTTCAATTTCTTAACCATTTCAATCAAATGAAAATGTGAACATTCTCTCCATTAGCTCACGAACACAGAAGGGACTGGAGTTCTCGCAGAGAGGCTCCAGTCCTGACGTTAGTCTTGACTCACAGTGTATTGGCTTAATAATCCAATAGGGTTGATAGTCTCTGAAATCCTATTTTAACTAATTCAATCACGAACAGTTGCCCAAGTGACTGGAGTTCTCTACAAGGGGGTTCCAGTCCTGACGCTATTCTTGACTTACAGTGTGCTGGCTTAATAATCCAGAAGGGTTGATAGCCTCTGAAGTCCTTTTTAACTAACTAATCACAAACATAAATGGTGAAAACATTACACAGTAGCAAGGAGGACAGCCCTCCACCTTTAACTCTTCTACTTTTATCTTTCTTTCCTCCTTTACTTCTCTCTTCATGATTAGAGACCCGTCACCTCCCCAGCCTGTCTATCCCCCTAAACAGTGTACTATGTTATTTTGTATATATTATTGTTGAGGGGGGTGACCTGCTTTTTGTTATTTCTGTCCTTTTCTCTCTTTCTCTGGCTTGTATCCATTCGGCCCCATTCAGCCAACTATTTTAAGACGTTTATCCCCATCTAAGTGTCGATTTCTTCCTGGCGAGCGATAGCGAGCCAGCATTATATGAAGAAATCCGGCTTCGCCGGAGACATTTTTCTATCGAAACATGTACAAATTTAGCCTGCTGTCAAACAAAAATAAAAAATATGCTGGCTCGCTACCGCTCACCAGTAAAAAATTGACACCTGGATGGGGATAAACGTCTTAAAACAGTAAGCTGAATGGGGCCAAATGGATACAAGCCAGAGAAAGATAGAAAAGGCCAGAACAAAAACAGGTCACACCCCCCTTAACCTTTTTTACTTTGCCATAGTTGTTGTTGTTGTTGTTGTTGTTGTTGTTGTTCCCCAAGCTGCCTGGCCGAACAGCCCCAAGGCCCCGAGCAAGGCCAAGGCCATAACCGAGCGCCCCCCACAGAACCCTCCCTGCCGACCACAATAAAGCCTGGGTGACCGAAGCCACTCCATGGCGGGGAGCTGAGGAGGGTGCGGAAACGCCCGGGAAACCAAAGACCCACCCAGGGCCCTGTACCCCTCAGCAATTATGAAGAGAAAGTTGAGGGGCAAAGGAAAAATGTGACGCTTTGGCTTCCAATCTTGGTAGATTGGGAGGTCAATCCACGGAAGAGACGCCGTCACTTGAGATCTAGAAAATATATAAGTAAAAGGAACAGTCAGACTAAGCTATGGGTATGGCAGAGATCGCTCAGTTCTCACTCTGATAGACCAGCCCATCACCACATGACTAGAACCCAATCCTCTCAGCATCAGCTAGGAAAGGCCCTAGAAAGCCGCCTTTGGCGGGGGGGGGGGGGGGGGGGGGGGGATAGCTCCCCTATTTCAAACCCTTTCGGGGTTGGGCACCCGCCACTTTGCCATAGTTGTGTATATCACCCTTGGTACATTAACATTATAGTCTGGTGAAACGGAAATTTGATCAGGTGTTATTTCATGGATTTTATTGTCTGTTTAACCATTCCGATCTGATGAATATATTGACTTATTGTATATTTCAGAGGAGGATTTTACATATATAAAGATTAAAAGCGAAAGGGCCTTCGGAAGCTGCATACATTGGGTTGAAAGAGCTTAGCTGCATAAAACTACACTTTCTACTATGAATAAACATGTTAATAATTATGTGCTACCCTACATGTTACATATTGTTTGTAAAGAAGTTGGAATACAAATATTCAGTATGATAGGAAATGCTATACATTGCAATAGTCACCAGCACAAAGAAGCAACATTGTACATATTATATAGACCTTGTATTAACTGTGTAATAAAACATATTCTGTATATTATTATAAGTGTGCAGTATAGAACACTTAGGCTGTAACAAAACGGGTAGGTTGTATTAAGGGAGCCCACCTAGCTTTTTTTCTCTTTCTCTCCCTCTCACTTTGGCTTGTACCCATTCGGCCCCATTCAGCCTACTGTTTTACGACGTTTACCCTAATCCATGTGTTAATAGTTTCCTGGCGAGCGGTAGCGAGCCAGCATATATATTTTTTTGTTTTGACAGCAAGCTAAATTTGTAAATTTTTCGATAGAAAAATGTCTCCGGCGAAGCCGAATTTCTCCATACAATGATGGCTCGCTATTGCTCGCCGGGAAAAAATCTACACCTGGATGGGGATAAACGTCTTAAAACAGTTGGCTGAATGGGGCCGAATGGATACAAGCCAGGGAAAGAGAGAAAAGGAGAGAAAGATAAAAAAGCCGGTGACCCCCCTTAATATTATTATTTGTAATAATAAAGACCTCCGTCTACATATTGTGAAAAGCCTCTTATTATTTGGTAATTTGTAGGGGTAAGGAAGTAAAGTAAGAAAAAGTAAGTTAGTATGATGGCTCTATATTATAATCGTTGTGTAATCATCGTCATGTATAGGTGGTATCACACTAGCTATCTTTCTGTCAATTTTTATGAGCAATTGTAGTCGGGCAGGTTCAATATTTAAGTTTCATAAGAACTAAGCAAAGGCGTCAGTGCGTGTGGAGAATGAACAGAGCGAGTTCTTAGATCTGAATGTTGGGTTGTGGTGACCCCATGGTTGTTCAATATATATACTGTATGGATGGAGTGGAGTCATTTAAGAAATACAAGGAAGAGCAGTGGATGTTGGTGTAGCGCTGATAAAGGAAGGAAATTATTGGAAGTTGCCTGTACTGCTGTTTGCTGACGATACAGTTCTGATGAGCGATAGTGAATGGGAGTTGCATGGTCTGGTAAATATGTTTGGAACAGTGTGTGAAAAACGGAATCTGAAGGTAAGTGCGGGGAAGAATAAGGTTATGGTCTTTGAAAGGGGTGCAGTCACAGAGTGTGTGGTGAGGTTGAATGATCAGGCTATGGAGAATGTCGGCTCATTTAAGTATTTGGGTAGTGTGTTGAGTAAAGATGGGAGTATGGATGAAGAAGTGCGGGAGAAGGTGCAGCAGAGGAAGAGGGTTGTAGGAACGTTGAAAGCAGTAACATGAAATAGGGTGCTCAGCATGGAAGTAAAGAAGTCCTTGCATGATAGTGTGGTCATCCCGACATTGATGTACGGGAGTGAAGCATGGACGTTGTTGGAGAGACACAAACCAAGAGTGAGTGGGGTCAAAATTAATTACTTGAGAAGTGCGTGCGGAGGTACAGTCACGAGCATAAATGCTGCGACACCAACTAGATAAGGTTCGCCCCTTCGTCTCCAGAGGTATTGCTAAACTTTTTATTTAAACTCGCAATGATTTCTTTATTTCATTCTAGCTACCGTCAGACGATTTTATTTAGCTTAGTATAAACCTCTCGTGATGAAGGAGTTAACGTTATCTGGTTGATGTCGCAGCATTTATGCTCATGACTGTACATGGAGGGATAGATAGACGAATGAGGAAGTACGAGAGCGGTGTGGTGTGGATGTAGATATGCTGAAAATTGTGAAAAGGAACACCTTGAGATGATTCGGCCATGTAGAACATATGGGAAGCGAGAGAATGACTAAGAGAGTGAAGTGGAAGGACAAAGAGGGAGATGTAAACCGAGAGAGAGGTGGAAGGATGGAGCTCAGAAATATATGCGTGAAAGTGGTGCTGTATGGGAGGAGAGGCGTCAACTGACTGGAGACAGAGGTGTATGGGGGCAATTCGTTCGTGGCCACCACTTCAGGGATCACGATGTGCGGCAATTGATAAAATTAAGCTATCTAACATAATTTACTTTTTGTTTTGTTATGACAAATATAGCTGACAGGGCTAGAAATCAAACCATTCAAGCGGAGTGTCCAACCATCTACAGTATACCATCACGAGGGTTAAAAAAAGGAATGTGATACTTCTACCGGTATTCCTTCCCAACCTGACTCTGATGGGGGGGCAGTTAACGATTCCAATGCGAAAGAGCCTGAACATTGTACAAGATAGAACTTGCTCATCGAATATTGCCGGAAAATACGTTCGTGTGACACCACCTTAACAAATCGAACCCTTTCTCTGACTTCTTGAACACGTTAACCCTTTCATTATTCGAAGAAGCACTATTAATTTTATTCTAGTTAGATGATTTTAGCCAGTGCATTAAGAATCTGTGTTAGTTAAAAGGTTTCGTTTGTACCCCGATGGTTTCAAATGACCATTTCTAAACTATATACAGTAGAATTGTTTAATGATAGCCAAAGTAAAAAGGAAAACAGAACTTCATGTTACTAAAAGACTTTACTGTATAGTGATAATTATAAATGTGGTTTGTAATAGATCTTAAGTTAGTCAAGTTTTGTCAAATGTGCTCAAATTATACTCTTACCAGTTGTATTGCAGTTTCTGTGTTCTATTTTGCACACACGAGTTTAACAGTGTAGTACTTGTCGTATGTCTGGCAACACTGAGCTTTGCCGAATGTCAACAAAAGCGAATCTATTTTTGTATTAGCTGTTGTTGTTATTGTTCGCTAAATACAACGTACTGACCAAATTGTGGGTTTCGTTAACAACCATTTAGTGTAAGAGAGAGGAAGTATATATATATATATATACTGTATATATATAAAGTATGTATATATATACTGTATATATATACAGTATATATATATATATATATATATATATATATATATATATATATGTTTGTGTGTGTTTATGCTCTCTGCCGGGCTCGAGCCACCGGCTGTCGGTGGTTCGATCTCGGCTGAGAGTATAAAAATATTTAGTAGCTCACGTGTATTTGTGAGATATACTTATACTTAATATATACATTTATACTGTATAATATATAATATATATATATATATATATATATATATATAGTAAAACTCGCTAGGAAAATTGAAACAATGGAACACCAAGCTTTCGTCTATTCTCTCAAGACATCTTCAGGGTAATACAAGAAAACAGGGGGAGAGTGAGGCTTAAATACCCGTCCTAAATCATCTGTGAGTTGCTAACTAGCATATAAATACAAAAAGTGTTGCCAGCCTACTGCCTGTTGCCATATTTTTAGGAACATACTTAATTTATATACAAAATATATGTACATATATACATTGAAATGTGCCTAACAATACAATCTAATCATATATACAATTTGATACACCTCAATGAACTTGCAGATCCCTTTCAAACTGTTATCGTAACTTATGTAAATATGAAGACAACATATACCTGTAGAAATACATATAATTACATATACATGCACATTAGAGGGGATATGATAGAGGTGTTCAAGTGGTTTAGTGGGATTAACAAAGGGGACATGACAAATGTACTAAAGCTCAGTGATAGCGAAAGAACTCGTACCAATGGTTTCAAATTAGATAAATTTCGTTTCAGAAAAGATATAGGCAAATATTGGTTTGGTAACAGAGTTGTAGATGGGTGGAATGGACTACCAAGTGCTATAGTGGGATTAAAAACGATAGGGAGCTTTAAGATAAAATTGGATAAGCATATGGACGAGAAGGATTGGGTGTGAAGGGGGATCAGCAGGGTTGGGCCAATCAGCGCTCTGCAGACCCCCGTAATCCTGCGTTAATCTCTAACCGTTTTGGTAAGATGATCCTCAGGGTATTAGAGTGTTGAGCCTATAATTGGGCTTTGTAATTGGGGTTGTGTGGGACAGGGATCTGCCTTGCTTAGGCCAATCGGCTTTCTGCAGACTCCCATTTTCTTATGTTCTTATGTTCTTATGTTCTTATACATGCATACTGTATACACACATACATTACATACATACACATACAAATTACATATATAAGAAAATAGAAAAAGAAACAAAAAAATATGGGAGTCTGCAGAAAGCCGAAAGGTCACACAAGGCAGATCCTACCCATACCCAACCCTACTTATAAGGACGAATAGCCCACACCTGGCTAATCCCCCTCACAGCTACACAGTATATAAATTATACATAAACACACATATACATACACACCTACTTACACACACATGTACTGTATACATACATTAACATACATATATACAATAATTATAAAACAAAACAAAACACAAAGAAAATACATAGTGATCATACCTCATGTGTATAGTATTAATAAGGTACCTAACTATCTAATACTATGAGGATAGACCTCACATAAAGGGTCAGGTCTCAAACTACAAGCTGTTTCAATCTATAATCTGACGGTCTGGACATCTATTTCTAGCTCTTTTTATTTTATAATTTTCATTGAGGAGATTTAGCAGGATGTTATCTATTTTGTAAAGGCCATCATTTAGATTCATAGTGTTTATACAATCTCTGATCAAGGCGGACTCGGCAAATAGTCTTTCATAATAGCAGCTTGACATACATAGTATGTAGTATGTATATAGTATGTATAGATGTAATGACATATACATAGGACAAACTGGAAAAAGATTAGAGGTGAGAGTTAAACAACACAAACAATCAGTAAGGTCAGCTCAAGAATCTAATGGTATTTTTAAACATAAACAAAGACAAAACCATCATGCAAATTGGGATGAGGCTAAGATGATCTACTGGTCAAGCTGCTATTATGAAAGACTATTTGCCGAGTCCGCCTTGATCAGAGATTGTATAAACACTATGAATCTAAATGATGGCCTTTACAAAATAGATAACATCCTGCTAAATCTCCTCAATGAAAATTATAAAATAAAAAGAGCTAGAAATAGATGTCCAGACCGTCAGATTATAGATTGAAACAGCTTGTAGTTTGAGACCTGACCCTTTATGTGAGGTCTATCCTCATAGTATTAGATTGTTAGGTACCTTATTAATACTATACACATGAGGTATGATCACTATGTATTTTCTTTGTGTTTTGTTTTGTTTTATAATAATTATTGTATATATGTATGTTAATGTATGTATACAGTACATGTGTGTGTGTAAGTAGGTGTGTGTATGTATATGTGTGTTTAAGAACATAAGAACATAAGAAAATGGGAGTCTGCAGAAAGCCGATTGGCCTAAGCAAGGCAGATCCCTGTCCCACACAACCCCAATTACAAAGCCCAATTATAGGCTCAACACTCTAATACCCTGAGGATCATCTTACCAAAACGGTTAGAGATTAACGCAGGATTACGGGGGTCTGCAGAGCGCTGATTGGCCCAACCCTGCTGATCCCCCTTCACACCCAACCCTTCTCGTCCATATGCTTATCCAATTTTATCTTAAAGCTCCCTATCGTTTTTAATCCCACTATAGCACTTGGTAGTCCATTCCACCCATCTACAACTCTGTTACCAAACCAATATTTGCCTATATCTTTTCTGAAACGAAATTTATCTAATTTGAAACCATTGGTACGAGTTCTTTCGCTATCACTGAGCTTTAGTACATTTGTCATGTCCCCTTTGTTAATCCCACTAACCCACTTGAACACCTCTATCATATCCCCTCTAACTCTGCGTCTCTCTAACGAATGTAAGCCTAATTTCTTCAACCTTTCTTTATACGGAAGATTTCTAATATTATGGATCATTTTTGTCATTCTACGTTGTACTCTCTCCAATGAATCTATGTCCATTCTGTAATAAGGACACCAAAATTGAACAGCATAATCCATATGGGGTCTCACTAATGACAAGTAAAGTTTTAAGATAACATCAGCAGTTCTGTTACTCACACTCCTTGAGATGAACCCGAGAATCCTGTTTGCCTTGTTTCGAACGCTTATACACTGTTGTCTAGGCTTCAAATCATTGCTAACAAACACACCTAGATCTTTCTCACAATTCGAGTTTTCTAATTCCACATTAGCTAGTTTATATTTAACATTTGTATGCATCTTCCCTATCTTTAATACCTTGCATTTGTCAATGTTAAACTTCATCTGCCAATTTACTGACCATTCGTGTAAGGTATCTAGATCCCTTTGGAGGCACTCTATATCTCTATCTGAATCAATTGTTCTCCCCATTTTGGTATCGTCTGCAAATTTACTTATCCTACTATTTATACCTAAATCAAGGTAATTTATGTATATAACAAACAACAGAGGACCTAATACAGATCCCTGGGGGACACCACTTTTGACTGCTCCCCATTCTGACTTCGTACCATTTATACTGACTCTCTGCTTCCTACCAATTAGCCATGACCTAATCCATCCCAACAACGCCCCACCTATTCCATGCGCCTCAACCTTTCTCATCAATCTCTCATGGGGGACTCTGTTGAAAGCTTTACTGAAATCTAAATATATTATATCATATGACTTGTCATTATCTACTGCTTCATATACCTCTGAGAAAAAACTAAGCAAATTAGTAAGGCAAGAACGTCCCTGAGTGAATCCATGCTGAGAAGAATTTATTAAATTAAATGTATCTAAGTGGTTTCTAATTTTACTAGCAATAATTGACTAGTAGCTTTCCTATGATTGATGTAAGACTAATGGGACGGTAATTGGATGCTATTGATTTGTCACCTTTTTTGAAGATCGGAACTACGTTTGCAAGCTTCCAAGCTTCTGGAACTATACCTGTCTCCAATGACTTGTTAAATAAAAATGTTAATGGGTAACTTAACTCATCCCTACATTCTTTTAATACTCTAGCATATACCTCATCAGGACCAGGCGATTTATGAGGTTTCAGTCTGTCAATTTCCTTAAGCACATCATTTCTACTTATAGTAACCGTACTTAACCTATTTTCTATACTATCGCTATATACCTTACGGACTTCTGGAAACTGTGCCAAATTTTCATTAGTGAAAACGGAAAGAAATTGACTATTTAATGTACTGCACATTTCTAAATCATTTTCTGTCATTTCTCCTATCGAAGTTTTAAGGGGACCAATTACATCTCTAACCTTGGATTTATATAGTTGGTAAAAAGCTTTAGGATTATTTTTTGAGTCATTGGCAACCTTAATTTCATAATTTTTTTTTCTTTCCTAATATCCTTTTTTACCTGTCTTGATAGATTCTGATAGTAAGCAAGTAGGTGAATTTCGCCTTTTCTAATTTTTCTATATATTCCTCTCTTTTGTCCTAGAAGATCTAATAGTCTATTATTCATCCATTTGGGTTGGTTCTGTGTTGATCTAAATTTTCTTTTGGGGATGTATTTATTTTGTGCATTGAATACTGACTTGATAAAATTATCGTATGTATCTACCAAGGTTGACGTCTCTTCCTGACTTAAGATGACAGGTGCCTGAGAAGGGTTACACTCATTTGGACACCTGGATCGACTTAATTTTTTGACCATAGGGTCCGCTAATAGGGCTCTTCTTAACCCACCATAATTGGCTTTTCTAAAGTCAGGTATTAATGTTGTATTCTCTCTGGTATTACCTTTCCATTGTATATTAAAATACACAGAATTGTGGTCACTATTTCCTAGGTGGTCCCCTATCTCTACATTATTTACCATATGTTCATTGTTACTGAAAACTAAATCGAGAATATTATTACCTCTAGTCGGCGTATCTATGAATTGAAATAAAAAACTATCTTGTACTACCTCTATAAACTCCTCAGAATCAGAGTCTCCTATTTGATGCTGCCAATCTATATTCGGAAAATTAAAATCCCCCATAATGCACACATTGCTAAACCTTGATGCCATTTTAATTTCCTCCCATAATGACGTTCCGTCATTTCTACTCATATTTGGCGGTCTATACATAACTCCAATAACTATGGTCTCACTACCTTCGTTAACCTCTACCCAAACACTTTCATTATCGTTATTTAGTCTAATACCTGATTTAATACAGCTTTTTAATGTACTCCTGACAAACACTGCTATACCGCCACCCCTCTTACTTGTTCGGTCATATTTAAACAAACTATATCCTGGTATATCAAATTCTGCTAAAAAAATGCCTGGTTTCTGTATTAATCCACGTTTCAGTTAGCGCTATTATGTCTATATTTTCTTTGCTAACAAGGGCTCTAAGTTCGTTCATTTTGTTGCATAGACTCCTACAGTTTGTGTAATATACTCTCAATTTACTTCTTTTCTTTATACCTAATTTACCTTTGTTTTAGCGACATTTCCATCTTCTGTTGCACCATCACTACTATCATTTGCATTATAGTCATCATTTTTAGCATGAGACTGAATATCCTTATCGCTTTCGCCTGACGCTAAAATTGTTCCATTTAACCTCTCATTTACACTCTCAATATTTCTGTTCAAAACCCCACAACCACCCTATCTAAAGAACTAGCTAATGTAGAAACCCCTAACCGTGAAAGATGAACCCCATCCCTTGCGTACATCCCATCTCTCCCATAGAAACTATCCCAGTTATCAATGAATGGTATTGCTTTTTCTTTGCAATATTTCTCCAAACGGCAATTGACACCAATCGCCCTGGATGTCCATTCCTTGGGAACTCCTCTTCTGGGTAGGATACAATGTACTACAGGGATCCCTCCCTTCATCCTAACTTTATCTAACACATCCCGATACTGCTGCAGCAGTTCCTCACTTCTACCCTTACCAACATCGTTACTCCCGGCACTGAGACAGATAATGGGGTTATCTCCACTATCTTCCAAGATGTGGTCCATCTTCTCTAAAACCCTCCCAACTCCATGGCCAGGCAGACACACAACCTTCCTAAGTTTAGTGCGGGTAGCCCTAACTAAATGTCTTACCATGGAGTCGCCCACAATCGACACAGACTTACCTTTCCCTCGGGAGGATCCAGCAGCTGCAGTTGGAGAACCCCCGGTGGTGGCAGAAGCTCCCTTGGTGGTGGTGGTGGTAGTGGTGGTGGTAGGTAGCACAGCGTCAGAGGTTGGAGCTGAGTCGGCGGCAGGCACTTCGGTTATCCCTCCCTTATCCTGACTATCTTTTCCCTCACATTCGTCTCGTTCATGTATAATTTATATACTGTGTAGCTGTGAGGGGGATTAGCCAGGTGTGGGCTATTCGTCCTTATAAGTAGGGTTGGGTATGGGTAGGATCTGCCTTGTGTGACCTTTCGGCTTTCTGCAGACTCCCATATTTTTTTGTTTCTTTTTCTATTTTTCTTATATATGTAATTGTTATGTGTATGTATGTAATGTATGTGTGTATACAGTATGCATGCATATGTGTATGTATATGTAATTATATGTATTTCTACAGGTATATGTTGTCTTCATATTTACATAAGTTACGATAACAGTTTGAAAGGGATCTGCAAGTTCATTGAGGTGTATCAAATTGTATATATGATTAGATTGTATTGTTAGGCACATTTCAATGTATATAATAGTACAATACATATATTTTGTATATAAATTAAGTATGTTCCTAAAAATATGGCAACAGGCAGTAGGCTGGCAACACTTTTTGTATTTATATGCTAGTTAGCAACTCACAGATGATTTAGGACGGGTATTTAAGCCTCACTCTCCCCCTGTTTTCTTGTATTACCCTGAAGATGTCTTGAGAGAATAGACGAAAGCTTGGTGTTCCATTGTTTCAATTTTCCTAACGAATTTTACTACATAATTTGATCACACGTATTTGTGATTTTACCTCCATATATATATATATATATATATAGGGTGTATTAAAAAACACTTACAGACTTCAAGTACTAAGTACCGAATAAAAAAACAAGTTCACATTATTCTATATCAAAATAACAAATAATTAATAATTAATGATTTAAAGAATATAAAGTAAAATATTCAGTGTCATCCAAGCATGGGTTATAATCGGAACACAGGCATTGGTCTCCCCTTTCATGCTCCCCCCCCCCCCCCCCCCCTCATCTCTTAGTTTATACCCAGGAATAATTAATTATAAACATAATTAGTTTGCAGGGTGAAGCAATGTAAGTAATATTCCCTCTACACACCGTTTACAACTCAAATTAATTTATGTTAATTTTTTTTTTTCAACATAGGAAAGACCAAAGGCATCTTGGATGAAACAAATTACGATCCTCAAGTGGTCTGCAGACATTGCTGTCATATGTTAGTAAATAAAAAAGCAATGCTGAATGATAAAAATACTCAAACAATGTGGGCATTGCAAAGTTATTGCCTAATGTTATTTAATTACTTGTACAGTAGTGAACATTAATTCAAATACAAACTTATTCGAAGCGGTTTCGGGTTGAATTGAATCTCCTTACTAATTCTTACTGAGCATTTGCATTTCAGAGATTCGTTAATAAGTTTGAGGCTTCAAAATCGATCAGAATTAATTACCACTACTGTATATGGTTATTACAGTGTAATAAGAGGAGATTAATTGAAATAATTTTAATTACCACCAACTGATATAATACAGAAATCAATCATGCCCAATATTTTTAATCTTTGAATATTTATACCGAGTCTTAAAACATTTTCGGAATTTCATTAGGAACGATCAGTTCGCAATGAATATATGAATCAAGAACTATGCTTCATAAACTATTGAATTACCTTCAATTACGTTTGGATACTCGACCCAGACTTGGGCATCATCATTATACCCCGTGACCAGAGTTGCAAATGTTACATATTTGTTTACACTAATCTGTTTCAAATAATTAGTATTTGTCTGCTAACTACCTAATATCATCACCATATTCTAATGTACTTTGATTTCGTAATTTATAATGTGTGAATAGGTAAACCTATAATTTCCCTTTAGTTAAGTCCATAGTAAACATGGTAATCATGTATAAATTATTTAGTGCTTTATTTGTAACCCTGTTTTGCTAGATTTCTAAATAAGCATATATCTCATTAATTACACCTTTTTGGGGAAAATGTGATACGACAATATATCTTTATTTTCCATTTTTTCAATGTGTTCGTCATAGTCTGTAACGGTTATTTCAATACACCCTGTATATATATACTTCTAAAGTGGAACACATTCTATCCATCTCTCCCTTCTCTGAAATCTCCCTTTTGCGCGTTTTCAATGTTCACCACCACCAATGGCTCTCCTCTTATTACACTAACCATCCTGGACAAACTTATATCTTTTCTATCCTAAATGACCTAGAGCAGTTAGTTCAGTACCCTACCCATATCCCGAACCGCCTTGGAGATCGGCCCAACATCATTGACATATTTCTAACCTCTTCTCCTTCTGCTTACACTGCATATCTTCTCCCTCTGTTGGGCTCCTCCAATCATAACCTTATCTCTGTTACTTGTCCTGTCTCTCCAGTACGGCCTTCAGACCCTCCAGCCGGTGGCGCTTGTAGCATTTTGGCACTGCCGATTGAGAGGCTCTTCGGCAGTACTTCTTTGATTTCCCATATAATAATATTTTGATCCGTGGCCGGTGAACCTCAGAGAGTGCTAAGCTCATTACTGAAGTAATCCTCTTGGGCATGGAAGCATACATCCCATTTTCTGTCTCTCAAACTAACTCACAAAAATCTTGGTTTACGCACACTTGTTCTACTGCTGTCCGCAATAAGGAGGAAGCATTCAAACAGTACCGTCGCTTTCAAACTAAAAAACCTCGTCCTTATTAAGATTCTGCCTGGAATCAAGCAAAATCTGTTCTTCGACTCGACTCGCCAAAAATTCTTTCATTAATAATAAATGCTCTGAACTTTACAACTCTAGTTCTTCCCAAGCTTCCTGGCATCTAACCAAAAATCTCTCTTAACAATTTTACTTCCTTATCTTTTCCTCCTCTTTTCCACTCTGACGGCACCACTGCCACGTCTTCCTCTGACAAATCTGAACTCTTCACTCAAACTTTTGCTAAAACTCCACGTTGGATGATTCCAGTGCTGTTCCTCCCTCTCCACCTCCCTCTCTCTTACTTATGCCTAATATCATAATCTCTTCTAAGGATGTACTTTATGCCCTCTCTGGGCTTAATATTAAGTAGGCATGCAGACTGGATGGTGTTCCTCCTGTTGTACTAAAAAACTATTCTTCATTGCCGAATCTCTGCCTAGGTAAACTCTTTTGTCTCTGTCTCTCCTCTAACGTCTTCCCTTTTTGCTGGAAGTTTGCTCTCATTCAACCCATCCCAAAGAAGGGTGACCGCTCTCAATCCTCCAAATATCTTCCAATTGTTCTCATTTCTTACATCTCTAAATTTTTTAATATATTCTCAATTCAAAATTTCTTAAGCATTTATCTTCCCATAATCTACTTTCAGATTGCCAGTATGGTTTCCTTAACCCGGCGGCTGCTACAATCCTCTCGACATGTTTTCTTGGTGGGCTGCTATGCTTTTCTCGTAAGATGAGATTTCACACACGTACCAGAACCGCGCGCGTTGGCTCAGGCAGCTACCATTTGGTCCAGCAATAGGCCTACATGGCACCTCTCGCCACCACCCCCAAACATGCTCCGCACGCGCCCACAGAGTCAGTACACAGTCTATCCCCCCTCTCTCCCTCTCTCCCTCCTATTTCTCCCTCTGTTCTCTAATAACAAAAACAACACATGTGACTGTGAGGACTATAGGGGTGTTAAATCCAATTATATATACTGCCCCCCATCACGCCTCCACTCTGCTCCTCCCCCTTCCTCCCTCCACCGAAAGCCTTCGATAGAGCCTGGCACAAATCTCTAATTTCTAAGCTACCCTGCTTCAGTTTCTATCCCTCCATGTGTGCCTTTATCTCTTATTTCCTTTCTGGCCATTCCATAGCTGTGGTTGTGGATGGCCATCACTCACTTCCTCAACCTATCAACTCCGGTGTTCCTCAGGGTTCTGTCCTGTTTCCAGTTCTCTTTCAAATATTAATTAATTATCTCCTAAACTATACCTCTAGTCCTATCCACTCATATGCTGATGACTCTATCTTACACTATTCAACTCGTTATCCACAATGAAGCAGCATGCAATCACTCCAAAGCTCACATGATTAGGCCATAGCATGCCTATTTTCTGTTCTATCAACTATCTCCGATTGGGGCAGAGAAAATCTTGTTACTTTCAATGCTTCCAATACCCAATTTCTCCTTCTATCTACCCTCCACAATCTTCCACACAGCTTTCCCTTATTCTTCAATAATACACAAATCAACCTTTCATCTTCTCTCAGTATTCTTTGTGTTTTATTATTTTATTTGTTTTCTCCTAACCTTTCTTGGAAAGATCATATTACCACTCTTGCTGAAACAGTTTCCTAGATAATAAGTGTGCTCAACTGTCTTCATGATTTTTTCACCCCACACAGCTTCTTGCTCTGTATCGAGACACAGTGCGCCCATATATCAAGTATTGTTCACATGTGTGTGGAGGTTCCACCCATACTGCACTTATTGCAAGGGTAGAGTCAAAAGCATTTCGCCTCATCAACTTCCTCCTACTAGTTCCCTACAATCTCTTTCTACATACTGTAATGTTGCATCTCTTTCACTCTTCTATTGCTATTACAACTATCAGTGTTCTTCAGAGCTCTCTCAGTGCATGGAGGCACCCACCTTTCAACACAATTTCAATCATATTTTGTCCAGCTCTCCAACCCAAGAATTAGCATTTATTTCAGTCTTCTACTCAACAAGTGAACTCTGGACTCTCTCCCTCAATCTATTTGTCCTTCATCCAATGGCTTTGACTGCTTTAAACTTTGCGTGTCTTTTAGTTTTTGGGAAGACACTTGTTACAGGCAACCTACCTTTGGCTCTGTCATACAAATGGAGTATATACAGTATATATATATTGTTATGTCCCTCGAAACTCCGAGCCTGCTCAACCCTTACTGAAGCCTCATCCAAACAACCTCGCCTCTACATGGAGCTTCAAAGCCTCATCCAACCCCGCCTCTACATGGAGCTTCAAAACACCACACCAGCTCCATGAATCTTTATAAATAATCTTCATTGATCGTTAACTCGCCCCCACACCACTAGGGGGCAAGTTTATTTTCTTAAGTACCAGCTCTTTCCCAAGTCAATGAGTAGTCGTATTTTTTAGACTGACTTCAGTGTTACTTGGACTATAGCTCGGGGTGGTGTCTCTGTGAAAACTCGATATTTTGTGACGATGGTAGTACAGTCGGGTTATTGCAATCTACAATCTACAACTGGGGAGTGTGATGGCTAGGCTGAAAATCATCATTGGCCGGGATTGAGCACGTGACTATATTTCAATGTCTTAATTTCATGTCTTTTCTTTAGAATATAATTTTGTTTATGTATATTTTTGTAACTGTAAGAGTTATAACTAATATTTTACTTTTTAATATGTAATAGCTTTGTAAATACTGTAATTCAATTAGTAATTTAATTCCTTTTTATGATTTAATATATAATTTCGTGTAATTATATTAATCTTTAACTTTACTTTGCTTTAATAATAATAATTTAATTATTTGTTGGTTTTGAAATCCTATTAAAATAGGCATTATTGAAACCTCATTGGAGTATAACTAAATAAGTTGGTCACCAATTATTTTGCAATATTTGAAAACAAATATGGATTTTATATGCTCTAAACATAATATGAAAATGTGTTTTAAGCCTCGGCAAAACCTAATAAAAATATATGGTACTAAAATGGAATTTTGTCGTAACATGGTTGTCAATACCTTCCTATAGACGGCACCGATTCGTACACACGCCATTTTCACCTGTCTCCCGAGGTCTGTCCACCAGCTTTTTAGTCCACTTCACCTGCCCATCTCTGTCGATAGGTTGGGTTGTTTGGTTAGGTTAATATACTAGGTCTCGGAAACAAGATTCGTAGTTGCGGTAGTATTTACGGTATCTGGACACTTCGAGCGAATTCATATTCGAGCGGAGGCGCATTTAGGTTAGGTTAAGTTAGGTTAGGTTAGATTAGATTAAATTAGATTAGATTAGATTAAGTTAGGTTAGGTTAGGTTGGGTTGGGTTGTTAGGTTAGGTTAGGTTAGGTTAGGTTAAGTTAAGGGTAGCATTCAAGGAGACTACTGCAGGAGTCTTCTTCTTCTTACCTCTGACCGGGTATAGGCTATCCTAGTGTTTACTAGCCTATACCCCTTTGAAAGGACATTAGCCTAACCGGAAAATATTAAGGAAACCACCCACCAATTATTTTCATTATTTTTTTTTTAGTTTTAGTTTATTTGCATCAATATATAGTGATTGACATTAGTTTCAACCTCCGCAAAAATCGTTTTCCCCTTTATCCAACGATCTTAAGACACGGCGCCCGATAGTGGGGAGGGCTATGAAGATCAGGGAAAATGTGGGGTTAAAGACATAAAAAGGCGATATAAGGGTTTTTATGATGAAAGTTGGCTCGGGTTTTGTTGTTTTTCAACTTGAGAAAACTCCAAAATGAAAAAACCCGAGCCAAGTTTTGGCAAAAGTTGGCTCGGATTTTAAGATTTTTCAGCTGCATAAAAGACAGTAAGTGCAAAAAAGAAGTTGGCTCGGGTTTTCTTGTTTTTCAACTTAAGAAACCCCCAAAATGAAAAAAAACAGTCATGTTTTGGCAAAAGTTGGCTCGGATTGGACAATTGTTAGGCTTCATAAAAGCTGAAAATGTAGAAAATGCCAGCCAACTCTTCGCCATTGGATACAGGATGGGGTGTGGGAGAGCTCTGCCCCCCCCCCCCCCCCCCCCCACATCCCCGTGATTAATTGAAATCATCATCTACGTTGCCCGATAGTGGGGAGGGCTATGAAGATCAGGGAAATTGTGGGGTAAAAGATGAAAATAAAGAAAAATATTGAAGAACTTATTCCAAAAACCCAGTAAGCTAATTATCCATTATCCAACAATTAAGCTACATTAAAGATATTAGCCTAACCTGCCAACCTAACCTAACCTAGTATTATGAGTGGGGGCTGCCGCCCCCACACCCCCGCTGGTTGGATGGTACATGGGATAGAAAATGAACTTACCCAGTAAGCTCATTATCCATTATCCAACAATTAAGCAACATTAAAGATTTTAGCCTAACCTACCAACCTTACCTAACCTAACTTAGTATTATGGGTGGGGGCTGCCGCCCCCACACCCCCGCTGGTTGGATGGTACATGGGATAGAAAATGAACTTACCCAGTAAGCTCATTATCCATTATCCATCAATTAAGCAACATTAAAGATTTTAGCCTAACCTACCAACCTTACCTAACCTAACCTAGTATAATGGGTGGGGGCTGCCGCCCCCACACCCCCGCTGGTTGGATAGTACATTGGATAGAAAATTAGGTCAATTCCTAGTGTTAATTAGACTGAAATGCAGGGAGAAAGAGGTCCCCGAGTCGTGTTGTGTGCCGTCTATGTTTTTTACAGTAGCTATAATTGCTTTAATGCATTTCCGCCGCTACTGACATATATAGGAATGAAGTCATAGCAATTGATGGGTGCGCTGTGTAAGTAACGCTAGAATAATACCGAAAAAACACTATAGGTGCAAATAAACTTTATATAAATGTTTACATCTATAATAATAAAAATAACCAACCTTATGTAACAAAGGGACAGTGACACCGTGTTCTTGACTTCTCCTCGTAATAATGGTGTGTACACCGCCAGTGATCTTTATCTGGCCGGTAATGGCAAGGATGTCCACACCTAGGACACTCAACACTTGTAGGCAATATACCGTGGTCTGTAAGTATCTTAAGGGCTGCCTGGTTGTTTTGAGAAATTTGTATAATTATTGTTCAGGGGTAAGTGCACAACCACTACAGACACTGGCCATCCTGCAACTGACATTTAAAACCATGCTGCCTGTCGGTGGGCTGGAGTTCAATGCACTCATTGGCTGACGAAAATGACGTAATTGTCCATATATTGATCCATGATTGGGTGACTCCTTCAATACCGTGACGTATGGTGACGTATACAAAAAAATAACCAATAATATGGCAGAAACATAGTGACGTGTTGATCATTAGTTCACATAGAGAAAGGCAGAGGGCGTTATATTCGAATATTTACGATAAAAGCGCTCCTCAATTATAGTATCAACATGGCTGACCTAGCGGGGTGGCGTCTGTGGGAAACACTGGACAAATATCGTTACAGGTTACAGGTTCTAGGTTCTGTATCTCCCTTAATAGAATTTTTCGAGGGTTGACACTTATTTTAACATGGAATATAGGTTATATTACATCCTAAATGAAATTTTAAAACTTTGTGAAAATTCTTGGGTTGTTTATATAATAGAAGTTACTGTGGGACACGTAATATGTTGAAGGGGGAGCTCTGCCCCCTCTAAACACCCGTCACTTATGTCATCATAATCTGTTGTACTTAATAGGGGGTCCAATTAAGGAGAAAGTTAATTAACAGACGAAATTAGGCCGCAAATTACAATAACATAGCGGGCCGCCGTTTATGGGAGACATTTTACACATCATTTTCAATGTTAATTTTCTCCCTTAATCGATTTTTCCAAATTATCAAACTTACATAAAAGTGAAGTACAGTTTATAGGGATTCCAACATGCATTTCAAAATTGTCATGAAAATTGGTGGGTGGTTTGCTTAATATATACCGCCTAACCTAACAACCTTACCTAACCTATCCTAGTATTATGGGTGGGGGCTGCCGCCCCCACACCCCCGCTTTGACTTAGATGTTTGGTGTATTTGTCTGTGAAGTGGGTATTTTTCAATTTGTTGATAACGAAAATCCTCCATGCAGACTATATGGAGAAAAATATGGCGAATCTATTGGTGCCTATTTTCCCTAATAAATTGTTTCTCATAACGTTGCACTAGTGTCCTTGAATATTATTGAAGTTAAGTTTAAGTTTAAGTTTAATGTTAGGTTAGGTTAGGTTAGGTTAGGTTTGGTTTGGTTTGGTTTGGTTTGGTTTGGTTAGGTTTGGTTAGGTTAGGTTGGATTGTGCATCTGCTCGATCAGGAATTCGCTCGAAGTGACTCGCATTCGTATTTACAGATACGGCCGAATACCTGTAGGCTACGAAATGGCAGCCGGCCCAACCGCCATGTTGTATCCCACGTAGGCCTACTAGGTACTACGGACACATTGTAGGCGTTAGGTGTGGATTAGGCTTGTATCCAATGTACTAGGTCTATGTACTGGATATTTATGATTTAAATAAGTGGTACGTTTTCGATAAAGCTGGTCATATGGCTTTGCAATTAGGGAAATCATGAGCCGATTTCCGACGTTTTCTTTTTAGATTCTCAAAATACGATCCAAGTTTTGCCAAAAATTGGCTGGGGTTTTCCAAAATTATGCTTTTTGGGGTTTGCAATTTAGGGAAACATGAGCCAAAATTCTAAATTAGGTTACTGTAATTTGTTTACTCTTAAAATTCCCAAAATCCGAGCCAAGTTTTGCCAATACTAGGCTCGGGTTTTCCAAAACTCGGGTTTTATGGCTTTTTAATTTCTGGAAACCTGAGCCAAATTTCTAAATGAGGTTACTGTCATTTTGTTGTCTACAAACTCAAAATCCGAGCCAGCTTTGGCCAAAACTTGGCTCGGGTTTTCGAAATATTGAGTTTTAGGCCTTAGAAATACCTTAAAACTCGAACCAAGTTTTGCTAAAACACGTTTTAAGCGCCGTTTTACGCATTTAACCCCTCATATTCCCTGTACTTCATAGCCCTCCCCACTATCGGGCGGCGTGTCTTAAGATCGTTGTACAATGGGGAAAACGGTTTCGCCGAGGGTTGTAATTATTTGCAAACACTATATATTGATGTAAACTAACAGGGAAAAATAAAAAAATCCATGGGAAAATTGGTGACTATCTTATTTAGTTTTTCCCTAATTGGTTAACACTTGAATATATACTATAAAACTAGCTAAGAACTGTAATACTAATGAAGTAACAATTTAAGAAAAGATGAGAATCATAACTCTTTAAGAAACTAATCTATCCATACCATATCTACTGAATACATTTTATCAAATTCAGTCTATTGTACAGTTTGAAGTTCCCATACCTATATAGTTTTGAGGACTAATATATCTTAAAATTACAATATCTGTCAATCAATGCTTCGAACTGTTCAAGTATATATATATATATATAATTATATATACTGTATATGAACCTTGGTATTAAGGCATTTCAGAAGCTTTCGAGGCCCAAATATTAGTATCTTATGAAGCTTTGAGAAAGTAGATGTTTAATTTTTACCATACCAGATGGCGACACCATATACTGTATATACACGCCACGTATTTTGGTGAATGATTCTTCGTCATAGTTTCTTAAAATATAGTGGGGCATCTTCTTTGATATGAGTTGGAGACGGAAATGGGGCGGTATTTTCCTGACATGTGGGCATACGTTGTAAAATGTTAAAATTGTGTGTTCAAAGGAAAGAAAATGATCCAGATAAACGTGTTTAAATAGGTGTGAAAATTTACAACCCATATGCTCAAGCACTTTTTTAATTACAGAGGTTAGAAGTAAAGATTTCTGGTCTACCTATAATGAATGGACTATAGTCTATTCATTATGACGAGACTATAAACTGTGACCCCAGCCACTTGTAACTGAAGGAGGGCTGGAACAAATGGGTGGCAACATTTTCACATCATTACTTACCGTTTGTCTCTTCCCAATATGTAGTTATGTCAGGTCGATTGCTTAAAGGAAGGCTTTTGTTATCTTTTGTCGGAGCCTCTTTCTCCATCATGCTTAACCCCATTAGTTTTGACATTCTAAGAGGTTCGCCCTATTTTTCTTAAAAACAAATCTTGTTTAGTCTGTTTTTATTTGTGACTGGCTTAGAGGGGGTCAGAATTATGATATCAGATGAGATGAAGTAAGTCGAGATGATATACAAGGTAGCTGTGACCCATTGCTTCCATGGCCACTGTTATAAAAGACGATTAGTTCAGAAACTCCTTGAACACAGTGGACACAAATATAATAAGACTACCATAGTAAAAGAAATGCAATAACTGGGGAAATGTTTTATATATTATATAATTTTCACTGGTATAACAATATACATGGATACATAATTGGAAAACCCTCCACATGACCGTTTATTTACAACGATCAATCCTAATAACAGCTTATGCAGCATTATGTTTATATACAAACACTACTTACAGTATATGTATTAACAGTATTACCCTGTACCGTCTTGGTCGTAAATACTTGAACACTACCTTATGATATACATCGGACAGAGAGCGTTGACAAAGGAAAACCTATAATCTAACTATGACATGCAATCAACGTTTCACAGTTTTCGTCAGTGGATCATATTGCCTTTCCAAATGTCCAGAAATTTGTGTTCACGATTGTACATCTATGTTATCCCGTGTACAGTCAGAAACTGCAATTTCTGAGACACTTTGATAGGGCCCGGACATGTGGAGCGCATCGTTTCTGGACGACAGCCCACTTTAACTATCCCAAGGCCGCATACCTATGAACACACGTGTCGAACCAATAGATGCTTCACTCGGTCTGCCATGTAAAGGTATAATGCTGCTGTATAATCCGCATTCATATATTTTTGGATATACAAATGACAAAAATACCTTTATTATATTCCCTTACGTATCTACAGTAAATACGGACACTAATATTACCACAGGTTTAAACAAATATATAATTTTAAAAAATACTTCCACATCGCACAGTGAATGAACAGGATTTAGGTGTGTGTGTATGTAAGTGAACCGATGTGTGTTGGGTTGTAATAGACATAATGCTCTACAGTAGGTGACAAACACTGACAACAGAAGTGTCTGCTTCATGACATACAACACAACGAACTATGCAATGTAATATTACATGTTATCATCTGGTTATGAAATTTAGGTGTGAAACGGCAATGAGTTATCAGTTGTTGATATATGGGGGTATTATGTAATACCACACTAAGTTAATCTTCGGACGCTGATAGGTTTATATATTTGGTATTAATTTAGTAAAACAATTCTATAACATTAAAGGGTAAAGACTATAAAAGCATCGTATCGTGATATTGCATTTAACAATGGCTATAAATACCTTTTCGATGTTAGTATTATAGTATCTGATATATTGCAATGTTTACACAGTGCAACAAGGTTAATAGCATAATAAAAAATGGATGAATTATATGAGTACTGGTATGTGTTGAATAGTTACTACTATGGATGACGTCTGATGAATCTCTCACACACACACACACACACACACAGAACAAAAGCCTGTTCATTCACTGCGGTTTGGTAGTGTTTCTTTACATTCTTTATTCTTTAATAGATATCCGTGTTTAACCCATTGGCTGCGGGTGATGTTCCAGAACACATAGGCAATTTAGAGCAATTTCCAGGATTTAAAAGCCTGTAAAAGCCGAAGAAATAGAGTGTCAGTGGGCGGGAGCGTGAGGGACCTCCGTCCGACCCTCAGAGCAGCCAGCCGCTCACTGAGGTAGACTGGTCTCGCGCAGATGTCTCGACAGTGTTGCCGAGCGAGCGAGAGCTAATAATTAGCGAGTTTTCCTGAATGTCTATGGCAACGCTGCGGGTGAACCCCGCCACCTACGAAGCTCGTTCTGGTGTCATTTTGAAGCTATTCTCGCCTAATTTTCGGCAGAATACAGTTCATTTATTGCAGATACTTGATTAATCATTCAGGAGTGCCTGAATATGCGCTAAATAGCGCAAATAAGCCCGCAGCGTAAGGGTTGATGTAGATACAGGAGGGAATAACAAACAATGGTATTATTGTCATTTATATATCAGAATTCTGTAGTATGAATCTTATAATAACATAACAGCATAACAACAGTACCATAATTTACGTAGCAAACTGAGTGAAACCTCTATTGGTTCGAAACGAGTGTTCGTATGTGTGTGGCTTTGTGATAGTTAAAGTGGGCTGTCGTCCAGAAAGAATACGCTCCCAATGTCCGGGCTCTATCCAGGTGTCTCAGAAACTGCGGTTTCTGACTATACAATGTTCATGTCTGTTGTAGTCTCAGTGTACAGGAGGGTCGAGACATTGGTTCCAGTCCGGCCAGAACTGTTCTTTCATCCTCAGACAGTAATCCTTCAGGTTGGGGTAGTTCTCTGGATATAGGGAAGAGAGAAAAGTGCTTCAGAATTCTAGCATGACCATAATCATCGTCATCACAACTTTTAAATGCCTTGCAGCCTTACTAATCAGCCAATCTCTGAGGTTCATTTCATTATTTGACTAATATCATTAGCTCTGTTCTAAGTAAATGTAATGTATTTAAAGGATTGAACTATTTTGTTTTCATTAGACTACTTTTTGTGTAAGTTATCATCGTGAACACCTCGGTACAATGGACGGTGTTGTCATCCCGGCCACTGACCAAAACAGCCACAGACCTAAGCACCTGCGCACCAAGGCTACCACGGTCCTTTTTTACTGCATGTTCCCAAAGATTGGAGTTCATACTCGCGCGACTTTCCTATTACCAGGACGATCACTGTATCTAATTCTAACCCAACCCAAGTTTGCCTATCCTTACCATAAGTTATGTTAGGTAGGTATGGTAGAGTTAGGTTAGGTTAAGTTAAGTAAGCTTGGATAACTTACCATGATCGTACAAGTTAAGGAAAAGTGTCACAAGTGCTTGAACCCATCCAAGCTTCCAGAATAATGAAATAAATCAACCTCATTACAAGGTCAAGGTCCAAGGTCACTTTTGTTCGTGGCAAAGATGACGAGGGTTATGATATAATAGGTAGTAAAATGCAGTAGGAAGACCGAATATACATCAACATATAGACAGAATGAGATCAATAGAGAAACGGAGGACATTAACTGTCTGTTTACATATATTACCTATGATCATCCTGCGGTAGGGTGAGCCGGGAGCGTTCCAATAAAACTGTCCCAGCATCCCAAACACTGCACAGTCCACCTCACCCGCTTTGTCGCCCATCAGGTACGGCTTCTTGTCTGTGGGAAAGTCTTGCGATTACATAACATCATCAGAACTGTGCAACATTCTGATTAATGTACAGTTTATGTTGCGAGGCCAATTCACATCCAAAACTGTGTTCCTATACCTTACTAAAAAAAAAAAAAAAAAAATCAAATTTTCCTATCTTTCCTCCCATTTCTCCTTGATTCTTCCTAACTCTTATTTTTTTTTATCTTTCCTTACTCTCTTCCCACTTCTCCTTCCTTACTCATGCTTTCACCTCCCTCACTTCACGTTCCTCTCATCTTTCCTTTCTTTCTCCCACCTACTCTCTCTCCTCACCCAGATGGAACAATGCTATAAGTATTGGTATCCATCTGCTGGTGGGATAGCCGTATAAACTAACACTTCATCCCTATCCCCGTATGTGACCGAATCTGATAAATATTGTACAGTTGGCCACTTTAGTTAGTATCCACGCCATGATTATATGTATGGAAGGAAAAATAGTGTGATTGACTTACAAAAATAATTTGCTATAAACCTTTAATTGTTCATATTATTTAACTATTGCATAATAAAATACACTTCTAATTCAATCATACTAATTTTCCTTCCTTACATAAATACATGGCGCGTATACAAATTAATGTGGCCAAGTGTAAATCGAAGCCTTACCTAGATAGACGGAGATGGCCTCTATGTCCTGCCTCATTATCTCCTCCCGCTCTCCTGCCATGTGCTTGCCATGTCCTTGCAGAGTGAGCATCTTTTTGATGCGGTAGGTTAAGACTCTAATCAAGAAGTGCATGTAGGGCGGGAACCAGGTAGTCAACTCTCGGATCCGTAAGTCGGGGTCCTGCCAGTACCGCCAGTCTACCAGGCCCCTGAAGCATACGGCCAGGATTAGGGCCTCATATAATAATAATAATAATAATAATAATAAAATAGAAGTGTCACTTTCGCATATTGGAAAGAAAACGGCATACCCAATTCTGCGAAATTGATTTTATCACAATTATAGAAATAGTTTTCGTCTTTTTGTTATGTTATTATAGCTGAACATTGAATAGGAAAACTATATCTCCAGTAGATTGTGCATCAACATGTCAGTTAACTTAGGAAAATTATTGGCCTAATAATATAATTCATCATAATATATCTGGAAGTAGGCCGATACATGTTATAAAAGTTGAATAAATAATAAGTAAAAAAATTACCTTCATAATTATTAACCTTGACCTATGATAAATATTGGATTTAATGCTTCTCTGACCTTTGAATACGAATGGCAGATATAAACGCAAGTTTTGATGAACGTTTTTCTGTCCGTTAAGGAAAACATTATAAAACAATCTAATTTTGACCTCAACTCACCAAGACCTCAAAGACTTGCCTCAGTCATTGTCATTGCCTAGGCGAATCCTCCATGAAAAGGAGTTTTCTATCACGCCTAGGGTGGCCCGTTTTCTTCTATATGGTGGGAGAGTCGACCCCTGAATAGGCCGGCCAGCACAATTCGCAACACCAGGTTAGGACAATGAAGGAAAGAGGGGCCGCCCCACCACTTAGCAGTGGTGGTAAGGTTGTCAGGGGTCCACAGCATTCGGCTGTGGGGCGAAATACCCCTTCCGTGCACGCTCCCAATGCACCCAATGCAGTCCAACCTTCAGTGTGCCTGATTTAGGTTAAGAGTTAGTTGCATCTTGATTGCCAGCTTAATCAGTGTTGTGATGACTCTCAAAACAGGATAGCTTCACTTTGGAAGGCATGGTAGCCTGACCAGGCTGCCAGAGGTGTTATGGGCTGGCTATGAGTCAATATTCAGCTGGGTGCTAAACAACAACAACAACAGCTCAAGTGGACTCAAGAGCCTCTACAAACAGTTGGGACAACAGTGCTGACCAACTCAACTTGAAGAATACTTTTCTCGAGATAAAGCCTATGGGCAGTATTTTTTACACACTCACGCCGGACAGTAGTACTGACGGACTGGATAGTAGCTCAAGAAGAACTGTGGGCAGTATATCTCCTGCCTATACCCACTACTGGGACCTATTACACCCACCAGCTGGTGACAACAAGAAACAAGATGAAGGAGATGCCAGGAGGCTAATCTTTGACCCCCTCATTCATTCACCTGATAAAGATGAGACACGGCTTATGTCATACCAGCCACTCCCAGGAAATCATTAGGGTTTTGAACAAGTAGTTACCATAGTGTTTGTTCCCTTTGTCAGGATCCTTACTAAACTTAAAAAATAGAACCGTCCACATGCTGTCCTTGCCACCTACCTGATAACTTATACCTTGAATTCTGCTAGGCAAGTCCGCAAGTGTTGATAAAGATATATGTATATACTCGGTTAATGTAAAACGCCTCCCTACAGCATACCGCTCGTTACCCAACAAATACTCTTAACTCCATCACCTATCTCCCGCAGGTTATGTCTTGGATTGTATTCTTATCGTAACATTGTCACTGCCATGTAATGTATTGTTATGTTAACCCTCCCCTTAGGCGCACGATGACTCTATGTGCGTCATTAGGGTATTTACCCCCTAAGCGCTCGATGACTCGTTTAGCGTCATTAAACTTAAAAATATTCGCCAAAAATTAAGTTTTCGTCTGACGCGCGTCATATTTGGCATAGATATTAAGTATTAAGTCTAGTTCAATGGGTACAATTAGCAGCCCCCTCAGTTTAACGGTTTACTCACGGCTGGCTGGGAAGAGAGCAAAGTACAGCTCAGTCTGTTTTTTGATACTTTCACGTTTATTCGTGTATCTCCGTAACTATTTGGTTTATAGTAATTCTGAAGTTATCAGTGGAATCCTCGTTAAATTCCGCTTCCATATATGTATGCAAATCAAAAATGTTTTGGGCAAATTTTGAGCTAGCGCGAGTTGGAGATAAGGTATTTCGATTTTTGTTTTACAATTCTTATTTCGGAGTGCCCCAATGTGGTTGATTTGTATTTATTATATGTTTGTATTTGCTTATCTTCATGTTCAATCAATAACGAAGCCGATGGTACCTCATTTATCCAAATTAAAGGATTTTTTGGTGGATAAAAACGTCACGGAAACAAATTATCGCCGGCACAAAACTGGCTCTGAGTGAGCTGAGATAAGAACATAAGAACATAAGAAAATGGGAGTCTGCAGAAAGCCGATTGGCCCAAGCAAGGCAGATCCCTGTCCCACACAACCCCAATTCAATTACAAAGCCCAATTATAGGCTTCACACTCCAATACCCTGAGGATCATCTTACCAAAACGGTCAGAGATTAACGCAGGATTATGGGGGTCTGCAGAGCGCCGATTGGCCCAACCCGGCTGATCCCCCTTCACACCCAACCCCTCTCGTCCATATGCTTATCCAATTTTATCTTAAAGCTCCCTACAGTTTTAGATCTCACTATAGCACTTGGTAGTCCATTCCACCCATCTACAACTCTGTTACCAAACCAATACTTGCCTATATCTTTTCTGAAACTAAATTTAACTAATTTGAAACCATTGGTACGAGTTCTTTCGCTATCACTGAGCTTTAGTACATTTGTCATGTCCCCTTTGTTAATCCCACTAACCCACTTGAACACCTCTATCATATCCCCTCTAACTCTGCATCTCTCTAACGAATGTAAACCTAATTCCTTCAACCTTTCTTCATACGAAAGATTTCTAATATTATGGATCATTTTTGTCATTCTACGCTGTACTCTCTCCAATGAATCTATGTCCATTATGTAATAAGGACACCAAAATTGGACAGCATAATCCATATGGGGTCTCACTAATGACAAGTAAAGTTTTAAGATAACATCAGCAGTTCTGTTACTCACACTCCTAGAGATGAACCCGAGAATCCTGTTTGCCTTATTACGAACGCTTATACACTGTTTTCTAGGCTTCAAATCATTGCTAACAAACACACCTAGATCTTTCTCGCAGTCTGAATTTTCTAATTCTAAATTAGCTAGTTTATATTTAACATTTGTTTGCATCTTCCCTATCTTTAATACCTTGCATTTGTCAATGTTAAACTTCATCTGCCAATTTACTGACCATTCATGTAAGGTATCTAGATCCCTTTGGAGGCACTCTATATCGCTATCTGAATCAATTGATCTCCCTATTTTAGTATCGTCTGCGAATTTACTTATCCTACTAGTTATACCTAAATCTAGGTCATTTATGTATATAAGAAACAACAGGGGACCTAATACCGATCCCTGGGGGACACCACTTTTGACTGCTCCCCATTCTGACTTGGTACCATTTATGCTGACTCTCTGCTTCCTACCAATTAGCCATGACCTAATCCATCCTAACAACGCCCCACCTATTCCATGTGCCTCAACCTTTCTCATCAATCTCTCACTAAGATATACTTAGTATAGGGAGTGGGAAAAAAACTTGATTGGAAACTATAGGTGCGCCAAAGGGTTAATGTCTCTAGTAGTATGTGGCTTCTAAATAAACTCATATAAGCTGCATACACATTTCTGTTCTACATCTAAGTCCCTCCAGTTGATTAGGAACCTCCCCCATTGTGTTGTGAATAATGTAAAATGTCGAAGGCACTCCGCATTATGGTTATGTTAACTTATGTCCTATATGCTATGTTACACTAAATTTCTGTTCCCTATAAGTTATGTTCCTATTCAGTTTCCTTTGGGAGAGAGGTACCCTCACCAGAATTCGAACCCCCTCACCCCATGTATATTTGGGAGAGCTGGGCACCATAACCACTCGGCCATGAGCGTATATAAGGAAAGCAACCTTCGTTCTTATTTGAAGAACCAGGTTATGTCTCGTGGAGGACTATGCCTTCGAACACATGGCGAGTTTATTAGACTTCGACCATGACTATTTTACACTTTCCCCCTGCCAACTCTGTTAAGTGATATACGATTTTTAATCGTCCTGGTACTATTATGGGACCTCTCTAAATGACAAATATCAAATGATGTGTCGGACAGGTTGGAAGAGAGGTACTCTCACCAGGATTCGAACCCACTCACCCCAGGTATATTTGGGAAAGCTGGGCACCGTAACCACTCGGTCATGAGCGGATATAAGGAAAGCAATCTTGGTTCTTATTTGAAGAACCAGGTTATGCCTCGTGGAGGACTATGCCTTCGAACACGTGGTGAGTTTATTAGACTTCGACCATGACTATTTTACGCTTTCCCCCCCGCCAACTCGGTTAACCCAGCAAGTGCGGATCTCATCATAAGAGTTTTAACGCTGCGCTGCGGAACTCCTCATATAATCCAAGGCCTAAAAAAACTCATTTAAATCAGCCCAGTATCATTATTTTTTTTTTTTTTTTTTTTTAAATTGCCCCTTGGCCATGCCAAATATCACTCTTCCACATCCCCTCCTTCCACCCTTTCCCCCACCCCCTTCAATTATCACCTATTCTCCCTGTTATTCCCTTATTCTTAGGTATATTTTTGTGCTAACATTAGCGAGTTGCTAGCAGGGCGTGGTCATCTGTGTTACCAAGCGTGGTAAAGAGCGAGAGAGAGACTACCACGCAACAGTGTCTCTCCAGCCGTCGTGACGGCTGGCTGGCTGGCAGGCTGCCTCAGCCATAAGTTATGTAACTCCCGACCTCTATCGCCTATTTTGACCATCCAAACGCTGTTTCCATTTGTTTTATTGTTGTAACAGGTTAATACCTTTATAATCAACGTAAAATAGGCGCATATGGATAAGTATTAATGATATTTATTGTACGATGACGATTTGAGTTTAGGAAACCGTCTAAATACCTCTGCACAGGGAGGGGTGGCCAATACCCCACCTACGCAGCAGAGAGGTTAAGTGATCTACGATTTTTAATCGTCCTGGTACTATTATGGGACCTCTCTAAATGACAAATATCAAATGATGTGTCGGACAGGTGGCCAGCTCTCCCAAATATACCTGGGGTGAGTGGGTTCGAATCCTGGTGAGGGTACCTCTCTCCCAACCTGTCAGACACATCATTTGATATCCGTTTTCTTTGTTATGTTGTATTTCTAAGTTTCGTTTAGAGAATTGCTGAGCATGTTATAATTATGTGCGAGGTGAGACTAACCAATAGAGGTGTTCATCCGTCATGATGAGCATGGCCCGTGACACAGCTTTCTGCTCTTCCGTCAGGCCAGGTGTTAGGTCCATCCCCAGGCGGCCACTCAGCCTCTCCATAATCAGCTGGGAGTCACCGATGTCTTCCCCATTGATGGTGATCCAGGGGCTCTTGCCTTTGGGGCCCATCGGTACCTCAAAGTCATACTGAGGGGGAAATTATTGAAAGTTAATCACAGTCATAATAATATGTTGATAGAATGATAAATTCTCTATCCTCTCAAAATTTGCTGACGACATACTACCAGAAAAGATGTGAACTCATTAGATGTTGTGTAGAAACTGCAAGTGGACTATAAATGCAGTATACAATTGGACAACGATAAAACATGAAATTCAATGAGAACTGAAATACAGAGAAGACGAAAACACGGCAGGCCCCCTCGAGAAACCACGCACAACCAAGACAACAACAGTAGACCAGAGGAAACTCACCAGCACCCAACCAAGACGGGGCAGAAGCGAAAAGCTCCTCCCCTTCAGGATTATCCCCAAACCAAGGTCACCACCTGCAAAATAAAGCAGTCACTACCCCAGCTACTAACCCGGACAACTCGCCCCAAAATGGCAGACTCAAAGTCACAACCTCCAACCTCCCGGAAGACTGTGCGCCCTCAACCCTTCTAGACCCAACCTTTGCACAACACCCCACAAAAACACGTCATTGATTTCCAGCCTTCGAGTATGCAAACCACACTTCCTTACCCCCTGACATTCTTGAATACCCACTAAGTATATATTGGTTTCCCTCTACATTGTCAGTATGTACATGTGTACCCCCCCTGCCCCATAACCCCTTTTTCTAAGTAACCAAAGTATATATCCTACCAAAACACCAGGCAGACAGACAGACAGACATTCACCCATACGGTCGGAGAGAGAGAGGGACACAAAAGCACTCCACCCTTCGCACTGACTCCTCCCCCAGCCAAATTAGAAGCTTACCGCCTCGGCAAACCGACCCTGGACAACTCTCCCCAAAGTGGCCGACCCCAGACGACCACCTCCAACCTCCCTAGACTGAACCTCCACACCAATCCACATGTTCCACATTTTTTTCAACTCCCATTCTTCTGCTATACAAATCACATCTCTTTCCTTCCCACCATTCTTAAGTATATACTAGATGATATCCACCCCTCACTTTCTGATGACGTAAGCAGTGATGGCCGCGTCGTATGCATGTCCCTGTGACTGTCGTAATTACTGTTGTATTAATTTTGCGTGCGTTTAGCTCCAGCTGGACCCAACTACCACCGCCACAGGCAACATGACTGCAGACCATATATATGATTAATGAATATGTTTATCTTTAACTATGACAACCCATGCAGGAGAAGTAAGAGGGAAGACACCTTTTCACTCTCTGTATTTTGAAGGGTACAGATATATAACTATGCCAATCATTGTATTTAATTATGTCATTACCATTTTATTTGTTACTATACCATGTATATGATTAATGAAATGTTTATCTTTTAACTATGACAGCCCATGCAGGAGAAGTAAGAGGGAAGGCACCTTTTTCACTCTGTTGTATTATGAGGGGTACAGATATATAGCTATGCAAATTAGATATTGATTATGTCATTACCCTTTTATTTTTGTTTCTTTCGTTGACCTACTAACCCCGCATGATGACTGACCTACTAATGATTAATGAAATGTTTATCTTTAACTATGACAACCCCTGCAGGAGAAGTAAGAGGGAAGACACCTTTTTCACTCTCTGTATTATGAGGGGTACAGATATATAGCTATGCAAATTAGATATTGATTATGTCATTACCCTTTTATTTTTGTTTCTTTTGTTGACCTACTAACCCCGTATGATGACTGACCTACTAACCATAGAATACTACGGAAAAACCGCCACCTCGCACAATCTGTTTTTTCCCTGACCTTGCATTACATAATCCAGCCTGTTTTTCTTTCCTAGCCCTCTCCACACGCCTCGTCAGGACACTTCCTTCTAGGACAACAGTTCACACGATCCTATCCTTTTTCCGTTGCAACCAGGCCGTACCAGCTGTGCATGACTAGACACCGACCTGACCACGCCACGGGCGCGCCACTGAAGCCTCGCGCCATGTGTTGCCACAGGTACGTGACCAAAACAGCCCATCACCATGCTCAGGGTCTACCGCCTGAGATGCGAGGATATCCGTATAAAATATAACTGTGCCAATTAGATACTGACCATGTCATGTCTATTTTTTTTTACTCATTGCTTATTTAAGCCCCCTAACCCCCCAGGGTTGGGTTATTGACACAGGGCCCTCCCGGTCGTCATCATGCGACTGTGTCAAGAGCATTGCAACGTCCCAAAGCTGCTTGTCAGTACAGCTATTTCTTTAGTAATATAAGGGGACTTCACTCTAACATCAATTCTGTACACCAATTTCTTCAAGCAGAATCCCCTACTCTCCTTTTTTTGACAGAGACATCCACATCTGACACATCTAGATTTAATTTTCCAGGTTATCAACTGCTCCAAAATTTCAGACCTAAAGGTGGTGTATGTTGCTTCGCAAAATCTGAAATTGCCCTGGAGGAGGTTACTAGTTTCAATTGTCCCTATTTTGATTATTCTATATACAAATTAATTTCTGCTGGTAAATTTAAATACATATGTTGCATCTACCGTTCCCCAAATACTCCTCCAGAGCAAAGTCTTTTTGATTCTCTGTCCTCACAACTCAGTGTCCTCAACTTAAATGCTTCTTCTGAAATCACTGTGTTGGGTGATTTTAATGTCCATAATGTTGAATGGCTCACTCATTCAGCCAGGACTGATGATGCTGGTCTTGAATGTGAGCTATTTGCAGACTCATTTAATCTCATTCAACTAGTCAACCAACCCACCCGTGTACCAGATAATCATAATCATAATTCCCACCTACTGGACTTATTTTTAACAACCAATTCAGAAAATTATGATGTTACAGTGAGGTCCCCACTTGGATCTTCTGATCACTGTCTGATACAGGCCACCTGTCTATCACCTACCACACCTTCCCACTCTGAACCTGTTTTGGTGACTAAATGGCATTACGATAGGGCAGACTGGGAGGGTCTTTAAGGTTTCTTTATTGATATTCCCTGGACCTCTTTCTTTTCTAATGATGCACACTCCACCTTGAGCCACATACAAGATTTTGTAAAAATTGGAATGGAAACTTTTATTCCTCATCAAATGTACAGTAAAAGATCTAATTCACCTAAATGGTTTGACCATAATTGTGCTAGAGTAACTGAACAAAAAGCAATAGCCTACAATGCATACACAAGATCAAAAACACATGAAGCCTTTAATTACTTTAGAAACATCAGAAATCATGCCAAAACTGTATTAAACCTAACTAAATCAAACTTTCTCCATAAGCAGGCAATTAAACTTCTAAATAATCCAAATGATAACAAAATATTTTGGTCTACTCTTAACTCATTCAAATCCAACTTCACTACTGCTTCATCCATTCCACCATTAAAATCTCCGACTGGCAATCTTGTAAGTGACCCACGAGGTAAAGCTAACCTTCTTGCAGATATTTTCTCCACCAACTCAACCTTAGATGACATAAATCAAGATGTCCCTGTACTTAATTTTAATTCACCTGAAATTCCCTCACTTAAGATCCACACCAGACATGTCAAAACTATTTTGCAGAATCTCTCAGTAGATAAGGCTCCTGGTCCAGATGAAATTCCTCCAATAGTACTTAAGAATTGCTCCTTGGTGCTCGCTCCTGTATTGGCAAAAAATTTCCGTCTGTGTACTCATACCTCATGCTTCCCAGTACCCTGGAAAGAAGCAAACATCCATCCAGTTCCTAAAAAAGGTGCCTCTTCAGATCCATCAAACTACAGACCAATAGCTATAACTTCCACTCTTGGCAAAGTTTTTGAAATTATATTAAATAATCACATAATTAAGCATCTGGAGAATAATAAATTAATCAGTGATAGGCAATATGGTTTTAGACGATGTCGATCAACTGCAGACATTCTTTGCCTTCTTACGCATCAAATCAACCAAGCTACAGACCAACATGGTGAAACACATACAATAGCACTGGATATATCAAAGGCATTTGATAGAGTCTGGCATCAATCCTTATTGTCGAAGATGTCCCACTACGGCCTTGCATCATTAGTTCCACTAATTTCTTCTTATCTTCATAACAGAAAAATACGTGTAATGGTAGATGGCCTTTATTCTCAATTTCACTCAATAAATGCTGGTGTTCCCCAGGGATCAGTTTTGGCCCCAACTCTGTTCCTCATTCATATCAATGATCTCATATCTACCACTCATAATCCAATACATTCCTACGCAGATGACTCAACACTCCACAGTTCCTTCACATTTACCAATTCTTTCACCCAACCCGATCTTATAAATTCAAAAATAAACACTGCAATTTCTCTGAACCAGGACCTTTCTAGAATTAATGAATGGGGACAAGAGAATCTAGTTTCCTTTAATGCACAGAAAACCAAGTACATTCAATTTTCTAACCGACAGAATCTCACTGACTCCCATATATTTTTTAATGATGTAAATATTCCCACTTCCCCTAGTATTGACATTCTCGGTGTAACATTAACTACTAACTTGAGCTGGACACATTATGTTAGAAGCATTGCTAAGAATGCCTCTAAAAAACTGGGACTCCTGTACAGAGTTCGAGAATTCTTCACTGACGAGCAGTTGGCCGTAATATATAAAAGTCATGTGCGCTCTCAGATGGATTACTGTTCACCTCTGTGGGGTGGAAGTGGAGTGGTTGCATTGAGGCAGTTGGACAAAATTCAAAATAAAGCTATTAGATTAATCAATAACCCTGCAATCACACAGGACCTTCCTACATTAGCCATACGAAGAAACGTTGCATCCCTTGCATTATTCTACAGATATTTTCACAGCAATTGTTCCGAGGAACTTGCTTCAATTGTGCCGCCTCTCCACATCTTTCCCCGTAGAACTAGGGCAGCTGAGAGCGCCCATGAATTTACACTTTCTCCTCCACAATGCAGAACTTCTGCTTATCAGAATTCATTTATCCCCAGAGCTACTACTCTTTGGAATTCACTTCCCTCGAATTGCTTTCCACAAACTTACAATCAACAAATGTTTAAATCCAGTTGTTACAAACATTTTATGAATGGAGGATGCCTTTAGGCACATGGACCTTTTTGTTTTATCTGTGTTTTTCCTTCCTCCGTTCATTGTCTCTTAAAAAAAAAAAAAAAAAAAAAAAAAAAAAACCTATTAACCCCGTATGCCAACTAACCTCCTAACTTAGCCTAACGAATGAACCATAAACCTCACGCGGTATTTTCTTTTCCATAACTTTCGTGCCACCTAATCCAGTATGTTTTCTTTCCCTTTTCTAGTTTCCTTCTACACGCCTCGTCAGACGTTTCCTTAGTTACATTTCCTTCTCGGCCTACAGTTCACATAATCCTATCCTTTTTCTTCCATTTGCAGATTACGCATGCCTACCTTATGGAATCAACCATTTGTCTGTATATTCTCTCTCTCTCTGGGTGCAGCTTCCCTTGTCCACACGTGGGCTACGTGGGTATTTTCCACTCTGACCCCGGTGGAACCCAACAACAACACATTAACTCGACCATCGAGCCATGTCCAAATCCTGGAGGGACCCCTACCTGCGTTGTCCCCCCTCGACCCCGACATACGGGGCCACTAGGGCAACCCCCCCTAGCAACACCTGTATACGTACAGGCACCCTCGAGATATGACAGGATTTTGTCATTTTGTTAAGTCACCTCGACCCACGGGTACGAGAGAACTGTTCACTTCCCTTTCTTCCCCTTGTTCCCCTTCTTTTTAAAAGTAACCTACTTATCAAATCAAACGATTAGCCACTGACCCTCCTGGCTGAGGTGCTCCTCCCCTCGCCGCCGTGAACAAAAAGGCGACGGGTCGCTCGCTTGCCATAGCACCTGCCATTAACTATTCTTATATGTCGGTGTGTGAACTAACGCTGTTATCTAATTCAGAGCATTGGGAACGAAGGGCCAGATTGCCAGATATTGACCCCACAGCCCTGCACAGCCGCCCTGGCCCCGAATTGGAAGGGACCCCTCAGCCCCGGCTCCGGCAACACGGAGTCACCCTGCCATATATAAACCACGAGAGGAGGAGGGCGGGGGAAGTACAAACATAGCTTTTTGCCAAGCGGGATGTCGCTCGGTTGGAAGACTGTTTTGCCCACCTGTTAGTAGACGACCGGCACCCCGCAAGCTGAACACCAGGACTTGATATATTATATTCCTGGGCCTGTATTAACCGTGGTAGATCACAGGTCAATATAGGGACCTAAGAGAAATATATATATCTCCACATATGCACTTGGGTTGATTGAACCTCTCGACATGGATCAGAGGTAGTTAAGCAAGGTTTGTGCAGACCCAATGCTTACGTTTGTCCGATGAGACGCTACCCTGGCCTCAGCCCAGAAGCAGACCATTTAAGATCCATAGGAGAGGCCCTGAACTCCACTTCATCACCGGTCAACTGACCCATCTGTAACTTCTTCACACAACTGGACCCCCTGGATGGCCCCCTGGAGCAGCTGAGAAGCCCCTGACGACACCAGATTCAAGAGGAAAGAAGATAACCTGATCGGGCACGATTTCGTATTATAATATCAGTGTATAGATACAGTGTTACCAACCCGTTGTGTTTGCCTATGTTCACCTTTGAGTTATTCGCTAACCATAAAGAGATTTAGAGTTTGAGCCTAGAGTCCCCTGTTTTGCCAGAGATTCGTTCCAGTAAACATATTAAGAGATATTACCGTGACCATATTTACCCCCAGCCACGACACGAGTTATTCCTAAATTGGATGTTTTGGTATAGATATTCTGTGATCCCATAAATAAGGGGTAGGTCGTAAAGTGTGATTTAATCTCGGTGACGAATCCCCATCCGCGCATTAACGGTTAAAAGTATACAAATAATAATTGCCTACTTGACTCTGCTAAATTGTGTAAAGTCGAAACTCAGTGTTGGCCCCCACTTAATCGAATAACTAGAACCTTAGGCCTTAAAGCAACACTCTGCATCAGATATTGTATAAAATCAAATCCGTGCCCCCTTCGAGTGACTTTTTTATCGCTTCTTATCATGTCCGTATCGGAAGAATAATACCCGAAACTCGGAAGTGGCAGTGCATACTCTAATCCAGATCCACGATTGTGCTTGGAGAATTGAAAGACCAAGCTCTTATCACTGAAATTATTACTCTTACTCATGTTCTATAAAGTGAAAGTGATTCTTTTTCTATACCGTGAGTGTGTTCAATAAATAAAACTGTATATGTCGGGAATTTAGATAAAGAGGTTAAATTACATATCACTGGTACATGAAATATCCCAACAAATAGTTATAATATAATTACCAACGAGGTATTCGATGGGTGTAATCCAGTCCCCCACACGCGGCTAGTTCAATTGCATGACATGTAGGAATGTTCACATAATACAATATCGATACAATGAACTTAGCTTAGAGGACTGGTGATGTAGGACTGTTGTTAATATTGTTATAGATTAATATTTGTAGCACATGGTGAACTGTGGGTTGAGTCAGAGCCGGGAGGGGGGAGATGTTGGCTGTATGGTGTTGATTGAGAGACTAAAGGGCCGGCGTCCGATCGCTTCGCGAAATTACATATGGCTGCCGGCTCATAATAATTATAACCCATAACTTGGTTTCATAATACATCTAGAGCTGATGTAGATATTTATACATTACAGTTAATATTTAACCTAACTTAAGAATAAACTACAATACACAAAGAACCAGCCGAAATCGTACAAGCGATACGATACCGCCAAATTCAAATGTCCTATTGGACCAAAACCTGTCGGGATCATTACCCTATTCCCGACATATTGCCCGCCACCAAAATGATATACAGGAGCTATATACAGAGAACAAAAAAAGGACATCGAAGTCAAAGATCACCTTGTGTGATCTTTGATCTCCAAAGATCCACGGAACTCATAGCCGCCCTCCTTTTGGGACGAGCGCCACCTGAAGCCTGAGGAGGATCATCCTTCTCATCATCAGCTGCCCCACCTCGAGGAGCACTGTCACCAGCACTCTCCCGCGGAGGGGTATCAGTAGAGACGCCAGGATCATCCGGCAGTTCTACATCCTGCTCCAAGGGATATAACCTTACGACTGGGTGAGTAGTAACCCCAGTCGAAGTTCGTATTCTAGCAACCCTTATAAGACCATCAATGCCCTGGAACAAATGGATAATCCTCCCAAGCTTCCAAAATAACCTAGGACGCTCATCATGAATCAGGACGATATCCCCGATACGAGGCCATCGTTGATTCGTCCCTTTGATCTTATGAGAGTGACGCTCGCGAAGAGACTGCAAATATTCTTGGGTCCACCGTTTCCATAGATCGTCGGACACCTTGTTTACATACTGGAAGCGACGACGTGTGGCATCAGCATTGCCGAACGTAGGGTCTTGCAGATCTTCGTCATTTACGGACTATCTAGGAAAGGTATTAAGGGTTCGTCCACGTGTTAGCATAGAAGGCGAAATGGGCAAGAGGTCGTCAAAATCTGCCGAGGTATAGGTCAAGGGCCTGTCGTTGACTGATATCTCAATTTCTATTAAGATGGTTTGCAACTCCCGTCTGGTCACCAGTGCCCTTCCTAATACCTTCTTCATGGCAGATTTGACGATACCGATTGTTCTCTCCCAAATCGCCCCGAACCATGGTGCACGTGCTGGTATAAATCTCCACTGACAACCCTTTCCAGTGAGAGTAGCCACAACCTGCGGGTCATCCATTAAACTCTGGAGATATTTAGAGGCCCCGACAAAACAAGTCGCATTATCGCTCATAATAATTTGAGGGAAATCATAGCGGTCTGCAAAGCGTCTTAGAGTATGCAAAAAACCCTCACTGGATAGGTCGTCAATCAATTCAATATGAATCGCTCTGGTTACCGCACATGTGAATAGGACGGCATATACCTTTATGATATTACCGGGCGATTCTCTAACATGAATCGCTCCGGTGTAGTCTACCCCGGTTACCTGAAATGGTTCAGTCCTTTGTACCCTGAACTCCGGCAAGGGAGGTAGATCAACTGGGGAGTAAGGCTTACCCTGTAATCTTTTACAGATAGTACAGCTATTGTGGATCCCTTTAATTGCTTGTCGCATCTTCGGGATCCACTAACGTTGTCGCATATACGCCAGAACATAATTTACGCCAAAATGTAGGCAGGTCCTATGGCATTGGCGAATCAATAGTTTGGTAATCAAATGAGAGGAGCTAAGGAGGACAGGATATTTCGCAGAATCAATAATGTCCGCCCTTTGTATCCTGCCTCTACACTTAATTATGCCTCCTTCCATATATAATCCTAGCTGCCTCATTAAGTTAGAGGGTTTGGCCTTTGACTCCTTGATCAGGATTTGATGTTCAGTAGGATAAGATTCCTTTTGTACTAAACATATTAGTTTTGCTTCTGCTGATCTCAATTCATGGAGTCTGATATGCTTCGAATCTTCACTAAGGAAAGACCCGTGAGCCCGACTTCTCATGTTGTTAATGAAACGGTATATCCATGCAAATACCCGTATTACTTTATCATAGCTGCCGTAACGTTCCCACTCTACCAACTTGTTATCCTGATGTGTAGTACTCACATTCGAACTACTTAACACATCATCTTGGGGCCGACTTGAAGGATCAGACATGCATTCCCTGAAATCCTGAGGCCATTCAGTTGGAGATGTAAGCCATGGAGGTCCATGCCACCAAATAGAGGACGACATAAACTGTTGCGCCGAGATCCCCGGGAAATGATGTCACTGGGGTTAACCCTGGTGCTCACATAGCGAAATTTAGCTGTAGGAACTAAGTTATGTATCTCATCAGTGCGATTAGAAACATAAACAGGTAACACTTTCTGGCTGTGTACCCATGAAAGCGCTACGTGACTGTCGCTCCAAACATAGACGTTATTAATCTGTAGTATGTCTGTATAAGCATCCAGTGTAAACTTTATTAGACGAGCAGACAGAAGCAATGCAGTAAGTTCTAATTTAGGAACTGTAATCTTCTTTATAGGGGCTACTTTGGCCTTCGCTATAGCCAGTGTCGCTTCACTACCATTGCATATGCATATGGCAGTACCGTACGCACTATTACTAGCATCAGAAAAGGCATGTAGATCCACCTGGTGACCACTAATAACCTGACGAGGAAGTTGGACCCTGCAACATGTGGAAAGGTCCGACCGAATCAACCGCCAAGTATCTTGTAACTCAATCGGGAGGGGCGTGTCCCAATCTAGTTTTAGCCACCACAGTTGCTGTAAAAACATACGAGCACGGATTGTTACAGGCAGCAAAAAACCTAGGGGATCAAACAACCTCGCTGACAAGCTTAAGCAGTTTCGCTTGGTCATAAGCTCACTGCCGCATGGGGTGTGACAGAAGGATATACAATCTGTGGTAGTGTCCCATTTGTGACCTAAAAACTTCACCTCACTATCCTCAGTAGCTACACCGTCAGAAGTAAATTGACCTTTCAAAAGATCACTATTAGTGGCCCATTCTCTTCAGTATAAATGAGACTTGGCAAATATATCGCGGATCTCCCAGCATCTCTTGAGCAATAAATCTTCATTGTCTCCGGTGCCTTGAAGATTGTCCACATAGATCCCCTGCTTGATCTCATTCTTGAAGTCAGGATCTAGTCCAGCCTCCTCAAGATGACGCAAGATAGTAGCGTTGAGAAGGAACTGGGAACAGGTCGCCCCGAATAAGACGACTCTGAACCTGTAGACCAGATACTCTGAATCTAGATCCATTGGGTCCCGTGGCCATAAAAATCTTGTCGAGTCCCTGTCTTCACAATGGAGTTGAAGAATCAGGAAGGCCTTCTCAATATCGGCGACCCATGCAAACTTATGACATCTGAAGCGCAACATAATTTGCGCTAGATCAGAGACCAGGGACGGACCCGTGTACAGACAATCATTCAGGTTATAGGAGCGATCACTGGATTTAGCAGAGCAGTCTTACACAATACGAACAGGAGTGGTGGAACTGTCCTTTTTAATCCCATGGTGAGCAAGGTAATGGATGTTATCCCCATACTCGCTGAGATCTACTCTCTCCACAAATCCACGTTGTACCTGCTCGGCTAAAACTGCCGCATAAGTCTCGCAATAACTTGGATCCTTGACAAACTGCTTCTGAAGGCCACGTAACCGACCAAGTGCTAGATGGAAATTAGTAGGTAATTTACTCTTGTTATCATTCCAAGGGAGCCTTACCACATACTGACCTCTGCCAGAGTCATACGTTACAGTCTCTTCATACGAGCTTAACGCTAGCTTGGACTCACGATCAAGTTCATGTGGGTCATTCCAATATTGTCCAAGTCTCATAGCTTATCTATATCAGTACATTTATTATCAGGCACATTTGGCCGAATATATTTATCTATGGGGCTTACTGCTACCTTGAGGACCGTAACCACCTCCACCTGTGTGTCTTTAGAGGAAGTGGCATAGGATCCAGAAATGGCATACCCTTGGATCGTGGGGAGCATTATAAGCTTATCTACCCGCCGATATCCAGGGTGAACCAGGTCGTAGTAATAATCAGCTCCGACCAGTAGCATAATACCATTGTTAGCAGAGAGTTGATCATCAGCCAGTTTATAACCCTTGCTTCTGAGATATTTCAAATGTGGTTGAATCTCTGATGCTATATAGAAACTGGGTAGTGTGTCGACCACAACAGCCTTGATGGGACATACCTTTTTTCTATAAGCATATGAAATCTCCACAATATCATAGTCACTGGAATCTATTTCACCAGTGAAACCATGGAGACGCAAATTCTCTAGACCCTTGCTGGTACACTTGAGCTGGGGTAATGATGACCGCAGAACGAATGACCTCTGTGAGCACTGGTCAAGTAAGGTGCGCGTCATTATAGTATTATTATTACTCCCCACTACTGGCAGCATCATAGTAGGAAGCAATTGACATTCTCGAGAAGCAATGGACATGGCAGATACTTTATCACCCTCGCTCTTACATTTCTCATGTGACTCTTTGGGGGTTCTCCCCTTTTCTTTGCCGTCGTGCCGATCAGACTGGGTGCAAAGGGAAAACCAATGTTTCCCCTTGCAATACTTACAAGGTTTGATGTAGGAATTGGTGCAGGTACTGTTGAAGTGGTCTCTTGCCAGACAGCTGGTACATAACTTAAGCGATTTAGCCTGACCAATCTTCTGTGTAGCCTTAGGATACTTAGGACACTGGTACCACAGATGACCGTGGACACTGCACAACTTACAACCTAATGATATCGGCCTTTTCTGTTTAGAAGACGTCTGTACCGGGAAAGCTGCAGTAGATGGCGACATCTCCACTTGTCGGTAGTCTCCAGTACTCTCCATATTGAAAACTTCAGTCTGGTACACCTGCACCAACGCTTCCAAGTTTAGTGGAGAGTCGCTTAGTTGTCGTCTTAAGATTTCCCTTAGGGGAGAGGGTATCTTATTCAAGATATTCACACTAAATATCTCCTCCTTGGTGACGGCCATTGTCTCCATAGATCGGAGGAGGCTCTCAAAGGAGGCATAGTACTCCTTTAGGGCCGTCACATCATAGGATGGAGGATCCAGCGTGAAGAACTTAGTAATTAACGCGGTCTTGATGACTTCCACTCTCCCGTAAGTTCTCTTCAGCAACTCCACTGCAGACTCGTAGCTGGTAGCTTCTAGCTTGTACCCATCGATTAACTTCAATGCCTCTCCTTTCAATTGACCACGGAGATATGTGAACCTTTGGATGGATGTGAGTGTTTTATTATGATGGACGGAACACTCAAAAATATCCCAAAATCCAGTCCAGGTAGCCGAATCCCCGGAAAAGGTAGGCAAAGTAAGCTTCGGCAGGTTAAAACCAGTCGCCTTTGGTGTACCGGTATCCTTAACAGAGGTTGATTCTTGGGTGGAAGATAGTCTGGCTAAGGCTGTATTAACATTCTCAAAGTACTCAAGATCTGCCGACATTTCTTCTTCCACATCGTCAGTAACTGTCAATAAACCATATACCTGCTGAGCATAACTATCATAAGTAGCTAGCGATTTAGTAACAGTAGCAAATTTACCCTTTATTTGATCAGCCGTGGCACTTATTAAAAATTCATAAAGATCTCTTATACATCTATTTAAACTTCCCTTCATCCCTCCCTTAAGAATCTTAAGTTTCTTTAAATCTGTCATCGTTAAGGTCTAATTTTAAGCAACTTAAACTACAATGAGGTCAGACTACAAACCGTTAATCGCTTAGGAATCAACAGCGGCAAACCCCCATTACTTAAGAAATTTACTCAAAAAGAATTACATAATACTTACATCCCCCTTAACATAAACTATCGAAAGGAAATTATCTAACTAGACAAAAGAATTAAATACTAAATCCATTAAAAGAAAGGGTAAGGTGAAGCACTAATTATTGTAAGCCCTTTATAGGTAAGCCTAGTTGGTTAAGCTACAATCATGAGGTCTGACTATTAACTGTCAATCGCTTAGGAATTAACAAAGACCGACACTCATGACCGCCACTTTAAGCAACTAGGCCTAGGCTATTATGAAATTTAAATATAAAAGGTCACATGAGAACCCTCCCCACCAGCAAAATTAATAATGAGTCCCACAATGACAAAACACAATGAACACCACAGGCACACCACCAAAGCGAAATGAACAGCCACCACAGACACCTGCAGGCCTAGACTGCCTAGCCTAAGAGCGCGAAACGGTGCCCGACGAAATTACCCCTACCCCAAACTCCAGCCCAGCTAACCCACCAAAAAACGCCAAGGATCACACGCCCAAAAAAACCTGGAAACTAGTCTCAAAAAAGATAGGGACGGTGCCTAAATGGTAAAAAACACGAGGGAAGAAGCTGGGTCTAAACTAGGGAAATGGCAGTCGGCCAACAACGCGCGAGGCGGCAGCCATTTGTAAGCCCACAAGCGTCAAGGAAGCAAACAAAACGGTACTACGGTACGGAAGCTTTAGGGCACGAAGGACCATTATTTGTCGGGAATTTAGATAAAGAGGTTAAATTACATATCACTTGTACATGAAATATCCCAACAAATAGTTATAATATAATTACCAACGAGGTATTCGATGGGTGTAATCCAGTCCCCCACACACGGCTAGTTCAATTGCATGACATGTAGGAATGTTCACATAATACAATATCCATACAATGAACTTAGCTTAGAGGACTGGTGATGTAGGACTGTTGTTAATATTGTTATAGATTAATATTTGTAGCACATGGTGAACTGTGGGTTGAGTCAGAGCCGGGGGGGAGATGTTGGCTGTATGGTGTTGATTGAGAGACTAAAGGGCCGGCGTCCGATCGCTTCGCGAAATTACATATGGCTGCCGGCTCATAATAATTATAACCCATAACTTGGTTTCATAATACATCTAGAGCTGATGTAGATATTTATACATTACAGTTAATATTTAACCTAACTTAAGAATAAACTACAATACACAAAGAACCAGCCGAAATCGTACAAGCGATACGATACCGCCAAATTCAAATGTCCTATTGGACCAAAACCTGTCGGGATCATTACCCTATTCCCGACAAACATCATCCTGTGCTCCTACTTAACGTGTTCTATTGATCCCGTGTGTGTATGTATGTGAAAGGAGTTATCCCAGTCTTGCAGAACTCACTTACGCAATAGTTAATCCTGAATAAAATCAGGGCATAACTAGAACAAATTTGATTTAAGGAGTTGTGGTCCATTAGAAAATATTAAAATGTCAACATGGACGACCTTCCTATCCATGAATAGACACAATTTACAGGGCAGCATCCAAATGTATGGTGGACCTGTTGCACCTCAAGATAAGTATGCAGGACTTGGGTGCAGTAGTGGACCACTATGACTGTGAAGATTCGATTCTAGACAACTTCAAGTATGCAAGGAAAATAATGTTCAGTTGAGTTTGCTTATATTGTGCACCCTCTTTGCATTTTTCCTTACGGTACTAGTAACTAGAGCGTTTGTTAATGCCCATACCTAAATAACTATTAATGCACAATGCAAACCTTTTTATTTACAGGATCATTTATTCACTGAATAATCTCTCTGGAATTACCTTTCCAATAGTAACCATCTATAAATTACAACAATGTAGTTCCAATGTGTTTAAAATATTCTCATGGATGGAGGAAACCTTTGGTGGATGAAATTTGTTTGCAATTGTTTCTTCCAATATTGAGACTATTTTTTATGTAAAAAATGGATAAAGATGGGACAGTGATGAGCCAAAGGCATAGTGTTTTTATAGTGCATTATAGTATATTCTAAAATAGTAATAGTGTGTTTGTCTGACCTGATACTTGAGTCCTGCCATACGAAGGAAGGTTTCCAGCTTGAGGGCGAAGGGTGAGAGGTGGGGACAGTGGCGGGCTAGTGGTATAGTGTGTAGCACCACCACATTCTCACCGGCTCTATCCCACTTCTGTCTGTGCCAAAAGGAATTTAGTAGTTAAAGGGAATTCACATGAGCGCTTTATCTGGAAACGTTTTTCGACAACTCTGGCCTTACATCTCCTGAATTCAATTGTTATGAAACAAAATCCATAAAACTAAAATTATTTACCTTCAGTCCAGTAGCCGAAACTGGTTCCAAGATGTTACCAGACTAATTTATCTGTCAAAATGTGCCGCTTGTGTAAATTCTCCTTAAGCTGGGAAAGGCAAGCGTCCTCATAAGAGGCTTGGTGGTGGAAGGCGAAGGTCCTCATAAGATCCAAGGCCTAAAAAAAAAATTTAAAACACCCCATTGGCAAACAAAGCAAGATGTGATTAGGGGAGATACTTCCCCTCCATTACTTGCTACCATTCCTACATATGTGCCCCCCCCCTTCCCCTCTTCAATTATCACCTATTTTCCTCTTATTCCCTCTTTTATCTGGTAATTTTCGGCGTGAATTTCCTTCACGCGGTCTCTATAGCATGGGCAAGGCATCTAGAGATCCTTGCAACAGAAAGACTTCTACTTAGAGCCGTCAGTGTCGCTTGAGAACTCTGGAGGAGAGGATATATGCCGCCGCGGCTCTCCACTCATCAATGGACCGGTTGGCAAAAATAAGTTTTTTTCACCCCCTTATTACTATTCCCATTTGTTTTATTGCTCTTAAATGTTAATATCTTCATATTAAACATAAAATAGGTGCAAATGAATAAGCAATAACGATATTTATGGTAAAATTACGATTTTAGTCGGTAATGAACCAAAATACCTTCGCATGGCAGGACGTTTCAAATACCATAGTCTAGCCTTTGCCGGGTTAACAGACTTCAATGTATCCTTAATACGATTATAAGTTGTTAAAAATCTATATGATGAGTTAAACCCCAACTGTTGTAATATCTGCTTCAGAGTCCAGTACAGATGGTCTGTGGCTTTATCACAAATTTATGTACAATCCTGTTGCAAAATTCGTTTGTTCAAGACCCTACAAAATTTGATCGTGATGTTCTCTAATTGGCCTGAAATTTAGTTCTGGTATGAATAATCCTTCATGGCTTCAATTCTATATACTTCAGAATATCTTCTACATGTATTACCAGCACTGTTTGCACCTTCTGAATATGTTCTTGCTAGCATTATTCTGCATTACTTTAATTCAAGTATCAGTCTGCTCAGTTGTTTGAAAACATCAAACTAGACTATAGCCCTCCCCATTTGATAAGTTCTATATATTCAAGCAAGGAGCACAACAACCACCTCCTCAGACATGCTGGAATGGATTAACTTCGTCTGTTTACTCTCGTTTCTGGTCCATTGAGTTCCCATATGTAATACTGGTTGCTTCTTCTTAATAGTTCCTCTGAGCCAAAAGCTGTTCGTGTTTCTAGTCTACTCGGCTCCGATTGCCGAGGTAGTCAATTCAGGCACTATGTCAGCGCTGGCAGGACGAATGGACCTCCATGAGGGTGTCTGATGTCAAACTGCGTTCTGTCAAACCTTCCGTCCTACCTTGGAAGTCTTCCTCTCATCGTAATCGTCGATGGGAGACCGCTCTAGCCCGTCTTCGGCTCGGCCACACCAGGCTCACGCATGGTCATTTGATGTCCTGTGATGTCCCCACGCTCTGTCCTTGCTGCCATATTCCAGTGTCTGTCCAGCATCTCCTGATCGACTGTCCGCGTTTCTCCAATGCCCGACGGCAGGCATTCCCCTTCATATCCTCCCTTAATCGCCCCCTTGTCTTAGCCGATATGCTTGGAGAGTCCCCCACTTTCTCCCTCCCACATCTTATGCGGTTTCTCCTCCATACCCGTCTCCTTCAGCTTCTTTAATTAGTGTTTCCTAGTCTTCTTCTCCTCTACTCCGTATTGCGCCCAGCCCCACAACACCTCCGATGTTTTTTTTTTGTTTTCCACAAAGTTTCTTTTGGTGCCACATAGTCTGTTTAGGCTTGGTGTGAATCCCTATTTTAATAATAATAATTCAGGCTGTAATTCCTGCATTGCAGATGATTATCATGATTCACAACTCTGGAGCTTCACTTATTTAGTTTTGAATTTGGTGTTGGCACCAAATTCAAATAATAATAAATACAGCGAAAGCATGACATTGACATTGGCATCACAGTATATTATGGAGTTGCATATTACTGACACACGAGTATTTGTAGTGAAGGTGTTAATGGGTACAATGGCAGATTGCTGCAAGTACCATGTCAGTTTCTTTTTGTATAATGATTTGGTTTAAAAGGACATTAATAGACCTTACCTGCGCCTCATAGCCCGGATGCGGCGGCTTACTGTGATAGTGCCAGCTACAGCCACCACCATCACCACAGCAGTCCTGTGTTCAGCCCATAGCCACCGTAGCCCGCCCACCACAGCCCTCACCAAAACCCTCCCTGGTCCACACCCACCACCACCCCGACCACCCGGAGCCCAAGACATGCCGCCCGGGCCCCCACCACCACCACCACTCCCACCAACAATTTCTGCTGCCATCTGAAACAGAAATAATTACTCAAATTAAAGGGAAATGCGGTATCAGATGAACGCGCTTACCTTCAACTTAAGTCTTCAGTTCTGGTCTAGCACAGCGATTCCCAACCTTTTTTCTGTAATTTTCCCCTCCAACCAGTTCAACCATCCAGATTTCCCCCTTCATGTGGACAAGGGAAAGAGTAGTCGAAACACACTGTGACTACTCTCTCTCTCTCTCTCTCTCTCTCTCTCTCTCTCTCTCTCTCTCTCTCTCTCTCTCTCTCTCTCTCTCTCTCTCTCTCTCTCTCTCTCTCTCTCGGGCATGAGAAAATCCATCTCTGAGATTTTTTTTTTTTTTTTATTGCTAGTAGTAGTAGTAGTAGGCAGTGTAATCATGTAATTATTTTACCCCCTGGTAGCTTCAAATTTCCCCCCAGGGGAAATTTCCCCCAGGTTGGGAAATGCTGCTATCACCTTATGAGATAAACTTGACAAAATTATGTGTTGTGACTTGAATGCATATATCTTTAGTCTAATTCCCGATACAAGTGTAAAAGATTCCAGATACATTGCCGGAAAAAATTTTGACCAATGAAAGTTGACGATGAACTAATATAAAAAACATTAAGGTCGCCACTGCATTAACTTAATTCGCCATCTTTCCTGTAAATCGACAGTATCCCTTCATATGCCAATTATGCCCAATAGTTGTCATGCCTACAGTAATATACAAAAAACATAGGTCTACTCGTTATGGTGATTAGTAGGATATATGATCATTTAACCTATAAAGCACGCGCAGGGTGTAGTGAACACCACAGTTCTGGGCGGCAATATTAGGCCTCTGTCCCGCCTAAAATAGTAATTTTACGATAAATATCTTTATTACTTCTTCATATGCGCCTATTTTACGTTTAATATAAAGATAGTAACCTGTAACAACAATAAAACAAGTGGGAATATAATTTTTCTGGTCAAAATCGCGAATGGTAAGCGAGCGGTTCATTCATGAAGTGTGAGAGAGCTGGCAACATACCCTCCTCTCTCGAGGGTTGAGGCAGTACTGAGTCACACCCTCACTTTCTCTACCTTACGTAACATGAACACACACTAAGATCAGGTTGGAGATGTTTACACGAAAATATACCAATGAATTAGGGAATAACAGGGAAAATAGGTGATAATTAAAGGGGGGGAAGGAGGGGATGTGGAGGAGTGATATGAGGTACGGGGGAAAAAAAATAAAAAATAAGTGCTACTGGGGCCTTTAAAAATCAAAATAGGCCTTCCCTCTTAAGAGCTTTGCCGCCGTCGCCCAGTAAAACCTCTTAAGAGCTTTCTCGCCGTTTCCGGGTTAAATACAGCTGCGAGTTTAATGGTATGGAAACTGTTAGAAATGTCAGATACTTTCCTAATTTGGCCTCAGGAGTAGTGTAGTTCCCCAAAGCCAAAAACAAATTATCATAAAATGTGTATGACAGTATATATATATATATATATATATATATATATATATATATATATATATATATATATATACTGTGTATATATATATATATAGTATATATACTGATATATACACTCTTTGTTTTCATTACATTGAACGTATTTATCAATACTAAATATTAGTGTGGAATGTTAACCCAAGGCCTTAACCTTGGGATCTGTAACCTTGGGATATATATATACTGTGTATATATATATATATATATAGTATATATACTGTATATAATATATATATATATATATATATATATATATATATATATATATATATTTATTTAGGGGTGCAGGAAAGCAAGTGTCGAGATAAATACTAACATGTAAATTGGAACAGCGATACTTCTGCATTATATTCAACAATGTAAAATCATCTCGTAATTATTGTTCTAAGAGATACGAGCTGGCTAATATTTACCAGGTTATAATAATACTGAGTTATAATAATACTGCACCACTGCACATAGTTACTATAAGATGTGTCTGACCTATCTCCATCAATCTGATAAAAGATAAGAGAAGCAGAGGAAGCCATTCTCTCTCTCTCTCTCTCTCTCTCAACCCTTCTCTACTTCTCTTATTACTTCCATCAACGAAGTTGGGCGGAGGTTATGTTTTCACCTCCGTGTGTTTGTCTGTCTGTTAGGCTGTAAGCAAGATAAAGTTATGAACCGATTTTCACGCAATTTGGTGAGCAGCCGGGATATGTACCAAGGAAGAAGTTATTCAATTTAGGAAGCAATCCACAGGTTTTTTCACAAAATTTGTTGGGCAGATAGGATATGCGCCAAGGAAGAAGTGATTAATTGTAGGCGGCGATCCGGATCATATCATGGAACTAAGATCCAGAAGAAAATATAGGCCTATGATATTAATGGTAACGAACCAGCCAGCACAGGGGGAGTGCCCTTGTAATTATTTATCAGATTGATCTAGATAAATGAGAAACCTCTTAACTATGTGCAGTGCGATAATGGTGATTATATTTCTTGCTATGATAAACCTCCTATAACTCGGTGTTATAATAGGATTGCCATAAATAGCAAGCGGAAACTTCAGATTCACAGACCATAATAATTTGGTAGCTAGACAAAGAGTTATGCGAGCATATACAGACAGTCGAATACAATTAAAATGCGTCGCTATTCCTTCTTATATAGCCTAATTCAATTTTATCTCTACATTTACTAATCAATAAATCATAAACCAAACTTTCAAAATACTTTTCAAGTATCATTTATGAAACTACATTATTTTTATTTTATTTTTTATTTTTTTTGGGGGGGTATCTGCGTGTGAAGCTCCCTACAATAAGAGTATTTATTAGAAATGTAAAACGGCTATAATTTTGAATGGAGGGCAATTGTGTCCTTGGTTACGATTCGATGACCCCAAATAAACACTGTATTTTATCTGTTATTTTATATTATACAGTACTGTATATATATATATATATATATATATATATATATATATATATATATATATATACCGGTATATATATATATTTATTTTTATTTTTCCCCAAGTAGACGCACAATAATAATATATAATTATATATATACAGTATATATATATATATATAATTGTGTGTGTGTGTTTTCATTTTATTTATTTGTATTTATATTAATATTTTTCCATCTAATGGTATATATATTGTTCAGCTATTACGAAGATTTTGTAGCGAAATGTGTTTTAAACTATGAAAACTTGGCATTAATATGATGCAGAGACAATTATACTTATTTAATATTTTGTTCCATTAAATATCGAACAATCAGTCGCTTTAAGGGTTTCAAAATTAACTTCAGCTGAAATAAAAACCGACTTGATGATATTGAAGTGCTAAGTTTATAACACTGAATCAAGAGAGTTGCCACCTGTAGGGAAGCATAGGAAAGGTAAATGTCTACATATTATTAGATGTTGACACTGATTTTCAGATACGATTACTTAACTCCTCGAGAATTAAGACGCGTTTTGGCAATATATTCTGGCTTTCATAAGACGATTTTATGCTGCTTAGGTAGGATCTGTGTGAATTAAAAAGGTAAACATTATATCAATTAACCCTCTGACTTCCAATCACCCTTCCTTATCTGAATAACGTCGTCTAATAAGAGCCAGAATAAACTGTCAAAACTCGTCATAATCCTCAAGAGGTAAATATGTGTCGAGGATGTTACCACTAATAGCTATGGATTTACATATGCACTGACCTGTATGTAGTGTTAGCAGTGTGTTGTGTGTGCCGGGGAGATAGAGGCACTGGTGTCTCTAGGTTGGGGGACACTACTGATTGGTATATGCTGGCCAGTCATGCTGATGCTGATAACCTCTGAAAGCCAGTTAGTGCAGTATAATTCTCTCTCTCTCTCTCTCTCTCTCTCTCTCTCTCTCTCTCTCTTCACTCGACCATGCAAAAAGGGTTTCATATAATATGGTTCATTAAATAAGGTAAATCTTACAACAGCTTGAATTCGACTTGGCCATAAAACTTTATTGGGAATATATATTACCCTCAGATGTCTATAAAACGAAATGTTAGCTATGTATTCAGATATACGCACACACATTACTTCATTACGTAATGGAATGTGAAAATATTTAACAATTCAGAAGTCCATCAATAACACATTATAGAGATATGGAAAAATATTGTATACATCAGGATAATCTTTCAAGGATCTTGGAAAAATTTCCAAGTTTTGTAAGTAAATAACCATATCTCGTGCATACAATTTGAACATAACCCTAGTGTATTATATGTAATCAGGTCCAATTGTGTTACCGTACAATATAATGGGGGTACAGAATATATGCATTATATATATATATATATAATTATATTATAGGTTTGATTCCCGGAGGGAAGTAAAGAAACCCTAATATTGATTAGGTGTTGATTTTCGGTGTGAGCGTCCTGGGTTCGAATCCACGGACTGCCACATGTGTTTGTAAATTTCATTAATCGATTTTAGGAGTATAGTTGGTTGTTGGAAGGAACATAATAATTGATATTGGTTCAGGGGTAATTTATCGAGAGGACTTTCCTAGTGGTTAATAAGGCCCCATTAATTGCTCTTTCCATTCACATATGCATAGCCTACGTGAGTTGCAGATGGGTTGTGTGTACATGCTTAGATTGATATGCAGGATTCGAAGTTGCATAATAAATCGTAGGCAGTGTCCACCATCCTTTAACTGTCTTCGTGGTACGATGCATAAGGTGTTGATTTTCGGTGTGAGCATCCTGGGTTCGAATCCACGGACTGCCACATGTGTTTGTAAATTTCATTAATCGATTTTAGGAGTATAGTTGGTTGTTGGAAGGAACATAATAATTTAGTAGGGCCCCGTAATTATTGACATATGCCTATTAGTATAATAGTCTCCTTTCAAACGCCGCGTCGCCAGTTTTGAATCTACCGCGGGAGGACAGGGAGTACAACTTCATAAGTGCAACGCGTATTCTCTTATGGAATCGTCTTTATGATTGGGTACTCGTTACGAAAAAACTTCGTAAAAAAGAAAAAAGAAAAATTAACTTAATAATTGCTATACTCAAGCTTTCCAATACGTGGATTTCTTGCGAGTGGATTCCTGACGCTGGCCCTCTAGCGTCCATACTCCCTTCACTGACATATCAAGATTCAACTAAAAAATCCAGCGAATGGGAAGGGGATTGCAGGGAGGGCACTAACATCGTCAATGATTACGGGGCTCTACTAAATATTAGGTTTTCTTTACTTCCCTCCGGGAATCAAACCTATAATTTAATAGTAGCCTCTCCATCATTGACGATATGCCTGATATATAAGACCGGAGGGGGACATTCGTAACAAATATCAAAACCACCAACCCAAATACCATAGGTAACAGAGAATCCGTATAACATTTTAAGTTTTTTACTGCGTTCATACAATAATTTAAAAAATATAAAAGAAGGTAAGCAGTGCGTTACTTCGAAGAAGAGCTGCTTGTACATGACTGGACATTCACTTGAGATCTATTGCATGTTTAGTGAGAACATTCTTGTACTCTAGAACTCTAATCCTTAGGATTATGTTCTGACTTTAAAATTATTTGTACAATAAAAACTGTTTGTACATTTTGTTAATACTATCTAGATACAACTATGATAGATTTCTTAAAATTAAAATTAAATATGATTAACTTTATAACCAGTTATATTCATATCACAGCTCGTGATTTATCACAATCTCCGGCGGAAGGGTTCTAGTGGGTCTTGGGCTATTTTGCACATACCCCCCCCCCCCTTTTTCGCCTGAAGAATAATATAAAACAAATAGCACTTGGACTGCTAGACCCGTTGCCGTAATGCTACACAGGTCCGCTTTGGCTTGTCCAGGGCGACCGATAGGTATCGCGTAAGGAATGTGTGATTAGACGCCCACAACTGAGTGTCGGCTATGTTGTTAATGGACATTTTTTGCATAAACCGGAGGGAGACCGCCCACTTTCTAATGTCGTGGGCTCTGCCTACCACGCCGGGATTACTTTCCTTAATTACATCTACGAATAAAGAAGCCAATTTCCTTCTCTTGACGCGATTACCTGTCTGGTTAACCCATAGGAAGCCTGGTTGTAGAGGTTGTGCAATCCTCATAAACTTAACTAAAGCTTGTACCGGGCATAAAATGTGATGCGTATGCCCACGTTTAAGCGCCGGGACTGAGAATTCTGAGAAAACATGATCACAATGTTCGTTTTTGGCAATAAATGTGGGAGACGGCGCGATCTGCACATGTTCTTGCAGTCTCCCAAACCTGAGACAATTTGGCTCGTTGCTCATCGCCACCAGATCTGACACTCTGTTACCTGTCGCCAAAGCCATAAGGAACACAGCCTTTTTTAATACTGACTCAAAATCTGGCGCATGGTTAAACTTGTGCGACTGAAGTAATGATAACGCTTTGTCTAGCGACCAGGTAGGCATGAGCTGGCGTGGTGGTGGGCGTAGTTTAAAACATGCTCTCATGAACCCTTTCTCCTCCGCCAGTGGTATGGAGAGACCAGTTAGGTCGAAAAAGGGTTTCTAATGGCAGACAAGTGATTCTTTAAAGTAACAACTGAGAAGCGCTTCTGTTCAAACAAATAATCTAAGTATTTAAAAATTAAAGCCACTGAGGCATCAGATTGCGCTGTTTCTACTATCCAGGTTGTGAAAGTTTTCCAATGTGATTGGTACTGTCTCCTGATTGACAGAGTATATTGATTCAGAAATTTACTAGTTACACTTTGCCCATACCGAGTTAGCCATTTTGCATTGTAAATGTCCATAAGGCAAAAGTTAGCGAGGTCTGCAGGTTGCCAATTGTTTCCAAGTGGAATGCAGAGACCGGGAGTGACACCGGGTTCCTGCACCACGTTTGCAATTGGTGATGCCACACTTGAGCCGGCCACATTGGCGCGATCATCGAGACTATGCCCCGGTAACCCCGTAGTTTGTGAACTACTTGACACATAAGTGAAGCGTCTGGAGGCGGAAAAAGATAGATTGAATTCCACCTGTTCCAGTCCTCCAGTAAAGCGTCTGGACCCCCCGCCGGAGTTCTCGCCCGGCTGGTCAGATAGAGAGGAAGTCTGTGATTCCCCTCCGCCACAAAGAGACCCACTTGTGGACGGTATGACTCTGCAATCATCTTGTCGAAGACGGTTTGCTTGAGGCCCCATTTTACTAGGGTGCTCTGTCTCCGAGACAAGGCGTCCGCCCAGATGTTCGCTATCCCCAGGAGGTAAGATGCGTGGAGATTCGGCCAGAGCAAAAATCTGTTCTGATAATTCCATCAACTCTCGAGACCTCGTTGACCCTTGCTTTTGAATGCAGTGAACTGCAGTCAAGTTGTCCATTCTGAATGCAATTGACTTCCCGTGTAGGGAAGTACCGTGAGCTTGAAGAGAAAATAATGGGACTAGAAGCTCTTGTTTGTTGATGTGAAAAGTTACGTCTTGGGACCAGAGACCTTGAGCTTGGTGACCTAGATTGGACTGATAACTCCAACCTATTACCCCTGAAGCGCCTGTGTCTACCCATACTGTAGGTGGAGGAGAAACCCATGTCATTATCGAGTACAATGATTCGGTCTTTGCCCAGACCGATAGTAAGTTGTGAATTAATCGAGGAATCTGGCCATAGTTTTCCCGCCGGCAATAGTGGGAAAAATGTATTGCCTTCCATGATTAATCTCTTGACTTTCAACCGGCCCAACTTCACAGTTAATTGGATCCAGTTGAGTGAACTGACTAGGGACTTCCACGTTTTCCTCGTCGTATTCAGACTGAGGAGAAAAAGAAACAGTTTCCTGCGAAATCTGTTGCATTGTCCACACTCTGAGTAAGAGTCAGATCGGCAGTGTTCCAAACCAGTCCTATCCACTGAATTTCTCTTGTGGGAACAAGAAACTACTTAATTTGCCAAGTTGACCTTGAACCCTAGAGTTTGTACATGATTTAATACTTGTTTGACATGAAATTGACATAACTCCTCTGACTCCGCCACTACTAGCCAGTCGTCTAGATACCACCACACCTTGATACCTTGGGCTAGCAAGGGCATGAGGGCCTGCCGGACTAATTTTGTAAAGATTCTTGGTGCCAGGTTCAAACCGAAAGGCATTCTCTGAAAGACGTAAGTCTCTTGCCTAATCCTCAAGGCGAGGAATTTTTGGAACCGTTTGTTTATGGGGACATGCCAATAGGCATCTTTCAGGTTTAATGAGCACATCCAGCCTTGCGGCGGGAGTGCGAGCCGGATTTCATTCACTGTAAGTATCCTGAAGGGTGAGTTGTGAATAAGTGTGTTCAGATGCGAGAGATCGACTACTGGCGACCGTCTCCTCTTAGACCGGTCGGGGGGGGGGGGGGGGGGGTTGGCTCGGCATTGTCACTTTCACTACTTGTCACTACCTGCTTGGATAGTACTTTAGATTTAACCTTGGGATTGACTGACCTCGCCGGAGCTGGCTTAACTAATGGAGATTTAATGACGAGGTGTTCCCAGAGCTCCTCATCATCACAATGGAGAGCTTTATGAGCAATGTCTTTTGCATAAGCGGTAAAAATTTATTTGATCTCTTTCACGGCTGCTAAGCAAGACAACTCTCTCTTATCAAAAACCGCCGCTCGTAACTCAGAGCACACGGCACACCGTTTAGACACCCATAGTCCTCTTGAGCGATCAAGACACTTTACACATTTTATACATAAATCGTGGGCAAAAACTGGTAATAATGAGCAAGTAGGCGTAGAGCAAAGGTCAAAGCGAGGCATGATGAAACTTCCTGCCGGAAGTGGCTACTCTTCTGCTGCCGGGACCGCTACTACTGAAGTGATGAGACTCTGGAAATAGAACATTTCCAGGAATCAATGCTCATAAGGATAACCTGAGAGGTGTTAATACATCCTATCTCAAGTCCGCCGGAAAGTTAGTTATAGCCACTGCCAAGCTAACCTTCCGCTAGACCTGGTAGAAAGACACCGGGTCTCTCCTTTTATCATACAAAATTGAACTGCTTACCTGTGACTAAGCGTCACTGGCCCAAACGACCTTAAGCGTTTGACTATCCTTGACTAATAGCACAGTAAGCAGGTGAATTCACCTGCTTACTGAACCCCAAAGAAGATTGATCAGAAATATAGAAACTCTGAATAATAAAATTCCGAATGCTGAAACTGCTATTTATTTTAACCTTGTATGCCTTAAAGAAAATGTATTGGTGACCGGTCAACTCAACCAGTAGACCATTTCAACCAGTAGCTCTCAACCAGTACCAAATCAACCAATACGGTTAGGTTAGGTTAGTACTATATTTTGGCACTGGTTTGGTTGGTCTGGGTTAATTTGGCACTGGTTGAGAGCTACTGGTTGAAATGGTCTACTGGTTGAGATGACATGGAACCAAATTTATTACCTGGCTTTACCAACATATACTGTATATATATATATATGTTGACTCGAGTTTGTTGTTCACTTAGATTACCTGGCTTTACCAAGCTTTTTACCCTTTTTTTACCTTGCTTTTACCCTTCATGCTGGAAGTTTGCTCACATTCAACCTGTCCCAAAGAAGGGTGACCGCTCTCAACCCTCCAACTATCGTCCAATTGCTCTTATCTCTTGTCTTTCTAAAGTTTTTGAAACTATTCTTGCTTCCAAATTTCTTAAGCATTTCTCTTCTCATAATCTGCTCTCAGATCGCCAGTATGGCTTCCTTAAGGGTCGCTCTACTGGTGATTTTCTTTCATATCTTACTAACTCTTGGTCATCCTCCTTTCAGGACTTCGGTGAGACTTTTTCTATTGCACTAGACATATCGAAAGCCTTCGATAGAGTCTGGCATAAATCTTTAATTTCTAAACTACCCTCCTTCGATTTCTATCCCTCCATCTGTGCCTTTGTCTCTAATTTCCTTTCCGGCCATTCCATAGCCGCGGTTGTGGACGGCCATTGTTCACTTCCTCACCCTATAAACTCCAGTGTTCCTCAGGGCTCTGTCCTATCTCCTATTCTCTTTCTAATTTTTATAAATGATCTCCTTAACTGTACCTTAATTCCCATCCATTCATACGCAGACGACTCAACCTTACACTACTCCATTAGTTTTTCAGAACGCCCCAGCCAGCAATCCCTCAACGACAAACGTAATGAAGCCATAGAACTCTTAAATTCTGATCTAAATACTATTTCCAATTGGGGCAGAGAAAACTTTGTTAACTTTAATGCTTCCAAAACCCAATTTCTCCATCTATCTACCCGTCAGGATCTCCCAGCGGACTATCCCTTATTCTTCAGCAATACAAAAATCAACCCTTCATCTTCTCTCAATATTCTTGGTGTCTCTTTTTCTTCTGCTCTCATTTGGAAGGACCATATTACCAGTCTTGCTAAGGCAGCCTCCCAGAAGCTGGGTGTGCTCAACCGCCTTAGGGGGTTCTTTTCTCCTGCACAGCTTCTTGCTCTGTACAGGGGCATAGTGCGCCCTTGTATTGAGTATTGTTCACATGTGTGGGGAGGTTCCTCTCACACCGCTCAACAAAGTTGAAAGGAAGGCCTTTCGTATCATTAACTCCCGTCCACTCACCAACTCTCTGCAATCTCTCTCTCTCCGCCGCAATGTTACATCTCTCTCGCTATTCTATCGCTACTATAATAATCAGTGTTCCTCAGAGCTATCCCATTGCATACCACCTCCTTTACGTAGGGCACGTGGTACCCGTCTTGCAACTCAATCCCACCCCTACTCTGTGCAACTCTCCAACCCAAGAGTGAAACGTTACTCTCAAACTTTCTTCTACTCAACAGCTGAGCTCTGGAACTCTCTCCCAGAATCAGTCTTTCCCTCTTTCTATGACTTAAATTGCTTCAAACTCCGTGTGTCAAGGCATTTTGGCTCGAACGTCCCTTGATTTTGGCCCTGTCACTCTTTCAACTATGGGGGAGGCACTCGCTATAGGCAGTTATGCCTTTTGCCTCCCTCAATCACATAGAAAAAAGAAAAAACAAAAATATATATATATATATATATATATATATATATATATATATATATATATATGTTGACTCGAGTTTGTTGTTCACTTAGAGGAAAGTTCAGTCCCTTAACACTATCTGATCCGACGTTTTGATGATTATTATGATATTTCGTTTAACAAATATTGAGGATTTCGCTTGCTTCTGCCATTTTCGAACAATTTATTTTAGTCTGACCCATACGCTTGCAAAAACGCATTCTCAGATTTCCTTCAAACAAAAAAACATGCCCATCCAGACCCCATTGAAGCTAATTTTGTACAATGTTCGATAGAAAACTGTCCCGACCGATGGCCGTGAAGTGGAGTGTCTTACTATCGCTAAACTAACGGGGTGGAACGTCTTATAATATCCAACCTAATAGAACGAAACAGGGGAGACACAAAAAGACCACCCTTAGACCATTTATGGTTAACCTAATCACCATGTCATAACTTAACATAACCGAACTTGGTTAGGTGTTGTACAATGTATATGCAATGCCAATGCTGTAATCATTCGGGTGTCGATTTTTTGTCTAGGTGAGCGATAGCGATCTTGCAATAGGCCAGCCCATAGATAGTTAAATGTCCGCAATATTAAATATGTCCGATTCGGTTGATTGATGTCTAGATATGAGTTATAGTTTGTAAGGGGATCTATGTGATATATATATATATATATACAATATAATATATACAGTATAATATAGGTTTGATTGCCGGAGGGAAGTAATGAAAACCTAATATTTAGTAGGGCCCCGTAATCAATTGACGAATTGCTATTAACCCTTCTTTGGCGACGGCGAGAGAACCAAGGACTATGTGGCGGGGCCCGGCTATAGTCGCATGCAATTTTGAGCACGTAATGTGCTCTGAGAGAGAGCGGAGCGGTGGGAGGAGCGTAGGTTACCTCATGACCGCTCGCCACGGTAGCCGTGGAGCTACTGAGATGTACTCCGCCCTACTCAACCCTCTCTCACTCGTTTTACACGTAATAATGTAAGGAAATTACCGTATTTTACCGATTTTGCCCTTCGGTTGCACAATCGTTGCAAGACAACCAGTGATCGTAGACGGATGGTTCTGGTGTCATTGGAAAGCTCATTTAACGCCCTTTCAGGGATACATACTTGTATTACGCTCTGGCTCTTTTTTATGCATGAAAATGAGCACGGAAACAAGCTCGTTTACAGTAAAACCCCCACTGGGCGGCACAGTCAAATATACTCCACCACCCGCTATTTGAGTGTTAATATAATAGTCTCCAATTCAACACCCGCGTCAGCCATTTGAATCAACCGCCGCGGGAGGAAAACGGGAGTACACCTCATAAGTACAACGCGTATTCTCTTATGGAATCGTCCTTATGATTGGGTACCCTACAGAAAAAACTTCGTAGAAAAAATGAAAAAAGAAAATATAACTTAATATCTGTTATATTATGGCTTTCCATGTGTGGATTTCTTGTGCACAGCCCCCAGGCGTAGGCTTCCCTAGCCGCCATACTTCCTTCAATGATATATCAAGACTTCACTAGAAATCAACGCATGGGAAGGGGATGGATGGGAGGGCCAACATCGTCAATTGATTACGGGGCCCTACTAAATATTAGGTTTTCATTACTTCCCTCCGGGAATCAACCCTATAATTTAATAGTGGCCCCTCCATTAATTGACGAATTACTAAGAGTACCGAGACTGGAGGGGGACATTCGTGACAATATCGAACCACCAACCGAATAGTCTAATACCATAGGTACCAGACAAGAATCCGTATAACAAAATTTAAGTAGTTATTGTGTACATACAATAGTTTAAAAAATGGAAAAAGAGGGTAAGCAGTGCGTTACTTCAAAGAAGATCTGCTTGTACATGACTGGATCTACGCTTGAGATCCTTTAGATGTTTTAATGGGAAACTCTTGTACTCCCATACTTAGACCCAATATTACGTGGAATATGTTTCGGTCTTTACACTTATTAGTACGCTCAAATAAGGTTGTACCTTTTGATAATACTATATAGTTGCGACTATGATGGATTTCAAAAAAATATAAGTTGAAAGCGAACTATGAATGAACTGTATAACTAGTATGAGTCATATTACCGCTCGTGATTCGTGATCTTATGCCGTCTCCGGCGGAAAGAGGTATACCCCTTGAAATATTTGACCGACTAGGTATAACTGGTCATATCTCACATTGAGATCCTTTCGTAAAAGAAAAAATTATTGGGGAGCTGTATGCTCAGCTCGACTAATTAATATCACAGCTCGTGACTTCATTACATTATCCGGCGGAGGGGCTCTAGGGGTCTATGGGCTTACCGACACCCCCCCCCCCGTTTTCTTTTCCCTTAATTGATAAGCACATAGACTAACTAGCCCCGCTGTCGTGATGCCACACAGGGCAGTTCTGGCTTCAAACAGAGCCATAGACTGGCATTGTGTCAAGAAAACCGGTGGTGAAACCCCCAACGTAGTGCTAGCTATGCCCCCCAATGGAAGAGTGTGCCAACTCTGAGGGGTCAAGAAACTTTAAACTCTAGACTTTTGCCTAGTCCCCGGGCCGAGGAGATTAGATGCATATTCTCACCTCCGCGGTACGAGTCAAAAGTAAGGGAATAATCCGGATACCGGGTTCCTTGCCCTTGGCTAAGTAAGTAGCGAACTTACCTGACCGTCGGGAATAAAGAACTTCATTACCAACCTATGAACGAGGACACATCCATTACCAGGATTGTCCAATCAGACCTGGAAAATCTGAAATTTTTTCGTTGTTGCCAAAAAATTCTCGTTCTGTGATTGTCTGTTGCTTGCCTACGTCCCACCTGTTCGGCGGGAGCGAAGGACTTGGTCCTCCAGTACCCCCCTACCCCCCCCCCCTCTTTTTAAAGTAACTTACTACTAAAGGACCATACCGTCGGACCCGTTGCAATACCGGGCCAGTGAATAGATTTGGTCAAACGAGAGAGAGAGGAAAGAAAGACTTGTGAGAGGACCCGGCTGGCATGGCCGGGATAATCTCATTAACTTGCCTTAAGAACCGGCACCGGGTATACCCCGCCGGTGGCGAGCTCGGAGTTTGTCAACGCCGGGAGACTGCCAAAACTTTGTCAAACGCACGGTTCATTCAGGCCATGAAGGTAGAGGAGAACGCCCGAAGGCCACTGGTAACGTGTTGGTTGTGCCTGGGATACCCCAGGTGCGATATCTGCCGATAAGATACCCGTTTTGACTGGTTAACCTTCAGCTGAGTGGAGGTGAGAAGTCTGAACACTGGTAGCAAGAGACACGTTACTTTATCACGAGGAAACCCAAACCAGGGGAGGAGACCCCCCATTTGCAGCCGCGTGAGTCTGGAAATTCATAAATGAATTAGTGTGAAAGGTAATAGTAATACCGAAAAAAGGGAATGTGAGCGAGACTGACGATTCAGGTCGATCGGGTTCCTTGATTTCTTATCAACACCACAGATTAGTCTGACTGCGAAAAGGGAAAGCGATCTTAACCCGATTCTCATCTAGGAATTGGAAATGTTGGGCTTAGTTAGCTACCGTGGGGCCATCGACCATCTTGCAATCCAAAATCGGGTCTCGCCCAAGGCTCGATTAACACCCGGACCTATTGATCAGAGCATTTTTGCGGGTGTCGGGGACCAGCAGGGATAAAAAACCTGAGATACGTTTATCCCACCGTCGCAGGCGAACGCCTGGATGAGAAAAACCAACTGAGAGGTCCAGCACCCACCGGACGGAGTAACGTAGGGTGTGGCACTGTGGGTGTCGGGTAAGACTGGATGGAGAAGATACAGTACTTTTAATTCCATGTTTTAGGCCACGCCGGGAGAAAACTTTGGAACGTGAGGGTCAACTGCCAGAAGTCCCTTCCTACTGTCATAGGCAAGGGCGCCGAGACCTAGTGAAACCCGGCGAGCTTCCAACATGGACTTTGACAAAAGCGAACCACCTATCCTTGTGGGGAAGATGAGCCAGCCCCGAGGGGTCGATCACAGCAGGTAATAACTATCCACATGGAATCCATTTCGATTCCTTGACGACTTGCATCACTGAGCCATCCCAACCGACTGATTGAAATTGCCCGAGTGGTGCCTTGGTAGACCAGATAGTCTGACGGTGTCGTGAAAAACTGTGCTGCCTCTCACCCCCAGACCTTGGTAAAGTGAATCTTCGTGGAGTAGAACAAAACTCCGACCCTGGGGCTGAATAGCCCTTCAAAAGCGCCCGTCCCTGAATGTATCTGAACTAACCTAACGTAGGCAGAGAAAATAATACGACAGCAAAAACCGTGGAGCCGGTTTAACCGTAGAGCTTGGTTAACAGTGGCAAGGCCTTGTCCAGCGTGTTTTGATAAAAACTAGCGGAACTCGCTTCTTTACTTCCAAGAGCCTACTTCGGGGACGCCTATCTCTCTGGTAATCACTGGCTGTGAAGCTCGATCAACAAGTTACCTTGAGGTATCGAAACTCGTAGATGTGTCTTGTGCAAGCGCCTACGGCGAGGGATTCGACCACTGTACTTTCGTGATCTTAATCCAAGAGAAAACCGAATTCCTCAAGTACCGAAGTGTTAGGGATGATGAGACACGTGAAACCAACACTTTTGACCGAACAGAAACTATTTCCACTACGTGGTGGATACGTAAGCGTGGCCTGAGTCTTATAACATCTTTACCTCATGTATCTTCGTAGTGTGAGTCGACTTGACGGGACGTCACTACTTTATGGTAATCGTGCTAAGTCAGGGAACCCGGCCAAGGGAATATTGCTATACGACTGGGTGCGTACGACAGGACGACATTTCAAAGACCTTGGCCTCTTACCAGGGACATGGACCTAAAGCATGTTATGGACTATGAGAGTGGTCACGAAAAAACCGGACCACCACATTTCCACTGAGGTAACTCGTACGGCCAAATCCTGAGATTTAGAGATGGGGCTTAGTAAGCTTTAAGACTTCTCCCATACCAGGCAAGCCTTCATTGCTAACCCCTACTCTGAGACCAACCTACTAACCGGAATCCTAACTAAACGATTCGATAGTAAGATTGGAGCACCCGACCCGTGATTGTCATTGTGTTGGGGAGGAAAGGCAGTATCCGATTCTACTGGGCTTACCTTTAGTCCATCCCCTAGTATAATACCCTGCCCTCTGGTCAGCTAGAAAAAACACGTAGACTGTACCAGCTAATCATCTATCGCCGGGGGGCAAGCCCTAGGCAGTAGTAATGTTTTAGTAGAGGCTAAGTTGTCCCGACTAGCACTTATACTATATGAGTGGGTAAGGTGGAAAATATACCGGAGGCACCGAACCTGACCGCTCTTCCGGCGGTAATCAAGGGTTCCCGCCGTTCCGCATCAACACTGTTTATGAACCAAAAACTAGCCTCAAAGCGAAAATTGCTCGGACTATGTTTCCCGGCATGTTGACATGTAGGCCTTGACACGCGGCCTATGTAGGTCAAAAAAGGGGAGACACATTGGTATAGGAAAACTAGATAATGCCCCGGATGATCGACAGTAGCCATTACCTAAGAGTCGACCTTCAAAAACCCAGGAACCGATGCGACTTAGATCGCCTATCATTGCGTGGGTTGCCGACTAGCAGATAGTGAACACCAGCGGGCTGTATCCCTAGAGTTTATCGTGGGTAAAACTCCCCATTACTCTACCGAGTGTAAATTTCCCAAAACCGTGTCTGTATAACCTTCGATTCCTCCCCTCCGCCGGGGAAGTGGAGGAACTGAAGGTCAAGGTACCTAAGGTGCTACACCTGTGTCCCTGACCTGAAGCCAAAGTCAGCCTTACCGAGTTCGTGACGTACTGTTTTCCTTCTCCAAACAGGAGCGAACGCGCCGGACGGAACGTTACACCTAAAAAACGAAACTCCAGGGGAGTGTGGTGGCCGGAAAAGCGCAATAGGTCCGTCGGGTATACCGTGTTCACAAATGGTGAGTAAACCCCAGAGAGGGTAGACAAAGATTTAACCCTAGACCCCACTGTCACAAGTTGACGTAGGGTAGGAAAAAACACCATAACTGTGCCCGTCACATTTCCCATTACCGGCGACGAATAGCGGCTATTTGAAACCAAAGAATTTGAAATCTGATTGCCGCCCCGGGCCGTCAGTGCCCGGTTGTCCGCCTAGAAGGATCTCACAGGGATTATCCAATCCGAGTTGTAACCGTAAACGTAGTGTTGGGGATGTGCAAAGCAGTGAACCTGAACCTTACCCGTTGGTAGAAATAGGCGTGGAAGCTTCCAAGTACCTGTATCCAGAAAAAAACACAACCTGTAGATACAAGAAATTGGTATCTACGAGTATCCTTGTTATTTGTTCCACACAACGAAAGTACAATTCGAACCTTACTGGTAAGACTTATGTCCTTAATTTACAGCTGAACACATCCTAATTCATATCTGTTAACCGTAATATCCATATTTGAAACCATGAAAGATATCTAAAATAAGATAAAAACGTTGAGCCGGCTCACCGACTTTACTTAGTATCAGAACCAAAAACGAGCCCTCTACCCGGCTTAGGTTCAGCTGAAGAAATGAACCGTTTCGCCGGCTTATCTGTATGATACAATTACTAGCCGTCTCACCGGCTTAATTAATCGTTCTTCCTTGAGGCAAGGCAAAACAACTGTTAGGGATCATTGAATGAGATACTAAGTGAACCACCTTATCTTAGACTTAACTAGGAAAAACTGACATACCTTTTCATGCGACAGGGGCTCTATGCTGCCACTGAGGAGAGCGAGGGCCCTAGCCGAAAGGTGTCCGAGCTGACCGCCGGGGAGTCAATCTAGACGGTGTCTGGCTACACCGGGTGGGTTCTTTTATCGGGGGGCAGGGAGGGGGGGAGGTGGGGGGGGGGAATTCCGCCTTTACCTCAGCGGGTTCCTAGTCTCTGCTAATGGCTAATTGCTTAACTGAGTGTTGAGTATTTTGCATAGACAAAACAATGACTGTTACCCTGGGAAAAAAGTATTGAAAGAATGGAGCAGAAAGAGTCGCGACAGGTCTGCAACTAGAAATTTACTCTACACTCAATCGCCACTCTTTGGCCTAGGAGGTAATGTTTTGCAATAAATCGATCAAGGCTGCTAGGCCCGGATGCTCTTGAAAAACTCATAATGCCGCAAAAAGATCTACGCCCACCGGACATTGCTGGGAAGCCCAGAGACACTTTAGATCCACCTTGCCCATATCATATTGTGCAAGTGTTGGAATTAGAGAAAACACAGGTAGATGTGGCATCAAAAGTGAAAAGCTTGCCAGATTGACCGGACTCCCCCTCCCCCCCACGCCGGGAAAACGGGTTCGTCCTTTGCCGAGTTACTCACAAATTGAAGAAATCTGGAAATAAAATTTCCAGGAATCAATGCTCATAAGGATACCCTGAGAGGTGTTATACATCCTACCTTAGGTCCGCCGGAAAATTAGATATAGCCACTACTATTCTAACTTTCGACCGAACCTGGCCCAGCAAACTGGGATTCCTTGGTGTGGAACTGCTTACCTGTGACACATGTCACTGGCCCACATAACTTGTGAAGCATGTTACCCATCTATCACCGTTTGAAATAGTGAGATAGTCTAACTGCGCTTCTTTACTATGGCATATAGTTCGACCCCCTTGACTGTATCGCCGGGCGATTGCATAGGCGGGCCGGGTTAGATACCGTAGAACTTCCCCCCATCGACTGTATCGCTGGGCGATAACGTCTTGTCGCGTGAGGCTAACGTTCAGGGCGAGTTCTCTCGGCGGGCCGAGTAAAGACTCCCTTAGGAATTAGCATAACCGCTGGGAGGTACGTGGTCCACCAAACCACGCTCCCATCGACTGTATCGCTGGGCGATAACGTCTTGTCGCGTGAGGCTAACGTTCAGGGCGAGTTCTCTCGGCGGGCCGAGTAAATACTCCCTTAGGAATTAGCATATCCGCCGGGAGGTACGTGGTCCACCAAACCACGCTGGGACATTTGGAAAGTAACTTCACGTCTGCAAGAGTAGAAGAAACCAGCGGCCGTGCTGAGAAAAGCCGCCGGAGAAACAAACCAAAAGTTTCCAGAAGTGTTGACTTAGCCGGGAAGACACACAGCCCCAAAAACCCTGCATACATCAGGATGTCTCCCAAAGGGCCCCTAGTAACATGTAAAGCATACATGAATAACAACGGGGATAACATAGGCTATAACAATACATAGAGTAAATTTATAAACAATAAAAAAAAACTCCTAGCCCACACGGGAGACCCTACTGAGGCTGGCCACGAGGCTCGACGAAAACTTAAATATGGCAGAACCAAACGCTCCAACGAACCAGCAGAAGGAGCAGCAACCAGACGCTCCGAGGAAACAGCAGCAGCAGCAGCAGCCATCCACGCACCGAAGCACCCACAGCAGCAGCACGGGGAAGCAGGACCCACGGAACGTGGCCCAACCGCAGAAACGGACTCCAGAAGGCACTGTATCACGTGCGGCCACCCTTGAACCAGAGCGTCTGCTAAAAAACATAAATGCAACTGCTGCATAGTGCCAGTCCGAAGCATAACCTTGTGTTAATTTAGCCTCCTAACTAAGCTATAAGAGAGCTAAGGCGCAAAAAAAGAAAAACAAAACAAACCACATGGCGCGTCGAACCTGGTAGCCTACACGACGGCGCCTGTTACAAAAGTACCCTATACTGAATTACACACTCCCTGCGGGCGTACCAATGGGGTAGCCTTGAGCTAGCTAATCTAAACTCTGTCCAATACACTTCAGATGTATACAAATGAGCAAAAACTCACGAGAAGCGACACGACGAATGAAGCTGGAGCACAAGGACCCCCATCCTCACGGTACGCCGTGGGAGGGAGAAGGAAGTATGGCGGCTAGGGAAGCCTGCACCTGGGGGCTGAGCACAAGAAATCCACACATGGAAAGCCATAATATAACTGATATTAAGTTATATTTTATTTTTTATTTTTTTCTACTAAGTTTTTTCTGTAGGGTACCCAATCATAAGGACGATTCCATAAGAGAATACGCGTTGCACTTATGAGGTGTACTCCCGTTTTCCTCCCGCGGCGGTTGATTCAAATGGCTGACGCGGGTGTTGAATGGGAGACTATTATGTTAATATCAATTCGTCAATTGATGGAGGGGCCACTATTAAATATATATATATTGTATATATATACAGTATATATATATATAATATATATATATAATATACTAGGAGGGGTACCCGGCGTTGCCCGGGTTTAAATTCTACTACCATAATCACCATCATCAATCACTACTACCACAATCATCACAATACTACTACCATAATCACCGGCCTCGACCTCCCTGTGCCTCATTAAACGGCGACCTCGATTTCGGCCGCTAAATGACCTCCGATTTTGGATCTGACCTCATCCGTACCCCCATTTTGTGGAGCTGCGAACAACTTTCGTTCCATACACCTTTTCGATCGGAGGCCTCCTTCTGCCCCAAACGGCCATTTTTTTCGCATTTTTTTCGCTCCCGTATACTACAAAAGTTCTGCCGAAAATTTTATTAAACAAAAGTGTCTCTGATTTCCACTAAACTCGCCTAAAACCATCTCCAAAGCCTGGGCTTTCCACCGGTGCCCCACACTCCCACCTGGCACCAAAACTGTGGGAGGAGTTTCGTAACAAATGTCGGGTAACTCGGGTAACTGACAGACAAACATTGACCTTTATTTATTAAGATATAATATATATATATATAGCTTGAATGGGCTATGAAGAAGCGATTCTTAGCTTAGGGGACGAACTAAAAATATCATGCTCGAAAATGGCAAAAACCGATTAATCCATGGCTAATATATAATATAAATACATCATAAAAAATACTGTATGTGAAAAGTGAACTTATACAGATATATTGGTAGTAAAAAAACTTTTAGAATAAGGATGAAAAGGAAAATAACTTTCAATATATCCAATGACTGAATTACCCTTTTCAAACCATATTTATATACTTGCTTATTTAATGTGTAAGTGTATCAAAATAGTATAATAATTGTTACAAGAATAATGAAATAATGCTCCCCAAAAATTAGGGTAAACTTACAACTCTAGACCAATCCCCCGTGCTGCTCTACCAAGGATACAAAATTCCAATCGAAACATTCATAAAACGCAGCAGGCTCCGTCAACATTTCTCCATCATCGTCCTGAGAGACATCCTTATTTTCCTTGGCAAAATCCATAGATGTCGCGAAGTACTTTAGGTCAATGTTCGATATCGACAATAACTATTTTCAATTGTCCTCAGACCTGTGTATAAATATTTTGGGCCATGTCCTAGAGAGCTGTTGACTCAAGTGTCCGCCCGTATGCCCATTTTTCCCAAAATTTCGTCCGATATGAATCTTCGAACCTACCAGTAAATTATTTTCTAGACAATACTTTTGTAACTGTCATGAAATTCTTCAACAAGTATGCGATCAAATGGTAAAAATTATACTTCATAGTGTTTATAAAAAAACAAAATTTAAAGTTCTTTTTTATATTTTCGATAACGTGCTTCTGGATACTGTATAAAATACCACAGGAACGAAAAACCTGAGAGCGAAACCTCCAACCCTAACGAGCCACAGGAACGAAAATCCTGAGAGCGAAACTCCCATCCCCAACGAGATCCCAGGCCCCTTTTCCATTTCCGATTTGGTCTCTCTCTCTCTCTCAATTCATTCCACATATTATACGTCTCTCAATCACAGTCTTCTAATATACAAACCACAATATTTTACTCACTGATATTCTTGATGTACCACCTAAGTATGTATTTAATTATGTAACCACCATACAGGCTATAATACTTTCATTGTGTAGGTTTGAGGCGATCTAAGACACCTTAGCTTCCATTTCACACCAAATCAGATCGTGATTACGTCAGCCCTGTATTTAGTTATATAACAATCATAGCCCCCCAATTCTAACAATTCTGTCTCTAACCTCCCGTTGCTTTATCCACTAACTATATATTCCCAACCTTTAACCACGACTCTATACACCTGATAACCCTATGCCAGTTATTGTATTGATTTAGGCCTGTTAATTCGGATAAACTCACTATGACCAATCTGCAGACGATTATCAGGAGAGATGCAGGAAAGCTACCTCGTATCTCCCTTTCCATGACGAGTATAGATATATGTACCCCCGTGCTCAGTCGCCCCCCCCCCCCCCTTGCCTTGTTCTTCTAGTAACTAAGTGTATATATAATATTAACCGGAGTACGCCACCAGTATTGATACGACATAGCGGCACTGTCCTTGTGTCGTATTGTGCCACGTGCAGACCAACCAGGTTTCATCATCTTATTAGGACGACGGCTATAATGTCGTCATTCATGCATGTATTCAATCCTTAGGTTAATTATCTTTTATCCGCCATTGTGTTCATCCCTTCCATTTACTTTTCCACAATTGTTATACGTCTTCCAATCACCTCCTTCGTATCCACAGTCCACACTACTCTATTTTGCTTAGTGTCCTACACCTCTTACCCGCCAGACTCTACCTACATGATGATGAACATGAATACAAATTCATTTAATACACCCATGCCCTGTCCCTAGGTTGAGCCAATGCCAACCAGTTCAGACGGCCATAAATCTATGTATGTTCTTCCATCCGAGAAGTAATATGTTCACCCCCTTAAAATACCTTGTCTTGCCAGACTAAGTTTCTGAAGACCAACCGCCCCCATAAGTCTATGTATGTTCTTCCATCCGAGAAGTAGTATGTTAAAACCCCATGTCCTAATTGATAAGAAACTATGATACCCACGGGTACACCAGTGTATATAGAACCATTGTTCCTGTAAGACCTAGCCAGCAATGACTGAAGATGTTAGCCACCATGCAGTAACTTTAATTCTTACCCCAACCAGAGATTGTATATACAACCCTCTGTTACCATTGTCTCGCCGCATTTTCACCACGAAACAATACCGAAGTTAACCCTACGAACTGTCGTTTTCTTTGGTGTATATATCATAGAAAACGCAGTTCCCAGGAACAACTAGATCAGCAAGAAATAGTGTCAGATTAACAGTATCCATAACCATCGTATTGACGAGTAATAATACACCATGTTTTTCCCTACTTTGATCCACAGTCAAGCACACACCTACAGTTAACCTCCTCTTCCCCCCAGCCCCACAGTCCACATGATTCTATCCTTTCCAGACTCATATACCACCCCGTATTGTTCATCCCCCGGTAGCATTTGGCTAACATACTTACCCTGTCATTAACCCCCAAACTCCAATATCAACTGTAGTCTAATGCCACCCCTACGCCCGGAGACCTTAGGGTCAAACTTCCACATAGCCCCCTGAACCCTCTCCCTCTCATTAACCCCCCACGCTCCTCGACTCCTTTCCGACCTAGCCTCTCCACCATACCTCCTGAATATCCTTGATTTTTCCGTTGCTAACATTCTCCAACCTTTTATATATACTCCTATCCAGCCTACCTTCCCTTAGGAGGACGAAACAACATTAGAACTTTACTAACCCTTTGCATGCCATCTATTCCCTCACAACCCCTTCACAACCCTGTACCAAATGATCGTCAGTGCGAGGCTAGCCGCCTCGCCAGTGACTAACTTCTATTGCCATACTTCCAGATAAATGTGGCAGAGTTAGCAACCCAGTCTCCACCACATCCAGCAAACCATGCAATTAACAACCCAACCGATTAAACCAGCTAGTCAAGGCACCTTCGGTTTTGGTATTACGAACACCCACATCTGTCTCATAAACAGAGGGTTATTACAAACACTTGTGATATGGCAAGCCCATAGCCACAGCCGCCGGACGACCATCACAGAGAGAGGGCGCGCACCTCCCCTTTTTTACCCACCCGAGGAGGTATACCTGACCCCTGTTTTGACTTCCGGGTCATTGCCAGGTAGCACAGGAATTCTTCCTATCAATGAACTAACCATGCATGACTAACCCCTTTACTAACCTCTATTAACCCACACTAACCAATTCACCTTTCTTGCATACTCGGATAATCAAATTAGCACCTCAGCTATACCATAGAATGAAGAATGAGCAATATAAGAGAGACGCTCCTATCACAGCTGTCCCAGTCCTCCTCGCAAAGTAGATCCAGTCTCCCTCCCCTCAATACTTCCAGTATAGCCAAAATAGTACCTCTTACTAAGGCTCCGTTATATCACATTATGAAGGCTCCCTATAGCCATGTGCCACAACAGTAATCACCACCTTACCTAGTCCCCGTATCTATTGAGAGCTCAAATAATTCCATAAGACTTGAGATCCCTATGGCCTACAGGGTCCAAAACCGAGCCTATAAACCCAGCTCCAGCCCCCAGTAAAATCAGTTGAAAGCTAGACACAACTTGGTCACCAGAGTTGACCTCGAGCTCTATTCATTGTTGGTTGCTGATAATTGAGTTCCAGATCCGGCAGACTCCGTGGCAGATTTGGATAGAAGGACCTGTCCACGTACTTGAGAACTTCCTACATATGGACCATCTGGACGGCCGCGGAACCAGTCGTTAGCCCCCAACATCACGGACGCAAGATAACCAGGACCAGACCAATCAAATACTACCCAAGATTCACTCTATCAGTACTAGTGTTACAGTGCTATTTAGAGATTCACTTATTAATATTTCTATGAAGTGGCTATATCTTTGCCCCAGTATAATTCATATATAACCATTCCATTAGGAAGTGCTAAGCGTATCAGTGTTTATTAATTAACAGGCGATATTAATGCTCGTAATTACCCATATCCAGATATTATTACCTAGAAGTGAAACCCTAGTGATATCTGAATGTTCGCCCACTGATTTGCGTTCTATGTATTTCTGATACAAGAATATAAAACTGAGATCAGTACCCCCTGAGGTTACTAGAATTCCCGTGCTCTAAAATACGCGTGTCTAATCTAGTCTGTGAACTACTACTTGTGCACCAGAGCTACCAGTAATAAATCTAACAGTGAATATGAATCTATAAGTAACATTGATGGTCTCCAGTATATAAACTTGTGAATAAAGCCAGTGATCAGAAGATTAATACCTGAACGTTGGAAGTGGGAGACTAGGCTCCATCCAGATCCACTTATGCTAGTGTTGTTCCATTCTATCATTTGTCTAGTACGAGCATTCAGAAGTGTGTATATCAATAAACGTAATCGTGTGTCTTGTTACCGTGTGTTTATTTTGTGTTCTCTATTCCTCATACCTTGTTTTGTGCATGCAGCCTTCTATACCCAGTCAGTTAGAACTCACATTACCCAAGTTAATCCTGTAGAAAAACAGGGCATAACATTGGCGGCAGCGGTGGTTCTTGATACAGATAAAAGGTTGCATTACACTGCAAGTTTGGAACAGTAGAAGCATGGGAACATCGCAAAAATGGCAGCTCGCTATGACACTTACACACATTCCCAAGTATGATGTAAACACGTATGATATCGCCACTTACTTAGACATAGTAAAGCCAGTGTTAGATGTGGCACTTCAAAATGACCGCGACAAAATCGCCGTTGCATTATTGCACATTATGCAGTTGGGAAAAGCCGTTTCCCAAATTGTTGAACAGGTAACGCCAAAGCTTACCTGGAACCAGTTTCGATCCCTCGTGATCCGGACCTTAGGGCCACTTTTGGGTTCCCTCGTCGCCCCCAAAATAATAAAAGTCGACGAGATCAAGTATGAAGGGGATATCAATGTGACCCTCATACAACTCTACAAATACGTGAGGACCATGTATAGCTCTGAAGATGACGAGCAACAAAATTAACTCTTATTCACCACATTGTTAGACATCCTCCCACCCCACATCACCGCCCATCTCGACCCGTACGGCTCATTCGAAGAACATTATGCTCTCCATCAGAGAAAGATGCCAACTCAGTTCGGTGAATCCCCTATCCACCCCTTCAGCCCCTATCCAAGAAAGTAAATGTATTCCTCCACTGAACACTATCATCAATAAGTCCCTCCATCCCCCTAAAGAAAACTCTGTGCACCCTTCCAAAATTACTCCCGATGAAAGTCCAACCCCAGTGCACTCTTCCTTGCCTCTATCCTCTCTGACCATCCCTAAATTTTCCCCTGCCCAGCCATTCACCAACGATAATCTTCCATCAATTGTGTTACCCCATAAACCCCATCCTTTTTCTATGCCTGCCAACAAACCACAGCACGCAGAAATGGTCACCCCCACCGTAACCAATTCTCTTTCAATGTCACCCCTGAAAAATGCTGGTCAGAAAATGAGCCCCCCTCCACTCTCTCACATGCCCCTGTCACCCAAGACCAACCTTCACCCCCGTCAATCCCTCAACAACCTGTCACGCCTCTCACTTCCTCATATTCATCACCTGTCCCCCCCCCCCTCAAAACTGTCAACCTCACCCCCCCCCCCACCATCATCTCCCCACATGCCCAACCTCGGTGAACCCCTTCAAACACCCGCTTCAACCAAGAATGCTACAGCTCCGCCTACCTCCTATTCCCCCCCTCCCTTGTCACCCTCTCCAACATTACCCGAACCGCTCTTGAATCCACCTCCAGTAACACCCCCGCTCGCCAACCTACCTCTGCCCCATAATCCAGCACCAGAACCAAAATCTCCATCAATGTCTCCTTCATCCATCCTACCAAATTCCATTGTTTTCCGAGACAAATCTCTTCCGCAACAATCTCTCCAAACTGACCTACTCACCCCATCCCCACAATTTACCTGTCAATCACCCAGACCCCCATCTGTCCAGGATCAATCCTCCCATGTTTCCAGGACAGACTCTTATGTATGTAAAAACCATTCTACCAAATATTTATGTATCCATGTTTCCAGGGAAAATGCCAACCTATGTACCCAACAATGCTTTCCCCATGCCCCCAGAAATGCTCAGCTATTCCCCACCAACAAAATTTCCCTTGTGACAGTTTTCCGTCAGTAGCTCCCTTCCACCCCCCCCCCACAATTCACACCCCTAAAAAACTTCAAAACCCCACACTTGACTCACCCCCTCATGACAGACAAACCCACCAATCCCATATAACCTCTAAACAAACCATCACTGCCACCGACAAAACTCCCCAAATTCGTCCTTTTTACAACCACAAATCAGTACATCAGTCCTCCCCCAATAACCCATGTTCTATGCCTAACTCTTCCCCCACCAATCCTCCACAGTCCCACCAACAAATTCTGTTTCCTAAACCACTCACACCTCACCACTCTGATCCTCCCACACGCGCCGTTAATCCCCCCCTCACACGTGACCCCCACCAAAGTGATTTCCCCCCCCCCCCCCTCATGCGTACCGAGCACCTGCTCACCAGTCGGTGCCCCACCATCATTAGCCCAGCTAAACTCTCAACCTCCACCAATTCCCACCCTGCCAGCCTAACCTCTCACGACCACATTCAGAACGAAAAATCACCCCCATACATAAACCCTACCCCCTCTTCCCCCCTATCTTACGCCCGTCTTCACCGTTACCCCATCCGCCCCAAATTCCACCCCCAAAGATCCCGCTCGACAAAATACCACGCCCATCCAAATCCAACCACAAAACTTTTTCCGCCTTGGCTAACCCCCAAAATACTACCCTCTCTCTCGCCCCAAACAACATAATCAACCTCTCAACCTCAACCACTCCTCGAAATCCCATCCACGTCTCTCCCGAAAATAAAATAAGTCCAAATTCAACCCCTCTCAAACCACAACCCTCCCTGCCCAGACCCCCCCACCATCTCCCTATCAAATCCCCACACTCCAAACCTCCAAACCACCCAATCATCGTAAACTCTCAACCTCCAGCCTTACTCACCCTTCCCCCAACCCCACTCACGACCACAACTCTCTACACAATTCAAACCCTCCCCAGCACCAACCTCTTCCGCCACAACAATCCCGACTCGACCTGCCCGTTTCACCTTTAACCCCCCCCCCCCCTATCACTACCCCCGACCGCAACTTTTAAAACCTCCCTCCAAAACTGGCCCCGAGCCAGCCCTCACCCAGACCCACATTCCTAACGGCAGACCTAACGGTATATCCACCCCTCCCTTCCAAAGTGAAAGTGAACCCCCAAGGTCAAAGCCACAACCACCACCACCACCCCTACCAATAAACCAGGAGCGCGTTCAGTCTACCCAAACACGCAAACGGGATAGCTCTACTGAACGTGATCGCCTCTGATTCGACGAATCACGTTTGTGATTGTTTGCAATCAGACGGCGATCACGCTAACACTCCCTGGAGATGACTAGCGAAGCTATCATAAGAGTAGGCCTAAATCTCTCTTCTACATTATATTATCAAAATTAAGCTTAATTAGCCTACCTCCATGTTATTTATGTGTCGCAATCTCAATTATAAGGTGGCACACCTATAAAAATCATAGTTATCGTGACCATTTTGCTATATATAACATAAAACAAGCAGCTTGGAGCGCAAGTCTCACAGATACTTCGTCAGGCCTTCAGTGCGGTAAGCGTAGTCTAGTTGGTAACGACTTCGCTTTTAAATCCGTAAGCCTACTCGCAAGGGTTCGAGGCTCGATGAGCTAATGTTTTTTTTTTTTTGCAGTTATTATTTAATTTGTATCGTTATATATTGGTAATGTTACTATGCCAATGATGTATTGTAATGGGTTATAACTTGCTGTACAGGTTTTTGAGCGTTTGTCTATATTATTGATTGGTTATTATGTTTTTTATGCGGTTTGTATTTCATTGTTATAGTTATATATCGGTAATGTTACAGTTGTTACTGTGCCAATTGAATGATAGCCTATATTTTAACGGGTTATAGCCTAGCTTGATGTGCAGGTTTGTCGGCGCTTGTTTATTATTGATCGATTACTCTATTACATTTCTTCAAAAACAATTTCTGAGGCATAATTGCATCGAAGTATGATAGGTCAGTTAAGCTATGTTTAGTAAGGTAGCCTATCCACGCTATAGTTAAAATTTCAAAGGTAATCTAATGTTTAAAAAATAATATTTATGAACCTTCCACAAATATAAGCTTGCAAATAGCCTATATACACAGATCGTCAGGAAAAGAAAGTATGCCTATACATAGGCTACATCGCCAGGAAGAGATAATATATATAGGCTACTATTTAATTCAGCCTGGCTACATCGCCAGGGAAAGAACAATATATATAAACTATAGAATTTAGCCTATTCATACTAATCGCCAGGAAAAGAACATCTACTTTTTATTTCCCCAATAGACTAACGGAGAATTGTTTGAAAATTACACGGGGAAGAAAGAGCTACCTTTGCCAGATAAGAACCGTAATAACTTTGTCAACATTTCCTAATAAGATTATAAGATATAATAGCCTGATGGTAGCCTAGCCTACCGTCTGTCTTGAGCTTGAACAAGGCTGCTGACTGTAGCTGACAGTGTGACTACCTTAGCCAATAGTCTATATTGATGGATAATAATATCCAATAATAAAATGTATTGAATGAAATTAATAGACCGAAAAAGCATATGTTACAGGCCTAAAACCTTCGCAGACATCGCCAACAAGATTTGAATTTCGTGCTCATAGCCACTGACCAATCAGCGACGAGAATCAATGTTTGCCTATCAATGTCGTTCAGTCTGCGCGATCATAAACAGGATTGCCCAAACAGAAACAGGATTGCCTGATAGGGTAGACTGAACGCGCTCCAGACCTTCACCAAGACTAACGGCGACCCTAAATAACCCCCCCCCCCCCCCCTTGATGATTATGAGGATGTTATTGTACTGGATTTTCCATGGGATTTTGTTTTGTATTGTTCTCAATTCCTAAGCGATTGGGCATGATTCTATAAATTTACATGTTTTCCATATACTGTATATATTATTTTTTTTTTTTCCTTAGTAGTACTCCCTTTCTTGTTAGCCTACACTTTTCTTACTATCTTTTAAATTTGTTTTATACATTGTTAAACACTTTAGCTCTTCTTAACCTCTGAAGTGCGCATGGGGGTAATTGGAAACGTCCCCCTGTGCTGACGTATTTGAGGTGTTTCCGTCACTAAAATATTCATTGTGCCATTAATAGCATTAATACTTATCCATATGCGCCTATTATGGGTTGATTATAAAGGTATTAACCTGAAACAACAATAAAACGAGTGAAAACAGCGTTTGGATGGTCAAAATCGGAGATATAGCCCGCGAGTTGTATAATGTATGGGTGAGGCAAACTGCTTTCCCGCCAATTTCCCCCAAGGCCACTGAGACACAGTCGATCGATACTCTCTCTCTCTCTTGCACTCGCTTGCCATCAGTGATGACAACACCCTGCTTGCAACTCGCTAATGTTAGCACGAAAATATACCTCAGAATAAGGGAATAACAGGGAAAATAGGTGATAACTGAAGGAGAGGAGGAAAGTGGGGAAGGAGGGGAGGTAGAGGACTGAGATTTTGCATGGCCCAGGGGCCAAAAAAAAATAAAAAAATAAAAAAATAAAAATAAAAAAAATATGTTTTTTTCGATGTCAAAAGTTTATTTTTTTTTTCACTCACTCATAAGAGTCTCCCCGCAGTCCGCCGGGGGAACTCTTAAGAGTCTCCCCGTAGTTCCCGGGTTAATTGTCCTGTGTTCTTAATTATCTGTTCTTTCGTCAAGTTCTTTTACCCTCTTTTCTCTCCTTTTCCAACATCTATGTATTTTCTTCCCTCGTTCCCTTCTTTCTTGAATAGTAACTCTCCTATTAGTTTTCAGTGTCTTGGATATATGGCCTGAGTAATCTTGTTATTTTTTCTAATTTCATTATATTATTCACATTCCAGGATAAAATGTTTTAAGTTTTTGTCTCTCTTTTCTGAACAGTCTGTTGCTAGTCGGGATGACAGTAATCTTCATCCTCACCGACAGGCTGCCATTTCCCTCCAACCTAACCCCCTCACCGACCTGACCTGGCCCCCCTAAACAAACCTACGTACTCCAACCTTGAGGTACGAGGTCGTACCTAATATAAAGGCGACGGAAGTAATATACCACAGGAAAAAAAAAAATGAGAGCGAAACTCCCATCCCCAACGAGATCCCAGGCCCCTTTTCCATTTCCGATTTGGTCTCTCTCTCTCTCTCAATTCATTCCACATATTATACGTCTCTCAATCATAGTCTTCTAATATACAAACCACAATACTTTACTCACTGATATTCTTGATGTACCACCTAAGTATCTATTTAATTATGTAACCACCATACAGGCTATAATACTTTTATTGTGTAGGTTCGAGGCGATCCTTAGCTTCCATTTCACACCAAATCAGATGGTGATTACGTCAGCCCTGTATTTAGTTATATAACAATCATAGCCCCCCAATTCTAACAATTCTATGTCTCTAACCTCCCGTTGCTTTATCCACTAACTATATATTCCCAACCTTTAACCACGACTCTATACACCCGATAACCCTATGCCAGTTATTGTATTGATTTAGGCCTGTTAATTCGGATAAACTCACTATGACCAATCTGCAGACGATTATCAGGAGAGATGCAGGAAAGCTACCTCGTATCTCCCTTTCCATGACGAGTATAGATATATGTACCCCCGAATAATAGAATTATGTAACCACCATACAGGCTATAATACTTTCATTGTGTAGGTTCGAGGCGATCTAAGACACCTTAGGTTCCATTTCACACCAAATCAGATGGTGATTACGTCAGCCCTGTATTTAGTTATATAACAATCATAGCCCCCCAATTCTAACAATTCTATGTCTCTAACCTCCCGTTGCTTTATCCACTAACTATATATTCCCAACCTTTAACCACGACTCTATACACCCGATAACCCTATGCCAGTTATTGTATTGATTTAGGCCTGTTAATTCGGATAAACTCACTATGACCAATCTGCAGACGATTATCAGGAGAGATGCAGGAAACCTACCTCGTATCTCCCGAGTATAGATATAATATTATGTACCCCTGTGCTCAGTCGCCCCCCCCCCCCCCTTGCCTTGTTCTTCTAGTAACTAAGTGTATATATAATATTAACCGGAGTACGCCACCAGTATTGATACGACATAGCGGCACTGTCCTTGTGTCGTATTGTGCCACGTGCAGACCAACCAGGTTTCATCATCTTATTAGGACGACGGCTATAATGTCGTCATTCATGCATGTATTCAATCCTTAGGTTAATTATCTTTTATCCGCCATTGTGTTCATCCCTTCCATTTACTTTTCCACAATTGTTGTCTTCCAATCACCTCCTTCGTATCCACAGTCCACACTACTCTATTTTGCTTCGTGTCCTACACTTCTTACCCGCCAGACTCTACCTACATGATGATGAACATGAATACACATTCATTTAATACACCCATGCCCTGTCCCTAGGTTGAGCCAATGCCAACCAGTTCAGACGGCCATAAATCTATGTATGTTCTTCCATCCGAGAAGTAATATGTTCACCCCCTTAAAATACCTTGTCTTGCCAGACTAAGTTTCTGAAGACCAACCGCCCCCATAAGTTTATGTATGTTCTTCCATCCGAGAAGTAGTATGTTAAAACCCCATGTCCTAATTGATAAGAAACTATGATACCCACGGATACACCAGTGTATATAGAACCATTGTTCCTGTAAGACCTAGCCAGCAATGACTGAAGATGTTAGCCACCATGCAGTAACTTTAATTCTTACCCCAACCAGAGATTGTATATACAACCCTCTGTTACCATTGTCTCGACGCATTTTCACCACGAAACAATACCGAAGTTAACCCTACGAACTGTCATTTTCTTTGGTGTATATATCATAGAAAACTAAGTTCCCAGGAACAACTAGATCAGCAAGAAATAGTGTTAGATTAACAGTATCCATAACCATCGTATTGACGAGTAATAATACACCATGTTTTTCCCTACTTTGATCCACAGTCAAGCACACACCTACAGTTAACCTCCTCTTCCCCCCAGCCCCACAGTCCACATGATTCTATCCTTTCCAGACTCATATACCACCCCGTATTGTTCATCCCCCAGTAGCATTTGGCTAACATACTTTCCCTGTCATTAACCCCCAAACTCCAATATCAACTGTAGTCTAATGCCACCCCTACGCCCGGAAACCTTAGGGTCAAACTTCCACGTAGCCCCCTGAACCCTCTCCCTCTCATTAACCCCCCACACTCCTCGACTCCTTTCCGACCTAGCCTCTCCACCATACCTCCTAAATATCCTTGATTTTTCCGTTGCTAACATTCTTCAACCTTTTATATATATACTCCTATCTAGCCTACCTTCCCTTAGGAGGACGAAACAACATTAGAACTTTACTAACCCTTTGCATGCCATCTATTCCCTCACAACCCATTCACAACCCTGTACCAAATGATCGTCAGTGCGAGGCTAGCCGCCTCGCCAGTGACTAACTTCCATTGCCATACTTCCAGATAAATGTGGCAGAGTTAGCAACCCAGTCTCCACCACATCCAGCAAACCATGCAATTAACAACCCAACCGATTAAACCAGCTAGTCAAGGCACCTTCGGTTTTGGTATTAGACACCCACATCTGTCTCATAAACAGAGGGTTATTACAAACACTTGTGATATGGCAAGCCCCTAGCCACAGCCGCCGGACGACCATCACAGAGAGAGGGCGCACACCTCCCCTTTTTTACCCACCCGAGGAGGGAGACCCCCACCCCTGCGGAGGTATACCTGACCCCTGTTTTGACTTCCGGGTCATTGCCAGGTAGCACAGGAATTCTTCCTATCAATGAACTAACCATGCATGACTAACCCCTTTACTAACCTCTATTAACCCACAATAACCCATTCACCTTTCTTGCATACTCGGATAATCAAATTAGCACCTCAGCTATACCATAGAATGAAGACTGAGCAATATAAGAGAGACGCTCCTATCACAGCTGTCCCAGTCCTCCTCGCAAAGTAGATCCAGTCTCCCTCCCCTCAATACTTCCAGTATAGCCAAAATAGTACCTCTTACTAAGGCTCAGTTATATCACATTATGAAGGCTCCCTATAGCCATGTGCCACAACAGTAATCACCACCTTACCTAGTCCCCGTATCTATTGAGAGCTCAAATAATTCCATAAGACTCGAGATCCCTATGGCCTACAGGGTCCAAAACCGAGCCTATAAACCCAGCTCCAGCCCCCAGTAAAATCAGTTGAAAGCTAGACACCAACCAGGGTTGATCACCAGAGTTGACCTCGAGCTCTATTCATTGTTGGTTGCTGAGAATTGAGTTCCAGAGCCGGCAGACTCCGTGGCAGATTTGGATAGAAGGACCTGTCCACGTACTTGAGAACTTCCTACATATGGACCATCTGGACGGCCGCGGAACCAGTCGTTAGCCCCCAACATCACGGACGCAAGATAACCAGGACCAGACCAATCAAATACTACCCAAGATTCACTCTATCAGTACTAGTGTTACAGTGCTATTTAGAGATTCACTTATTAATATTTCTATGAAGTGGCTATATCTTTGCCCCAGTATAATTCATATATAACCATTCCATTAGGAAGTGCTAAGCGTATCAGTGTTTATTAATTAACAGGCGATATTAACTCTCGTAATTACCCATATCCAGATATTATTACCTAGAAGTGAAACCCTAGTGATATCTGAATGTTCGCCCACTGATTTGCGTTCTATGTATTTCTGATACAAGAATATAAAACTTAGATCAGTACCCCCTGAGGTTACTAGAATTCCCGTGCTCTAAAATACGCGTGTCTAATCTAGTCTGTGAACTACTACTTGTGCACCAGAGCTACCAGTAATAAATCTAACAGTGAATATGAATCTATAAGTAACATTGATGGTCTCCAGTATATAAACTTGTGAATAAAGCCAGTGATCAGAAGATTAATAGCTGAACGTTGGAAGTGGGAGACTAGGCTCCATCCAGATCCACTTATGCTAGTGTTGTTCCATTCTATCATTTGTCTAGTACGAGCATTCAGAAGTGTGTATATCAATAAACGTAATCGTGTGTCTTGTTACCGTGTTTTTATTTTGTGTTCTCTATTCCTCAAACCTTGTTTTGTGCATGCAGCCTTCTATACCCAGTCAGTTAGAACTCACATTACCCAAGTTAATCCTGTAGAAAAACAGGGCATAACACTGTACTTAGAAGGCCCCTTTGATTTTGGCTTTCTTGTTTTCTTGGGTGGAGCTGGAAGGACTTTGTTAGTTTTGGCTGTATTAGCTTCTAGAGATATTTGTTTCCCGTGAGGACATTTTTGGCTGGATACAGTACTCCTTATGCAGGTTATAGCTTGATCTCCCAATTTGGAGATAAGTCTTACAACATTAACTCTCGAGCCAGCAGCCAGGCCATTTTGAGCACAAAATTCTTTATTACCGACATAAAAGTTGTCGGTAAGGACAAAATTAACTTTTATTCCAGTTAGTTTATAGCGAAATTCCAAATAACCTTTTAATGACTCCATATAATCTTGCTTTCCAGTAGTCATATTACCAATTTAAATCAGGAACTATTTAGATCACTGTTATACTCAAGAGTTTTTTGCAGACTTCCACATAGGCTGACTTCGTTGCAAAGAGTGAGGCTCTTTGAGGAAATGTGAAGCGATATTGCCTATCTTGTCCACTGTCATTACTGAATGAAAAAGTAGTGTCCCATTGTTTTGAATGTGTGGTATTCTTAATAAATAAATTAAATTTACTACAGATCTGTCCTCCAGCATGTAAAACATGAACAATTACTAGAAATAATTAAATAAAATAGCACTACAAATCCATATGAAATTGAGCTACCTATAATATTACATATTCTTTGATAACAACTCATAAAAAACGATTATTTGTTATGGGTAGCTACAGTAGATAATACTTGTATACTGTTCAGATGTGGAATTTTAATAATACATTTATATGAAAACACAGCTTATTTGTGGCCACGGGATTGGGCCCATACGGAATTGGGCCCAGACGGGATTGGGCCCACGGGATTAGGCCCATACGGGATTGGGCCCAGACGGAATTGGGCCCAGACGGGATTGGGCCCATATGGAATTGGGCCCAGACAGGTTTGGGACCAGACGGGACTGGGCCAAGACGGAGCTGGGCCCAGACGGGATTGGGCGACAGGACCCATACGGAATTGTGCCCAGACGGGACTGGGCCCAGGCAGGATTTGGCCCATACGGAATTGGGCCCATACGGAATTGGGCCCAGACAGGACTTGGCCCAGACGGGACTGGGCCCCATGAGGAATTGGGCCCAGATGGGATTGGGCCCAGACAGGACTGGACCCAGACGGGATTGGGTCCAGACAGTATTGGGCCCATACGGAATTGGGCCCAGACGGGACCGGGCCCATACGGAATTGGGCCCAGACGGGACTGGTAGTGGTAGATAAAGTAGTAGTGGTGGATAAAGTGGTAGTAGTAGATAAAATGATTAGGCTGAATAAAGTGGTAGTGGTAGATAAAGTGGTAGTGGTGGATAAAGTGGTAGTGTTAGATATAGTGGTAGTTTTAGATAAAGTGGTAGTGGTGGATAAAGTGGTAGTGGTAGATAAAGTGGTAGTGGTAGATAAAGTGATAGTTGTGGATTAAGTGGTAGTGGTAGATAAAGTGGTAATAATAATAATAATAATAATAATAATATTTATTCAGTTAGCATTTTACAATGTTGGTACCACATAATATGTTACAAATATGACATGTAGGCCTACCAGCTTCACATAATTCCAACTAAGGATAGCCCAATAAGGGCGTTAGGCGTATTTCCATTGGGGTCCTTGTGGGATTAGGTTAGCTGGGGAAAAAGGGGAGGATAAAATAAGTAGATACATTAGAGAAAGTATTTCTAGGGGGTTATATTAAGATACCTTACATTCTATAGTTGGACTGGTCAAAATATTTCAGTAATCATTTCAGTTTGTTTTGCCTATCTCTTATGTCATATTTAGTAGTAGACATAAGCTTGGTGCTCCTTTCTCGCAGCTGTCCGGTTCAGGTGCTCCTTCAAGCTTCGTCTGAAGGAATACAGTGTTCTCTTTTCACGGATTGACTGGGGTAGGTTGTTCCAGTCTTTGATTGCAGTGAAGAATGTTAGCTTACCCTGTCCTAGGATTCTCGGGACCGTAAAATTATACATCCTATTCCTTGTGTTGTGTCCAATCCTCTCATTTGCTTTAACAAAATTACTCTTTAAATACTCTGGAGCCCTATCATAAAATATCTTGAAGGCATTTATGATTCTGATTTGTTTGGCCCTGTCAGAGACATTGAGCATACCAAGTGACTGAAGTGTTCCTGGCCAATATGCGATCTGGGTCCTAGGTTCAGCATGAACCTAACTATTTTGAGTGACCTGAAGTTTGTGCTTTGCTGATTTAGATGATGCAGAGTACCAGGATGACACAGAATAGTCAAAATTATTAGTAGTAGATAAAGTAGTAGTGTTAGATAAAGTGGTAGTGGTGGATAAAATGGTAATAGTGGATGGAGTGGTAGTGGTGGATAAATTGGTAGTTGTGGATAAAGTGACAGTGGTAGATAAATTGGTAGTGGTGGATAAAGTGGTAGTGATGGATAAAGTGGTAGTGGTGGTGGTATATCAAATGTTGGTGGATTAAGTGGTAGTGGTAGATAAAGTAGTGGTGTATAAAGTGGTAGCGGTAGATAAAGTGGTAGTTGTGGATATAGTTGTAGTGGTGGATAAAGTGGTAGTGGTTGATAAAATGGTAGTTGTGGATAAAGTGGTAGTGGTTGATAAATGGTAGTGGTGGATAAAGTGGTAGTAGTAGGTAAAGTGGTAGTCGTGGATAAAGTGGTATACTGGTGGATAGAGTGGTAGTGGTGGATAAAGTGGTAGTTGTGGATAAAGTGACATGGTAGAGAAAGTGGTAGTGGTGGAAAAAGTAGTAGTGGTGGATAAAGTGGTAGTGGTGGATAAAATGGTAGTTTGTAGATAAAGTGGTAGTGGTGTATAAAGTGGTAGTGGTGTATAAAGTGGTAGTGGTAGATAAAGTGGTACTGGTAGATAAAGTGGTAGTGGTGGATAAAGTGGTAGTAGTAAATAAAGTGGTAATGGTAGATCAAGTGGTAGTGGTGTATAAAGGGGTAGTTGTGGATAAAATGGTATTGGTGGATAATATGGTATTGGTGGATAAAGTGGTAGTGGTGGAAAAAGTTGTAGTGGTGGATAAAGCGGTAGTGGTGGATAAGGTGGTAGTGGTGGATAAAGTGGTAGTGGTGGATAAAGTGGTAGTGGTGGGGAAAGTCTGGGCCCAGTCCCGTCTGGGCCCAATTCCGCATGGGCCCAATCCCGTCTGGGCCCCGTCCCGTCTGGGCCCAGTCCCGTCTGAGCCCAATCCTGTCTGGGCCCAATTCCGTATGGGCCCAATCCCGTCTGGGCCCAATCCCGTCTGGGCCCAATCCCGTATGGGCCCAATCCCGTATGGGCCCAATCCCGTATGGGCCCAATTCCGTATGGGCCCAATTCCGTCTGGACCCAATCCAGACGGGATGCAAGTTTGTTGGGGATGATGCTGGTGATGTGTGTGGTGGTGGTGGTGGTGTTTGTGGTAGTTTGGTGGTTGTGGTGGATGAACAGTGGTGGTGGTAGCTTGATGGTAAATGTGGTAGTTTGGTGGCGGTTGTGTTGGTTGTGATAGTTTGTTCTGGTTGGTGGTGGTTGATTGTTGCAGTTCTTGGAGGAGATTGAAGGGAGATTATAATATATGTGCTCTGTATCGGGGCCCCGTGCGCCCCTGTATTGACTATTGTTCGCATGTGTAGGGAGGCTCCACCCATGCCACACTTCTTGAAAGAGTAGAGTCCAAAGCAGTTCGTCTCATCAACTTACTTCCTCTTACTAGTTCCCTACAATCTTATTACTTATACTGCTTTAAACTTCTTGTGTCCAGACATTTTGACCCCAACGTCCCTTGAATTTGCCTCTGTCACTCTTTTGGCTTTGGGGAGACAACATGCCTTTTGTCTCCTTACACATAGGAAGAAAATGTGTATGCAAGTGTGCTTGTTAAATAGTGCTACTTTTATTGAATGTGGTAGTGACATCTGTGTGGGTGTGGGTGTGTGTGAGTGTGTATGTTTGGGGGTAGATAGTAACTGTGTGTGATTCGTTTCTGTGTGTGTTTGTCATAGTATGTGTGTGTGAGGATGTAACGGGAAGAAATTGTACTTTCCCTTTTGGTATATGTTGTAAGGTTTGACTTAACTGTAAGACTTTTTCCCCTTCATTCACTCTTCCCTATATTTAAGTGAAATGTATCGTTTAAGAAGGGTTAAGTAACCCTTGTCTATGTAAAGAGGGAATTAGCCTAGATCAGGAAGAGAACTAATATTCTCAAATCTATCTAAAATACTTTCAAGCCTAATTTATCCTTTTACCCCCTTTTGTTATCCCATGTAAAAATCCTTCCTTTTCGAATTTAGAGTAATGCCCCCTTGTGTAAAAAGACCGCCAATTCCTACCCAAGCGACGCCACCCTTTGTGGTCACCCTCCCCTTTTTTGGCGGGATCTCTGGCACTGGCCCTCGGCCCCTCACTGTCGTGACCCCAGGCCTACGAGAGAGACCTACCCCCCAGTCTCTGTCATCATTCCCCGCTTCTTCTCCGGACTTAGGCTTCCTTTCCCTCCATTCAGAGGTTCGTAATTAAGGTTTATAGTGTTATAAGGTATTGCTTATTCAGTTAAGTAAGTACTAGGTGTGTAATGTAGGAGATATTACTGTGATTGACAAATTCGTGAACTCGAGCCTACCATCGGGTTGGTCGACAGGCACCCCTCACCTGCCAAGTGCCTACAACCATACAAATTCCCCCATTATCATTGTGTTCAGTAAAACTTTGTCTGTGCATCTTTGCTAAGTGTTTTTCTGATATTTTAGACTTTGTTATTCCAAATTAACGTCAAATTAACTTCGTGTGTAATAATTTCAGTCAGAGGGACGCCATTTGATGGCCTTCCAATTCTTGTGTTTTTCCATAATTCCCGACCAAACTTAGGCTAGCCTATTTTGCTAGTTTGTCTTTCACCGTTTTACATAATCCTGAGGTAGTGCGAGAACACCAGTTAAGAGTAGAATTGAGGACGAAGTTGATTAAAATGCTTTTGAAGCTTGACCGCCATTTTAGGACTTAGACCATCTCGCATTTCGGAGAGACGACCAGGTTGAGTAAATTACTAATGTAGCAGTTGTATTGTATGTTTAGAACTTGTTCATTACGGTACTTTGAGTTTATAAAACCATGCATTTTGGTAAATATGATTGTATTTTAACGTGTAAATCAGGAAAGGACATTCGTTTGAGATCGTGTCCTTGAGTTTTGTTTACCTTTCGTGTCTCCGACGTTCCAAAGTTAGGCCTATTCAGATAAGTATTTATAACTAACGTCTCCTAGGCCTGGTTATTGTTCATTTTAAATGTTTTTACTGGGTTATAGTGTAAAGAGTTACTTGTTATCTTGATTTAGAGGTCCTCATTTCCCAACCCCAGTACCGTCAAATTTCGGACCCCCATTGGGTCGGGTTTATTTCAGATGATTATTTGTTCTTACCTATTGTTACTTAAAGTTAACTTGTGAAAAGGCCGTTTAGGTATGGGTACTTGCTGAATTATTATGGTAGGTTATATGATTTTACATTTTTAATTAGGCTACCTAACTTTCACCTAATTGGAAGTACAGTAGGCTATTATTAATTATTGTGCATTTAGAGTGTATTTTGAGTATTGATTCCTATGATATAATTATGTTTGACATGGTCTAATGAACAGAGTTGCCTTGCAAGGGATGGAACGCTGTAGTGAGATTCTGGGCAGCTGATTTCAGGGGATAAGTTACTCGAGTTACAGTAGAAATAACGTTTAGCTTTGTTTGAGCCTTGTATAGCACCCTCCGCATTGAGCAGTCCAACCTGTTAAGTTTGACCATGACAATTACCTTTGATTTATGCCATTATTGTATTGATTTGACTCCATAGATATGCTGTGTAATTATGTATTCCCAATTGTGTGTAGAGTACTGCTGAGTAACATATGTACCTGTACTTAATGAGAGGATCTTTGGATGCCTTAAGAGATTATTTCGGTACTGTACTGTAATGTCATAATTTGATCTGTCATTGTATTTCTGTACTTATATTAGCTCATCTATTTTTATACGTTAATAGGAATCCATGTATTTTTATATGTTTATATTAACCTATATTTTTTATATGTATTTGTTTTAGTATTACTGTGTACCGTAATTAGGATATTGATTAACCCCATTATTAAGGGTTAGCTATATGTCAACCGTGGGTTAAGAATGTATTCGAATTACCAGGGAACCAGTTTGGGACGGAGTTGATGTGATGCTGAATTGCTGATGGCGGAGAATCGGAGATTCACCCCTCCCATTGGCTGAGTGCAGGATGCTGAACTCGTGTACTGTACGAGGGTTCAAGGACCGCAGGAAGACGTATGATTACCCCCTATACCCCAGGATACGGTAGGCCGAAGAAACCTACAGGCAAGCCTGGCCGATACCGGTATCTAGCGGAATTGGGATTCTAATACTGAGAGGAATGGGGTGGATACAGACAGCAAGGTTCGAGTCCTACTCCTAGGTTAAGAGACTGTCCCAGTACGGTAATGGATTGGTCCCAGGTTAATGGTATAGAGATAATTAGATACGGTACCAATATTAAGAGTTGTAAACGGTAAAATGTTCCTTATACTGTATTAATATCAAGCTTAAGATTACTGCAATATGTTTGTATCTATCCTCCCGTACCTATTTGGATCTAAATGTGTTGTCAGGATGGTAAATCGGAGCTGTCAGTATTAAATTGGTCTAAGAGTAGTACCAGTAGCCTAACCGAGAGTTAAAGTCTTGTCAGCCAACATTGAAGGTGAAGTTCTTGATTGGTCTTTGCTAGCCTCCGATTTATCCTACTGTCCTAATGTACCTGAATAATGAGCATGAATCACGATTGCATAAAGAATAAGAAAACCATGGGGACGGCCAGTTCACCTGAAGGTGGGCGATCAAATCATTCGAATGAATTACCGTTCCCAAAAACATCCTTATGTGATATCTAGAAAGTAGAGAATATGCTAGGTCTCAGTGGGGTTTTTGTGGTTCTTTGGTCTTATCATCGTGTCGGAGTTGCAGCCTTATCCCCTTCCTCGAAGGATGTTGGACGTGGGTCAACCAAACAGGGTTGTCCTCTCGTTAATTAGAATGCAATAACGGGTTTGTCGTCATCTCTTCCTTTCTATCCTTGAGTACCTATTTTCCACCTTCGCATCTTAAATCTATCTTTTTCTCTCCCTCCCTCTCTCTCTCTTGTTAGCAAACGAAAGTGAGATCCACCGGCGACCCCCCCCCCCCCCCCCGTTACAGTGGTGGCAGCGGTGGGATGTGTTTTCCGGTTATTAGTTATCTATCAATTATCCTTCTTTCCTGTCCAAGATGGAGAATCCTGATCCAGAACCAAGGCACGAGGTGCAAGACGTTTTAGTCAGGAGGAATGAGGAACGCCAAGAGGCTATGTCCGTCGTGAAAGAGGTCCTGGAACAGACCTCACTGACCATGGCCAGGAAGTTTAGAGACGTGGCTAATCGGAACCGCCGGAATGAAAAGGTTAATGTGGACGACATGGTATGGATCAGGAACGAGAATCCATTACCAGGGACTAGCCAAAAGTTGAACGCAAAGTGGGTGGGTCCCTTTAGGGTTACGGAAGTAGTCCGAGACGGGGCTGCGTATAAGCTAGTAAATCCCTATACGGGTGTGTTTATGAAAAGGGCCGCTGAGAAAGTGAAACCGTTCATGGGTGAGGAGTATTGACAGGTAGAGCTAGTTGAAATGCCGGTTGAGGAAGACTATCAACCTGAGATTTTAGCACCCAGAGCCCGTCAGCCGGCCCGGCGTTATATAGAATCTTGTTAGAGTGTACAGTAGAGTCCCTGTTGTGGTCGTCTTGTTGTGTACTCCCCTGTGGCCCCCGCATGGTTAATTAATCTTTCCGGTCAAACCCCCGTGCAGTGAAACTTTAAGAGACGTAGGTGCCTAGGTTATGTAGAACGTCATACAGGTGATTGGGACTAGGGTGGTGGCGTTCCCATCAGGACGTGCTGTTGGCTCTGAGTACCTTTATGGTTGACTGGGGTTATACTCCTTTCGTCCCGAGGCTCAGCCAGCGCACAGAGTATGAAGGGACTCCCATGATACGGGCGTCCACGCTGCTCTCTAGTCTGGTCTCCTGAGGTTTTCCAAGCAATAAAGGGGTGGAGAGAGGCTGTCTCTACAGGGACAAGATAGTGCCTGGTTGGCACTCTCCTGAAAAGGAGGGACACTTTATAGTGGTATAGTGATTTGTTGATGAAGGAAGGGACGCCCCACAGGCAGAGTACAGTACAGTAATGATGTGTCAGATTCTAAGACGTTGGGTATAGACTGCGAGCTCTGGGCATGGTAAGATGCCAGGCGGATCAGAAATTCTGCTGTAATAAGTTAAGGCTGGATTAATTGGTAACTGTATAATGTTTATGTTGATGAAAGAGTGAATGAGGTAAAAAGTCTTCAAAGAAAAGGTAGAGCTGTGTAACGGGAAGAAATTGTACTTTCCCTTTTGGTATATGTTGTAAGGTTTGACTTAACTGTAAGACTTTTTCCCCTTCATTCACTCTTCCCTATATTTAAGTGAAATGTATCGTTTAAGAAGGGTTAAGTAACCCTTGTCTATGTAAAGAGGGAATTAGCCTAGATCAGGAGGAGAACTAATATTCTCAAATCTATCTAAAATACTTTCAAGCCTAATTTATCCTTTTACCCCCTTTTGTTATCCCATGTAAAAATCCTTCCTTTTCGAATTTAGAGTAATGCCCCCTTGTGTAAAAAGACCGCCAATTCCTACCCAAGCGACGCCACCCTTTGTGGTCACCCTCCCCTTTTTTGGCGGGATCTCTGGCACTGGCCCTCGGCCCCTCACTGTCGCGACCCCAGGCCTACGAGAGAGACCTACCCCCCAGTCTCTGTCATCATTCCCCGCTTCTTCTCCGGACTTAGGCTTCCTTTCCCTCCATTCAGAGGTTCGTAATTAAGGTTTATAGTGTTATAAGGTATTGCTTATTCAGTTAAGTAAGTACTAGGTGTGTAATGTAGGAGATATTACTGTGATTGACAAATTCGTGAACTCGAGCCTACCATCGGGTTGGTCGACAGGCACCCCTCACCTGCCAAGTGCCTACAACCATACAAATTCCCCCATTATCATTGTGTTCAGTAAAACTTTGTCTGTGCATCTTTGCTAAGTGTTTTTCTGATATTTTAGACTTTGTTATTCCAAATTAACGTCAAATTAACTTCGTGTGTAATAATTTCAGTCAGAGGGACGCCATTTGATGGCCTTCCAATTCTTGTGTTTTTCCATAATTCCCGACCAAACTTAGGCTAGCCTATTTTGCTAGTTTGTCTTTCACCGTTTTACATAATCCTGAGGTAGTGCGAGAACACCAGTTAAGAGTAGAATTGAGGACGAAGTTGATTAAAATGCTTTTGAAGCTTGACCGCCATTTTAGGACTTAGACCATCTCGCATTTCGGAGAGACGACCAGGTTGAGTAAATTACTAATGTAGCAGTTGTATTGTATGTTTAGAACTTGTTCATTACTTTGAGTTTATAAAACCATGCATTTTGGTAAATATGATTGTATTTTAACGTGTAAATCAGGAAAGGACATTCGTTTGAGATCGTGTCCTTGAGTTTTGTTTACCTTTCGTGTCTCCGACGTTCCAAAGTTAGGCCTATTCAGATAAGTATTTATAACTAACGTCTCCTAGGCCTGGTTATTGTTCATTTTAAATGTTTTTACTGGGTTATAGTGTAAAGAGTTACTTGTTATCTTGATTTAGAGGTCCTCATTTCCCAACCCCAGTACCGTCAAATTTCGGACCCCCATTGGGTCGGGTTTATTTCAGATGATTATTTGTTCTTACCTATTGTTACTTAAAGTTAACTTGTGAAAAGGCCGTTTAGGTATGGGTACTTGCTGAATTATTATGGTAGGTTATATGATTTTACATTTTTAATTAGGCTACCTAACTTTCACCTAATTGGAAGTACAGTAGGCTATTATTAATTATTGTGCATTTAGAGTGTATTTTGAGTATTGATTCCTATGATATAATTATGTTTGACATGGTCTAATGAACAGAGTTGCCTTGCAAGGGATGGAACGCTGTAGTGAGATTCTGGGCAGCTGATTTCAGGGGATAAGTTACTCGAGTTACAGTAGAAATAACGTTTAGCTTTGTTTGAGCCTTGTATAGCACCCTCCGCATTGAGCAGTCCAACCTGTTAAGTTTGACCATGACAATTACCTTTGATTTATGCCATTATTGTATTGATTTGACTCCATAGATATGCTGTGTAATTATGTATTCCCAATTGTGTGTAGAGTACTGCTGAGTAACATATGTACCTGTACTTAATGAGAGGATCTTTGGATGCCTTAAGAGATTATTTCGGTACTGTACTGTAATGTCATAATTTGATCTGTCATTGTATTTCTGTACTTATATTAGCTCATCTATTTTTATACGTTAATAGGAATCCATGTATTTTTATATGTTTATATTAACCTATATTTTTTATATGTATTTGTTTTAGTATTACTGTGTACCGTAATTAGGATATTGATTAACCCCATTATTAAGGGTTAGCTATATGTCAACCGTGGGTTAAGAATGTATTCGAATTACCAGGGAACCAGTTTGGGACGGAGTTGATGTGATGCTGAATTGCTGATGGCGGAGAATCGGAGATTCACCCCTCCCATTGGCTGAGTGCAGGATGCTGAACTCGTGTACTGTACGAGGGTTCAAGGACCGCAGGAAGACGTATGATTACCCCCTATACCCCAGGATACGGTAGGCCGAAGAAACCTACAGGCAAGCCTGGCCGATACCGGTATCTAGCGGAATTGGGATTCTAATACTGAGAGGAATGGGGTGGATACAGACAGCAAGGTTCGAGTCCTACTCCTAGGTTAAGAGACTGTCCCAGTACGGTAATGGATTGGTCCCAGGTTAATGGTATAGAGATAATTAGATACGGTACCAATATTAAGAGTTGTAAACGGTAAAATGTTCCTTATACTGTATTAATATCAAGCTTAAGATTACTGCAATATGTTTGTATCTATCCTCCCGTACCTATTTGGATCTAAATGTGTTGTCAGGATGGTAAATCGGAGCTGTCAGTATTAAATTGGTCTAAGAGTAGTACCAGTAGCCTAACCGAGAGTTAAAGTCTTGTCAGCCAACATTGAAGGTGAAGTTCTTGATTGGTCTTTGCTAGCCTCCGATTTATCCTACTGTCCTAATGTACCTGAATAATGAGCATGAATCACGATTGCATAAAGAATAAGAAAACCATGGGGACGGCCAGTTCACCTGAAGGTGGGCGATCAAATAATTCGAATGAATTACCGTTCCCAAAAACATCCTTATGTGATATCTAGAAAGTAGAGAATATGCTAGGTCTCAGTGGGGTTTTTGTGGTTCTTTGGTCTTATCATCGTGTCGGAGTTGCAGCCTTATCCCCTTCCTCGAAGGATGTTGGACGTGGGTCAACCAAACAGGGTTGTCCTCTCGTTAATTAGAATGCAATAACGGGTTTGTCGTCATCTCTTCCTTTCTATCCTTGAGTACCTATTTTCCACCTTCGCATCTTAAATCTATCTTTTTCTCTCCCTCCCTCTCTCTCTCTTGTTAGCAAACGAAAGTGAGATCCACCGGCGACCCCCCCCCCCCCGTTACAGTGGTGGCAGCGGTGGAATGTGTTTTCCAGTTATTAGTTATCTATCAATTATCCTTCTTTCCTGTCCAAGATGGAGAATCCTGATCCAGAACCAAGGCACGAGGTGCAAGACGTTTTAGTCAGGAGGAATGAGGAACGCCAAGAGGCTATGTCCGTCGTGAAAGAGGTCCTGGAACAGACCTCACTGACCATGGCCAGGAAGTTTAGAGACGTGGCTAATCGGAACCGCCGGAATGAAAAGGTTAATGTGGACGACATGGTATGGATCAGGAACGAGAATCCATTACCAGGGACTAGCCAAAAGTTGAACGCAAAGTGGGTGGGTCCCTTTAGGGTTACGGAAGTAGTCCGAGACGGGGCTGCGTATAAGCTAGTAAATCCCTATACGGGTGTGTTTATGAAAAGGGCCGCTGAGAAAGTGAAACCGTTCATGGGTGAGGAGTATTGACAGGTAGAGCTAGTTGAAATGCCGGTTGAGGAAGACTATCAACCTGAGATTTTAGCACCCAGAGCCCGTCAGCCGGCCCGGCGTTATATAGAATCTTGTTAGAGTGTACAGTAGAGTCCCTGTTGTGGTCGTCTTGTTGTGTACTCCCCTGTGGCCCCCGCATGGTTAATTAATCTTTCCGGTCAAACCCCCGTGCAGTGAAACTTTAAGAGACGTAGGTGCCTAGGTTATGTAGAACGTCATACAGGTGATTGGGACTAGGGTGGTGGCGTTCCCATCAGGACGTGCTGTTGGCTCTGAGTACCTTTATGGTTGACTGGGGATATACTCCTTTCGTCCCGAGGCTCAGCCAGCGCACAGAGTATGAAGGGACTCCCATGATACGGGCGTCCACGCTGCTCTCTAGTCTGGTCACCTGGGGTTTTCCAAGCAATAAAGGGGTGGAGAGAGGCTGTCTATACAGGGCAAGATATTGCCTGATTGGCACTCTCCTGAAAAGGAGGGACACTTTATAGAGTGGTATAGTGATTTGTTGTTGAAGGAAGGGACGCCCCACAGGCAGAGTACAGTACAGTAATGATGTGTCAGATTCTAAGACGTTGGGTATAGACTGCGAGCTCTGGGCATGGTAAGATGCCAGGCGGATCAGAAATTCTGCTGTAATAAGTTCAGGCTGGATTAATTGGTAACTGTATAATGTTTATGTTGATGAAAGAGTGAATGAGGTAAAAAGTCTTCAAAGAAAAGGTAGAGCTCTGTAACGGGAAGAAATTGTACTTTCCCTTTTGGTATATGTTGTAAGGTTTGACTTAACTGTAAGACTTTTTCCCCTTCATTCACTCTTCCCTATATTTAAGGGAAATGTATCGTTTAAGAAGGGTTAAGTAACCCTTGTCTATGTAAAGAGGGAATTAGCCTAGATCAGGTGGAGAACTAATATTCCCAAATCTATCTAAAATACTTTCAAGCCTAATTTATCCTTTTCACCCCTTTTTTTATCCCCTGTAAAAATCCTTCCTTTTCGAATTTAGAGTAATGCCCCCTTGTGTAAAAAGACCGCCAATTCCTACCCAAGCGACGCCACCCTTTGTGGTCACCCTCCCCTTTTTTGGCGGGATCCCTGGCACTGGCCCTCGGCCCCTCACTGTCGTGATCCCAGGCCTACGAGAGAGACCCTACCCCCCAGTCTCTGTCATCATTCCCCGCTTCTTCTCCGGACTTAGGCTTCCTTTCCCTCCATTCAGAGGGTCGTAATTAAGGTTTATAGTGTTATAAGGTATTGCTTATTCAGTTAAGTAAGTACTAGGTGTGTAATGTAGGAGGTATTACTGTGATTGACAAATTCGTGAACTCGAGCCTACCATCGGGTTGGTCGACAGGCACCCCTCACCTGCCAAGTGCCTACAACCATACAAATTCCCCCATTATCATTGTGTTCAGTAAAACTTAGTCTGTGCACCCTTGCTAAGTGTTTTTCTGATATTTTAGACTTTGTTATTCCAAATTAACGTCAAATTAACTTCGTGTGTAATAATTTCAGTCAGAGGGACGCCATTTGATGACCTTCCAATTCTTGTGTTTTTCCATAATTCCCGACCAAACTTAGGCTAGCCTAATTTGCTAGTTTGTCTTTCACCGTTTTACATAATCCTGAGGTAGTGCGAGAACACCAGTTAAGAGTAGAATTGAGGACGAAGTTGATTAAAATGCTTTTGAAGCTTGACCGCCATTTTAGGATTTAGACCATCTCGCATTTCGGAGAGACGACCAGGTTGAGTAAATTACTAATGTAGCAGTTGTATTGTATGTTTAGAACTTGTTCATTACTTTGAGTTTATAAAACCATGCATTTTGGTAAATATGGTTGTATTTTAACGTGTAAATCAGGAAAGGACATTCGTTTGAGATCGTGTCCTTGAGTTTTGTTTACCTTTCGTGTCTCCGACGTTCCAAAGTTAGGCCTATTCAGATAAGTATTTATAACTAACGTCTCCTAGGCCTGGTTATTGTTCATTTTAAATGTTTTTACTGGGTTATAGTGTAAAGAGTTACTTGTTATCTTGATTTAGAGGTCCTCATTTCCCAACCCCAGTACCGTCAAATTTCGGACCCCCATTGGGTCGGGTTTATTTCAGATGATTATTTGTTCTTACCTATTGTTACTTAAAGTTAACTTGTGAAAAGGCCGTTTAGGTATGGGTACTTGCTGAATTATTATGGTAGGTTATATGATTTTACATTTTTAATTAGGCTACCTAACTTTCACCTAATTGGAAGTACAGTAGGCTATTATTAATTATTGTGCATTTAGAGTGTATTTTGAGTATTGATTCCTATGATATAATTATGTTTGACATGGTCTAATGAACAGAGTTGCCTTGCAAGGGATGGAACGCTGTAGTGAGATTCTGGGCAGCTGATTTCAGGGGATAAGTTACTCGAGTTACAGTAGAATAACGTTTAGCTTTGTTTGAGCCTTGTATAGCACCCTCCGCATTGAGCAGTCCAACCTGTTAAGTTTGACCATGACAATTACCTTTGATTTATGCCATTAGTGTATTGATTTGAACTCCATAGATATGCTGTGTAATTATGTATTCCCAATTGTGTGTAGAGTACTGCTGAGTAACATATGTACCTGTACTTAATGAGAGGATCTTGGATGCCTTAAGAGATTATTTCGGTACAGTACTGTAATGTCATAATTTGATCTGTCATTGTATTTCTGTACTTATATTAGCTCATCTATTTTTATACGTTAATAGGAATCCATGTTTTTTATATGTTTATATTAGCCTACATTTTTTATATGTATTTGTTTTAGTATTACTGTGTACCGTAATTAGGATATTGATTAACCCCATTATTAAGGGTTAGCTATAATTATGTCAACCGTGGGTTAAGAATGTATTCGAATACCCAGGGAACCAGTTTGGGACGGAGTCGATGTGATGCTGAATTGCTGATGGCGGAGAATCGGAGATTCACCCCTCCCATTGGCTGAGTGCAGGATGCTGAACTTGTGTACTGTACGAGGGTTCAAGGACCGCAGGAAGACGTATGATTACCCCCTATACCCCAGGATACGGTAGGCCGAAGAAACCTACAGGCAAGCCTGGCCGATACCGGTATCTAGCGGAATTGGGATGTATAATACTGAGAGGAATGGGGTGGATACAGACAGCAAGATTCGAGTCCTACTCCTAGGTTAAGAGACTGTCCCAGTACGGTAATGGATTGGTCCCAGGTTAATGGTATAGAGATAATTAGATACGGACCATACGGTACCAATGTTAAGAGTTGTAAACGGTAAAATGTTCCTTAATATTAATATCAAGCTTAAGATTACTGCAATATGTTTGTATCTATCCTCCCGTACCTATTTGGATCTAAATGTGTTGTCAGGATGGTAAATCGGAGCTGTCAGTATTAAATTGGTCTAAGAGTAGTACCAGTAGCCTAACCGAGAGTTAAAGTCTTGTCAGCCAACATTGAAGGTGAAGTTCTTGATTGGTCTTTGCTAGCCTCCGATTTATCCTACTGTCCTAATGTACCTGAATAATGAGCATGAGTCACGATTGCATAAAGAATAAGAAAACCATGGGGATGGCCAGTTCACCTGAAGGTGGGCGATCAAATAATTTGAATGAATTACCGTTCCCAAAAACATCCTTATGTGATATCTAGAAAGTAGAGAATATGCTAGGTCTCAGTGGAGTTTTTGGTGGTTCTTTGGTCTTATCATCGTGTCGGAGTTGCAGCCTTTCCCCTTCCTCGAAGGATGTTGGATGTGGGTCAACCAAACAGGGTTGTCCTCTCGTTAATTAGAATGCAATAACGGGTTTGTCGTCATCTCTTCCCTTACTATCCTTGAGTACCTATTTTCCCACCTTTGCAGCTTAATCTATCTTTTTCTGTCGTACCCTCTCTCTCTTGTTCGCAGCAGAAGAAGGGAAGGGAAGAAAAAGAGAGATCTCAAAGCACCCCCCCGTTACAGTGGTGGCAGCGGTGGGATTTCTTTAGGAGTCCATGGTTTGACATGCTCCTGTTCCGTTCAGGGCTCCTGAATTAATCCCGTACCCCCCGTAGAAGAGACTGTACAGTACTGGTTCTTACACTTTCGCTCGGGTGTTTAGAATCAGTGCGTTGCAGTTGTAATTTTTCACGCTACCAACCCGTGAAATAGTTACCACAAACAGTATTGGCCATGCTACCACATTTCAATACGGTTAGTGTAATATTTCAGGGAATCTTTAAGTGCAGCAGATACCAGCAAGAATCACAGTGACTGTGAAGGAACCGCAAAGTTGAGATAGCGGTGGTTAGTGTTTTCCGGTTATTAGTTGTCTATCAATTATCCTTCTTTCCTGTCCAAGATGGAGAATCCTGATCCAGAACCAAGGCACGAGGTGCAAGATGTTTTAGTCAGGAGGAATGAGGAACGCCAAGAGGCTATGTCCGTCGCGAAAGAGGTCCTGGAACAGACCTCACTGACCATGGCCAGGAAGTTTAGAGACGTGGCTAATCGGAAACCGCCGGAAGGAAAAGGTCAATGTGGACGACATGGTATGGATCAGGAACGAGAATCCACTACACGGGACTAGCCAAAAGTTGAACGCAAAGGGGGTGGGTCCCTTTAGGGTTACGGAAGTAGTCCGAGACGGGGCTGCATATAAGCTAGTAAATCCCTATACGGGTGTGTTTATGAAAAGGGCCGCTGAGAAAGTGAAACCGTTCGTGGGTGAGGAGTATTGACAGGTAGAGCAAGTTGAAATGCCGGTTGAGGAAGACTATCAACCTGAGATTTTAGCACCCAGAGCCCGTCAGCCGGCCCGGCGTTATATAGAATCTTGTTAGAGTGTACAGTAGAGTCCCTGTTGTGGTCGTCTTGTTGTGTACTCCCCTGTGGCCCCCGCATGGTTAATTAATCTTTCCGGTCAAACCCCCGTGCAGCGAAACTTTAAGAGACGTAGGTGCCTAGGTTATGTAGAACGTCATACAGGTGATTGGGACTAGGGTGGTGGCGTTCCCATCAGGACGTGCTGTTGGCTCTGAGTACCTTTATGGTTGACTGGGGATATACTCCTTTCGTCCTGAGGCTCAGCCAGCGCACAGAGTGTGAAGGGACTCCCACGATACGGGCGGCGTCCACGCTGCTCTCTAGTCTGGTCTCCTGGGGTTTTCCAAGCAATAAAGGGGTGGAAAGAGGCTGTCTCTACGGGGACAAGATAGTGCCTGGTTGGCACTCTCCTGAAAAGGAGGGACACTTTATAGAGTGGTATAGTGATTTGTTGATGAAGGAAGGGACGCCCCACAGGCAGAGTACAGTACAGTAATGATGTGTCAGATTCTAAGACGTTGGGTATAGACTGCGAGCTCTGGGCATGGTAAGATGCCAGGCGGATCAGAAATTCTGCTGTAATAA
>CM064483.1:25074586-25099576 GCA_032716605.1 Paralithodes platypus | reverse complement strand
TGTTTGTTTTGTTAGTATTTGTGGTGTAATTCGATTTACGTTGGGTAGGTTAGTTAGTTTTAGGCACATGGGGCGAACGAAGGGGAGTAAAGAGAAAACACGTGTGTGAGGATTGGGGTGCAGAGGTCGCAGGGAGCTCCCGTCGTATTTACCGAGTGTAGTGTTGCTATGGTAGGTGAATAGATTCAGCCGAGGTCGGTGGTTCGTGTGGGCATCACTGCAGCTGTAGGTCAGGTTGGATTGTGGATTGAGGTCGCAGTTTCTGGAGCGTTGACAACGTTGGATGGGGAACTGCTTGGCCTAGGCCTAGGCCAGCCTATACTGTACAGCGCCGCACAAGGATATTCTCACCGTGAGGTAAGGGTGCTAACGTTTTTGTATTTCAACCACAAGCTATCTAGGCGCATACTAGTCACCATGTCTGGAAAAGGCAAGGTGAGTAGTGAAATGATGAAGTCGTGTGATGGTAAGGGCGACATGGTGGCGTGGCTAAAGAAGGCAGAGTTGGTGGCGAAACTCTTGAAATTTGACGACTTGGCTAGTTTCATACCACTGTACTTGGAGGGAGATGCGTTAGCCTTGTACCTTGAAATGAGTGAGAATGATCAATTAGATGCTAAGAAGATAAGTGCTAGATTGAAGGATATAGGCTTTTACACAGGGAATGTTTGAGGCATATGGAAGGCTAAAGAGGGTGACATGGACAGGTGAGGGGGTGGATGTCTATGCTAACGAGATAAGGAGGGTGGCAGGGCCAGCTGGGTGGAAGGGAGAGGGCTTGGAGAGGGCTGTGAAGCTAGCTTTTATAACTGGGTTTCCAGACAGGATATCGATGGAGCTGCAGCAGGTTAAGGACGTTGAGTCGGACTCGGTGAGCGTGAGTGAATTAATAGTTAGGGCTAGAGTATTGGCGTCAGGAGGAAGCCGGGGAGTTGCAGCGGTTGCTACTGTGGGGCCGGAAGTGGAGGCAAGGTGGCAGGCTCCACGGGGTGAGCCGAGTGGCAGGAAATGGGAGGCGCGTGGGTTCAAAGGTCGCTGCTTCAGATGTGGTGGCTCTCACATGGCAAGGGAGTGTAAGGAGCCGAAGCCAGCCATAATTTGCTATCGGTGTGGGAAGGAGGGTCACCTAGCGAGCCGTTGCAACCAGGGAAACGGTCAAGGGGGAGCTGCTGCGCCGGAAGCTACCCCTTTAGTCGAGTAAAGGCGCTTCCAAGCTCCCTGCCATTGGTGGAGGTACTGGTGGGGGGGAAAGGGGCAAGAGCCCTTGTGGATACTGGCTGTTCGACCACTGTGTTGGCCTCTCGTTTGGTAGGAAAGTGTGAGGGAGAGGATGCTAGGCTGGTCAGAGTCGATGGAAGAGAGATAAGGTGTGAGGGTGCCAGAGAAGTGGAGTTGACAGTGCGAGGAATCCGATTGTGGATCAGGGCCATAGTACTTGATACAGTAATTGATGGCATTGATGTAGTGATGGGGATGGATGTAATCAGCCAACTGGGTGGCGCTACGATTGTAGATGGAAGAGTACCGGTAACGTTTGGGAAGGTACCAGTAAGCCGTTCAACTGCCGAGAGTGGAGAGACCCAATGCACTGTGGCCATAAAGTCGGAAGGGAGGGTTGTGAAGCTGACTGAGACTGAAGAGCTGAAAGATAAGTTCACAAAGGCAGCCGGGGTTGTTGAGCCAAAGAGAGTGGTGTCGAAGCCAGGAACCGAATGGGGGGCTGATCCATGCAAGATTGAGGATAAGGATTTTGTTGCGGTATTTGATGGTAGGAAGTGGGTAGTCGAGTGGTTGTTGAAAGGAGAGTTGCCTGTTTTGAAGAACAAAGTTGGTTGCTACGAACATGCTATGCAAGAAGGAGTGAGAGAAGATTTTGACAAGGAGGTGAAGAGGTGGATTGATGAGGGCATTCTGCTGCCATGGGGGGAGGAAGTGGGGAGTGGAGTGTTGCCGTTGATGGCGGTGGTTCAACCGACGAAAAACAAGGTACGGCCTGTATTGGATTTTCGTGAACTTAATACCCATGTGATGAGTCACACAGGCGATGACGTCGCGGATGTGTGCGGCGAGACACTCAGGGAGTGGAGGCAGATGGGTGGGGCCTCGACCATTGTGGATTTGAAGTCCGCTTATTTACAAATTCATGTGACAGAGAAGCTCTGGAAGTACCAGCTGGTGAGATACAAGGGGAAGACGTATTGCTTGACGAGGTTGGGTTTCGGGTTGAATTCGGCTCCCAAGAATCATGGCGAGGATACTCAAGACAGTGCTGGGGAAAATGCATAAGATGAAGGCTGCCACAAATTCATATATTGACGATATACTAATGGATGAGACTGTGGTGACGGCAGCCCAGGTTGTAGAGCACTTGGCTAGGTTTGGATTGGCCACAAAGGAGCCGCAGCCGTTGGAAGGGGGTGCAGCGTTGGGCTTGAGATTAGAGAGAGATAGAACAGGCGAGCTAGTATTCCAGAGAGGTAATGAGGTTCCGGAAATTAGGGAGAACTGGAGTAGGAGAGAGCTATTCTCAGCTTGTGGAAGGCTGGTGGGCCACTATCCTATTGCAGGATGGCTGCGGGTAGCATGTAGTTACGTTAAGAGGAGAGCGGAAGGTGTAAGATGGGAAGACAAGGTCGGAAAAGAGACAGTCACGATGATGCAAGATGTCATAGAAAGAGTGAGACACGAAGACCCAGTGAGAGGAAGATGGTACACTCCGAAGTCAGAGAAGGGGGTCGTATGGTGTGACGCAAGTAGTATAGCGACAGGCGTGATATTGGAGATAGGTAATGTAGAAGTTGAGGATGCTGCGTGGTTGAGGAAGAAGCACGACTACAGTCATATCAACGTGGCCGAGTTGGACGCGGTATTGAAAGGTATCAATTTGACCTTGAAGTGGGGTTTGCGAGAGATCGAGGTTCGAACGGATTCTGCTACAGTGTTTGGTTGGCTGAAATCAGTGGTGACGGAAGAGAAAAGAGTTCGAACGAAGGGAGCCTCAGAACTGATTGTGAAGCGTCGTCTGGGAATTCTGAGGGAGTTGAAAGATGTGTTTGGTCTGCAGTTGTGTGTAGTTTTTGTGCCATCAGAGAAGAACAAGGCAGATGCCCTAACAAGAGTAAAGAAATCCTGGCTCGGGGTGGCAGAGGAAACAAAGAAGGCGGCTATGGTGTGTTGCATGGGAGCACCAAGTGTAAAGGAGCTACATCAAATGCATCACATGGGAGTCGACAGGACGCTGTTTGTGGCAAGGAAGGTCGTCCCTGCAGTCACGAGGGACAACGTTCGAGAGGTGGTGAGACGTTGTGACAGATGTCAGTCGATCGACCCTGCACCGAGTGTACATATGTATGGGGAGATTAGAGTGGATAATGATTGGTAAAGGTTGGCGGTTGATGTGACACACTATCGGCAGGGGCTGTACCTGTCTATGGTAGACTGCGAACCTGGGCGGGTGGCTATCTGGAGGGAATTAAGAGCAGAGAATGCGGAAGAGATTGCAGGTGTGCTGAATGAGATCTTCCTAGAGAGGGGCCCAGTTGATGAGGTGTTGATGGATAACGGTACTGCTTTTCGGTCGCAGGCTTTGAAGGACATGCTTGATAGGTGGAATGTCCGACGTTTCTTTAGAGCTGCGTATCGGCCAAGTGGGAACGGAATTGTGGAAAGACATCATCGGACAATCAAGGTGATGGCAGAGAGGGGCAGGTAGCGCCTATGGAAGCAGTATTTTGGTATAATATGTCCCCTAGGTCAGGTCAGGATGAGAGAACTGTACCACAAAGAGCAGTATTTCAGTATGAGTGGCGACATCCATGTGGGGTGCCGATGACCATTGGGGGGGAGGAAGGGCCTGCCTCTATCCAAATTAGGGAGGAGATTTGGGTGAAGCCCCCAAACGCAAAGTGTACATCCCAGTGGGGGAGGGGTACTGTGACGGACGTGCATTCCAGGAATAACCTCAGTGTCGACGGGATGCCACGTCACATCTTGGACGTCAGAAGAGTGGTAGAGTCTTCAACTGATGATGAGGTGAGGGATGATGAGCAAGAAGAGGTAGAAGAAAACGAAGTGGTACCACAACGGTCGCAGAGAGGGAGGCGATGGCCAGGGTGGATGGGAAATTATGAGACGGGAAGTGATTGTGAAATGGAGTAGGTGGGATAAAGGGACTGCACGATGTCCAACGTACCTTAGTAGTACTAGGGCGGTATGCCATTAGGTACGGTGGAAAATGACTATAATTTGTTGTTGTTGTTTTTTGTTAGATTGATCTTGAAATCAGGGGGGCGTGTGGTGTAATTCGATTTACGTTGGGTAGATTTGATTTACGTTGGGTAGGTTAGTTAGTTTTAGGCACATGGGGCGAACGAAGGGGAGTAGAGAGAAAACACGTATGTGAGGATTGGGGTGCAGAGGTCGCAGGGAGCTCCCGTCGTATTTACCGAGTGTAGTGTTGCTGTGGTAGGTGAATAGATTCAGCCGAGGTCGGTGGTTCGTGTGGGCATCACTGCAGCTGTAGGTCAGGTCGGATTGTGGTTTGAGGTCGCAGTTTCTGGAGCGTTGACAACGTTGGATGGGGAACTGCTTGGCCTAGGCCTAGGCTAGCCTATATTGTACAGCGCCGCACAAGGATATTCTCACCGTGAGGTAAGGGTGCTAACGTTTTTGTATTAAAACCACAGTATTGTTGTTGGTGGTGGTGGTGGTGTTGTTGTTTTGTTAGTATTGTTGGTGGTGGTGGTGGTGTTGTTGTTTTGTTAGTATTGTTGTTGGTGGTGGTGGTGGTGATGATGTTTTGTTAATATTGTTGTTGGTGGTGGTGGTGGTGTTGTTGTTTTGTTAGTATTGTTGTTGGTGGTGGTGATGATGTTGTTTTGTTAATATTGTTGTTGGTGGTGGTGTTGTTTTGTTAGTATTGTTGGTGGTGGTGTTGTTGTTGTTTTGTTAGTATTGTTGTTGGTGGTGGTGGTGATGATGTTGTTTTGTTAATATTGTTGTTAGTGATGGTGGTGGTGGTGTTGTTGTTTTGTTAGTATTGTTGGTGGTGGTGTTGTTGTTTTGTTAGTATTGGTGGTGGTGGTGTTGTTTTGTTAGTATTGTTGTTGGTGGTGGTGGTGGTGTTGTTTTGTTAATATTGTTGTTGGTGGTGGTGGTGTTGTTGTTTTGTTAATATTGTTGGTGGTGGTGGTGGTGTTGTTTTGTTAATATTGTTGTTGTTGGTGGTGTTGTTGTTTTGTTAATATTGGTGTTGTTGGTGGTGGTGGTCGTGTTGTTGATGGTGGTGGTGGTGGTGTTGTTGTTTTGTTAGTATTGTTGGTGGTGGTGTTGTTGGTGGTGGTGGTCGTGTTGTTGATGGTGGTGGTGGTGTTGTTGTTTTGTTTGTATTGTTGTTGGTGGTGGTGGTGGTGTTTTGTTAGTATTGTTGTTGTTGGAGGTGGTGGTGGTGGTGTTGTTGTTTTGTTAGTATTGTTGGTGGTGGTGGTGGTGTTGTTGTTGTTTTGTTAATATTGTTGTTGGTGGTGATGGTGGTGGTGGTGGTCGTGTTGTTGATGGTGGTGGTTGTGTTGTTGATGGTGGTGGTGGTGATGGTGTTGTTAGTGGTGGTGGTCGTGTTGTTGTTGGTGGTGGTGGTGGTGTTGTTTTGTTAGTATTGTTGTCGGAGGTGGTGGTTGTGATGATGTTGTTTTGTTAGTATTGTTGTTGTTGGTGGTGGTGATGATGTTGTTTTGTTAGTATTGTTGTTGTTGGTGGTGGTGATGATGTTGTTTTGTTAATATTGTTGTTGGTGGTGGTGGTGGTGTTGTTATTTTGTTAGTATTGTTGTTGTTGGAAGTGGTGTTGTTGTTGTTGTTTAGTTAGTATTGTTGTTAAGCCACTAAACAGAATAACAGTAAGGCGTAACATAACTCAAAGTATGGTATAGTGACGATTCCCCCTAGTAACTATATTGATTATACCGTAGGTGTACGTGATTCGGTATAAGGTATTTGAAATGCTGGGTGTGAAGGGAATTCATGGTCTCCTGAAATATCCCCAGGCTACCTTTAGGATCAACTTTTCCTGGTACCTGGCGCGGGGTACGAACCTCTGAAGGGAATTTAACCCCCCTAAAAACCCACAGGTTTTGAGATGCCTTGGGTGGGGTTCGAACCCTGGTTAGTGACCCAACCATCACCACCAGGCCCGCGCGCTAACCCACTGTACTACCACGGACGTACTAAAAGTATAGCAACCTTAGTCCGATTTTTAAGAACCAGGTGATAGTCTCGTGGTGTTATCACGTGATGAGTTTATTGGACTTACCATCTACGACTATTTTACGCTATACCTGACGTCAACTCGGGTTAGTATTATTGTGGGTGCGGGACATTACTAAAATGCCCCAGAACGAGAAGCCCACCACAGAAGCCATGAACGAACACCACACAGAAACACCAAAGGAAAGGTCCACAGAACGAAAGGACCAGCTGACCGAGCCAGCCATTTCAGACAGCCCAAGCCGCAGGGCTAAACAGCTCCAGGACACACCCATTTACCTTTTCTAAAACCGACCATTTTCCACACCTCACGTACACTAACCCCTCGTGCCCTACACTTATTAACTACAAAGATGATGAACAGGAATATACATTCATATTAAAAATACCCATGCCTGTCCCGACGTTGAGCCAATGCCAACACATCAGACAGCCATAATTATATCTATGTATGTTCTTGCATCCGAGAAGTAGATGTTATATATCTTAGAAGTTAAAGCACCCACGCTGTCCCTAGATCTCTTATATCATTTTCCATGACGAGTATAGATATATGTAACCCGTGCTCAGTCGCCCCTTGCATTGCTCCTCTAGTAACTAAGTATTAATATTAACATTCCCTAACATCTTGTCTTGCCAGACTAAGCTTCTGAAGACCCATCGCCCCATAAATCTATGTATGCAACCCTTAGGTTAAGTATTTTTATCCGCCATTGTGTTCACCTTTTTCCATTTACTTTCCACAATTGTCATACGTCTTCCCCTTGCCTCCTTCGTATCCACAGTCCACACTACGCCAATTTACTTCGTGTCTTACACCTCTTACCCCAACCAGAGATTATATAAGATAACCTGGTTATCAGTATCTGTCATAAGTACCCCGAAACAATAACTAAGTACCCCTACGAACTGCCACTGTGGTTGGTATTTTATATTTAATAGAAAACGCAGTTCCCAGGGCCAACTAATAGTATCCATAACCCTCTGACTGATCACATAACTCTATCTTTTCCAGACTCATATACCACCCCATAGTTGCATTCCCCGGTAGCATTTGGCTAACGTATTCTACTGCCTTTTCAAACTTCCATATCAATTGTAGCCTAATGCCACCCCCACGCCCAGGGACCTTAGGGGCAAAATTTCCCTGTAGCCCTTGAACTCTCCCCCCCCCTCTCATTAAGACACCCGCGCTTCTCGACTCTTGTCCGACCTAGCCTCTCTCTCATACCTCTTGAAGATCCTTGAATTGTCCGTTACTAACGCTCTCCAACCTTTTATATATGTACTCCTATCCAGCCTACCTTCACGTAGTAGGCCAGAACAACATTAGAACTTTACTAGCCCCTTGCATGCCATCTATTCTCTTACAACACATTCACAACCCTGCACCCAATGGTCGTCGGTGCGAGGCTAGCCGCCCCGCCAGTAACTAACTTCTATTGTCATACTTCCAGATAAATGTGGCAGAGTTAGCAACCCAGTCTCCACCATATCCAGCAAACCCTACAATTAACAACCAGCCGAGTAAAACCAGCTAGCTCAGGCACCTTCGGTTTTGGTATTAAAGACACTCACATCTGTCTCATACACAGAGGGTTATTACAAACACTGGTGATATGGCAAGCCCCTAGCCACAGCCGCCGGACGACTATATCAGAGAGGGCGCCCAGCTCCCCCTTTTTGCCCACCCGAGGAGGGAGACCCCCACCCCCGCGGAGGTATACCTGGCCCCTGTTTTGACTTTCGAGTCATTGCCAGGTAGCACAGGAATTCTTCCTATCGATGAACTAACCATAAATGACTAACACCTTTACTAACCTCTATTAACTCACAATAAAACATTTACCTTTCTTGCATGCTCTGATCACTAAATTAGCACCTCAGCTATACCATAGAATGAAGATTGAACAATCTAGAGAGACGCTCCTATCACAGCTGTCCCCATCCTCCTCGCAAAGTAGATCCAGTCTCTCTCCCCTAAATACGTCCAGTATAGCCAAAATAGTACCTCTTACTAAGGCTCAGTTATATGAAAATATAAAGGCTTCCTATCGCCCTGTGCCACAACTGTAAATATCATCTTACCTAGTCCCCATATCTATTGAGAGCTCAATTAAGTCCATAAGACTCGAGATCCCTACTGTCTACAGGGTCCAGAACCGAGCCTATAAATCTAACTCCCGCCCCCAGTCAAATCAGTTGAAAGCTAGACACCAACCAGGGGTCACTACCCTGCAGTTAATTTCTAGCTCTGCCCTTGTGTTGTTCCGGAGTGAGATCCCAGAACCGGCAGACTCCGTGGCAGATTTGGATAGAAGGACCTGCCCACGTATTGAAGAACTTCACACATATGGCCCCCCTGGACGGCCGCGGAACCAGTCGTTAGCCCCCAACATCATGGACGCAAGATAACCAGGACCAGACCCATCAGATACTACCCAAGATTCCCTTTAGCAGTACTACATATTACTGTGCTGTTTTAGATTCACTAATTAATATTTCTACGAAGTGGCTAAGACCTTGCCCAGTGTAATTCATACTTAACCATTCCATTTGGGACGTACTAAGCGATCAGTGCTCTTTAATTAACAGGCGACCTTGACTCTCGTAATTACTTTATTCAGATATTAAAACTCTAGTGATATCTAACGTTCGCCCACTGATTTGCGTTCTATGTATTTCTGAGACAAGGATATAAAACTTAGATCAGTACCCCCTGAGGTAACTAGAATTCCCGTGCTCTAAAAATACGTGTGTCTAATCTAGTCTGTGAACTACTACTTGTGCACCAGAGCTACCAGTAATAAATCTAACAGTGAATATGAATCTATAAGTAACATTGATGGTCTTCGGTATATAAACCTGTGAAATCAAAGCCAGTGATCAGAATATTAATACCTGAACGTTGGAAGTGGGAGACTAGGCTCCATCCAGATCCACTTATGCTAGTGTTGTTCAATTCTATTATATTGTCTTACACAAGTATTCTGCAGTGGTATATCAATAAACGTGATCATGTAACTTGCTACCATGTGTTTCTTTGTGTTCTCTATTCCTCATATCTTGTATTGTGCATGCAGCCTTATATACCCAGTCAATTTAGAACTCACATTACCCAAGTTAAACCTGTAGAAAAACAGGGCATAACATTGGCGGCAGCGGTGGTTCTTGATTCGGATAAAAGGTTGCATTACACTGCAAGTTTGGAACAGTAGAAGCATGGCAACATCGCGAAATCTTCAGCCACTCGCACACATTCCCAAGTATGATGTAAACACATATGATATCACCAGTTACTTAGACATAATAAAGCCAGTGTACGATGTGGTACTTCATAATGACCGCGAAAAAATCGCCATGGCAATTTTGCATGTTGTACAGTTGGGAGAAGCCGTTTCCCAACTTGTTGATAAGCCTACTTTTAAAGAATTTATTCACCAAATGGTGAAACAGAATACGCCAGAGAGTACCTGGAACCAGTTTCGATCCTTCGTGATCCGGACTTTAGATCCACTTTTGGGTTCCCCCGTCGCCCCCAAAATAATAAAAGTCGACGAGATCAAGTATGAAGGGGATATAAATGTGACCCTCATACAACTCTACAGATACGTGAGGACCACGTATAGCTATGAAGATTACGACCAACAAAATGAACTCTTATTCACCGCATTGTTAAACATCCTCCCACCCCACATCACCGCCCATCTCGACCCGTATGGCCTATTCGAAGAACATATGCTCGCCATCAGAAAAGAATGCCTACGCAGTTCGATGAATCCCCTATCCAACCTTTTAGCCCCTATCCAAGACTACGTGCACCCTTCCAAAATGACTTCCGGTGAAAGTCCAACTCCAGTGAACTCTCCCCCCACCAACCCTCAGCAGCCCCCCCAACAAGAGCCGTATTCTAGCTATGCCTACCTATGTAGGCCTACCACAACATATTTTCCACATGACCCCAGAAATGTTCAGCTATCCCCCCACCAACAAAATTTCCCTTGTGACAGTTTACCGACCTCTCCCCCCACCAACCCTCAGCAGCCCCCCCAACAAGAGCCGTATTCTAGCTATGCCTACCTATGTAGGCCTACCACAACATATTTTCCACATGACCCCAGAAATGTTCAGCTATCCCCCCACCAACAAAATTTCCCTTGTGACAGTTTACCGACCTCTCCCCCCACCAACCCTCAGCAGCCCCCCCAACAAGAGCCGTATTCTAGCTATGCCTACCTATGTAGGCCTACCACAACATATTTTCCACATGACCCCAGAAATGTTCAGCTATCCCCCCACCAACAAAAATTCCCTTGTGACAGTTTTCCGTCGGTAGCTTGTGACAGTTTTCAGTCAGTAGCTCCCTTCCACCCCCACACAATTCACACCCCTAGAAAACTTCGAAACCCCACAATTGACTCGCCCTCTCATGTCAAACAAACTCACCAGTCCCAGAGAACCTCTAACCAGACCGAGACTGCCACCAAGAAAATTCCCCAAACTCGTCCTGTTAATGTCAAACAAACCCACCAACCCCAGATAACCGCTAACCAGACCGTGACTGCCACCAAGAAAATTCCCAAAATTCGTCCTATTAACAACCCCAAACCTATACATCAGTCCTCTACCAATAACCCCTGTTCTACACATAACTCTTCCCCCACCAACCCGCCGCAGTCCCCCCAACAAATCCCGTTTCCTAACTCGCTCACCTCTCACCACCCTGACCCTCCCACACGCGCCGTAAACCCTCCCCTCACGCGTGACGACCTAGGGACCCAACTATGTTCCCCCCCTTCCCCCAGAAATACTCATCTATTCCCCCACCAACAAAATCTCCCTTGTGACAGTTTTCCGTCAGTAGCTCCCTTCCACCCCCCCACAATTCACACCCCTAATAAACTTCAAAACCCCACACTTGACTCACACCCTCATGACAGACAAACCCACCAACCCCAGATAACCTCTAAGCAAACCGTCACTGCCACCGACACACCCCACCACTCTGATCCTCCCACACGCGCCGTTAATCCCCCCCTCACGCGTGACCCCCACCAAAGTGATTCCCCCCCCCTCATGCGTACCGAACACCTGCTCACCAGTCGGTCCCCCACCATCATGAGCCCAGCTAAACTATCAACCTCCCCCTCTTCACCGTTACCCCACCCGCCCCAAATTCCCCCCACAAAGATCCCGCTCGACGAAATACCACTCCCATCCCAATCCAACCACAAAACTTTTTCCACCTTGGCTAAACCCCAAAATACTCTCCCTCTCGCCCCAAACAAAATAATCAACCTCTCAACTTCAACCACTCCTCGAAATCCCATCCATGTCTCTCCCGGAAATAAAATCACTCTAAATTCAACCCCTCTCAAACCACAACCCTGCCTGCCCAGACCCCCCCCACCATCTCCCTATCAAATCCCCACACCCCAAACCTCCAAATCATAGTAAACTCTCAACCTTCAGCCTTACTCACCCTTCCCCAAACCCCACTCACGACCACAACTCTCTACACAATTCAACCCCTCCCCAGCACCAACCTCTTCCGCAACAACAACCCCGACTCGACCTGCCCATTTCATCTTTAAAACCCCCCTATCACTACCCCCGACCGAAACCACTTAGACCCCCCCTCCAAAACTGGCCCCGGGCCAGCTCGCCCCCAGACCCACATTCCTAACGACAAGAACTAACGGTATACCCACCCCGCCCTTCCAAAGTGAAAGTGAACCACCACCCCCTATTACCAGACCGTCACCCAGACAAACGGCGACCCTAAATACCCTCCCCCCCCCTGATGATGATGAGGATATTATTGTACTAAATTGTTTCGAATGTTTTCAATTCCTAAGCGATTGGGCATGATTCTATAAATTTACATGTTTTCCATATACTGTATATATTATTTTTTTTCCTTAGTCATACTACTTTTCTTGTTACCTACACTTTTCTGACTATCTTTTAAATTTGCTTTATACATTGTTAAACACTTTACCTCTTCTTAATTTCCTGTGTTCTTAAGTATCTGTCCTTTCTTAAATTTACATGTTTTCCATATACTGTATATATTATTTTTTTCCCTTAGTCATACTACTTTTCTTGTTAACCTACACTTTTCTGACTATGCTTCTTTTTACTTCACCCTTGAGGCTCGAGGACGAGCCTATAATGAAGGAGAGGGAAGTAAAATGCCCCAGAACGAGAAGCCCACCACAGAAGCCATGAACGAACACCACACAGAAACACCAAAGGAAAGGTCCACAGAACGAAAGGACCAGCTGACCGAGCCAGCCATTTCAGACAGCCCAAGCCGCAGGGCTAAACAGCTCCAGGACACACCCATTTACCTTTTCTAAAACCGACCATTTTCCACACCTCACGTACACTAACCCCTCGTGCCCTACACTTATTAACTACAAAGATGATGAACAGGAATATACATTCATATTAAAAACACCCATGCCTGTCCCGATGTTGAGCCAATGCCAACACATCAGACAGCCATAATTATATCTATGTATGTTCTTGCATCCGAGAAGTAGATGTTATATATCTTAGAAGTTAAAGCACCCACGCTGTCCCTAGATCTCTTATATCATTTTCCATGACGAGTATAGATATATGTAACCCGTGCTCAGTCGCCCCTTGCATTGCTCCTCTAGTAACTAAGTATTAATATTAACATTCCCTAACATCTTGTCTTGCCAGACTAAGCTTCTGAAGACCCATCGCCCCATAAATCTATGTATGCAACCCTTAGGTTAAGTATTTTTATCCGCCATTGTGTTCACCTTTTTCCATTTACTTTCCACAATTGTCATACGTCTTCCCCTTGCCTCCTTCGTATCCACAGTCCACACTACGCCAATTTACTTCGTGTCTTACACCTCTTACCCCAACCAGAGATTATATAAGATAACCTGGTTATCAGTATCTGTCATAAGTACCCCGAAACAATAACTAAGTACCCCTACGAACTGCCACTGTGGTTGGTATTTTATATTTAATAGAAAACGCAGTTCCCAGGGCCAACTAATAGTATCCATAACCCTCTGACTGATCACATAACTCTATCTTTTCCAGACTCATATACCACCCCATAGTTGCATTCCCCGGTAGCATTTGGCTAACGTATTCTACTGCCTTTTCAAACTTCCATATCAATTGTAGCCTAATGCCACCCCCACGCCCAGGGACCTTAGGGGCAAAATTTCCCTGTAGCCCTTGAACTCTCCCCCCCCCTCTCATTAAGACACCCGCGCTTCTCGACTCTTGTCCGACCTAGCCTCTCTCTCATACCTCTTGAAGATCCTTGAATTGTCCGTTACTAACGCTCTCCAACCTTTTATATATGTACTCCTATCCAGCCTACCTTCACGTAGTAGGCCAGAACAACATTAGAACTTTACTAGCCCCTTGCATGCCATCTATTCTCTTACAACACATTCACAACCCTGCACCCAATGGTCGTCGGTGCGAGGCTAGCCGCCCCGCCAGTAACTAACTTCTATTGTCATACTTCCAGATAAATGTGGCAGAGTTAGCAACCCAGTCTCCACCATATCCAGCAAACCCTACAATTAACAACCAGCCGAGTAAAACCAGCTAGCTCAGGCACCTTCGGTTTTGGTATTAAAGACACTCACATCTGTCTCATACACAGAGGGTTATTACAAACACTGGTGATATGGCAAGCCCCTAGCCACAGCCGCCGGACGACTATATCAGAGAGGGCGCCCAGCTCCCCCTTTTTGCCCACCCGAGGAGGGAGACCCCCACCCCCGCGGAGGTATACCTGGCCCCTGTTTTGACTTTCGAGTCATTGCCAGGTAGCACAGGAATTCTTCCTATCGATGAACTAACCATAAATGACTAACACCTTTACTAACCTCTATTAACTCACAATAAACCATTTACCTTTCTTGCATGCTCTGATCACTAAATTAGCACCTCAGCTATACCATAGAATGAAGATTGAACAATCTAGAGAGACGCTCCTATCACAGCTGTCCCCATCCTCCTCGCAAAGTAGATCCAGTCTCTCTCCCCTAAATACGTCCAGTATAGCCAAAATAGTACCTCTTACTAAGGCTCAGTTATATGAAAATATAAAGGCTTCCTATCGCCCTGTGCCACAACTGTAAATATCATCTTACCTAGTCCCCATATCTATTGAGAGCTCAATTAAGTCCATAAGACTCGAGATCCCTACTGTCTACAGGGTCCAGAACCGAGCCTATAAATCTAACTCCCGCCCCCAGTCAAATCAGTTGAAAGCTAGACACCAACCAGGGGTCACTACCCTGCAGTTAATTTCTAGCTCTGCCCTTGTGTTGTTCCGGAGTGAGATCCCAGAACCGGCAGACTCTGTGGCAGATTTGGATAGAAGGACCTGCCCACGTATTGAAGAACTTCACACATATGGCCCCCCTGGACGGCCGCGGAACCAGTCGTTAGCCCCCAACATCATGGACGCAAGATAACCAGGACCAGACCCATCAGATACTACCCAAGATTCCCTTTAGCAGTACTACATATTACTGTGCTGTTTTAGATTCACTAATTAATATTTCTACGAAGTGGCTAAGACCTTGCCCAGTGTAATTCATACTTAACCATTCCATTTGGGACGTACTAAGCGATCAGTGCTCTTTAATTAACAGGCGACCTTGACTCTCGTAATTACTTTATTCAGATATTAAAACTCTAGTGATATCTAACGTTCGCCCACTGATTTGCGTTCTATGTATTTCTGAGACAAGGATATAAAACTTAGATCAGTACCCCCTGAGGTAACTAGAATTCCCGTGCTCTAAAAATACGTGTGTCTAATCTAGTCTGTGAACTACTACTTGTGCACCAGAGCTACCAGTAATAAATCTAACAGTGAATATGAATCTATAAGTAACATTGATGGTCTTCGGTATATAAACCTGTGAAATCAAAGCCAGTGATCAGAAGATTAATACCTGAACGTTGGAAGTGGGAGACTAGGCTCCATCCAGATCCACTTATGCTAGTGTTGTTCAATTCTATTATATTGTCTTACACAAGTATTAAACGTGATCATGTAACTTGCTACCATGTGTTTCTTTGTGTTCTCTATTCCTCATATCTTGTATTGTGCATGCAGCCTTATATACCCAGTCAATTTAGAACTCACATTACCCAAGTTAAACCTGTAGAAAAACAGGGCATAACAATTACATCCTTCTTTAACTGGGCTAGTCCCTAGCCTATTTTAAGGTCGTAAGGTATCGTAGCTGTATTACCTCAGCAATCTCAATATTGTTGGTATAGGGTTCGCGTGACGGGTGCTCCACGTAGCTACCTGGTCACGTTCCCTAGCTGCCACCAATGAAATGCTGGGTGTGAAGGGAATTCATGGTCTCCTGAAATATCCCCAGGCTACCTTTAGGATCAACTTTTCCTGGTACCTGGCGCGGGGTACGAACCTCTGAAGGGAATTTAACCCCCCTAAAAACCCACAGGTTTTGAGATGCCTTGGGTGGGGTTCGAACCCTGGTTAGTGACCCAACCATCACCACCAGGCCCGCGCGCTAACCCACTGTACTACCACGGACGTACTAAAAGTATAGCAACCTTAGTCCGATTTTTAAGAACCAGGTGATAGTCTCGTGGTGTTATCACGTGATGAGTTTATTGGACTTACCATCTACGACTATTTTACGCTATACCTGACGTCAACTCGGGTTAGTATTATTGTGGGTGCGGGACATTTTCGAGGGCATTACAAAAAGGTTGGAGAGCGTTAGTAACGGACAATTCAAGGATCTTCAAGAGGTATGAGAGAGAGGCTAGGTCGGACAAGAGTCGAGAAGCGCGGGTGTCTTAATGAGAGGGGGGGGAGAGTTCAAGGGCTACAGGGAAATTTTGCCCCTAAGGTCCCTGGGCGTGGGGGTGGCATTAGGCTACAATTGATATGGAAGTTTGAAAAGGCAGTAGAATACGTTAGCCAAATGCTACCGGGGAATGCAACTATGGGGTGGTATAGGAGTCTGGAAAAGATAGAGTTATGTGATCAGTCCGAGGGTTATGGATACTATTAGTTGGCCCTGGGAACTGCGTTTTCTATTAAATATAATATCAACAACAGCGGCAGTTCGTAGGGGTACTTAGTTATTGTTTCGGGGTACTTATGACAGATACTGATAACCAGGTTATCTTATATAATCTCTGGTTGGGGTAAGAGGTGTAAGACACGAAGTAAATTGGCGTAGTGTGGACTGTGGATACGAAGGAGGCAAGGGGAAAACGTATGACAATTGTGGAAAGTAAATGGAAAAAGGTGAACACAATGGCGGATAAAATACTTAACCTAAAGGATTGCATACATCGATGAACGATGACATTATAGTCGTCGTCCTAATAAGGTGATGAAACCTGGTTGATCTGTACTTGGCATAATACGACACAAGGACACTGCCGCTATGTCGCATCAATGCTGGTGGCAGTTAATATTATAGACTTAGTTACTAGAGGAACAATGCAAGGGGTGACTGAGCACGGGTTACACATATCTATACTCGTCATGGAAAATGATATAAGAGGTCTAGGGACAAGCGTGGGTGTTTGAACTTCTAAGATATATAACATCTACTTCTCGGATGCAAGAACATACATAGATATAATTATGGCTGTCTGATGTGTTGGCATTGGCTCAACGTCGGGACAGGCATGGGTGTTTTTAATATGTATATTCCTGTTCATCATCTTTGTAGCAAGGACAGTGCCGCTATGTCGTATCAATGCTGGTGGCAGTTAATATTATAGACTTAGTTACTAGAGGAACAATGCAAGGGGCGACTGAGCACGGGTTACACATATCTATACTAGTCATGGAAAATGATATACGGGGTCTAGGGACAGCGTGGGTGTTTTAACTTCTAAGATATATAACATCTACTTCTCGGATGCAAGAACATACATAGATATAATTATGGCTGTCTGATGTGTTGGCATTGGCTCAACGTCGGGACAGGCATGGGTGTTTTTAATATGAATGTATATTCCTGTTCATCATCTTTGTAGTTAACCTGACAAGCGCGATATAGACCTAGGTGCTAGGGTAGTTATTTGTGCATTTCTAGCCCTGGATTCTGACAGAATTCGTTATATTTACAATATAAACCATTATTTGTTTTCGGTATGCTTTTATTTTACATATATGATGTATATATGAACCTTCAAGAGTGCTAAAATAAGTGGGAAAAGCATTTGGGTGGTGAAAAACGAAGATATTGGCCACCCGGTCATAATCTCAGGCGAGAGAGAGACACAGGCAGCCCTCCCCTCTCGCTGTCTGGGAGTCAACTGAGACGAGCGGGACGGTGTGTGCCGGTGTCTGGGTGTTGCATAACGATCTTTTATGCAACCCACTTGTGCTACATTATCGCGGGAGAGAAAAATAACCGATAAATGATGATAATAAGTGGATAAATAGGTGATAATTGAGGAGGGGGGAATAAGGTGGGGAAGGAGGGGAGGGGGAGGGGTGAGAAACACATGGATGAGTACTAGAGGGGAATTATCTCACCTAGAGACAAAATCCTTTGTTTTGATAGGCCCTTTTTTTTTTTGGAAGGCTTTTTTTATGGTCCTGCTTCCGTGAGGCCTATCGCGTTCCCTATAGGAAGCCTTCCGTGAGGCCTATCGCGCTTGCCGGGTTAATAAGTGTAGGACACGAGGGGGTTAGTGTACGTGAGGTGTGGAAAATGGTCGGTTTAGAAAAGGTAAATGGGTGTGTCCTGGAGCTGTTTAGCCCTGCGGGCTTGGGCCTGTCTGGAATGGCGGGCTCGGTCAGCTGGTCCTTTCGTTCTGTGGACCTTTCTTCCGGGTGTTTCTGTGTGGTGTTCGCTCGTGGCTTCTGTGGTGGGCTTCTTGTTCTGGGGCATTTTACTCTTATATATATACTCCTATCCAGCCTACCTTCACTTAGTAGGCCAGAACAACATTAGAACTTTACTAGCCCCTTGCATGCCATCTATTCTCTTACAACACATTCACAACCCTGCACCCAATGGTCGTCGGTGCGAGGCTAGCCGCCCAGCCAGTAACTAACTTCTATTGCCATACTTCCAGATAAATGTGGCAGAGTTAACAACCCAGTCTCCACCATATCCAGCAAACCCTACAATTAACAACCAGCCGAGTAAAACCAGCTAGTTAAGGCACCTTCGGTTTTGGTATTAAAGACACTCACATCTGTCTCATACACAGAGGGTTATTACAAACACTGGTGATATGGCAAGCCCCTAGCCACAGCCGCCGGACGACTATATCAGAGAGAGGGCGCCCAGGTCCCCCTTTTTGCCCACCCGAGGAGGGAGACCCCCACCCCCGCGGAGGTATACCTGGCCCGTTTTGACTTTCGAGTCATTGCCAGGTAGCACAGGAATTCTTCCTATCAATGAACTAACCATGAATGACTAACACCTTTACTAACCTCTATTACCTCACAATAAACCATTTACCTTTCTTGCATGCTCTGATCACTAAATTAGCACCTCAGCTATACCATAGAATGAAGATTGAACAATCTAGAGAGACGCTCCTATCACAGCTGTCCCCATCCTCCTCGCAAAGTAGATCCAGTCTCTCTCCCCTAAATACGTCCAGTATAGCCAAAATAGTACCTCTTACTAAGGCTCAGTTATATGAAAATATAAAGGCTTCCTATCGCCCTGTGCCACAACAGTAAATACCATCTTACCTAGTCCCCATATCTATTGAGAGCTCAATTAAGTCCATAAGACTCGAGATCCCTACTGTCTACAGGGTCCAGAACCGAGCCTATAAATCTAACTCCCGCCCCCAGTCAAATCAGTTGAAAGCTAGACACCAACCAGTGGTCACTACCCTGCAGTTTACCTCTAGCTCTGCCCTTTTGTTGTTCCGGAGTTGAGAGATTCCAGATCCGGCAGACTCCGTGGCAGAGAAGACTGATAGAAGCATCTGTCCATGTACAAGTCCTAACGTGCACCTTATAACCTTCACACAAATTCGTGGGTATATAAGTGTGTAGCCAGCAACGATCATCAAGAGATCCGACTTGAGAACTTCCTACATTTTGGACCATCTGGACGGCCGAGGAACCAGTCGTTAGCCCCCAACATCACCGGAAGCAAGATAACCAGGACCAGATCTACCCATACTATTCAAGATTCATGTTACTAGTACTAAGTGTTATAGTACTAGCTTGATACTCACCTATTAACTTTCTATAAAGTGGCTAAGACCTTGCCCAGTGTAATTCATATTTAACCATTCCATTTGCGACATACTAAGCGATCAGTGTTTTTTTATTAACAGGCGACCTTGACTCTCGTAATTACCTTATTCAGATATTAAAACTCTAGTGATATCTAACGTTCGCCCACTGATTTGTGTTCTACATATTTCTGCCTTAAGAAAATCAAACTTAGTTCAGTACCCCCATGAGGTTACTAGAGATTTCCGTGTTCTATAATATACGCGTGTCTAATCCTAACTGTGAGTTGCTACGTGGGCACGCGACCAGCCAGCAAGAGGTAAAATCAGTGACATTGAATTATACGAATATATTGAGGTCTTCCAGTAAAATATAAACTTGCTAATTAAACCCGTGATCAGAAGAATATACCTGAACGTTGGAAGTGGGAGACTAGGCTCCATCCAGATCCGCTAATGCTAGCAGTTCCCTTCTATCATTTGTTTTGTGCGAATATAACTATCTTTCTATGCTCTTTATTTCTTTTCAATAAACGTGAACTTGTGTCGTGTTACCGTGTGTTTATTTTGTGTTCTCTATTCCTCATACCTTGTATTGTGCATGCAGCCTTCTATACCCAGTCATTCAGAACTCACATTACCCAAGTTAAACCTGTAGAAAAACAGGGCATAACATTGGCGGCAGCGGTGGTTCTTGATTCGGATAAAAGGTTGCATTACATTGCAAGTTTGGAACAGCTAGAACACGAGAACATCATGGCGCAACCTAACCACGTTTTCATCCCAAATTATGATGAAACAAATTATGGGATCGAAGTATTCATGGACATAGTGAAACCCTTAGTTGACATTACTTATACCACGGACGCACATAAAATAGCCGTAACATTACCACACCTGGGAAAAGCCGTTTCCCTGGTGGCCTATCAAGTGCGCCCTGATCTCACTTGGAACGAATTTCGCACAATAGTGATAGAAGCCATTAAACCTTCGTTGGGCGTTTTCGTGGCCCACACCCGTATCCTAGACACGAAATTCGAAGGCGATCTAGATGCCACAGTCAGTAAGCTTGCCCAACACATAAAAAATTCTTTCCCCACGTTGACCAAAATCCAACAAGAACAGCAAATTCTGGTCAACCTTGTGTCGATATTGCCCTCAGCAGTAAAAGACCATTTCCGGGTGCACGATTTCGTCGGATACAAAAAAAGACCTCATCACGATCCGACGTATTTTGGCCGTGCGCACAGAAGCACCCACCCAAATCGCTGCAATCAAGAGGTTTCCCACGCACCCGCAGCAAACCAACCACCAAAACCCCAAGAATGCCTACCCAGCCTCATCTTTCAACAACAGACCCACCTACCCTTCCGGCAAGCCCCAACCCAGTAGACCCCGGTTCCAACCGTCCCAGCCACGCAGAATCTTCAACCGGAACAGCAACTACAACACCTACCAAAGTAAAAATCCTACCTTAGTCATTATCAACCCCTATGATTTCCCTGCCTGTAATGCTCAGTGTGCCCTCCACCAAATTCGTGACTCTGCCAAACCTCGCCCCTCTACTCCTCGCATTTCTGTAAATGAAGAGGAGTGGGGACAAGAGGAAGAAATTGCCCCCCATACCATGACCTCAGACGATACCGAGGAAACCCTGGAAGAGGTAGATACCGACCCCCACGATTTTTAAAGTACCCCCCGCCCACGATGGGCTCGGCGGGGGACGCCATAACTAGTCGCACTGCCCCCATTTATTACATGGCCAAAATCAAGGACATTCCTGTCCGCTTGCTAATCGACACGGGAGCTGCCAAGTCATGTTTGTTCAAATCTTACTATGAAAAACATCCCCGACGATTTGGCCCTTTATTAAACACCAAAACAGAACTCATCTCAGCTGCTGATACTTACTTAAATCTCCTAGGAGACACTTTACCCCTATCAGTAACCACTCCTGGCCCCCATGCTCGTTGTTATCACACATTTACAGTATTTTCCTCCAACTGTAAACATTATGATGGTTTCCTTGGACTTGACCTCCTTCAAAAACTAGAGGCCCAGATTGACTGCGGCCAAAGGCTGATCTCATTCAAAAACAAATTCCAGCCCAAAGCCTCTGACAAACCAATCACGCAGAAACCCATTCCCAAAAAGAAAAAACAACCTCCCCCTCAACAAAACCTGATTCAGGGTTACCAAGTTGCAGCTAGCACTAAGGTTACTCCTAAAACCTCCCCTTGCCCCGAGATCTCTCAAAACCTCACTCAATTCAGTAAAAAAATGCCTCAACAAACGAAAGAAGACAAGTCCAAGCAACTCCCCCTCGGTAATCCCCTCAATTCTCGTAACTCTGTCCAGAATAAATCCTCCCATGTTTTCAGGACAGACTCTGATATATGTAACCCTAATTCTATCCAATGTTTATGTACACATGTTTCCAGAGAAAATGCCGACCAATGTACCCAACAATGTTTCCCCCATGCCCCCAGAAATGTTAACAACCCCAAATCAATACACCAGTCCTACACCAATAACCCATGTTCTACACCTAACTTTTTCCCCACCAACCCTCCGCAGTCCCCCCAGCAAATCCCGTTTTCTAACTCGCTCACCTCGCACCCTTCTGAACCGCCCGCACGCGCCGTTAATCCCCCCCTCACGCGTGCCGACCGAGGGACACAACCATGTTCCCACCATGCCCCCAGAAATGCTCAGCTATTCCACCACCCCCCCAATCCCCCTTGTGACAGTTTTTCGTCAGTAGCTCCCTTCCACCCCCCCACAATTCACACCCCTAATAAACTTCAAAACCCCACACTTGACTCACCCCCTCATGACAGACAAACCCACCAACCCCAGATAACCTCTAAACAAACCGTTACTGCCACCGACAACGCTCCCCCCACCAACCCTCCGCAGTCCCTCCAACAAATCCCGTTTTCTAACCCCCTCACACCGCGCCCCACTGATCCTCTCACACGCGCCGTTAATCCCCCCCTCACGCGTGACCCCCACCAAAGTGACCTTGCCCCCCTTATAAGTACCAAGCACCTGCTCGCCAGTCAATCCCCCACCATCATTAGCCCAGCGGTAGTTCAGGATAAATGCCAAATTCCCCCCCACCATCAAAAATGGGTGAACCTGCGGCCCATACCCCAAACTCACATGGTATTTTCCCCCACTAACACATCCCCCAACCCCCATCGCTGCCTCTTACAACCCGCCATCATTCCCGCTCGTATCAACCACATTCTCGTGGCTAATATCTCGGAGGAACCCCTGACATTACCGAAAGGTCTCATTATAGGAGATCTCGAAACTTTCGATGACCTCCCCATACATTGTAACGACACCCCTACCAGCCTCCAATTGCCCCCTCTTCCTGAGACACTATCTGACCACCAAAAGAACGGCATGTACGACCTACTGATGGAATTCAGTGACGTCTTTGCCCAACAACCCACCGAAATCGGACAGACGGATGTAGAACAACACATCATTAACACCACAGGCCCCCCCATACGACAACCATCCCGTAGAAAGAACCCCATACAACGTCAGGAAGAGGAACGCCAAGTCCAGGAAATGTTAGAGGCCGGGATTGCCACCCCGTCCATTAGCCCCTGGTCTTCCCCTGTTGTCTTAGTCAAAAAGAAAGATGGGACAACCCGTTTTTGCGTCGATTACAGGAGGTTAAATGACATAACCATTAAAGACGCTACGCCCTTACCCCGAATAGACGATTCCCTTGACTCCCTATACGGATCCAAATGGATCGACTTGCAAGCAGGGTATTGGCAAGTGCCTATCAAGGCCGAGGACCAAAAGAAAACAGCATTTTCCACTAGTGGTGGCCATCACTATGAATTTAACGTCCTACCTTTTGGCCTCTGTAACGGACCCGCCACTTTCTCCCGTTTGATGGAAACGGTATTGCATGGCCTAACCTGGGAAACCTGCCTAGCCTATCTGGACGATATTATTGTGTACTCTCCAACCTGGGAAGAACACCTCCTCAGGTTGAGACAAGTCCTGCAAAGAATCCGAGCCGCCGGGTTGAAATTAAAACCCTCAAAGTGCGTGATTGCCCGGAATAAGGTAGATTTTCTCGGACACGTGATATCTGAACATGGTATTGCGCCAGACCCAAAGAAACTTCAAGCCATACAAAACCAAACCCCACCCACCACGGTTAAAGGAATACGTTCGTTTCTAGGTTTAGCCACGTACTACAGACGTTTCGTCCCCCACTTTGCCACCATAGCCAGACCCCTCCACCAACTTACCCACAAAGACACCCCGTTCGCCTGGACACCTGAAAGAGACCTCGCGTTTAACACTTTGAAGCAAAAGCTAATCCAAGCCCCTATTGTCGTTTTCCCTGACTACCAGAAACCTTTCCGTCTTTATACCGACGTATCTCTGTACGCCATAGGTGCAGTATTAGCTCAATTCAGAGATGGAAAGGAACATGTGATAGCGTATGCCAGCTACACACTCACCCCACCCCAACAGAATTACGCAGCCACCAAGAGAGAGTGCTTAGGGATCATTTGGGCACTCAGCCACTTCCGGTCATTTGTGTTAGGCGCAAAACTCGAAATAATTACCGACCATCAATCTTTACAATGGCTGCGTAGGTGCGAAACCAACTCAGCCATTTTGGTACGTTGGAGAGAGACACTAGAGGACTATGACTTTACAATACAATATCGTCCCGGCAAACTCCATACTAATGCAGACGCCCTGTCACGTTTGCCAGTACCAAAAGACACCCCCACCAACCTAGCCGCCTTACAAAACACTCAATTGGTATCTAACCCCACCTCTCGACAGAATGCCCCCCAAGCCCCCTCCCTAATTCAATCTTGGGAAGCACGAATCAGACCCCCCTGGATACCGTTAAACGTCTTCAGGAGACTGACTCGCTGGGGAGATCAACTTGCCACAGACACTGGTCACATAATCTTGGACCCCACCATAGCCCACGACTACATGATTGCCATCCACGAGGGAAACGGCATACACCTTGGACAAAAGAAAATGTTAAAGATCTTCACAGACCAATACTGGACCCCCAACCCCTCCAAAATTGCACAACGAGTGACAGAATCCTGCAAACCGTGTTTATTGGGAAAGGATAGATCACGCACCCCAGGCCCAGCTGGTACCATTTCTGCCAACAAACCGTTCCAAGTCCTATCCCTCGACATCATGGGCCCGTTCCCTTCTTACGCTGGCAACCGCTATATCGTCACATTTGTAGACGTATATTCAAAATTTCTAATAGCCTGCCCAGTTAAAGACCACACAGCCACCACAGTCGCCACACTGCTTGCCACCGAAGTGTTCCCTATATTCGGCCTTCCCCTTGCTCTTCTATCGGACAATGCCCCCGAGTTTAGTGGACACGTTTGGCAACAATTCACCCAACAATGCGGTATCAAGATTAAACACTCATCCCCGTACTGGCCTCAAGGAAATGCTATCTGCG
>CM064483.1:24733131-25074486 GCA_032716605.1 Paralithodes platypus | reverse complement strand
CTCGTACTTGTTCCATTTAATAATAAATGTAACAAAATAATATCAATACCACCATCGGAAAAATACGTACCGGTACCTAATACGTACCGGTACCTAATACGTACAGGTACCTAATACGTACCGGTACCTAATATTAGGTAAATCTAAGCCCTGCAAATTTCGATGTGCGCTTCGTAATTATTTTACCCTGGTATTTATTATACGATTATATTTACCTTAAAACCAGATTGTGGTAGTCGAAGGGCTAATTGATATAGATATTACTCTTCCAATGCTTAGTAAAATCAGCTAACAATAACCAGAACAGTGTGGAAACAAGCACCATCGTACTGAAACGATTAACAAAAATATGATAAACATATCCTGAAGAACTTACTAAAAATGAAATCGCAAAAGCATTTTTTACAGCATCTGATGTAATTGTATTAATTGTATGTATTGCTATATTATTGTACTTACATTATACCACCCATAATAGTTAAGTTTCAGAAGTATTGCCGATTCCATTATAAGAGCCTCTTAATAATAAACAAAAACACGCACACACAATGAGTTAGCTCTCGTGCAAAGGCTCGGGATTTCTGAATAACAAAACACCGCAGTCAGCCACGCAGGTCCATTAAGGGGAGATGGGTCGTTTTTCTGGTCCCCTTTCTCCCTCGTGTTAAGTCCCATTTTTTTGTGATTATAAGACGTTCGGTCCATTAGTTTGGCGATTTTAACACCTTTCGCCCCATTTCGTTGTCAATTTTAAGACCTTTTGTGCCATTTAGGTGTTGCTTTTTTTCTGGCGAGCGATAGCGAGCCTGACATTTTAAGAGGAATCGGCCTTCGGCCGGGAAATTGTTCTACCGAAATATGTACAAATATATCTTGAAGGGGGAGCTAGGCGGTGTTTCTCTAAGTTTGATGGAGGTCTAGCGAGGAAACCAAGAAATATAGGAATACATTAATTAATAGACCAAAAAAACTGCCCATCTCCTATTAATTCACTCTCTTGGCTATTCATTATAAGCATGCCACAAATTCGCCCCCCAACTTCTATAACTCAAAAAGGGCTAATCTGCAAATGGTTTGTCAATTTCTACATCTATTCCCGGGTTGCCCCTTACCAAATGGTTTGTCAATTTCTACATCTATTCCCGGGTTGCCCCTTACCGAATGGTTTGTCAATTTCTACATCTATTCCCCGGTTGCCCCTTACCAAATGGTTTGTCAATTTCTACATCTATTCCCCGGTTACACGTGATACAATAAATCAATAAAATACCCGGTTAATCCTTTTAATTTTAGAGGCCGCATTTTTACAAATGTTTCTGGTTGATCAATAGGCCTAGATGTTTGTTTGTGAAATTATTTTTAGGAAGGATGTCTGCAAATCAAAGAAATAAAAACTCAATTTACTATAGCTCCCACAAATTCAAAGTTGGTTTAACCCTTTCACTACCGAGGATGTTTGTGGCTATATTTCAACTATATTTAAACGATTTTGTGCAGTTTAAGAAGGATCTGTGGTATCAAAATGGGTTAGGTGAGATAGTTCGAAGCCTGTTAGTTGCTGGAGGCCCTTTGAAAACTGAATATAATCGTCTAACAGTAGCCAGGATAAAGTAAAAGGACGTCGCCGGTACAGAAGGGGTTAATTGTTCTCTTTATTCTGGCTATCATTAGACAATTTTATTAAGCTTAGGAAAGATCTGGGGGATTCGTAGGGTTAATGGAGATACTTATTACCACTGTTAAAATTATAATATAAAGTTCCTGCCTAAAGTTAATCAAATTTGCTCATGTTATCCTGAATATAATTAACATTACACCATCGTAATAAGCAGTTAAGGGGGGGGGGTACTTTTCTCCCTATACCTCTATTAATTTTAAATATATAATACAAAAAAAAAAAATCAAGACTCCTCTTCGAGATAAATGTGTATTGATAAATTGGTAGAAAACTTCGTCTGGTTCCTCCTAAATTACAGGCTCCCTAACGCTCACCAGGAAAAGATCGACCTCTAAATGGCACAAAAGGTTTTAAAATTGAAAACAAATGGGCGAAAAATCTCATAATTGCCAAACGAATGGAGTGAAAGTCTTAAAATTTTAAAACTAATGAGTCTAAACATGAGGGAGAAGGGGTTCCAGAAGAAAATAAAAACCTCCCCTGAAGACTAGGGCTTTTAGCTTTTTCATTTTAGTAATAGGCACCTTCACAGTAGCAGCATACCCGATACTTTTTGTCAGATTCGTTACACTGATGAAAGGAAAATCGAAAATTCAAACGAACATTATGTTGACTTGACCCAGAGGTAAAGCCAATAAGGTCAAATTATAGTCAGGCTCTTCTGCGCTCCAGTAATCAGGATTAGATTTTAGAACTACAGTACAGATAATTACCAGATAGATATAGGCTAGATAAATCGGTGAATATATACTCAAGCGAAACAGAGAGACAAAGTAGATATCTCACACACACACACACACACACACACACACACACACACAGACACAAACGAATATGAACACTGATGGGAAAAATGCAAGGAAATGGTTCGCTGGGGTGCATGAATCATAACTTGGAAATGAAGTTCAGAGAGAGAGAGAGAGAGAGAGAGAGAGAGAGAGAGAGGAGGAGAGAGAGAGAGAGAGGAGAAGAGGAGGAGAGAGAGAGAGAGAGAGAGAGAGAGAGAGAGAGAGAGAGAGAAGGAGAGAGAGAGAGAGATGAGCGAGAGAGAGAGAGAGAGAGAGAGAGAGAGAGAGAGAGAGAGAGAGAGAGAGAGAGAGAGAGAGAGAGAGAGAGAGAGAGAGAGAGAGCGATATACAAGCAAAATAGCCAGTAAAAGAGAGGAATATACAGTATGTGCAATAGAAAAAAAACAGGATTAGAGAAAGTCCCAAAGATATAATAAAATATAAACCCAACTAAAGACCCCCAAACAAAGACCCCGAGTGAGACAGTCCGGCAGCTTTAAGGTAGAGTTTGGCAGGTAAGCGTCTGGTCCAGATTCCACCAGGGTCTTAGTAGTGTTGGTGGGGTCTTAGTGGGGTTTAGTAGGGTCTTACTGGTAGTAGAATGGGAGACAGTGCGAAGTATATTTACATAGGTACATTAGCCACACAGAATTTACGATCCCCGCGGGTTGACCTGGAATAAATTTTGGAAGAGACATAAAAACCCAAAGTAAGAGAAAGTAGAAGAAAAAATAGTAAAGCAGGGAGAGAGAGAGAGAGAGAGAGAGAGAGAGAGAGAGAGAGAGAGAGAGAGAGTAAAACCGCATCTAATCACTTCAGCAGGTTGGTAGATCCATCCCTGTTTCATAATGTTTCCGTCTGAGATAACTGATCTGCTATTAATTTATCAATATCGTATTTGTTATCTTTCGTGTCAGGTATTACACACACGCACGCACACGCACACACACACTGTCTGTAACAAACAAAACGCACACAAACATCCCCCCTACACACACACTTCCTATACACAAACCCGCACACATACACCAACTTAACCTCCAAGACCACGACCCAATATCGCTGAAACCTACCATTGAGACACTATTCCATTACCATTAATGAGAGAGAGAGAGAGAGAGAGAGATTTACATACACAACAGACGACAACAATTATTACGCAAAAATGATTCGCTGGCTGCATGCATCACAAGTAGAAAATTAAGTTCTGAGAGCAGGTAGACGGATGGATAGAATAGATAGATTATTATTATTATATAAGATGCCGAAGTCTCCAACCAGGGTGCAGAAACACCATCAAGATGAATCCACACAAAACACCCGGAGGCACTGGAGAGAGACTACGGCAACTTAGGAAAAAATAAAAACATATACTGTATACTGTACTGTACATATACACATATTAAACACAGATAACATATTATGCAGTGGAGGATATCAAGTATAAATATAATACAATAAAATAGAATAAAATAAGTTTAAAAATTAGAATTAATGCTGCAAAAAAGCATTAACTCTAGACTTAAAAATGGAGATATGAGCTGAATTGACTAGCTCATTTGGCAACTTATTCCACAAGTCAACCATGGCCGGCACAAAACACATACATAGATATATGATGGGTAGATGGCTAAGTGATGGTGAGGTCTCTAGAAATCAAGTCTTAATAATGTTGGGGTCTTACTAGGGTCTTCTATGGGCTTTAGTGGTGGTAGAGGTGTTAGTAGTCTTGTTGGTCTTCGTAGCGTTGGGGTCTTAGTGGGCTTTAGTGACGGGGGATCTCTCGGAGTCGTGTTGCTAAAAAGAGCGAACGAGAGCGGAAGAGAGAGATAAACAGACTAAAAAGGATGGAAGTAAAGATCAAAGGAAGATCTAAAGAGATATAAAATACCAACAAAGATCCCCCAAGAAGGAATCAGTGAGACAGGCCGGCAGCTTTAAGATAGAGTTTGGCAGAAAAAGGTCTGGTTGAGATTGAGTCACTTTAAGGTGTTAGTGCTTTGAGTTTACTTGATGATGGGGTCATTTTGATAGTGAAATGATAGAAAGATAAATTGCAATAGACAAAGCGGGTGGTAGACGACAAGCGAACGAGAGAGAGAGAGAGAGAGGGGGGGGGGGGGGGATGAGACACAGAGGGGCAAAAGAGCCGTGGAGAAAGTCCGATATAAGAACAAAGAAAAAATATGAAAACCAGGTAACATCCAGTGAGAGAGAGCGAGAGAAAGAGAGAGAGAGCGCGCAGATTAAACACCGTCTAATCACTTGACACTGGGGCTACTTCAGCAACTTGAGAGATCTGTCCTAGTCTTAACAGGTCCCTGTATTAGTTAGCTATTACACACACACACACACACACACACACACACACACACACACACACACACACACACACACACACACACACACACACACACACACACACACACACACACACACACACACACACACACACACACCACACACACACACACACACACACACACACACACACACACACACACACACACACACACACACACACACACACACACACACACACACACACACACACACACACACACACACACACACACACACCCTATACCATACAGATTAACACCCTCCATACATAGACAGGCTGACACTCCCCATACACAGATGACTACACACGCACACGCGCACGCGCACGCACGCACACACACACACACCACCTTCACCTCAAAGATATTACTATCACTGAGACCAGCCAATGAGACACTATTGAGACACTATATTGTGACACACATTCCCATTACGAGGTGTGTGTCTGTGTGTGTGTCGGGAGGGGGGGGGGGGGGATACGGTTTAGTGTTTGTATCTGTATTCAGTAAGTTGTATATATTGGGTGTCTGTGTGTGCATAAGAAATATGTATATATGCATGTGTTTTGCTTGTGCTATCTCCCACCGTCTGAGAAAGTGTAAAAATCTCCTAGATACATACACCTATCCTCCAGAACACCCCCAAAGACTCCCCTTCGAGATAAATTTGTACATGTTGGGTAGAAAAATTCCTCTAAAATTAGAGGCTCGCTTTCGTTCGCCATGAAAAAATCAACACCAAAATGTCAAGAAAGCTCTTAATATTGACAAAGAAATGGAGCAAAAAGTCTTCAAATCGTAAAACTAATGAGGTGAACGTCTCAAAATTTCAAAATTAATGGAGTTAAACATGAGGGAGAAGGGGGTCCAGAAAAAAAGCAAATACCTCTCCTATGTCACCTAAGGTAACCTAAGGTAGTGTTCGCTACCTTTCCAGTGGCACTGCGGAGTGTGCAGCCCATCGTTCTGGGTGGTGATATGGTGCAGCAGACTGTTCGAAAGGGTAGAACGCTCCCCTACGAAGATGGGCTCGTCTGTCACCTTTTGCAGTTCAACATCGAGGGCTCATTTGAAGCTGTCTAACGAGACTCCCCTCATGTGGTATGTCTCTTACTCACCTTGGGAGTTTGTTGAAGAGACGCGGTCCTCTTATCCTGGGTTCGAGTCCACGGACTGCCACATGTGTTTGTAAATTTCATTAATCGATTTTAGGAGTATGGTTGGTTGTTGGAAGGAACATAATAATGTGATAACCAACCCTATCGCAGCAAGCCCATAGCACCCCTGGTATTCACCCGAGGAATATCGCATTCCCAGCCTCTCCTATCACTGAATGTCATGAATATCAGGGTATGTAGGTTTGGCACTTAACCCTCTGCGAGTTTCCATGTGTACGGTATGTTATTAAGTAACATTCCCTTCTACGCTCCAACGCTCCAACGAGTACAGTTTCAGTGATCTTAAGTGTTCCCAATAGTGTAGCTGTTTAACTGAGTTTATATGGTGGGGAGATTGTAGGCACCAATCGATCAGGGCTAGACCCAGGTGAGGTTATAGGCATGTGATAAAGAGTCGCTGGAACTCCTGTTTCATTTGCTTGGCCTCTCTTACTGATTTTCTTTGTGCCTCATTTACACTGAGAGCAATCCAGCTAGCTCTCACAAACACCTCCTCCTCCTATCCACTTCACTACACTAAACATTCACACCACACTTCATTCCTCCACACCAAAATTTAAAAAAACAAAATGATGAATTCTTGCCCAGCCTCGGACTCCCCAGGGGGGGGGGGGGACCATAAATGCCCCCACACCCGACCGACCATCCCCTGACGACCCTACAAAATTACCTGGACCTCGGCCTGTTATTCTTTCTATTAATTTCTGCAACATTCGCGGACTTTCCTCTAACTTTCACTCTGTTGAACACCATCTCTCCTCCTACAAACCTGATCTTCTCTTCCTCACCGAAACTCAGGTGTCTGTAGCAACATCCAGCAGCCCCTTCTCTGTATCCTCCTACTTTCTCTATCCTAGTTTCAAAGCCAAAGGCGGGTGTTGTGCATATGTGCACAAGAAACTCACTTGCTCTCATGTTCCCGATTTCAACTCCTCTGAATTCTCAACTTTATGGCTCAAACTTTCCTGTCATTCTCTTACTAAATATTTCTGTGCTGTCTATCTTTCCCCTAACTCTACCAACTTTCCTAAATTCTTTGACTATCTCAACTCTACAGTGGAACACATTCTATCCATTTCTCCTTTCTCAGAAATCTCCATCTTAGGAGATTTCAACGTTCACCACCGCCAATGGCTCTCCTCTCACACTACTGATCCACCTGGTGAACAAGCCTACGTCTTTTCTATCCTAAATGACCTAGAGCAGTTAGTTCAGCAACCCACCCGTATCCCGGATCGCATCGGAGATCGGCCCAACATTCTTGACTTGTTTCTAACTTCTAACCCTTCTTCTTATACTGTCGATCTTTTCTCTCCTTTGGGCTCCTCCGACCATAAACTTATCTCTGTCACCTGTCCTATCTCTCCAGTACGGCCACCCGATCCTCCTAGCCGGCGGCGCTTGTGGCACTTTGGCGCTGCCGACTGGGAGGCTCTCCGGCAGTACTTCTTTGATTTCCCATGGAATGATTTCTGCTTCCGTGGCCGGGGACCCTCGAAGAGTGCTGAACGCATTACCGAGGTAATCCTATCGGGCATGGAATCATACATTCCATTCTCTTTCGCTCAGACTAATGCTAAAAAATCTTGGTTTTCTCACGCCTGTTCTACTGCTGTCCGCAATAAGGAGGAAGCATTCAAATGGTACCGTCGCCTTAAAACTCAAGACTTTCATTCTTCCTATGTTTCTGCCCGGAATCAAGCCAAATCTGTTCTTCGACTTGCCAAACACTCTTTCATCAATAACAAATGTACAGAACTATCCAACTCTAGCTCTTCCCAAGCTTTATGGCATCTAGCCAAAAACCTCTCCAACAATTTCTCTTCCTCGTCTTTCCCTCCCCTTTCCCACTCTGATGGTACAACCATCACTTCTTCCTCTGACAAAGCTAAACTCTTCGCTCAAACTCTTGCTAGAAACTCCACCTTGGATGATTCCGGTGCTATTCCTCCCTCTCCACCCTCCTCTCTCTTACTTATGCCTAATATCCTAATCTCTTCTAAAGATGTACTTTCTACCCTCTCTGGGCTTAACACTAATAAGGCGTACGGTCTGGACGGTGTTCCTCCTGTTGTTCTCAAAACCTGTGCTTCCGTGCTGACTCCCTGCCTAGGAAAACTCTTTCGTCTCTGTCTATCCTCTAACGTCTTCCCTTCATGCTGGAAGTTTGCTCACATTCAACCTGTCCCAAAGAAGGGTGACCGCTCTCAACTCTCCAACTATCGTCCAATTGCTCTCATCTCATGTCTTTCTAAAGTTTTTGAAACTATTCTTGCTTCCAAATTTCTTAAGCATTTCTCTTCTCATAATCTGCTCTCACATCGCCAGTATGGCTTCCTTAAGGGTCGCTCTACTGGTGATCTTCTTTCATATCTTACTAACTCTTGGTCATCCTCCTTTCGGGACTTCGGTGAGACTTTTTCTATTGCACTAGACATATCGAAAGCTTTCGATAGAGTCTGGCACAAATCTTTAATTTCTAAACTACCCTCCTTCGGTTTCTATCCCTCCATCTGTGCCTTTGTCTCTAATTTCCTTTCCGGCCGTTCCATAGCCGCGGTTGTGGACGGCCATTGTTCACTTCCTCACCCTATAAACTCTGGTGTTCCTCAGGGCTCTGTCCTATCCCCTATTCTCTTTCTAATTTTTATAAATGATCTCCTTAACTGTACCTTAATTCCCATCCATTCATACGCAGACGACTCAACCTTACACTACTCCATTAGTTTTTCAGAAAGCCCCAGCCAGCAATCCCTTAACGACAAACGTAATGAAGCCATAGAACTCTTAAATTCTGATCTAAATACTATCTCCAATTGGGGCAGAGAAAACCTTGTTACCTTTAATGCTTCCAAAACCCAATTTCTCCATCTTTCTACCCGTCAGGATCTCCCAGCGGACTATCCCTTATTCTTCAACAATACAAAAATCAACCATTCATCTTCTCTCAATATTCTTGGTGTCTCTTTTTCTTCTGCTCTCATTTGGAAGGACCATATTACCAGTCTTGCTAAGGCAGCCTCCCAGAAGCTGGGTGTGCTCAACCGCCTTAGGGGGTTCTTTTCCCCAGCACAGCTTCTTGCTCTGTACAGGGGCATAGTACGTCCTTGTATGGAGTATTGTTCACATGTGTGGGGAGGTTCCTCTCACACCGCTCTCCTAGACAAAGTTGAAAGGAAGGCCTTTTGTATCATTAACTCCCGTCCACTCACCAACTCTCTGTAATCTCTCTCTCTCCGCCGCAATGTTGTATCTCTCTCGCTATTCTATCGCTACTATAATAATCAGTGTTCCTCAGAGCTTTCCCAGTGCATACCACCTCCTTTACGTAGGGCACGTGGTACCCGTCTTGCAACTCAATCCCACCCCTACTCTGTGCAACTCTCTAACCCAAGAGTGAAACGTTACTCTCAAACTTTCTTCTACTCAACAGCTGAGCTCTGGAACTCTCTCCCAGAATCAGTCTTTCCCTCTTCCTATGACTTAAATTGCTTCAAACTCCGTGTGTCCAGGCATTTTGGCTCGATCGTCCCTTGATTTTGGCCCTATCACTCTTTCAACTATGGGGGAGGCACTCGCTATAGGCAATTCTGCCTTTTGCCTCCCTCAATCACATAGAAAAAAAAATGCGAGGTGAAGTTCCTTTGTACACTCTCTAATTAATTTATGTCATCTGCTTTGCAAGGAGATGTTAATACGTTACAGTATGATACCCGCAGTAGCACAAGGGATTTGAAGAGCGTTATCATAGGCAATTCACCACGTATTTAAACATACGTGAATCGAAACTTTTAGCCGTTTCACAGCTGCAACTTTGACCTGGTTATGTTCTTTGAATCCCATATTTTCAGACTTTAACACCTCAAGGTCTTTCACATTGTCTTTACGTTCTGTTCTATAATATGGTTGGATCCTGTTTTGTAATTAGTGTTCCCTTTAACGACATTATCATCACTGTATCGTATTACTTTGATTTTGTCTTTATTATACTGCATGTTGTTTTCTCTGGACCACTGGAACACCACATTAAACTCCCAAGAACGCCAAACTTGCGAGGAATCGATCCTCCGTCTCCAATTCAATTTCATGTTACAGTTCCCACCCCCATTTTGTTCCTAGTGACCCCCCCCCCCCTACTCTAACCTGCTGTAACTTCCAGCTAGTTACATGTTTTATGCAAATTGAGTTGAAACATCTTGTTATAATTTACATTGTCAAATTGTTATTGGAAGATTTCAACGAGCTAGCCTCGTAGTCTATGCGATTCTACCAAAGATAAAATTAGTATTAATAGCTCAGTAGCATAATCGATGAATGGAATAATGTGAGAGAGAGGGAGAGAGGGGGGGATGACAACCACAGACAGACAATATGTGTGTGTTGGATATGAAGGGGGGTATTATTGATTTGAATTAAAATATTGCCATTCGACGGTGTTTGTAGTTGGGGTATTCATATTAGTTTTGTTTTTGTTTTTTTTATGTGTGTGTGTGTGTGTGTGTGTGTAAGTTTATACCTCTTTATGTAGGGATTATTTTTATAATTATATAAGTCTAAAAGTGTTTATGTAAGTGTACTTCTTAATAATATTACCCGTTTGTGTGTTATGGTACGTATGTATGCCTCTATATGTACAAATTGGTGTATATTTATATATGTATGTAAGCATTAGTGTGCTTTAGTACGAATGTATGCTTCTCTGTATCATTATATGTGTATAATTATATAATTATGTATGTATCTTAGTACGCATGTATGCCTCTCTACATACTGTATGTATGTACAGTGTGTATGCCCAAATACTGTATACAGTGTGTCCCAGGAGGAAAGTTCATAACTTTGGGAAATTATAAAACAAGGTATTCTAAGTCTAAAATGTTTATAAGACATATTCCAACTCTCAACCAGTACTGAGATATTGCATGTTGAAAATGGTATTTTTTCCTTTGTATTTCCCCATAAAGGTGGCCTAGTTGTCTTAATGCCAACCATACCTCCAGCTAACTGCAATGATCTTACCATGTTATTATAAAGATATTATAATTATGTAAGTTACAATATGATTAGAGACATATTAGCTCACTTTGGACCAGTTGGAATCTATTTGACATGGAAGAGTCCATTACAGTGACACGGGGGAGGACACTACATGACACCTTCAATATTTTTGTTAATGGTCAATATTTGGACTTTTTGTTATAGAACATTATATGCTTAGAATACCTTGTTTTATCATTTCCCAAGGTTATGACCTTTCCTCCTGGGACACCCTGTATATGTGTGCCTCTTTATATGGTGTTGTATGAGTGTATAATTATATATGTATATGTAAACAAGTAGGCTGTTTTATATAAGTCTAATTGCACATTATAGTTGTATGTGTATCTGTATATACAGTATACAGTACAGTATGTGTGTATGTATGTATGTACTCGTATGTGAATGTAGTTATAGGCCCATATATGTGTGTGTATACAGTATATATGCACGAGAATGCGAGTACATTTATAACTATGTGTAAGAAGTTTTATGTATGGTATTGCCTAATGATATTTGATTATTATGGTGTACTTTATAGTTTTATGTATGGTATTGCCTAATGATATTTGATTATTATGGTGTACTTTATAGTTAGTTTTCTTTGCACGCATATTTTCTGTTTTTAGTTCCGGTTCTCCATTATTATTATTCAGTAGCGAGCCTGTAATTTTGAAATGTAATAATTTATCTCGGAGAAGGGCTTTTTATTAATCTTAACCCGTTCAGTACCGGGGACGTCCTTTTCATCATCTTCTGGCAACTATAAGACGATTATATTCAGCTTAGGAAGGACCTCTAGCAATAACAAGGCTTCAAACTATCTCACACAACCCATTTAACTACCGCCAACACCTTCCTAAGCTGCATAATATCGTTAAAGTATAGCTAGAATATAATATAACACACGTCGCTGGTACTCAAAGGGTTAATATAACACACGTCGCTGGTACTCAAAGGGTTAATATAACACACGTCGCTGGTACTCAAAGGGTTAACGTAAGTCTAGGGAGCAAACTTTAAAACACACACGCGCGCACATTTTTATAACAAGGAAACATAATAGATGAACTTGGTGGCATAATGCAAATGTTGGGGAAGATATTTGTAAGTATGGATGTGAAAGAGGGATATTTACATATATTTACATAGATACAGTGGCCACACAGACCTTACGATCCAAACGAGGTGGTCAGGACTTAATTCTAGTAGAGATGGTATATCCGATAGAAAAGGAAATTTGAAGGAAAGGATAGAAAAGAAGAAGAGAGATAGATAGAGAGAGAGAGGGAGAGAGAGAATGATAGTGTGTATGTTATTTGGACGTGTGAGTGCATATGAGCGTATGTTAAATAATGATAATACAAATAATAATACACTGTTTATTTAAGGGAGCCCACCTCGCTTTTTGTTTTCTCTTTATCTCGCTCTCTCTTTGGCTTGTATCCATTCGGCCCCATTCAGCCTACTGTTTTAAGACGTTTACCCCATCCAGGTGTCAATATTTTCCTGGCGAGCGGTAGCGAGCCACCATGTATATATTTTTGTTTTGACGGCAAGCTAAATTTGTACATTTTTCGATAGACAAATTTCTCAGGCGAAGCCGGATTTCTCCATACAATGCAGGCTCGCTATCGCTCGCCAGGAAGATATCGACACATGGATGGGGATAAACGTCTTAAAACAGTTGGCTGAATGGTGCCGAATGGATACAAGCCAGGGAAAGAGAGAAAAGGAGAGAAAGATAAAAAAAAAAGCCGGTAACGAATGACAGGCCCCGGAGTTGAAAATATGTATTTTACAATTTAGTGGATGAACATGACAAATAATTATTTACATTAATATATATATATATATATATATATATATATATATATATATATATATATATATATATATATATATAAATGGTCACCTCAGCGTACACTGCTTGAGTAACCTATTAAATTAATTAAAACATAAATACAACAAACAGACTGTGTAAGAGATTAATTTAATTTTGGTATCAATAGACAATCATATAAAGTTTAGGAAGCGTATGTGGAAGTGAGGGGATTAGTTGAGATAGCATGTACCCTCTTCGATCCCTAGAGGCCTTTCCTAAACTGAATATAGTAGACTAATGTTAGCCAGGACTGAATATAGTAGACTAATGTTAGCCAGGACTGAATATAAGTAGACTAATGTTAGCCAGGACTGAATATAAGTAGACTAATGTTAGCCAGGACTGAATATAGTAGACTAATGTTAGCCAGGACTGAATATAGTAGACTAATGTTAGCCAGGACTGAATATAAGTAGACTAATGTTAGCCAGGACTGAATATAAGTAGACTAATGTTAGCCAGGACTCAATATAGTAGACTAATGTTAGCCAGGACTGAATATAGTAGACTAATGTTAGCCAGGACTGAATATAGTAGACTAATGTTAGCCAGGACTGAATATAGTAGACTAATGTTAACCAGGACTCAATATAGTAGACTAATGTTAGCCAGGACTGAATATAGTAGACTAATGTTAGCCAGGACTCAATATAGTAGACTAATGTTAGCCAGGACTGAATATAGTAGACTAATGTTAGCCAGGACTCAATATAGTAGACTAATGTTCGCCAGGACTCAATATAGTAGACTAATGTTAGCCAGGACTGAATATAGTAGACTAATATTAGCCAGGACTGAATATAGTAGACTAATGTTAGCCAGGACTGAATATAGTAGACTAATGTTAGCCAGGACTGAATATAGTAGACTAATGTTAGCCAGGACTCAATATAGTAGACTAATGTTAGCCAGGACTCAATATAGTAGACTAATGTTAGCCAGGACTGAATATAGTAGACTAATGTTAGCCAGGACTGAATATAGTAGACTAATGTTAGCCAGGACTCAATATAGTAGACTAATGTTAGCCAGGACTCAATATAGTAGACTAATGTTAGCCAGGACTGAATATAGTAGACTAATGTTAGCCAGGACTGAATATAGTAGACTAATGTTAGCCAGGACTGAATAGTAGACTAATGTTAGCCAGGACTCAATATAGTAGACTAATGTTAGCCAGGACTCAATATAGTAGACTAATGTTAGCCAGGACTCAATATAGTAGACTAATGTTAGCCAGGACTGAATATAGTAGACTAATGTTAGCCAGGACTCAATATAGTAGACTAATGTTAGCCAGGACTCAATATAGTAGACTAATGTTAGCCAGGACTGAATATAGTAGACTAATGTTAGCCAGGACTGAATATAGTAGACTAATGTTAGCCAGGACTCAATATAGTAGACTAATGTTAGCCAGGACTCAATATAGTAGACTAATGTTAGCCAGGACTGAATATAGTAGACTAATGTTAGCCAGGACTGAATATAGTAGACTAATGTTAGCCAGGACTGAATATAGTAGACTAATGTTAGCCAGGACTCAATATAGTAGACTAATGTTAGCCAGGACTCAATATAGTAGACTAATGTTAGCCAGGACTGAATATAGTAGACTAATGTTAGCCAGGACTCAATATAGTAGACTAATGTTAGCCAGGACTCAATATAGTAGACTAATGTTAGCCAGGACTCAATATAGTAGACTAATGTTAGCCAGGACTCAATATAGTAGACTAATGTTAGCCAGGACTGAATATAGTAGACTAATGTTAGCCAGGACTGAATATAGTAGACTAATGTTAGCCAGGACTCAATATAGTAGACTAATGTTAGCCAGGACTCAATATAGTAGACTAATGTTAGCCAGGACTGAATATAGTAGACTAATGTTAGCCAGGACTGAATATAGTAGACTAATGTTAGCCAGGACTGAATATAGTAGACTAATGTTAGCCAGGACTCAATATAGTAGACTAATGTTAGCCAGGACTCAATATAGTAGACTAATGTTAGCCAGGACTGAATATAGTAGACTAATGTTAGCCAGGACTGAATATAGTAGACTAATGTTAGCCAGGACTCAATATAGTAGACTAATGTTAGCCAGGACTGAATATAGTAGACTAATGTTAGCCAGGACTGAATATAGTAGACTAATGTTAGCCAGGACTCAATATAGTAGACTAATGTTAGCCAGGACTCAATATAGTAGACTAATGTTAGCCAGGACTCAATATAGTAGACTAATGTTAGCCAGGACTCAATATAGTAGACTAATGTTAGACTAATGTTAGCCAGGGACTCAATATAGTAGACTAATGTTAGCCAGGACTCAATATAGTAGACTAATGTTAGCCAGGACTGAATATAGTAGACTAATGTTAGCCAGGACTGAATATAGTAGACTAATGTTAGCCAGGACTGAATATAGTAGACTAATGTTAGCCAGGACTCAATATAGTAGACTAATGTTAGCCAGGACTGAATATAGTAGACTAATGTTAGCCAGGACTGAATATAGTAGACTAATGTTAGCCAGGACTCAATATAGTAGACTAATGTTAGCCAGGACTCAATATAGTAGACTAATGTTAGCCAGGACTCAATATAGTAGACTAATGTTAGCCAGGACTCAATATAGTAGACTAATGTTAGCCAGGACTGAATATAGTAGACTAATGTTAGCCAGGACTCAATATAGTAGACTAATGTTAGCCAGAACTCAATATAGTAGACTAATGTTAGCCAGGACTCAATATAGTAGACTAATGTTAGCCAGGACTGAATATAGTAGACTAATGTTAGCCAGGACTGAATATAGTAGACTAATGTTAGCCAGGACTGAATATAGTAGACTAATGTTAGCCAGGACTCAATATAGTAGACTAATGTTAGCCAGGACTGAATATAGTAGACTAATGTTAGCCAGGACTGAATATAGTAGACTAATGTTAGCCAGGACTGAATATAGTAGACTAATGTTAGCCAGGACTCAATATAGTAGACTAATGTTAGCCAGGACTCAATATAGTAGACTAATGTTAGCCAGGACTGAATATAGTAGACTAATGTTAGCCAGGACTCAATATAGTAGACTAATGTTAGCCAGGACTCAATATAGTAGACTAATGTTAGCCAGGACTCAATATAGTAGACTAATGTTAGCCAGGACTGAATATAGTAGACTAATGTTCGCCAGGACTGAATATAGTAGACTAATGTTAGCCAGGACTCAATATAGTAGACTAATGTTAGCCAGGACTGAATATAGTAGACTAATGTTAGCCAGGACTGAATATAGTAGACTAATGTTAGCCAGGACTGAATATAGTAGACTAATGTTAGCCAGGACTCAATATAGTAGACTAATGTTAGCCAGGACTCAATATAGTAGACTAATGTTAGCCAGGACTGAATATAGTAGACTAATGTTAGCCAGGACTCAATATAGTAGACTAATGTTAGCCAGGACTCAATATAGTAGACTAATGTTAGCCAGGACTCAATATAGTAGACTAATGTTAGCCAGGACTCAATATAGTAGACTAATGTTAGCCAGGACTCAATATAGTAGACTAATGTTAGCCAGGACTCAATATAGTAGACTAATGTTAGCCAGGACTGAATATAGTAGACTAATGTTAGCCAGGACTGAATATAGTAGACTAATGTTAGCCAGGACTCAATATAGTAGACTGATGTTAGCCAGGACTGAATATAGTAGACTAATGTTAGCCAGGACTGAATATAGTAGACTAATGTTAGCCAGGACTCAATATAGTAGACTAATGTTAGCCAGGACTCAATATAGTAGACTAATGTTAGCCAGGACTCAATATAGTAGACTAATGTTAGCCAGGACTCAATATAAGAGCGGCATTGTAGACGCAGAGGGTTAAGGGCAGGAAAACCGTTTTTACTGAACCCCCTTCTCCCTAATGTTTAGCCCCACTAGTTTTGAGAATATAAGACATTCGGCCCATTAGTTTGGCGATTTTAACACCTTTCGCCCCATGTCGTTGTCAATTTTAACCTTTGGTGCCATTTAGGTGTCTATTATTTCCTGGCGAGCGATAGCGAGCCTGCAATTTTAAGGGGAATCAGCCTTCGGCCGGGACATTTTTCTACCGAAAAATGTAAAAATTTATCTTGGGGGGTGTTTTTCTAAGCTTGATGGAGGTCTAGCGAGGAAACTAAAAAAATATATGAATAAATGAATTAATAGAGCAAACAACCAGTCTGCCTCCCCTTAACTATTGCGATTCTCGTTGTTAAGGTTAAGGGGAGGTTTCTGAACCCCCTTCTCCTTCAGGTTTAGCCACATTAGTTTAGAGATTTTAAGACATTCGCCCCATTATTTTGGCATACAAACTGGTGCGTCATTGAGGTGTCAATGTTGTTCACAACCAGCTATAGCGAGCGTAAAATTTAGGAAGAACGGGCCTTCTGACCGGGACATTTTTCTACCGAAAAATACATAAATTCATCTCGAAGGGAGGTCTTGGGGGTAATTTTGTAAGCTTGATGGAAGCCTTGGTAGGAAACTATAAATTAAAATATTAATTATAATAACTGATGGATTGATTGTTTATGTGTACCTACAAATGGACTAAGACTTTACCGTATTTGTCTGATACAACAAAATACCTTTACCAATAACAATATTAATAATAATATTAATAATAATAATAATAATAATAATGATAATAATAATAATTATAATAATACAAATAATATTAATAATAATAAAATATATCTAAAATAAATGAACAAATATATTGATATCTCCCCTTAAGCCTAATCACCTTCATTATCATTACTGCCCAATTAAACATCACTAAGCCTTCCAAGACGATAACGGTTCATTAATTTTGGCTAACAAGACAATTATATTTCTTAGGCATGAACTCGTCCAGTGATCAAGAACATAATTGAAAAGGTTATGTGGAACGCAAGGGGAACGAGAGAATGATTATGAGTGTGTACCAGAGTGAGGTGGAAAGGCAGAGAGGGAGAGGCAGATCGAGAGTGAGGTGAGAGGATGGAGTTGAGAGGTATACAAGTGAAAATGGTGGTGGATGGGATGAGGGGCGCCGGCTGACAGAGATGCATGGAGGCGCTTCATTCGTGGTCACCCCTTCGAGGATCAAGGCGTCTGGCAATTAATAGATAGATAGATAGATAGATAGATAGATAGATAGATAGGGTAAAATACGATTTTATCCTATACATCAAACCAAATTACGAAAACTATCTATCTACCCATCAAAAAACTCTCATAACCCCTTTTGTACCGGCAACGTCTCATTGATTATATTCTGTTTTTTCTGGTCCCCTTCTCCCTTGTGTTTAGCCCCATTGGTTTTTAGATTTAAGACGTCCAGCCCATTAGATTGGCGATTATACGACCTTTCGCCCCATTGCTTTGTCAATATTAAGACTTTTCGTGTCATTTAGCTGTCTCTTTTTTCATGGCGAGCGATAGCGAGCCTATAATTTAAGAGGAACCAGCCTTTGGCCAGAACATTTTTCTATCGAAAAATTTACGTATTTATCTTATAAGTCTTGGGGTTATTTTTTTAAGCTTGATGGAGGTCTAGGGAGGAAACTAAAAAAGCTAATAAAATATATAAATGAGCAAATAAATACGCCCATCTCCCCTTAAATATCGTTGCCTTCAGCTCCAATATATTTTTAGCCCTAAGCTCACAAGTGGCCAATTATTGCTTAGCCTCTCAGCCAGTCCCGTTCTGTGTCACCGTCATTAAGGGGGCACTCTTATCCCTCAGGTTTAGCCTCGTTAGTTTTGATATTTTAAGACGTTTGCCCTATTAGTTTGGCGAATTTTAGACCTTTCACTCAATTGTTATCAATTTTAATACCTTTCGTGGGATGGAATTGGCGCTGTACCTAGTATCAGTGCATTACCACAAAGCTCACCGAAACGCCAAATAAATACCATCATTGTTCCCTGATTAAATAGCACTGTATGAATATTCCCATATTCAAAATATGTTACAGGGGGGCAATGCCTAGTGAGTGCATTGCTCAATAGGTGGCGTTCTGAGAGTGAGGGTCCGAGTCTAGAAGATGAGACAGTGAAGCACTGGAGCGAGATAGTTTCAGAGATGGGGCTGCTTAGAGCGGCGAGTGAGCAACTAAGCCCTATGCATCCTGCGAAGGCAAGATGGCAGTGGCTGGTTGCAGCAAAAAAGAGCTTCACATATCTCACCCCCTAGACTGGAATGAGACCTCACGGGCTTCTCCGTTCAATGTAGAACGGTTGAATGTACAGGCTCTCAGCCTATGCCCAAGAGGGAGTAGGCCTAGTTGGAATACAGAAAAAAGAAAACAAACCAAAACATTTAGGTGTCGATTTTTTCGTGGCAAGCGATAGCGAGCCTGTAATTTAAGGGGAACCGGCCTTGGGCCGGGTGCACATTTGTTTCGCAGGAGTTATTTTTTTATTTTATTTTTTTATTTTTTATAAAGGGGGTAGGGTATATTACTAAATATACCGTATACCAAGTGTATAAAGGGGGTAGGGTTTATTACTAAATATACCGTATACCAAGTATAAAGTGGGTAGGGTTTATTACTAAATATACCGTATACCAAGTATAAAGGGGGTAGGGTTTATTACTAAATATACCGTATACCAAGTATAAAGGGGGTAGGGTTTATTACTAAATATACCGTATACCAAGTATAAAGGGGGTAGGGTTTATTACTAAATATACCGTATACCAAGTATAAAGGGGGTAGGGTTTATTACTAAATATACCGTATACCAAGTATAAAGGGGGTAGGGTTTATTACTAAATATACCGTATACCAAGTATAAAGGGGGTAGGGTTTATTACTAAATATACCGTATACCAAGTATAAAGGGGGTAGGGTTTATTACTAAATATACCGTATACCAAGTATAAAGGGGGTAGGGTTTATTACTAAATATACCATATACCAAGTATAAAGGGGGTAGGGTTTATTACTAAATATACCGTATACCAAGTATAAAGGGGGTAGGGTTTATTACTAAATATACCGTATACCAAGTATAAAGGGGGTAGGGTTTATTACTAAATATACCGTATACCAAGTATAAAGGGGGTAGGGTTTATTACTAAATATACCGTATACCAAGTATAAAGGGGGTAGGGTTTATTACTAAATATACCGTATACCAAGTATAAAGTGGGTAGGGTTTATTTATTAGTTATTTTAATTGTGTATTTATTGTTGTTTTAGTTTCCTCCCTGGACCTCCAGCAAGCTTAACCAATAATCATCAAGATTCCCTTCGAGGTCAATTTGTACAAAAATGTCAAGGCCGAAGGCCGGTCCCCCCAAAAATACACGCTCGCTATCGCTCGCCAGGAAAACAAATCCGATACCTAAATGGCACGAATGGTCTTGATATTGATAAAGAAGTGAGACGAAAAATCTTAAAATCGACAAACTAATGAGGCAAACGTCTAAGAATCTAAGAATCTTCCTGGCGAGCGATAGCGAGCCAGCATTCTATGGAGAAATCCGGCTTTGCCGGAGACATTTTCTATCGAAAAATGTACAAATTTAGCCTGCTGACAAAAACATTATAAAAAATATGCTGGCTCGCTACCGCTCGCCAGGAGAAGATCGACACCTGGATGGGGATAAACGTCTTAAAACAGTAGGCTCAATGGGGCCGAATAGATACAACCCAGGGAGAGAGGGAAAGAGAAAGAAAAAACGAGGTGGGCCCCCTTAAGTTAGGTGAGGCTTTGACTACGTTGACTCCCATAGATTCCTTTAACCCCTTCAGCACGATGACGTAATATTCTGGTTACCCTTAAACAATTTTCCTTAGCTTGTAATCTACCTCTAGGACTAAAAGGAATCGATGCGATCTCAATCAACCCTCTCAATAACATAGGGCCTCCTGAAACTGCATAAAATCATCTCATTTTAGCCAGAATCAAAGGTAAAGAGACCCTATCTTGCTCAAGGGGTTAAAATATATATAACAATAAATAATAGCTAGAATAAATTTTAAAATAAAAATAGTGAAAGAGTTAAAGGTGAATTCCAGGGATGAAACCTATTTAAACTACAATGTCCATTGGGATCTGCTTGGTTTTAGGTACCGTACATGATACTGAAGAACTTTCATCAATTTGTTTTAACAACATATAAATATAGCTTATCTAAGTTATTTTATATGGCGCGAAATGGCGTGTTTACCATGACGTAACTGTAGCCAATAGCGGGAACTCTCGACATGGGAAATGGGTGAATCTGTGTTTTTTTTTATTTGAGAAACTCTTATAATTTGTATGCATGCTTACAGCTCAACATTTGGCTTCACCACTGTCTGGTCAAGGGACCGCGATATATAAATTGGACAGAAAACTATATTATCATTACGAAATAGGCTTTAAAACCGAGTTCCCTCAACCAGGACCAGGCTAAACATGCATAAACACTGCATGTATGTTCATTGCTGGCGAGCTGGGATTATTTCTTGATGTGCACCACATCATCAGGACGTTGGTCGATCTTTTGCAGAGCTTGAGTATTGAATTGAATGGTATTAATTACGAAAAACAGACCTCACTGTTCAGGACCGCATATCTTGTTTACAAACGGCGTCTCTACACAATGGAGTCACTCCAGCTGGCTGAAAATGCCAATTCGTCACCAACGACTATTTTTATTAGTATTTTGTTCTGGAGTTTAATGGAATTATATCGATATTGCCCATATAGCCTACATATTACAGTATATTCATGCCAAGTTATGACCCTGCATTAATCTTCGTTTTTTCGTTCATCCCTGTAGTTCACCTTTAAAGGGAGATTGGTCGTTTTTATGGACCCCTTTCTCCCTCGTGTTTAGCCTCATTAGTTTTGATATTTTCAGACAGTCGGCTCATTAGTTTGGCGATTTCAACACCTTTAGCTCCATTTCGATGTCAATTTTAAGACTTATCGTGCCATTTAGGTGTCGATTTTTTCCTGGCGAGCGATAGCGAGCCTATAATTGTAAGAGAAAGCGGTCTTCTGCCGGGACATTTTTCTACCGAAAAATTTACAAATATATCTTGAGGGGGGTGTAGGGGGTGTTCTTTTAAGTTTGAGGGAGGTCTAGCGAGGAAACTAAAAACAAAACAAAAAATTAATACATTAATTACTAGAAAAAAAGAAAAAAAACACTAGTCCCAAAACAGAGGACGAAATACCTTGAAGGTGAAGTGACTCAGTGAACATGTCATTCTATTCCTCTCCGTTCCAGACAAAGTGCTCACTCAACGCGTATCGATTCTCTTATAGGCTATTGATTTCACTTAAGGTCACGGTTCAATCTCTGCTCTTCGAGATTCACTTCATCCTCCTCCATTTCTCCATTGTCTAGTCTCTTCCTTTCAACCTGCGTCTCTAACATTGGTCAAGGGTTGGGGAGTAGTGATATTCTGTTTGTCTATCTATCGTGTGTGTGGGTGGGTGTGTCTGTGGGTACAAAGGAGTACAAAGGAGTACAAAGGATATCAAGCAACAACAGATCTAGTGACCCTTCTAGGTTGCTTGTCCTCCAAAACACTGAGGATCAAGTGTCCAAACAGTGGTTTAGAGTGGGTAAGGGAACATTGGAAAGGGAATTACTGCCCTGGAACTAATGTCCGTGGCAGGATTAGGAAGTTAGTAGGGGACAGATGGGTTAGTAACTGAGGGGGGGATAAAATAAAGTTATTCATTTACAAACGCAGTCAGTCGCGGGTTTGAAGCGAGATATTTGTCTAGGCGGAGTTTAAATGAATCAACGGTGATGCAGTCTATAACGTTTCGGGGAAGCCCATTCCACAAGTTGACAACTCGATTGAAGAAGAAATTCTTAGATTCGTGTGAGTTAAAAGATTTACCAATAATTTTGCAACCGTTTCCCCGCGTGTAATTAGATTGGTCGATAGTGAAGTACTTACTACAGTTCATATTGTCGATGCCTTTGATGATTTTGAACACTTGAATTAAGTCATCTCTTAATATGCGCTGGGTTAAAGGAAATAGATTTAATTCTCTAAGACGCTCTTCGTATGGTTTGTTCTTTAGGCTAGGTATCATTTTGGTAACTCTACGTTGAACTCGTTCTAGCTTGTTTATATCTTTTTGGTAATAAGGGCACCAGGATTGAACGCAGTATTCCAGAAGAGGGCGGACTAAGGAATTGTAAAGGGTTAGGATAACTTCTTTGGATTTATGCTCAAATGACCTGCCTATAAAGCCAATTATTTTGTTTGCCTTCTTAACAACTTCTGAACATTGTTGAGAATGTCTGTGTGCTGTGTGTGTGCTGTGTGTGTGTGTGTGTGTGTGTGCCCGGTGGTGGAGTGGGAGGAGAGACAGGCACCATTGGTATGATCGGCATATTAATACGATATATATCAGTAAATGTCACATGTTATAATTTGGGCGATGATAACCCTTTCGGCGCACGATGACGCCTTCCTTCCCTTTGCTATGGCTATCAGACGATTGTATTCAGCTTAGGAAGGAACTATGAGAGTCAAAGGACTAATTGCGATAGTGTTTACAGTGTATACACCAATAGCCGGTTTTATTTCAACTAAAAGTAATTGGAATACCTTAGCAATTGATTTATCGTTAATGGAAACATACTAATATTATTGCAAAGTTTCATAAACAAAATAATATATATTTATTTAACTATCAAATATTCGTAACAGTGGAGTAGGCTATTCAAGATGATGATGTGATAATTTACAGTCGGCCGAATTAATAAAAAAAAAAAAAAAAAACATACAATAAATAATGGAGATGCTTCCCAGAGTTCCCATATCACCACTATCATAATAATGGAGATGCTTCCCAGAGTTCCCATATCACCACTATCATAATAATGGAGATGCTTCCCAGAGTTACCATATCACCACTACCGGTATCATAATAATGGAGATGCTTCCCAGAGTTCCCATATCACCACTATCATAATAATGGAGATGCTTCCCAGAGTTACCATATCACCACTACCGGTATCATAATAATGGAGATGCTTCCCAGAGTTCCCATATCACCACTATCATAATAATGGAGATGCTTCCCAGAGTTCCCATATCACCACTATCATAATAATGGAGATGCTTCCCAGAGTTCCCATATCACCACTATCATAATAATGGAGATGCTTCCCAGAGTTCCCATATCACCACTATCATAATAATGGAGATGCTTCCCGAGTTACCATATCACCACTACCGGTATCATAATAATGGAGATGCTTCCCAGAGTTCCCATATCACCACTATCATAATAATGGAGATGCTTCCCAGAGTTCCCATATCACCACTATCATAATAATGGAGATGCTTCCCAGAGTTCCCATATCACCACTATCATAATAATTATTATGTTCCTTCCAACAACCAACCATACTCCTAAAATCGATTAATGAAATTTACAAACACATGTGGCAGTCCGTGGACTCGAACCCAGGATGCTCACACCGAAAATCAACACCTTATACATCGCACCACGAAGACAGTTAAAGGTTGGTGGACACTGCCTACGATTTATTATGCAACTTCGAATCCTGCATATCAATCTAAGCATGTACACACATCCCAACTGCAACTCACGTAGGCTATGCATATGTGAATGGAAAGAGCAATTAATGGGGCCTTAACCACTTAGGGAAGTCCTCTCGATAAATTACTCCTGAACCAATATCAATTATTATGTTCCTTCCAACAACCAACCATACTCCTAAAATCGATTAATGAAATTTACAAACACATGTGGCAGTCCGTGGACTCGAACCCAGGATGCTCACACCGAAAACCAACACCTTATACATCGCACCACGAAGACAGTTAAAGGTTGGTGGACACTGCCTACGATTTATTATGCAACTTCGAATCCTGCATATCAATCTAAGCATGTACACACATCCGAACTGCAACTCACGTAGGCTATGCATATGTGAATGGAAAGAGCAATTAATGGGGCCTTAACCACTTAGGGAAGTCCTCTCGATAAATTACTCCTGAACCAATATCAATTATTATGTTCCTTCCAACAACCAACCATACTCCTAAAATCGATTAATGAAATTTACAAACACATGTGGCAGTCCGTGGACTCGAACCCAGGATGCTCACACCGAAAATCAACACCTTATACATCGCACCACGAAGACAGTTAAAGGTTGGTGGACACTGCCTACGATTTATTATGCAACTTCGAATCCTGCATATCAATCTAAGCATGTACACACATCCCAACTGCAACTCACGTAGGCTAATGGAGATGCTTCCCAGAGTTCCCATATCACCACTATCATAATAATGGAGATGCTTCCCAGAGTTCCCATATCACCACTATTATAATAATGGAGATGCTTCCCAGAGTTCCCATATCACCACTATCATAATAATGGAGATGCTTCCCAGAGTTCCCATATCACCACTATCATAATAATGGAGATGCTTCCCAGAGTTCCCATATCACCACTATCATAATAATGGAGATGCTTCCCAGAGTTCCCATATCACCACTATCATAATAATGGAGATGCTTCCCAGAGTTCCCATATCACCACTATCATAATAATGGAGATGCTTCCCAGAGTTCCCATATCACCACTATCATAATAATGGAGATGCTTCCCAGAGTTCCCATATCACCACTATCATAATAATGGAGATGCTTCCCAGAGTTCCCATATCACCACTATCATAATAATGGAGATGCTTTCCAGAGTTCCCATATCACCACTATCATAATAATGGAGATGCTTCCCAGTGTTCCCATATCACCACTATCACAATAATGGAGATGCTTCCCAGAGTTCCCATATCACCACTATCATAATAATGGAGATGCTTCCCAGTGTTTCCATATCACCACTATCATAATAATGGAGATGCTTCCCAGAGTTCCCATATCACCACTACCATAATAATGGAGATGCTTCCCAGAGTTCCCATATCACCACTATCATAATAATGGAGATGCTTCCCAGAGTTCCCATATCACCACTATCATAATAATGGAGATGCTTCCCAGTGTTCCCATATCACCACTATCATAATAATGGAGATGCTTCCCAGAGTTCCCATATCACCACTATCATAATAATGGAGATGCTTCCCAGTGTTCCCATATCACCACTATCATAATAATGGAGATGCTTCCCAGAGTTCCCATATCACCACTATCATAATAATGGAGATGCTTCCCAGAGTTCCCATATCACCACTATCATAATCATTATCATCACCACCACCATCACCGTATCTCTCAAATTTCGTGATCTAAATTTATAAGCTCCTTTACCATCACCATCAATCAAAACCAATACCACTAAGTCATAGCCAACACCAATGCTACTATTATCACCACCAACACCACTATCACCACCAACTTTATCGCTACTATCATCACCACCAACACCACTATCACTACCAACTTCATCGCTACTATCATCACCACCACCACCACTATCACCACCAACTTCATCGCTACTATTATCACTACCAACACCACTATCACCACCAACTTCATCGCTATCATCACCACCAACACCACTATCACCACCAACTTCATCGCTGCTATTATCACCACCAACACCACTATAACTACCAACTTCATCGTTACTATCATCACCATCAACACCACTATCACCACCAACTTCATCGCTGCTATCATCACCACCAACACCACTATCACCACAACTTCATCGCTACTATCATCACCACCAACACCACTATCACCACCAACTTCATCGCTGTTATTATCACCACCAACACCACTATCACCACCAACTTCATCGCTACTATCATCACCACCAACAACACTATCACCACCAATTTCATCGCTATTATCATCACCAACACCACTAATCACTACCAACTTCATCGCTACTATCATCACCACCAACACCACTATCACCACCAACTTCATCGCTGCTATCATCACCACCAACACCACTATTACCACCAACTTCATCGCTGCTATCATCACCACCAACACCACTATCACCACCAACTTCATCGCTGCTATCATCACCACCAACACCACTATCACCACCAACTTCATCGCTACTATCATCACCACCAACACCACTATCACCACCAACTTCATCGCTGCTATCATCACCACCAACACCACTATCACCACCAACTTCATCGCTGCTATCATCACCACCAACACCACTATCACTAGCCTCAAATCACACCCAGCATCACCAACTTAATGTCTACTATAATCACCACCATCACCAGAAACTTCATCGCTACTATCACCACCACCAACACCACCAACTTCAAAGCTATCACCACCACCACCTTCATCGCTACTATCACTACCACCAACAACACCAACTTCAAAGCTATCATCACCACCACCAAATCACCACCAACTTCATCGCTACTAACACCACCAACAACAACACCAACTTCAAAGCTATCATCACCACCACCAAACCACCACCAACTTCATAGCTACTACCATCACCACAACCAACATCACCAACTTAATCGCTATTATCACCACCACCTTTGTAGCTACTATCATCACCACCAACACCACCAAATCACCACAAGCAGCTACATCGCTACTATCATCACCAACTTCATCGCTATCATCATCACCATCAAATCACCACCGCCTTCACGGCTACTATCATCACCTCCACCAAATCACCACCAACTTCATAGCTACTATCACCACCACCAACAACACCAACTTCAAAGCTATCATCACCACCACCAAATCACCACCACCTTCACATCTACAATCATCACCACCACCGTATCTCTCCCAAGTCTCGTGACCTGCAATTATCATCTCCATCACGCCCCCACCCCCACAGCCCCACGCCCCCACCCTACCAACCCTACCCCCGCCCCCAAACACCCATCACGGCTTTATTTAATACAACTAAGATGGCCACTTTGTACAGCTGCCCACACGAATGTTTATCCACTCCTTAATTGTATACATGAAAGGAAAACTAGCCTGATTGAATGAGTTAATTTTGTTTTGCAGTATTGAACTTCATGTGATCAATTAACAGTTTCATGCCCAATAATTCTGGTAATAATTCAATCTACATAAAATCCCAGTGTGTGAGTATTCATGTGAATAACGGAACATTTCATCCACTATGCCTCGGACACTTGTTTGAAATGGTATCGAATACTAAGGGGGAGGGGGGGGGGTATTTTCCTTTCTAGACCTCTATCAAGCTTAAATAGTAGCCTATTAGCCACAGGCTGTTGTAAATACATAGAAGCATTTTAGAAAAGTGCATAATAACATAAATTAACACAGGTTCCGGGCAAGATTATCGTGGAACTTTTTATTTTGACTGTACAGTTTGCCAATAGATAAACCTAGTATTAATACCGTGAATGAGTGATGAAATTAAATGCGCTCACATATTTATGTACAGTTTGTAGGTAGTCTGTGAATGTCATTAAAGTTGCACAGTTAGTTTGTGTTTGTTATACATTAAAATAACTTGGAACTAAGGAGAGGGGCCTTGACTGGAGTACTAGGAGTAGTACTGGAGTACTAGGGTGCGGGTGTCCCGGCAAGTTTGTAATGTGTGCTTAAAAAATAATAATAATAATAATCTCATTTAAAAATTACTCGATAAAACGGTTAAATACAGCTGATTCTATCTCTTGTCCCAGATTCACATTTTCGCAACTATACGTTAGAGCAGATCTGGGTTGCAATTAATAAAAGAGCTGCCCCCCTGACCCTCTCCCCTACCACCACCCACACCACCACCTCTCCCCCACCACCACCATCCCCATTCACAACCTGACGTGGGCACAATTCAATTAGGGTCCCGGACAGGTGATTGGCGGTCGCTTTGTCACGGGGGTCGCTCATTGGCTGCCTCCGTAACACTTATACGTCACTCTATTATGACCATGGTCAAGTGTGGGATGTACTATATTTTATTTTATTTGTTATTCATATTTTTTTTTTCTATGTGGATGAGGGAGACAAAAGGCAGAGCTGCCTGTGACAAGTGCCTCCCCCAGAGTTGAAAGAGTGACAGGGCCAAAATCAGGGAATGTTAACATATTTCGTATTTTTTTGTTTTTATTTTTTTTTATATTTTTTTTTTTTTTGCAGAAAGAAGTGTAGTGTACTTGTTTAGTGTAGTGAAGTAGATAGCAGGAGGAGGTGCTTGTGAGAGCTACCTGGATCACTCTGTGTAGGTGAGGCACAAACAGAAACAGTAAGGGAAGCCAGACAAATGAAACAGTTCCAGCAACTCCTTATCGAATGCCTATAGGCCTACCCTGGGTATTGCCCTGCTCGATTGGTGCCTACAATCTCCCCATCTACTGTTAAGGACTTTATACCACTAGTATATCTACACACTCTCACACGCACTCACTGACACGCTAACTCCCCCTCCCCTCCCCCCCCCCCCCCCCCTTCCTCTCACTCACTCACTCACTATATATATATATATATATATATATATGTGTTGAAAGAGACATATACATCATTCAGTTATGGCCATGGTAATGCTTAAGTGTGTGATCCACTGTTGGATGTGTGACTTTTATTTAATGTGTATGCACTCATTTTTACCCTGTTCAGTTCAATGACTTATTTTTGTATTATATTTTGGTTTTCATTAGGTAATTATAGTTAGTTTAGGATAAACTTCCACCTTATAGAAAAATTACATTAAATCTGCTTAGCCTACATTAGTCAATTGTTGTAATGATAAAAAAATAGGTACATATATACGGATTACAGAGAGAGAGAGAGAGAGAGAGAGAGAGAGAGAGAGAGAGAGAGAGAGAGAGAGAGAGAGAGAGAGAGAGAGAGAGAGAGAGAGAGAGAGAGAGAGAGAGAGAGAGAGAGAGAGAGAGAGAGGGGGGGGGGGAAGGAGGGAGAGACAAGTAATAGCAATGAAGAATCAGTATCTCAAAGACCTTGCCGAAGTTGCCGTCCATACCGGGGAGATACTCGAAGTGGAGAGAGAAAAAGATTGTTTAGTGCATTACGCTCATTACAGAGTGTACTAAATTATATCTAATTTGTTCGTGAACTGCTTTACTGAAGAACTGTTTACAACTTCTGAGGGAATTTTGTTCCAGGTAGAACAAATCTTAAATGGGAAAAGGTTTCCACAAATACTAGTGCTGAACCTTAACAGTTCTAACTTCCAGCCATGGTTACGTGTTGTATTCTTATTTAGGCTAAACATGTTGATATAATATTGTTAAAAACTGTATTGAGCTGGCCTCGTAGTCTGCGTGTCTCCAACAGGAAGATATCAAGAACTCTCAACCGTTCCTCATAGCTCAATCTTTTAATTTGTGGAATTAGCTTTGTAGCCCTACTGTGTACTCTTTCCAGTCGCTCTACATCTTTCCTGAGTGCTGGAAATCAGAATTGAACAGCATACTCCCGGAAAAGACGCATCAGAGCGTTGTAGAGTGTAAGGACTATTGCCTTATGTCTATGCTTAAATTGCCTCTTAATGTAGCCCAATAATTTTCAAGCTTTCTTCTCTACTGCAATGCAATGCTTGGAAAACTTTGGGTCACTGCTACTCAGAACATCCAAATCCTTTTCCAAGTCAGTCACTTCCAGAGGCATTCCCAATAGCGAATAGCCTGACTTTTCACTCAGTCAGTTAAGATCAATCTTGAGCTGTTCAATCTATTTAAAGTCTTTATCATTCACTCCAAGCTTAATGTTATCTTCAAACTTGGATATCACACTCAACAGACTAATATAGATGTCATTGATAGATATGATAAAACAGCAGTGGGCCAAGTATTGATCCCTGTGGAAATCCAGAATTTACATGAATCTACTAAGAAAAAACACCATTGATTACAATCCTTGCTGTCTACCTGTTGGCCAACTGTCAATCCAATGTGTGACCTCTGTACTAGTACACTCAGTTTTGACATTAGCCTACAATGAGGCACTTTGCCAAAGGCATTTTGAAAATCTAAGTTAAGGATGTCTATGGCTCTACTGTTGTCATTCTCACTCAACAATTCATGGATAAACTTCAGAAAATTGGCAAGACATGATTGATGGTGAAACCATGGTGGGAATCTGTAATAAGGTAGTCAACTATTCTGTCTGCTAGTGTCCCTTCTAAACCTTTTGCTATGATAAAATCAATCTAATTGGCAGATAAATCTTGGGCAAATGAATGACTCCCTTTCATAAAGATTGGAGTCACATTAGGAAGTTTCCAGTCTTCAGGAACCTCTCCAGTTTCTAATAATTTATTGAAGATTTCCGCCAAGAATGCTATGACCTCTTCTTTCACTTCTTGTACAACTTGGGGAAGCAAGCCATCTGGGCTAGATGACTTGAACCTATTTAACTTACCTATTTCTTTTTGTTTCCCTCCTTTCCACTATCGTTACATCTAAATCTGCTAAGAATTTCAAACTATTGAATATTTTATATATACAGTAAATATAAATATATATATATAAATATGATATTATATACACTGTATAATATATATATATATATATATATATATATATATATATATATATATATATATAAAAGAGAGAGAGAGAGAGAGAGAGAGAGAGAGAGAGCGAGCAAGAGAGAGAGCGAGCAAGAGAGAGAGCGCGCGAGAGCGCGAGAGCGAGAGAGAGCGCGCGAGAGCTAGAGAGAGCGCGCGAGAGCGAGAGAGAGCGCGCGAGAGCGAGAGAGAGCGCGCGAGAGCGAGAGAGAGCGCGCGAGAGCGAGAGAGAGCGCGCGAGAGCGAGCAAGAGAGAGCGCGCGAGAGAAAGAGAGAGCGCGCGAGAGCAAGAGAGAGCGCGCGCGCTAGAGAGAGAGAGGGCGAGAGAGCGAGCGAGCGAGCGACAGACAGTTGATATATGACCCCGCCTCCCTACAGGGCTACAAGGCTGAATATTTGATAAGTGCTGGCATGTGACAATTCCTGCCAAACTATCATACATTATGCTGTGTTGAGAGAGAGAGAGAGAGAGAGAGTGAGTGAGTGAGTGAGTGAGTATGTGTGTGTGTGGGTGGGTGTGTGTGGGTGTGTGTGTGTGTGGGTGTGAGAGGGGATAGAAAATGAGTGAGGGAGAGAGTTGTGGTGAGAAGTGTGAGAGTGAGTGTGAGATAGAGCAGATTAAACACACAGACTAATGACTTGCCATTACAAACTTCAGTAAGTCGATACATCCATTCTCGTCTTAATAGGAGCCCACCTCGTTTTTTTTTTCTCTTTCTCTCCCTCTCTCTTTGGCTTGTATCCTTTCGGCCCCATTCAACCTACTGTTTTAAGACGTTTACCCCCATCCAGGTGTCAATATTTTTCTGGCGAGCGGTAGCGAGCCAGCATATATATTTTTTGTTTTGACAGCAAGCTAAGTTTATACATTTTTCGATGGAACAATTTCTCCGGCGAAGCCGGATTTCTCCATACAATGCTGGCTCGCTATCGCTCGCCAGGAAGAAGTCGACACCTGGATGGGGATAAACGTCTTAAAACAGTGGGCTGAATGGGGCCGAATGGATACAAGCCAGAGAAAGAGAGAAAAGGAGAGAAAGCTAAAAAAAAAAAGGACCCCCCTTAATAGGCCACTGTCCATATGATAATGCGGTCCCTTAATAGCTATCTATCTATCGCCATGTTTCGTTCGCTATCAATCGATCTATTTATTTATATAGTCCATTCATGATAGGTGGGGCCTAAAATCTTGATCACCAACCTCTATAACTCAAAAACAACTAGAGTATTCGAGATAATATGTCTACCATTCAGGAAGGGTTAGCCAGGGAATAAGTGTGCACATTTTCAGCCCATTTGTTCTCGCCCTTTTTGAGTTACAGAGGGGTCACATTTATTGGCCTACCTATAAGGATTGATAGAATAATGTTATAGAAAACCATGGATTAACTATTGCAGAAGAAACTAGACTCTTAATTCAAACACATCATTATCCCTTCCATGCATAAGACCTTCGAGTGGATACAAAACAAATTGTGGCCAACTGCACATAATAGGATATCCACGATATATTGACAAAAAGCAAAGTGATTCGTAGAGGGAGATAGTCAAAGATACACATCCTAGATGGAGCATTAAGTGGCTTGAGTTTGCTTCCTATACCTCCATCAAGCTTTAAAAACAAAAATATGACAACCCTCCTCCCCCCCACCCACCCACCCCCCACCTCGCCTCGAGATCAATCGGTTCCTCCTAAATTACAGGCTCGCTATCGATCGCCAGAATAAAATCGACACCTATATGGCACGAAAGGTCTTAACATTGATAAAGAAATGAGGCGAAAGGTCTTAAATTAATGAAGAAATGGGGCGAAAGGTTTTAAAATCGACAAACTAATAGGGCGAACATCTTACAATCTGAAATGTAATTGGGCTAAACATGTACGGTAGGAGAAGGATGTCCAGAAGAAATAGCCCCTTAATCATATAAACAGGTCAGTACAGTAATGAGCACTAACCGCTACACACTCATTGCCATCATACCGAACACTTCGTATATCCGTAACGCTTCGCAATCTGACGTAGGGTTGTTGTTTTTTCCCCTTTCTCCTTCATGTTTAGTCCCCATTACTTTTGAAATTTTAAGACGTTCGCTCCTATAGTTTGGCAATTTTTAGACCTTTCGCCCCCTTTGTTTGTCAATTTAGTGTCATTCAGATGTCAATGTTTTCCCTGTCGAGCGATAGCAAGCCTTTAACTTAGTTGGATCCGCCTTCGGCCGGGACATTATTTTACCGAAAAATTTACCAATTGATCTCGAAGGGAGATCTTGTGGGTGATTCGTTTAACCTTGATGGAGGTGTAGGGAGTAAAAAGTTATATAAATACCGTATAACTAACACACGCACACACACACACACACATTGTATTATTTGTATGTATTTTCAGCTCATGAGGCTGCCATTCTTTAATAAACAGTTTATTATTATTATTATTATTATTATTATTACACACACACACACACACACACACACACACACACACACCTTTAAGTTTTCGAGGCCATCCTGAACTGAACTGAAGCAACTATAATGCTTTAGCTAATATTGACAATGGGGTACATGTTGACGGTTCACTTTATTGTTGGAAGGTTTCTATTTGCACCAGGATATATATTTGAGAGTGTACAGTTGTCCACATAAGTTCTGTTCCTATCCGTGATTGTATACGTGGAAATTATAATACGCATGATTGAATTACGAGTATAGTTGCTTATGCAGTGGTTAGCTCATCTGATTAGTCAACTGATAATTATAAAAAAACACACTTGCAACGCATTCATACTAATTTTGTCTTTCATTCATACTAATTTTACTTTCATTCATACTCATTTCACTTTCATTCATACTCATTTCACTTTCATTCATACTCATTTTACTTACATACTCATTTCACTTTCATTCATACTCATTTTACTTACATACTAATTTTACTTTCATTCATACTAATTTTACTTTCATTCATACTCATTTTACTTACATACTAATTTTACTTTCATTCATACTAATTTTACTTTCATTCATACTAATTTTACTTTCATTCATACTAATTTCACTTTCATTCATAATAATTTCATTTTCATTCATATTAATTTTACTTACATTCATACTAATTTTACTTTCATTCATACTAATTTCAGTCATTCATACTAATTTCACTTTCATGATTACTAATTTTACTTTCATTCATACTAATTTTACTTTCATTCATACTAATTTTACTTTCATTCATACTAATTGTACTTACATACTAATTTTACTTTCATCTATATAATATTTTCGATTGTCTGTGTGTGTGTGTGTGTGTGTGTGTGTTCTTAATAGACGGCCGCAGTTTTGGACCTGGGGAGCTGAAACTTTGCATGTGGGTGTCAATTGACCTGGGTCAGGTCATAGAGGGGGCGAGGCCACGATCGGAGGTCGTTTCGAGGCCAAGATTGAAAAAAAATAAAAAAAATGCCGTTTGGGGCAGGAGGCCTCCGATCGAAAAGGTGTATGGAACGAAAGTTGTTCGCAGCTCCCCAAAATGGGGGTACGGATGAGGTCAGATCCAAAATCGGAGGTCATTTAGCGGCCGAAATCGAGGTCGCCGTTTAATGAGGCACAGGGAGGTCGAGGCCGGTGATTATGGTAGTAGTAGTATTGTGATGATTGTGGTAGTAGTGATTGATGATGGTGATTATGGTAGTAGTAGTGGTAGTGGTGGTAGTGATGGTGATTATGGTAGACTTTAAACCCGGGCAACGCCGGGTACCCTGGATGAGGTCAGATCCAAATTCGGAGGTCATTTAGCGGCCGAAATCGAGGTCGCCGTTTAATGAGCAAGAGGGAGGTCGAGGCCAGTGATTATGGTAGTAGTAGTATTGTGATGATTGTGGTAGTAGTGATTGATGATGGTGATTATGGTAGTAGAATCTAAACCCGGGCAACGCCGGGTACCCCTGCTAGTTCATACTAATTTTACTGTCATTCATACTAATTTTACTGTCATTCATACTAATTTTACTGTCATTCATACTAATTTTACTGTCATTCATACTAATTTTACTTTCATACTTAACCCCTTCACCACCATAACGTAATTGTCCTCATATTCTGGTTGCCATTATACAATTTTCTTTAGTTTGTAATCTACCTATATGACTCGAATGGGTAAATACGATCTCAATAAACCCTCTTACTAACATAGGTCCTTCTTAAACCTCATAAAATCGTCAAATTTTTAGCCAGAATCAAAGGTAAAAAGTCGTCATGTTGCTGAAGGGGTTAAGATCACGACGAGGAACCGAACTTATGTGGGCAACTGTACGTACTGCTATGGCCTCCCCCAAGAAGCCTACACGGACACACGTTGAGTAAACAAGAGGTGAGTAAGCGCTGTAGTAATTGGCACTTGCTCCACAGACAAACAATCCAGCGGGAGTTAAGGTAGATTGGTAGATTGAGATGGATAGATAGATACAGATATTAAGATAAAAATTTAGTACGGTACATACTGGAGACAGATGTAGATAGAGTGGTATCTAAAAGACGCATATATTGACAAATAAAAATACAGACATATATATATATATATACTGTATATACTGTATATAGACAAAGGTACAGACATACAAAGATATAAATGTGCTATATACTGAAGACAGATTTTTTTTGTTTTCTATATTCCAACTACTCCCTCTCGGGAATAGGCTGAGAGCCTGTACATTCCACCGCTCAACACGGTGAAGCCCGTGAGGTCTTGTTCCAGTCTGGGGAGTGAGCATGTGAAGCATCCATTCATGGCTCGAAGCAGCTCCATCTCTGAAGCGGCTGGTTGCTTCGTTCAAGTGCTTCACTGTCTCACCCTCCAGACTCAGACAGTGGTAGCTTATTGACAGACACGTAGAGAAAGATATATTGACAAATATATTAGACATACAAGAATAGAGAAATTTGCTATGTACCGTACTGAAGACAAATATAGACGGTTAGCTTATAGAGAGATAAAAATATATATATTATAGACAGACATATATACAGTATATATAGTTATATATATACAGTATATATATATATATACAATATATATATATATATACAATATATATATATTTTTTTTTTTTTTTTTTTTCTATGTGATTGAGGGAGGCAAAAGGCATAACTGCCTATAGCGAGTGCCTCCCCCATAGTTGAAAGAGTGACAGGGCCAAAATCAAGGGACGTTCGAGCCAAAATGCCTGGACACACGGAGTTTGAAGCAATTTAAGTCATAGGAAGAGGGAAAGACTGATTCTGGGAGAGAGTTCCAGAGCTCAGCTGTTGAGTAGAAGAAAGTTTGAGAGTAACGTTTCACTCTTGGGTTGGAGAGTTGCACAGAGTAGGGGTGGGATTGAGTTGCAAGACGGGTACCACGTGCCCTACGTAAAGGAGGTGGTATGCACTGGGATAGCTCTGAGGAACACTGATTATTATAGTAGCGATAGAATAGCGAGAGAGATGCAACATTGCGGCGGAGAGAGAGAGATTGCAGAGAGTTGGTGAGTGGACGGGAGTTAATGATACGAAAGGCCTTCCTTTCAACTTTGTCTAGGAGAGCGGTGTGAGAGGAACCTCCCCACACATGTGAACAATACTCAATACAATACTCAATACAATATATATATATATATATATATATATATATATATATATATATATATATATATAGAGAGAGAGAGAGAGAGAGAGAGAGAGAGAGAGAAGTGGAGAGCAGATTAAACACCAACTAATCACTTGACATTCGACTACTTGAGCAAGTTGGGAAGGATTAAGCTTCGCCTCAACAACTCTATGTCTATAAGCTAACATTACCTATATTTGTCTTCAGTATATAGCAAGGTTCTCTATATCTCTCTATAATATATATATTTCTATCTCTCTATAAGCTAACATTGTCTAAATCGTAGGTTTGTCCACCACTGTCTTCGTAGCGCAATGGATAAATGCACTGAATTTCGGTGTGAGCATCCTAGGTTCGAATCCCTGGACTGCCACATGTATTTGTTGATTTCATTAATTGAGTTTAGGTGTAAAGTCGGTTGGTGGCGATAACATGATAATTCAGTATATAGCAATATATACTGAAGACAAATATAGACAATGTTAGCTTATAGATAGATAGAAAGATAGCTATTATAGACACACATATAAAGAGAGGAATTTGCTATATACTGAAGACAGATATGGACAATGTTAGCTTATAGATAGATAGCAAGATATATATTATAGACATATACAGTAACGGTATATATAATGAGAGGCCTATGTTATATACTGAAGACAAATATAGACATTGTTAGCTTAGAGAGATAGAAATATATATATTATAGACAGACATAGTGAGAACTTTGCTATATACTGAAGACAAATATAGGTAATGTTAGCTTATAGACAGAGTTGTTGAGACGAAGCTTAATCCTTCCCAACTTGTTCAAGTAGTCTAATGTCAAGTGATTAGTTGGTGTTTAATCTGCTCTCTACTTCTCTCTCTCTCTCTCTCTCTCTCTCTCTCTCTCTCTCTCTCTCTCTCTCTCTCTCCTTAGATGTGACACAAAATGTATCACATACAATGTGGTTAAAGAGTGGAATAGTTTACCAAGGGAGGTGGTCGACAGTAATTCAATTGATACGTTAAGAAAAGACTGGACGATCATCTGATGAAGATTGGATTGATATGAATTAATCAATAGGCATGTGTAATTTCCCTTTCCAACTAATTTCTATCTATACTATATATAAACTGTGGGCATTTCCTGACCCATAAGGTTACACTTCATCCTATCTTCCGTACCGGCTTATTAGCCAGAGGGAGCGGAGGGTGGGGAGAGAGCTTTCTACTTTACTGTCCTGTTCTTCCACTATAAACTGTCCCTGTCTAGTAGTATTAAGGCCGAACCACCTAGTTGGGACCGCAAGGTCTGTGTGGTCTGAGTATCTGTGTAACTCTGTGTAACTCTCTCTCACACACACACACACCGAAACTTAACACCTAATCGATCACGCATAGACAAGCCAGAGAGAGAGAGAGAGAGAGAGAGAGAGAGAGAGAGAGAGAGAGAGAGAGAGAGAGAGAGAGAACAAAAAAGAGAGAGAGAGGGAGAGCGACTACAGATCACCCACTTGTTGCTATATGACTGACACCCTCTTCCATGTAACTTTAAGGAGACCTTTTTCGTTTTCTTTATTTTGTTATGATTTTTTTTTTTTTTTTTATCCTAATTGATTTTTAGTTATTGCAAAAGACCACCGGTATATAAGTTCTAACAAATATATTATCCAAATTCGGGTAGTTAAGAAAGTTGGAAAACTTTTCATCATTCATAATAGGTCAATTAGGTTCCCTTTTTTAGCAAAGCATTTTCTTGATTTTGGTAGCTTTGGGAAATTTTAAAGTCTTTTAATTAGTTAAGAGTGTCACTCTTTAAGCTTTGGGGGAGACACTCGTAACATGCCTTTTGTCTCCTTCATACACTTAAAAAAAATATATATATATATATTACTGTGGTAGATAATAACACACTATATCTCGTTAACGGATTATAATACCATTATTATACTCTTATTTGTTCACAGTGCGGTATAGGAATTTGTAAAGGTCCTTCCCAGTAAATTATTGAATAAATGGCCCATGATCTTCACAAACATCAACGAGATATACATGAAGAATAGAATGAATAGAATCACCTGGGACGGCTTACAATAATATCAATAGAATCACCTGGGACGGCTTACAATAATAGAATCACCTGGGACGGCTTACAATAATACCAATTGTTTGTAATGTAATTGCAATAATACACGTTAGTCTTCATAATATTATCTACAGGGTATTGTTTTGTATTAATGTCGATACATAATTTGGATTAGTAACCTATGTCAATGAGTATTTATATAATTTTGAATTGTAGCATCAAACAGGTGTATAATATAATTGGTCATACTGATAGTGATTTACCTTTGTAGCCTTATACCAGCGGGGTTAATTAATACCAATACATCTTTGTAAAGACATGTTATTATGTTGGGCAGTGACCTGATGAAGCTATCTGCGAAACGTTGTCAATAAAGTGCTCTACCTCAGATAGTGTTATGTTATTATTGTGGAAACGATAATTACCGTACCCATCTATGCCTTCTTCAACCCCTTGGGGACTGTGTTGCGAGTTAACAGTTAATGGTGGCTATCACTAGAAGACTTTATTCATATATATATTATAGTAGGCCCTCTAGGAATCAAAGGGCTCAAACGGTCTCAATCATCCCTCTGACTCTCATAGTAGGCCCTCTAGGAATCAAAGGGCTCAAACGGTCTCAATCATCCCTCTGACTCTCATAGTAGGCCCTCTAGGAATCAAAGGGCTCAAACGGTCTCAATCATCCCTCTGACTCTCATAGTAGGCCCTCTAGGAATCAAAGGGCTCAAACGGTCTCAATCATCCCTCTGACTCTCATAATGATTCCTAAGCTTTAGGGGGGTCACCTGCTTTTTTATCTTTCTCTCCTTTTCTCTCTTTCTCTGGCTTCTATCCATTCGGCCCCATTCAGCCAACTGTTTTAAGACGTTTATCCCCATCAAGGTGTCAATTTCTTCCTGGCGAGCGATAGCGAGCCAGCATTGATTGTATGGAGAAATCCGGCTTCATTGGAGACATTTTTCTATCGACAAATTTACAAATTTAGCTTGCTGTCAAAACAAAAAAATATATATGCTGGCTCGCTACCGCTCGCCAGGAAAATATTGACACCTGGATGGGGGTAAACGTCTTGAAACTGTAGGCTGAATGGGACCGAATGGATACAAGCCAAAGAGAGAGGGAGAGAAAGAGAAAAAAAGCGAGGTGGGCTCCCTTAATAAAAATCGTCTAATAATAGTTAAAATAACATGGGTAAGTGCGTCCTCGAATACTGAAAGGCTTAAACCGATAATTATAGACAGTGTATGATGTGGACACTTTAATTATCGTTTTCATACCTTCCTTTATATTTTTCTGGACCCCCTTCTCCCTTATGTTTAGCCCCATTAGTCTTGAGATTGTAAGACTTTCACCCCGTTAGTTTGGCGATTTTAAGACCTTTTATCCCATTTCTTCGTCAATGTTAAGACCATTCGTGCCATTTAGGTGTCGATATATTCATGGCGAACGATAGCGAGCCTGCATTTGATAAAGAACCGACCTTCAGTCAGGACATTTTTCAACCGAAAAATTTAAAATTTTATCTCGAAGGTAAGTCTTGGGGATATGTTTTTTTAAGTTTGATGGAGTTCAAGGGAGCAAGCTAAAAATAAATAGAAAATAATAATAACATAATAATAATAATTACAATAATAATAATAATAATAATTAAAGTTGCAAGCAACGTTGTGCGGGGTTCGAGCGGGGTTGCACGCAGGGTATTGTGTTGGATACAAGGGCTGTGCCACATATATCAAAATATCCTGTATCTTACCGGGCATGGAGAAAGTACAGAAGGAATATAGTGTAGCCATTTTGGCTATGGCCACTTAGACCATTAAGGAGTGTGACCATTTTGGTTAAAGCTATTAATCCTGCACGAGTTGTTGTTGTTGTTGTTGTTGTTCCCTAACCTGCCTGGCCGAACAGCCCCGAGTCCCTGAGGAAGGCCATGGCCACAATCGGGCTTTCCCACAGAGCTCTCATTGAGTGTAGATTGTGTTGTTGGCGTAAGTGGTTGTGTGAAATGCAGTCTTCTATGATGTGTTTAATGGTATGGGGTGCTGTGTTACATCCCGGGCAGGCGTCGACAACGGAGTCATCCAGTCTCTTCTGATAGCTCAGGAGAGCTGGATGGTGTCCGCATCTCAGCCTGGCCAGGTGGACTCTGTCCTCGCGAGGAAGGGAGGAATCGGAAGGATGGATTTCGGGAGGTCATGCTTGCAGCTGCGTGTTGTCTGTGAGTGAGTGGATGGATCGGCGAGAGATATGAGTATGGATGTGCTTCTGGAAGTTGGTTCGGGGTGGGCAGGGAGGGAGAGAGGACAGTCATTGTCTGTGATACCGTGTGCTGGGTGTTGTTTTGATATTTCTTGGTGTCTGTGGGTGTGTTGCCATGTAGTTTAGTGGGTGGTCTTGGTTCGTGGAGGCTGCTGCCAGGAATTGAGTGCCTCTCATGTCCAGATGGTCTTTGACTTTGAGGATTTTGGTTTCTTGATGTAGGCGATGTGGGTGCAGTAGCTGTGCAGCCTGTAATGATCTTCAGGGCTTTGTTTTGAATAGTCTGTAAGGTCTTATGATGTGTTTCAGCTAGGTTAGAAGCCCAGGCTGGGCTTGCGTATTCCATTACTGATCTTATGTATTGTTTATATACTGTGGTGGTAGTTTCTTTGTTGTGTCCAAATTTTGTGTGAGCAAGTGACCTGAGGGCGTAAGTCTTAATGTTTGTGGTGTGCTGTTTGAATGTCATATGAGTATCATATGTTACTCCTAGGATTTTGGGGGTGTGTGTATGTGTTAGGGGTGTGTTGTTTATGGTGAGTTGAGGGATGTATTCGTGTTCTCCTGTCCAGCTTGTGAGCAGGGTTGCGGTGGAATTGGCTGGGGCTAGATTAAGTCTGTTTGTAGTGCACCAGCCATGTAGTGTGTTGAGATAGGGTTGAAGGAGATATGTTGCTCTTTTTGGGTCATGGTGTGTGCATGTGAGTGTTATGTCATCTGCATAGGAGGCTAAGTTTATTTGGGGCGTATTGAATGTAGTTATATCGTGCATGTACAGATTGAAGAGTGCGGGCGATAGGACGGATCCTTGTGGGACTCCGTTTGGAAAGTTTCTGATTTTAGATGACTGACCGGCAAAAGATACGTGTGCACATCTGCCTGCTAGGAAGTTGGCCAGCCACCTTTTTGTGTTGTTGTGCATGTTTTTGTAGATTTTGTTTGTTAGGTTGTGCCGGGGGATGGCATCGAAGGCTTTACTAATGTCGAGTGTGGCTAATAGTGATCGGTGTGGTGGTCTAGCTGAGTTGATGCTGTCAAAAGCTCTTTGTGTAAGGTCTGTGAGAAGAGTGTTTGTGGAGTGCAGTGGCCTAAAGCCATGTTGTGTTGGAGCTAGGGGTAGGTCGGGTGTAATTAGTTGAAATACTAGGCGTTCCATGACTTTGGAGGGGGAGCAAAGGAGTGAGGCGGTGCGAGGAGGGTAGCGTGGGGTCTTTGTTGGATTTGGGGAATGTGGTGATGAGACCATGCTTCCAAATGTCTGGTATTGTGTTGTGTGAATAACTGTAGTTTTATATGTTAGTGAGTGCTTGTATACCTTGTGGTCCCAGGTGTCTGAGGTGTATGTTGCTTATGTTATCTAGGCCACAGGCGGGTGAGTGCTTGAGATTGTTGATGATATGCTTTGTCTGGTGATTGGTGAAGGGTGTATAGTCAGGGTCTGTGGGGAATTGTCTCTTACGTCGGATGACACGTCGGTTGTCTTTGTGAGGTTTTAGGTGGCTGACATGTGAGAAGTGATTGATGAGAGTGTTTGCTTGTTGTTTACATGAAGGAGTAGAGTCTGTTGTTGTGATTGCAGCATATGATTGTGTTGTGTTTCTGTTGGAAAGTGTGATGCTGTTTAGTGTTTTGTAGAGTTTTTTGGGGTTTGTTTTGTGATCAAGTGTTTGTAGGAAGTTATTCCAATTTAGTTTTTGTTGTTCTTGTATTTTGTTGTTAGTTTGGGTGTTGAGTGCTTGGATTTGTTGTGTGATGTCTTGTGTGTGGGATGCTGTGGAGTGTTTCAGTATGTCGCGTTGTCTGATGAGGTTTTGAATTTCTGGTGTGAAGTTGGGGTTGTGTCTTTTTCGGTTACCTCTTGGAATGTGTTTTTTGTCAGCGTTTTGGATAGTTTTATTGAGTATGTGTACAGCATTGTTGATGTTAGTGATGGGTGTACTGTTTAGAGTTGTGAAGTGTTGTTCTGTCTCATTTGTGAATGCTTCCCAGTTAGCTCTTTTATAATTGGTGTATGTGTGTTTGTGGCTAGCTGGGGTGAGTCTGGTTTTGGTGGTGATAATGATCGGGAGGTGGTCAGAGCCTAAGGTTCTGACCACCCTCCAGGATGTTGTGGGGGTGAGTTCTGGGGAGCAAAAGGTGATGTCTGGAGATGATGGGTTATAGAGGGCTTGGTGAGGAATATGGGTATGTTGATGGATGTCGTTAAGGATGATGAGGTTATCAGTTTGGTTTTGTAGTACCAGCCCTCTGTCTGTGTCGGGGTTGTCGACAAACCAGGCCGACGTCTTGGCGTTGAAGTCACCACCCAGGATGATGTGTGGGGTGTTTGTGATGTGTTGTAAGTGTGGTCTGTATTCATTTGGTACTGTAGGGGATGTATTTGTTTATGATGGTTATGTTGGAGTTGTTGCCAGTGCGTATTTTAATTGATTTATTTCTGTTGTGTTATCATTTGGGAGGAGGAGGGATTTGGTTTGTACACTGGTAACTATGTATGATATTTCTTTGTGTACCAGGGTGATGAGTCCACCGCCTCCGCCGACAGCCCGGTCTTGTCTGATGGTGGTGAAATCATGAAATGTGGGTGTTTTTTGTGTTGTGTGGAGTTTTGTTCTTTGTAAGATGGCAATGTGTATGTTGTGTTGTTTGATGAAGTGTGAGAGTTTGTGTTTCTTTGTGTTGATGCCATCTATGTTCAATTGGAGAATGTTAATGTTATGTGCACGATGTATGTTGGGTGCTGCTGCACGAGGATGGGGTAGGGGTGAGGGAGGGAGTGGGAGTGGGGGTGAGGGAGGGGCTGGGGGTTGGGATGGGTGGGGGGGGGGGGGGGATTGTGGAGCAGGAGATGGGGTTGGAATGGATTAGGATGGGGTGTGGTGTGTTGAGTTGAGGATGTGGATGGTATGGGAAGGTTAGGTGGGTTAGGGAGGAGAGGTGGACGGGTTTTAGGGGGGGGAGTGGATGATATGGGAAGGTTAGGTGGGTTGGGGAGGAGAGGTGGATGGGTTTTAGGTGAGGGATTTGACTGGGAGAGGGAGGGGCATGAGGAACAGGTCCAGGTGTTCGTGTAGTGTTTCTTGGAGGCAAGTGTTGTGCAGGTGAAGTGGGTCCAGTTCCTGCATGAATTGCAGAGAACTGAACCCTTAGTGTGGCGACTCGAAGTGATGGGTTTTGAGCAAGTTGGACATATGTATGTGTAGGTGGGTCCTGGGTTGCTCTCAATGTCTCCGGCTAGAAAAAGTCTTCGAGAAATGACAGCCGGAGAGTAATTTCTCGGTGTAGGAAAAACTGTGTGATTTGTGTGTGTGGTGTGAGAGGTGTGGAAATTCCCGGCGCGACCGAAGCCGCTCCAAGGACTCCTGTACGAGTAGGCATAATTGCCCGAAATTGCCTTCATTCCCTGCTCATTTTCATGCATAAGCAAAAGCCAGAGCGTAATACAATTATGTATTCGTGAAAGTACGGTAATAGCTTTCAAATTACTCCTGAATCATCCCTGTACGACGTCTGGTTTTCTTGTAAGGATCTTGCAAACGAAGGGCAAAATTGCTAAAAATTACCAAATCCGATAGGCGAAATCGCTAAAAAATACCAATTATTTTCTGTTTTCGCTATGTGTGACGCTGCACATAAGTGAGCTCTCTCTCACACAAACCTCAGAGTCGTGGCGGGGCCTGTAGGCTCCGGCTGACGTCCATCCGTGCTGCTTGCAAAAGCTGGCCTGGCTCACAGGCTACAAAATAGCCGGAAAATCGTCTCCGTCATATGAGGGGCCCCGCGGGAATTGGGTTAAGAAGTGTGGTTGTTTTGATTATTTGATAGGGTCACCATAAGGGTAATGGTGTGGCATTTTTTCTGTACAGAAGCTTGGCCTTTTTGGTTGGGGCTTCTTAGGAATGTGACCTTTTTCGTTAGCCATGGAGAAACTGCAGAGGTACAAATTATTATAAGTAACCTCATGTTAAAAATATCTTATATAATTTTGTTTAGCTTTACTTGGCATTCCTTTTCCTCTATGTATCTAGCAATTTAACCCCCTCAAACTCCTTATGATGCGATGGTGTGGTAATTACCCCGGGCCAAAAAGCTCTAAAAGACGATCGACTGATAACTCAAGCGAGCTTGAAATACGCAGGCGTTTCGTTCATGGTCACCCCTTCGGGGATCAAGGTGTCCGGCAATATATACCGGTAGGCTATAGATAAATATATTTTTGGACTATTTCTTCCATTTTATTTATCCTGTAAAAGTGTTTGATTGATTTTTGTGCTAATGTAGTTAGTATTTGGTGTAATTTTACACATTTCAGCTAAATCTGAAGAGCACATGCAATTTATTTGTGCATGTTCTGTAAGTATTGCTGGGTAAAGGGTTAACGTATTCATCTTTTTGGGTATTTATTCTATGTTTTTATCCTGTTTCTGTGATTGATTGAGTGTTGTGCTAATGTAGTTGGTATTTGGTATAATTTTACATATTTTAGATAAATCAGAAGAGCACATGCAATATATTTGGGCATTTTCAGTCAGTATTGCTGGGGAAACGGTTAGCATACTGTAGTCATCTTAGGAAGGGAAGAGGATGTGTAGCTCAGATTTTTGCCCGGAAATGTGTTGTGGAGAAATATCTGGAGAAGCGACAAAAGTTGTATGCTGCATTTATGGAGTTGGAGAAGGCCTATGATAGAATTGATAGAGAAGGTATGTGGAAAGTACCGGTACTGAGAATATACGGAGTAGATGGCAAGTTGCTGAAAGCAATGAAGAGCATGTATGAGGGTGCAAAGGTGTCAGTATGTGTGGATAATTAACAGAGCGAGTTCTTTAATCTGAATGTTGGGTTAAAGCAAGGGTGTGTGTGATGTCCCCATGGTTGTTCAATATATACCGGTACAGTATATGGATGGAGTCATGAAAGAAATACAAGGAAGAGCAGCGGATGTTGGTGTACCGCTGATAAGGGAAGGAAACGAGTGGAAGTTGCCTCAACAGTACAGTACCAGTACTACTGTTGCTGACAACACAGTTCTGATGAGCGATAGTGAATGGGAGTTGCAGGGTCAGGTAAATATGTTTGGAACAGTGTGTGAAAATGGAATCTGGAGGTAAATGCTAGGAAGAGCAATATTATGATCTTTGAAAGGGGTGCAACCATAGAGTGTGAAGTGAGGTTGAACGGCTATGAAGAATGTCAGCTCATTTAAGTATTTGGGCAGTGTGTTTAGTAAAGATGTGAGTAGGTCTATGGATGAAGAAGTGTGGGAGAAAGTGTAACAGGGGAAGAGCGTTGTAGGAACTCTGAAAGCAGTAAGAAGAAATAGGGTGGTCAGCATGGAAGTAACTAAGTCCTTGCATGACAGTGTGGTAATCCCGACATTGACTTATGGGAGGGAAGCATGGACGTTTCTGACTGGGATTGATCATTGATTATCATCGGTTATGCTAGTTGGAAAATTAGTGGGGTAGAATGTAGAGTTCGGGTGTACCGCCAGCCTTGTTTACACTACGCGGAGCGGCGGCGGACGCTGGCCATCATGTTCCCATCTATTTTATTTTATTTTTTTTTTTTCTATATTCCAACTTACTTCCTCTCGGGCATAGGCTGAGAGCCTTAACATTCACCGCTTTACAATGAACAGTGAAGCCCGTGAGGTCTTGTTCCAGTCTAGGGAGTGAGACATGTGAAGCACGTAGAGTACAACGAGCACCTGCCATCTTGCCTTCACATGAGGCACGGTGCTCACTCATGGCCCGAAACGACCCCATCTCTGAAGCCACCTCGTTCCCGTGCTTCACTGTCTCACCCCCTACACTCGGACTCTCACACTTACACACACACAACGCCACCTGTTGAGCAGATAACTCACCAGGCATTGCACCCCTGTAGCATATTTTGAATATGGGAATATTCATACAGTGCTATTTAATCCGGGAACAATGAGGGTATTTTATTGACGTTTCGGTGGGCTTGTGGTAATGCACTGATACCTAGGTACAGCACAAATTCCATCCCAATAATATCTTCCCATTGATACATCGGGATTTGAACCCGGGACCTTTGGATTACCAGGCCAGTGGCAAGACCACTCCACCACACCTCCCCTAATTTGACTGCTTTTGGATACAATAATAGGTTGAGGGGGGTCACCCCCCCATGACATATTGTCATCATCATATATATTGCCAGCAGGAGGCAAATAACCGAAAAAACGCCTTCAAAATAGACGCGAACTAAAGGCTGGTTCACACATAGCCGAGTCGGTGCGTGAGTCCAACACGAGTGATGAAATTTTGCTATTCAGCAATGACTCGTCGATACTCCTCAACACTCGTATAGACTCGTGCTACGCTTGTGTATGCTCTTTGTTTACTCGACACACTCGTGGGTACTCACCACGGGGTCCAAAAATGTCATGCATGCATGACATTTTTGGGTCCCGTGGCGAGTACCCATGAGTGTGGCTTAAATATGAGTAGACTCGTGTACATACGTGTTAACTCGTGTTTGACTCTGAATAACTTCGTTATTCGTGTTAACTCGTGTTGACTCGTGTAAACCCGTGTAACACTCTTTGGTGATTCGTCGCTTTTCGTCATAATTTCGACGTTGACGAAGCAACACATGTCTACACGCAACAACACGTATGTAACACACATGCAACACGTATCAACAAGAGTAGAAAGCACGAATGTGAGTGCCAAAATTTGGTGCCCCCATGATGCCAGAGTTTACACAATTCAAACACGAGTGAAAACACGAGTAAACAAGAGTAAACACGATCCACTGAGAAAAAACACGAGTGTAACACGAAAAAGCAAGTGTCATTTGAAATACCGTTATTTCAAATATGTAGGACGAATCAACGAGAGTTTACACGAGTTTACACGGATGTAACACGAGTCAACACATGTGCAACAGAGATCCAATGAGAGTCAACGCGTTGTCTTTTGTGTTGATCCGTATAACAATCGTGTTGATCCGTGTAACAATCGCGTTGACTCGTGTTAGACTCGTCCATACTCTTTGTTTACGTGCCCTGGAATGTGGCCATTATTTTTCAAATTTTTGACACTCGTGTTGGGGTCGTGTTACACTCGTTTTGACTCTCAGTTACTCGTACAGACTCTTGCATGAACACGTGTTGACTCGTATTGACTCGAGTTAACTCGTGTTACACTCTCCTTGACTCGGAATCAATTGCTACTCGCGGCCGACTCAGCCTCCAGCGACGGCGTTAATCGACGAGTGTGACTCGTGTTGGACTCGCGCACCGACTCGGCTATGTGTGAACCAGCCTTTAACCACGGTGATCGACATATGTAAACATGATGGCAGCGGTGTCGGCGTCGGACACTTGCGATAATGTTCCCGTCTATTTTGAATGCCATTGGATACAATATGTTGAGGGGGGGCTTTGCCCCCATGACGTGTTGTCATCATCATATATATTGCCAGTAGGGGGCAAACAACCAAAAAAATTGCCGCAAAGCCCTCCCCTCAACATATTATTGTATCCAATGGCAGTCAAAATAGACGGGACGTTCAAAATGGACGGGAACATGATGGCAAGCTTCCGTCGCCGCTCTGCGCAGTGTAAACAATGGTGGCGTTACGCCCGAACTCTACATTCTACCCGGCTAGGCCTATATTATAGGCTACAATAAATAAGTAGGCTAGGCTATTTTATCTATAGGCTAGGCCTAATCTAATATTACAATTTAAGGTAGCATTCAAGTTGACTACAGCAGGACTTACCCTTGACCAGGTATAGGCTATCCTAGTGTTTACTAGGCCTATACCCCTTTGAAAGGACATTAGCCTAGCCTAACCTAACAACCTTACCTAACCTATTATAGTAGGCTATTATGGGTGGGGGCTGCCGCCCCGACACCCCGATTTTTGGTGTATTTGTCTATTTTGTCTGTGAAGTGGGAATTTTTTCAATTTGTCGATAACAAAAATCCTCCATGCGGACTATAGCCTATGGAGAAAAATATGGCAAATCTATTGTTGCCTATTATCTCTAATAAATTGTTTCTCATAATGCTGCAGTAGTGTCGTTTAAAATACCAACCATTTAATTTAATGTACGGTAAGTCATCATCATCTGTGCTAATTCATAGGATCCCCAATTAAGGACAAAGTCAATCACAAGACGAAATAAGCTCCCAAATTACAATAACATAGCGGCCTGCCGTTTATGGGCGACTTTTTACACGTCATTTTAAATGTTACTTTCCTGCCCTGGTCTAGGCCTAATAGATTTTTCCAAAGAATTAAACTTAAATTAAAAGGAAGTAGCCTAGCCTACAGTTTATAGGAAGGCTATTCCAACATGCATTCCAGAAGTTAGGCTAGCCTAGGCTTAGGCTATATGAAAATTTGTGGGTGGTCTGCCAAAAAAGAATCACTAGGCCTATTAGGCTATGGGTAGGCTAGTATGGGGTGCATTTTGCAAATCTTCTGAACTCTTAGGCCTAGGCTAGGCTAAATTAACTCACAAAATTTGAGTAAAACCAGCACTAGAATTTTGTCTTTTTTTTTTTTTTTTTTTTTTTAAGAGACAATGAACGGAGGAAGGAAAAACACAGATAAAACAAAAAGGTCCATGTGCCTAAAGGCATCCTCCATTCATAAAATGTTTGTAACAACTGGATTTAAACATTTGTAAATTGTAAGTTTGTGGAAAGCAATTCGAGGGAAGTGAATTCCAAAGAGTAGTAGCTCTGGGGATAAATGAATTCTGATAAGCAGAAGTTCTGCATTGTGGAGGAGAAAGTGTAAATTCATGGGCGCTCTCAGCTGCCCTAGTTCTACGGGGAAAGATGTGGAGAGGCGGCACAATTGAAGCAAGTTCCTCGGAACAATTGCTGTGAAAATATCTGTAGAATAATGCAAGGGATGCAACGTTTTCATGTATGGATAATGTAGGAAGGTCCTGTGTGATTGCAGGGTTATTGATTAATCTAATAGCTTTATTTTGTCCAACTGCCTCAATGCAACCACCCTTCCACCCCACAGAGGTGAACAGTAATCCATCTGAGAACGCACATGACTTTTATATATTACGGCCAACTGCTCGTCAGTGAAGAATTCTCGAACTCTGTACAGGAGTCCCAGTTTTTTAGAGGCATTCTTAGCAATGCTTCTAACATAATGTGTCCAGCTCAAGTTAGTAGTTAATGTTACACCGAGAATGTCAATACTAGGGGAAGTGGGAATATTTACATCATTGAAAAATATATGGGAGTCAGTGAGATTCTGTCGGTTAGAAAATTGAATGTACTTGGTTTTCTGTGCATTAAAGGAAACTAGATTCTTTTGTCCCCATCCATTAATTCTAGAAAGGTCCTGGTTCAGAGAAATTGCAGTGTTTATTTTTGAATTTATAAGATCGGGTTGGGTGAAAGAATTGGTAAATGTGAAGGAACTGTGGAGTGTTGTACACCTGGAACGACTGTGGAGATTGGATCACATGGGCATTAATCCTATGGAAACTGATTATGACTCGGAAGTTGCGCTACAAAGGTTTGACGAGTCTGTGTGCTACTGTGCCTCAGACAAGCAATATAAAGTTAGTTTACCCTGGCAGAACGGTGAGATAGGCATCTCTTAACCAGGAAAAGTCCAGAAATTTGGGGATGATCTGGCAACCTAAACATGACATACTAACTTTTCAAACAAGGTCTTTTGCTCAGCAGACAGGAGCGCACACCAAAAGAAGTCTGTTGAGCAAAGTTGCGCAATTTTTTTATCCTTTGGGTCTAGCATTACCCGTTACCATAAGAGCTAGGGTTCTAATGCAGGACGTTTGGAGACGTAAATTAGGATGGGATGACAGTTTGCCCGAGGACCTGAATGACCAAGGGACATTGTTGTTGAATGAATATGCCATCCTATGTACTAAACCTATACCTCGTAAAGTGGCGGCGTTCGGTGACGTTACGTTACACAAGTTTTGCGATGCTAGCGCCACGGCATACGGGGTAGCCATATATGTTGTTACTCCATTTGGGGCACATTTAGTTACAGCCCGGGCCAAGGTAGCCCCGGTTAAAAAGGTAACTATCCCTAAAATGGAATTGACTGCCATGCTGCTATTAGCACGTCTGGTGCAACATGTACGCGCAGCATACGAGAGCGAATTAAATATTGAATTCATTCACGTTTGGTGCGATAGTCAGGTCGCATTCAACTGGATACATAGCAAGAAGTCTCTGCCAGTTTATGTGCGGAATAGGGTAGATGAGACTAGAGCCCTTTTGCCAGATGTTGCTTATCATTATGTAAATACAAAAGAAAACCCTAGTGATCTCATAACTAGGGGTATAACGGCTAGCCAGTTAATGAAGTCCGAATTGTGGTGGCATGGTCCAAAGTGGCTGCTCCATGAAAGTGAATGGACGATTTGGCATGCTGTTGGTGAGGGACTTCTGCCACTGGAAACAGTGGCAGTTACAGCCCAACCAAGTGAGCCACCGGGTCCTATCATAAAGTGGGCAAGATTCGGTGACTATAATAAACTAGTCAGAGTTGTAGCTTGGGTGTTGCGATATGTATCCAATCTCAAGCTTAAAGTAACGGGCCAACTCTGCAACAGGGATCACAACATTGATGCTCGTGAATTTAAAGCAGCTGAAGTAACTTTGATCAAATGGGTTCAAGTAGAAACCTTTTCCAATGAATTAGAATCCTTGAAAAGCTCGAATAAGACATTAATGCCTAATATAGTGCGTCAACTAAGGTTGCACCTATAGACAATGGCCTCATCAGGTGTGAGGGTCGCCTGAAGTGGTCGGGTTTACCAGACGGCACAAACCGCCCTATACTTATGCCAACAAGACATCACGTTACTGATCTATTGATCATATGTGCACATAGGGAAGTAAAACACTACGGGGTATGTCATATTATATCAAATTTACGTCTCACATGGTGGATACCCAGAGTTCAACAAGTAGCTTGACGCGTAGTAAGAAAGTGTGTAATATGCCAGAGACTAAAGGGTAAACCATGTGCAACTGGACCAGCTCCACCTCTACCTGAATGCCGTGTAAAGCACGTAGAACCTTTCCAAGCGGTAGGATTAGATTACACAGGGGCATTGAAGACGAGGGAGCATGAGAAGGTTTATATATTATTGTTTACCTGTGCGACGTCTCGAGCGGTACACCTAGAACTATGTGATAATATGTCTAGCGAAGAATTTATGCTGGCGTTTAGACGGTTTTGTGCCCGTCGTTCATTCCCTCAACTCATTCTTAGCGACAATGCTCCCACTTATGTCCAAGCATCAAAATATCTAAAGGATATGAGTAGTGATCCTACTATCATCACTTTTTTGGGAGAGAAGAAGTGCGAATGAAGGTTCATTCCAGTTACGGCACCTTGGTTTGGTGGAATGTGGGAACGGTGTGTCGGCATAGTAAAGTCAGGACTCAGAGCGGTTGTAGGACGTGCTCTATTAAAGAAGAGTGAGTTGACGACAGTCCTCACAGATATAGAGGCAGTCGTGAATGATCGCCCGCTTACATATGTGTACACCAACCTGCAAGAACCACTACCATTAATGCCAGCTTACTTGCTATATGGGAAACCATTGACTGCGTTTCCATCTGATTTCCAATCCATAGTAGAGTTAGAAGATCCCTCATTGTACTCTGAGGTAGCGGTGTCTAAGAGATACCAGTATATATCCAGGATAATAGAGGATTTTAGGAAACGGTGGATAAGTGAATATCTGCTAGCATTGAGGGAAAGGAGTGTTACTCCCTCTGGTCGACCAACGGCACCTAAAGTTGGTGAAGTTGTTTTAATTAAAGAAGATAGTCCTCATTTATACTGGACATTAGGCCGCATATTGGAGGTATACAAGGGGGCAGACTCTGTAGAGCGGGTGGCGCTATTGAAGACAGCCACTGGAACTACTGTCTTGTCTTTTCTTGTCTTGGGGGTTAAGGGCAATCTCAGGCGAATACTCGCCCGCTCCGGCCCTACCGTAGTCGCGGAGATCCTATGTCACAATTAAATTAGTTTATAGTTAAGGTTAAAATTCACCACCGTGTCACTTTCACTCTAGGTCATTCGTAGAACCGTAACACTGTAAAGGCAACAACCCAATAGCAGGTCATCAGGTGGCGAACCAGAGACCTACAAACCGCGGTACTAGGGCCAGAGCAATGTCTTGAAGCGAGGTGCCCTTATCAACCAACCCCAGACAATCCAGTAGGAGCTGTCGGAAGGAATCCATCTTTGAAGCCAGAAAGGGACGCCCATCCACATGCTCAGTGACGGGACGAGGCAAGGCTTAGGAGGCATATGTAGGACGACCAGAAGTAGGATGTGGAGGGGAAGAGGTACCATACGACGATACATGGGATGCGGAGGGAAGAGCTCGTCAGTCATACGGTTCCTCAGGACCTCAACAATAACCGGGGGACGGCCGGTACGGGCAATGGTCGATCGCCGTAGTTAATATAAGTTCGCGTCTATTTTGACGGCGATTTTTGTTGTAGTTAGGCTAGGCCTAGGCTATTTGCCCCCTGCTGGCAATATATATGATGATGACAATATGTCATGGGGGGTGATTGACCCCCTCAACATATTATTGTATCCAACGATCTCTAACCTCTGTATCTCAAAAAGGGCTAGAGCAAATTGGCTGTAAATTTCCTCATCTAGGCTATTCCTCGACAGATTTGCTCCCTCCAATTAATATTTATTAGCATAAATTCAGCCTAGTTTAGCCTATAAAACAAAAACTAACATTTGTTTAGCCTAGGCCTACATATAAAAAGAAAAAACCCACTCATACTGCAATTATAAGCAAAAATATGAGTATCTAAGTTACAAAGCAAATGTTTTTGTATAGCCTAAAATAAACCATAAAATTGTCATCTTTCAACTGTTGAGGTCATAAATATAAAAAAATCTGATACATTGGGAAAAAATGCGTTAAGAGTTGTGTTAGCGGGTTTATCGTCCCCTTTATTTACGTAGTCGCACGCTCGCAGTTACATTCGCGTCTAATTTGACTGTGGTTATTTGCCCCTGCTGGTGATATATATGATGATGACAATAAGTCATAGGGGGATAAAGCCCCTTCAACCCATTATTGTATCCCACGGCCAGGCGTTGGGTAAATTGTTTTGTTACCGGCCAGACGATTGAGGGTGGCTTTACTAAGTTTACCCCAGCAGTTAAATTAGAAGCGAATGTAGGCCTAACTGCGAGCGTGCGACTAGGCTATATAAACAAAGCTTTTGGTATGCCCACAACTACAACTCTTACCAAAACTGCAATTAGCCTATTTTTGTTTGTTTTTTCAGTCTAGGCTAAATTATGGAGGCTAGGCTAAATTATTTAGCTGAAATTAGCCTAGCCTATTTTGTTTGTTCTTTGAGTCTAGGCTTAATTGTGATAGGCTAGGCTAAATTCTTTAACATGTGTACTATTGTGTAGGCCTGTGCTTTCCAATAGAAGTAAAAATATGTAGCCTAGCCTAATGCAATTTTACTAAAACCCAAGCCTACCTGAATATAGCCCTATGCAGAGCTCAACAGCAAAAACAAACAAAAATATGTTGAGCAGTGAAATAAAATTAAGCTAGGCCTAGGCCTGTTTTTTCATAGGCCTAATAACCTAATGAAGTATACTATAGCCTAACCTAATTTAACCCGTGGAGCCCCGGCTAGTTTTGTAATGTTTGCGCACCAGAACCCGGCCGGTTTTCAAAAAAAAAATTTATTCCAGAAACAATAGCGAATGGGTTAGGAATGAAGGAAAAACCACGAAAAACCGTTCAAAAAGCTTAAAAAATGGTCTTACAGAGCCCCCGAAAACGGATTTTACAAGAGTAAAAAATTGAAGGCAATTATCCCAAAAAACCAGGTTATTGCGCGCTCGCGCGCACGCACGTGGACTTTGAGAGTTTTCAACCATCGGCACGGTTGCGTGGGATACGTACACAGTTCCCATACAAATCTGAGCCCTCTTGAGTGGCTATACCTGAGGTTACGGTCGGCGCAATTAGGGTGACGCGTCAGGCGCGTCTCTGGGGCTGTGCGTTACATACATCGCCGACGCGTCAGACGCGTCGCTGGGGCTGGACGGGTTAAGTTATTTCACAAAATACTAATAGGCCTACCCAGCCCTCCTCGTGCATTATTTTCCATTGTTGTTGTTGTTGTTGTTGTTCCCCAAGCTGCCTGGCCGAACAGCCCCAAGGCCCCAAGCAATTCCAAGGCCATAACCGAGCGCCCCCACAGAACCCTCCCTGCCGACCACAATAAAGCCTGGGTGACCGAAGCCACTCCATGGCGGGGAGCTGAGGAGGGCGCAGAAACGCCCGGGAAACCAAAGCCCCACCCAGGGCCCTGTGCCCCTCAGCAATTATGAAGAGAAAGTTGAGGGGCAAGGGAAAAATGGGTCAATATTTACGAGTCACACCACAGCTGGGATCTCATTTTTAACGGTAGTTTTGGGTTCCTATCATTCTATGCTTCATTGCTATATATTTTTTATCCACCGGAAAAAGAAAAAAAAAAAAATTTTTTTTTTTAGCCTAGGCTAGCATTAACCTAACCAAAAAACCTAACCTAACCTAATAGCCCCCAAATACCCCCCAAATACATTTAGGTTAGGTTAGGTTAGGTTTTTAGGTTAGGTTAGGCTTAATGCTAAAAAAAAAATAAAAAAAAATAAAAATAAAAATAAAAAAACAAGAAAAAATAATATTTTCCGGTGGATAAAAAGTATATAGTAATGAAACATAGAATGATAGGAACCCAAAACTACCATTAGAAATGAGATTCCAGCTGTGGTGTGACTCGTAAATATTGACCGAAAAATGTGACGCTTTGGCTTCCAATCTTGGTAGATTGGGAGGTCAATCCACGGAAAAGATGCCGTCACTTGAGATCTAGAAAATATATAAGTTAAAGGAACAGTCAGAGTAAGTTATGGGTATGGCAGAGATCGCTCAGTTCTCACTCTGATAGACCAGCCCATCACCACCTTTCAATTTTCCATTGTAAAATAAGTTTGTGCTTAACTGCAGTAATGAAAGTTAGCCTATAAATAGGCTATTGTTGGCTAAATGTTGGCTGTGCAATTGTCTCGATTTGACTATTTTTACCTAATTAGGCCTAAAGCAGCCTGAGCCTATTCCCAACCCCCAAACAGTATCCCATGTTAAGCCCTAGGCTAGGCCTAGGCCTAATCCCACTCTCAATCAAAATTAGAACTGCTAAATTCGTACCTACCGGTTGCGCTGCCTAGGCTAGACCTATATTTTTCGTAAATAGATATAGAAAATGGTTTAAAGGAAAGACCATCCTATATTATGTTCAAATAATATGTAATAGCACTGTGTATGGTTGTATTAAATTTAAATAGTGATAGATGTGTATATTAATGGGATAAATACTCCGAAGTTCGCATACATTCAGAAAATTGTAGTGCAACAGTGTTGCCAGATACTAATCAATGCCATTATCATTATATCATAATGCATTTTACTCATTTGCATAATTTCAAATACCTAGGACATTAATATAATATTTTCCTATCTTTTTTGTAGTGATATTTGTATGATTTAGTGGTATATTGGTGTCTGTCTAGGGTTATAATGCATTGTGAAAGTTACCTCTGAATCTCTGACTTGGTAACAGTTCGGTATGGGCCGGCTTAAGTAACCCTGCTTTCGGTTCTGTCATTACTGTTCAAGGTAAACAGCAACTGCTAAATTCGACATCATGTTCAAATAATATGTAATATCACTGTCTATGGTTGTATTAGACAAAAATCGTGATAGGTTTCTATTTTATGTGGATAAATAGTATTAAGCTGAATAAACTAAATACCGAAAGTTCACTAGAGTGGTTGTTGATACATTTGCTAGACATCATCATCATCATCATAGATATGAGGGAGGAGGGAGGTAGGAAGGAAGGGCAGGGTAAGTCACACAGGCAATTGCCAAAACTTTAAAGGTCCATATCATTGTTATTAATACCGAACGAGCGGCCTAGGCGGTAAATAATATGTAGCCACCAGCGGGGTGTTTTTATCCAAAATAGGGCTGTTTACGTGATCATTTTCATGCCTAAATAAGACCCAGAGCGTAAAACAAGTATCAATCCCTGAAAGGGCATAAACAGAGCTTTCCAATGACACCACAACGATCCTTGTATGACCGCTAGTTTTCTTGCAACAACCGCGCAACACGAGTGCAAAAACCATGTAATTCGGTACTTTCCCCACACAATTCACTATGTAGCGAGTGTGAGAGGGTGGAGGAGGGTGGGATTCATGTCAGTTGGTCCACCGCGGTGGTCTGGAGCAGTCATACGCTCGCTACTCTCCTGCCACCACTTGTCTCTCTCTCTCAGCAACATTACGTGCTGAAAATCCCACACGACTTATGTTGTGAGCCGCCACATAGTCCAAATTTCTTTCACTCGACATATGATGCTCGCCACCAAAGAAGGGTTAAACAAAGCATTTGGCAAAGGGAGGAATTGTTAAAAACCTTAGCCAATACTCTGTCATTCACCAAAAATAAATTTGAATTATCATTATTATTTGGTAGGGTAGGTATGTATAGGTAGGTTGGCTAAATAATTGCTGGAATTCGTAGGGATTCGAACTGTTTTGAGAGAGTTAAATACAAAAAAAATAATAGATCTGAATAATAAAGAGATTATGTTATTAAGCAAAACTGGGATATGCGTGGAAGCCTATAGACTGTAGACGGTAAACTTTGTGTGGGTAGCGAATGCGGTTTTAAAGTCATTTAAGAATAGACAGTTTTCAATGCTGCGGCCAAACTATTCCACCCATTTATATTCTTTTGTTATCAAAACGTTCGGAATCGCGAGCCTCACCCAACTACGCAAGCATGGCTTTGATCATCGGCGTAGTTTTCAAGATGTGGAATTTTAAGTGGAATTAGAGTTTATTTCAAGATTGCCGGAAAAAAAAACACGTGCAAAAGCAAAATCTTCTCTATAACATTTGCGGAGCATTAGTAGGGGAGTCCGTATGCCAAAGCCCAGTCGTTTCCTATGAGTGGGAGAGACGGTATTTAGGCGTCAAGTTTTTCGGGAAATCGGCTGCCACGGACCTGTTTGGCCGCCATGCCGGATGTTTAACATATCAAAAGTTGCCCAATACAAAAACGCACCTCTTGTGAAAGTTTGATCCCGATCCAAAAAGCGGTTCTGGAGTTATTGCGTCGAAACCGGGGCGTAAGAAGAATCTGGATGAAAAACCGGGTTTAATGATTACAATAGGGGTTCCCCGTAGGGGACGAACCCCTAATAATAATAATAATAATAATAATAATAACAATAACCGACCCTCAAACCCGTAATTTGTGTCGGGTTGTAATAAGGGTTTAGGTTACCGGAGAGAGCACAGACAGTTGACACCGCCCCCAATATGTAACTGTTGGGGGGGGGGGACGAACCCTGGGTCTCCAATCCCTACAACAAATCTGCTTTGACCAAATGAAATGGGCCGGCTCCTCTCTTTCATTCATTCATTCATGTTACCCCATATTCAGTCTCTCTCTCTCTCTCTCTCTCTCTCTCTCTCTCTCTCTCTCTCTCTCTCTCTCTCTCTCTCTCTCTCTCTCTCATTTATTCATTCTCCCTTGCATTAATTGTGTGTGTGTGTGTGTGTGTGTGTGTCACCCGTGCATTCGAGTATTCATGTGTGCATACATTACATATTCAATATGTATGTATAATATTGTATCTGCTGTATATATTGGTACGTGTGGGTGTGTATGTGTTTGTGTGTGTATCTTTGTGTGTGTATCTTTGTGTGTGTGTGTGTGTTAATCTGTTCTAGTAATTTACCCTTTGAGGATTTTGACACGTTCTGACAGTTTATTTTGTCTATCATTAAACGATTTTATACAGTTTAGGAAGAACGTGTGGGAATAAAATAGCAAAATCAATTAGACTTCTGCATTACATATACCTTTCCTAATCCAAATAAAATCGTATAATAATAGCCAGAAAATATGAATGAAATGCAGCCTCGTATCCTGAAAGGTTAAAACGAGTATTATAAATAGAGTATCCTAAAGACAGAAAAGAACCCCATAGACAACACACACGCAAAACAAAACAAAATACAAATGTATAGAAATAATAATAATAATAATAATAAAACAATATTGAAAATAATAAACAAGTATACATAAAACCAATATACCACAGAAAACGAAGTCAACACAAATATCCGCACCCACAAAACAAAACAAAATATATAAATATATAAAAACAAAATACAAAAACAAACAAAAACTACTACAAAGACGCACACACCAGACCAATATACCAGCGAGACAACAAAAGGGGGGGGACTTCCGAAACATGGAGGTGAGAGAATGGAGAGAAGGGACAATGAAAAAAGGGGAAACTAACTGGGAACAAGGGAGAGTGAAGGAATGTGGAAAATGGAGAGAGGGGAAGGAGGGAGGGGAGCTCCTATACCCTGTTCCCAATAGGGAGTCCAGAAATCGTGAACCATAACCTTTATAACTAAAAAAAGGGCTAGAGCAAATGGGCTGTAAATTTCCACACATATTCCCTGGCTAACCCTTCCCAAATGGTAGAAATATTAGCTCGATTATTCAAGTAGTTTGTGAGTTTGGAGGTTAATGTTCAAGAGTCGTCGCCTACTTACTCGGAATAGGTATAAAGTATATACAGTATAGATGAAGTTATTGAGGGATAAGTCTTTACAACGGCACCTCGTATCTAAATTCAACTTTTCCTATTTTTCTGAAGAGTGTAGAGAGGGGAGAAGGGGTGTTGGAGAGAGAGGAAGCTGTTGGAGTGGCTTTGATATGTGTGTTATTAGTCTGTATACGTCGTCGAGCTGTCCCCCGACTGGGTGCAAGCATGTGAAACATGCTAGGACGTACTACAACACCCACTAAATGTCTGCCTGGGCTGGGATCGAACCCAGGTCAAGTATATTCACACGTAAGCGTGCTCACCACTCGAGAGAGAGAGAGAGAGAGAGAGTGATGGTGGCTGGGTGGTTAGAGTGCTGGCTGGTAACTATATGCGAAAAGTTGTCAATAAACTGCTCCTCCTCGAGTGGAACTTTAAAACATATAGTGGTGGCAGTATGTTTCAGTTCTGGTCTGGTAACTCATTCTGCGCGGGTTCGAGTCTCACACCAATACAGTGAAGCATTATATGCGAGATGTAGTAGAGGTCAGGAGGGAACTTAATCGGCCTATAATGTGGTTTATTATTTTCTTAAAGGGGAGGGGGGGGGTTGATGGCTGATTTTTCTGGCTGCCCTTTTCATATTTTAAAACGTTGTTTGTTGTTGCTGTTCCCCAGGCTGCCTGGACGAACAGCCCCAAGGCCCCAAGCAAGGCCAGGGCCATAGCCGAGCGCCCCACAGAACCCTCCCTGCCTACCGCAATAAAGCCTGGGTGACCGAAGCCACTCCATGGCGGGGAGCTGAGGAGGGTGAGGAAACGTCCGGGAAACCAAAGCCCCACCCAGGGCCCTGTGCCCCTCAGCAATTATGAAGAGAAAGTTGAGGGGCAAAGGAAAAATTTGATTCTTTGGCTTCCAAGCTGCCAACCTCTAGGTTGGCAGATTGGGAGGTCAATCCACGGAAGAGACGCCGTCACTTGAGATCTAGAAAATATATAAGTAGAAGGAACAGTCAGAGTAAGCTATGGGTATGGCAGAGATCGCTCAGTTCTCACTCTGATAGACCAGCCAATCACCACATGACGAGAACCCAATCCTCTCGGCATCAGCTAGGAAAGGCCCTAGAAAGCCACCTTTGGCGAGGGGATTGCTCCCCTATTTCGGGGTTGGGCACCCGCTCTATTTTAAGACGTTCGGCCCAGTAGTTTGGAGATTTTAAGACCTTTCCCCCCATTTTGTTGTCAATATTAACATATTTCGTGCCATTTAGGTGTCGATATTTTCCTAGCGAGCGATAGCGAGTCTGTAATTTAGGAGGAACCGGCCATCGGCCGGAACAATGTTCAACCGAAAAGTGTACAAAATTATCTACAAGGGGGATCTTGGGGATGTTTTTAAGATTGATGGAGGTCTAGGGAGGAAACTAAAATGAAATAATAGATAAATAATTATATCAACCAAATAATATATCCTTCCCCTTAAAACCTGGCGAATACGCACTTGGTTGCTTTAGGCTCGAGAACTGTTTGGAGGTGATTGGCTGATGGTGTTGTGTATTATATAGTTTGTATTGGGTTTGTTAATATTGTTGTTCCGGCACAATACCATCACACAAGCAAAGTACAGTTCTCAACCCACAAAAATCCATACGCTGAAAACTTTACCGATTAAAACAAAAGAGAGAGAGAGAGAGATAGGCTCACAATGGGAGTTTTATGAGAATTTTACCGGAGCTTATTTATCGTCAACATATTCTTATCCACAACTCCATACTGACAACTTTAAGAGATGGTTTTGCCCTGGTAATAGTAACTAGACTGGAGGTAGATCATTGTAGGAGACACTATCATCCTAAAAGGGGATTTCAGAACCTGTCCGATCACAGTTGAGGAAAATAGTTGAGAGAAAAATGTACTCGTGTGATACAAGCTATACAATCACAGCAATATATATATATATATATACATATATATATATATAATTCAGGCTGGGAAATTAGGTATAGCCCGGACTAGCCCGGACATGCAGCCGGGCTAGTGATTTCATGTAGCCGGGCTAGTGATTTCATGTAGCCGGGCTAGTGATTTCATGTAGCCGGGCTAGTGATTTCATGTAGCCGGGCTAGTGATTTCATGTAGCCGGGCTAGTGATGTTCAATGTTAGTGTGCTCGGCAGCTGCCCGGGGGATAAGTTAGTGTTTGTAATACTTCCTTACATAACGCTTCAATAGAATACATAATAATAATCATATAATATCAAATACCGGTAGATAATTATTATATGAAAACATCGCTGCGGTAACTTTTTAGTTGACAGAAACCGGCGCCCCTCGGTGCGATGACCCTTTAGTAAACAGTGACCGACGCAGCTGATCGGTTGTAATTGTTGTAATGTTTTCGGCAGAGAAAACTTGAGTAACACAAGTTACTTGAGTAACACAAGTTAGGAGCCGTGTAAATCCTATAATAAACATGACCTAAGATTTGTTGTTATTGCTTTGCCGTGAATTTCGTAATCTTACGAACTTTAATTGAATTAGAGATACTAAAGCTTGTTAGGGTTGAAGATGGTATTGGTGGAGTATTTTTTGGTCTGTGCTCACAGTGTTATACAATCATTAGAGTAAATCCACTGGATGCTTATAGGAGGGCAGCAGATTGGCATCGTCTGCACCTACGCTTGTCTCCACTCCGCCAATATTGGCGTGCACTGATTATTTTTCTATTTTCCCCATTTAATGTTATTATCATCTGATTTTCGATAATTTGAGCTATTGGGATTTTTTAATTTTCCATGATCGAATTTTTACAATTTTGCTCTAACAGACAATTTGACAGACAAACATGTCTTCCTTATGTCAGTGTCGTGGTTTCACATTCAGTACAGCCGTACACATATAATAGAAGGTATGAGAAGTGGAAGTAAAACTAGAGAAGAAGTTGAACAAGACATAATATTATCAGATAACTATATTGAGGACTTAAGCTTTGAAAATGCTAGAACTATTTTTATGACAAGAACAAGAATTATAGAAGTAAAATAACACTTCAGAAACAAATATGAACCTAACCTATTGTGTGATACTTGTCAAAATGAAAATGAAAATCAAGTGCACCTATTCAACTGCGAATCATACGAAGACCTATACAAAGATCTGAGGGGCAGGGGCAATTTGAAGGAAATATTTGAACAAAATTACTTGAAAAGGGAAGCAGAGACTATAAGAACAGATTAAAAAAAAGGAGGGAGACTATCATTAATTTGAGAAAAGAAATATATAAGTACTGTAATATGAAAATGGTTAACAAATATTAATGACAATAAGGAAATAGCCATCGTTCAAAAAACGAACTCCTGGATAGGAGAGTGCGCCAAAAACAACAACAACATATACTCTCTCTCTCTCTCTTTCCCTCTCTCTCTCAGGTATACGTTAGTAATGAACTATGAATTTGTAATGTGATTCAATAAAAATGTGATATAGACTAAGGCTTGTTGTTCCTAGACGTATGAAGTGTTTTCGCCGTAGTCAGTTTTATAAGCCACACGTGTCAACCATAAAGGTTAGCATTATTTGTATCGTTTATAGATACATTGAAAATGAATATTTATGAATGGCTTTGCCTGTTTTAACAATATTCAATATTCAAGGATGGTAAACAACAATAGCTGAGAAGGTTATGGGGATAAGGGATACGGAGAAATATATATATATATGTATACAGTATATCTATATATATATTTAGCTTTAGTGTCATTCTCTTTTAGAAGTAGTCAATTAGGTTTCTTAGTGTCCATGCATAGCTGACCAGTAAAGAGAGCAGGGATGTTAAGATGAGGACATTTGAAAAGTTAATTAGTATAGGTTAGCTTAGTTAGGGCTATGTTAGAGTGAATGTAATTTGACTAAATTATGATATCTTGAGTTAGGAAAACTAAATCAACAATTGTTTTTGGTTCACTAAGATAACTTAGGGTAGATTTGGCTGTAAACAATCATTTATGATGAAATGGTAGGATATGATCTAAGAAGATAAGGATATAATAGCCGAATATTCTATTTTATTAGTTTCACTCCAACACCAAACACCTCCCCCCCAAAAAAATAATGAAAGTATGTGATCCACAAAATAAAAAAATATATAAATATGCACAAATATGATTATATTCATACTAAATATCAATAAAACTTACATGATCTAACTTGTGAGACACCAAGACGTATTGTTCTAGTTCATAATCAAAAGTTCTTGATCCTGTCTTGGTATTATAAGAACAGTAAAGTAGCAGTCGGCTGTATTTCTCAAATATTTAGTTTAAATAATATCAAAATAATTATTTTAAATTACATTTAGTCATTCGGCAATATGTTCACGGGCAGGAGAAAAGTAAAGAGGTAATAACATAATGTTCTCCTCTCCTGCTTTACTAACACTCACTAAACTAGTCTAAGGATAATTCTATGTAGGTTTTCATTATGATTGCTTCACTCAAATATATTGATTATTTGTATTCAATGCCTGAGATCCGAGAGGAAATAATTACGGACAAGATTACCCCAACGGAAGACATGTAGTAGGGGATGGAAGTTGGCATAAGCCTAGGTGGGAGAAGGTACATTTAACGAGAATATCCTATTACGTTATGTAATGTAAAACGAGAGATCAATATTTACAAGGAACAATACGTGTATTTGAAATGTTATAGTGACTATAAAAGTTTCAAGGAGCCAATGCTTACAGGCGGAAAATAATGACATTTTAATACACTAACATTTAAGGATAAAGTCTTAGGCCATGATGAAGGAAGGTAAATTGACAATACAAAACAATAGATAACGATTGAAATGTTAGAAAAGAAAGATAAAATTAGAGACAGTTATGAGAACATATCATATGGTGACAAGATAAAGGAGCTTTGAAAGGATTATCAATAAGAGAATCTAAATATAATATAATATAATATAATATAATATAATATATTATAATATATATTGGGGTGAGGGGATAAAGTGGTAGTACCATAATCCAAGGAAGAGAAGAGGAGGGAGATTGGAGAGCAAACATTTAAATTGAAAAGGCCTGGGCATCCCGGAATGGGAGAGATGTAAATAGCTAAATAAATGGAAACCTTCAAAGTTCTCTTCATATATTCAACGTTTTTCCCAACGACTCACCATAGCAAATACTATTGCTATGTACAAAACATTAGTAATGCAGGAGTTTCCCATAACTCAGTAAGTGTGGTGGACATAAAATAACCAATATATAGAGGCTGGTGGCATGTTTCTGAATGTATGTGGTACCAATACTATTGCTATGTACAAAACATTAGTAATGCAGGAGTTTCCCATAACTCAGTAAGTGTGGTGGACATAAAATAACCAATATATAGAGGCTGGTGGCATGTTTCTGAATGTATGTGGTATCGATACATAACGAGTGACATTCTTTAAAATGTATTAAGGCAAGTCAAAAATATGTCAGGGCAAGTAATAAAAACTGTCAGGGCAAGTACATTTCAGAAGTCACTAGCCCGGGACAAGTAGATCCGCAACACTAATTTCCCAGTCTGATATATATATATATATATATATATATATATATATATATATATATATATATATATATATATATATATATATATATATATATATATAATAAGTAAATACATTATAACAAATATAAATAAAAACAAAATTGAAAATAATATAGAGAGATAGATAGTAAGTCCATATATTGCAATAATATCCTACCATGAGCATATACAAAAGCTTCATTGAAGACAAAAAATGGCCCTATGCAATTAATTACTATTCTGACAGGCCAAATATAAAAAGGAGAGAGAGAGAGAGTAAGTGAGTACAAAGGAGTACAAAGGAGTACAAAGGAAATCAAGCAACAACAGATCTAGAGACCCTTCTAGGTTGCTTGTCCTCCAAAACACTGAGGATCAAGTGTCCAAACAGTGGTTTAGAGTGGGTAAGGGAACATTGGAAAGGGAACTACTGCCCTGCCACTAACGTGGCAGGACTAGGAAGTTAGTAGGGGACATATGGGTTAGTAACTGAGGGGAGGATAAAGTTATTCATTTACAAACGCAGTCAGTCGCGGGTTTGATGCGAGATATTTGTCTAGGCGGAGTTTAAATGAATCAACGGTGCTGCAGTCTATAACGTCTCGGGGAAGCCCATTCCACAAGTTGACAACTCGATTGAAGAAGAAATTCTTAGATTCGTGCGAGTTAAAAGATTTACCAATAATTTTGCAACCGTTTCCCCGCGTGTAATTAGATTGGTCGATAGTGAAGTACTTACTACAGTTCATATTGGCGATGCCTTTGATGATTTTGAACACTTGAATTAAGTCGCCTCTTAATCTGCGCTGGGTTAAAGGAAATAGATTTAATTCTCTAAGACGCTCTTCGTATGGTTTGTTCTTTAGGCTAGGTATCATTTTGGTAACTCTACGTTGAACTCGTTCTAGCTTGTTTATATCTTTTTGGTAATAAGGGCACCAGGATTGAACGCAGTATTCCAGAAGAGGGCGGACTAAGGAATTGTAAAGGGTTAGGATAACTTCTTTGGATTTATGCTCAAATGACCTGCCTATAAAGCCAATTATTTTGTTTGCCTTCTTAACAACTTCTGAACATTGTTGACTCGGTTTTAGGTTACTCGATATTGTTACTCCCAGATCAGTTTCTCTGTTTACATTCTTAAGCTGAGTGCCATTCATCGAATAGTTTGCTTTCTCATTAGGTATCCGACATGTAGTACTTTACATTTATCCGCATTGAAACTCATTTGCCAAATTTGGGCCCAACATGACAATTTATCTAGATTGTGTTGCATATCGTCAACTTGTTCTTTTGAGAGTACGCTATTTGCAATTTTTGTATCGTCAGCAAATTTTGAGATTGTGCAGGTGAGACCCTCATCTATGTCATTGATGTAAATTAGAAAGAGAATTGGTCCTAGTACCGATCCCTGGGGTACCCCGCTACTTACATTGGTCCATTTAGATGCCTTACCGTTTATGACTACCCTTTGCTTTCTGTTGCTGAGCCAATTTTCTATCCATTTCAACACACCGTCTTGTATTCCATGCGCTTTTAGTTTTAGCAGTAAACGTTTGTGGGGAACTTTGTCAAAGGCCTTTTGAAAATCAAGGTATATAATATCTACAGCTTTACTCTCATCGTAGAGGTTGAGGATATCGTGGAAGAAGTCTAAGAGGTTTGTTAAACAGGAACGTTTTTTACGAAAGCCGTGTTGAGTATCTTTAAGTATGTTATTTTCCTCCAAGTGATTTACGAGTCTGTCTCGTATGACCGTTTCTAGCATTTTACATACAACTGAGGTTAAGCTAATTGGACGATAGTTACTGGGTAGGGATTTGCTGCCTTTTTTGAATATCGGTGTTACGTTGGCTAGCTTCCACTGATCAGGCATAGTTCCAGACTGCAAGGATTTATTGAATAGTAATGTCAGTGGTTTGGAGAGCTCATTCTTAGCTTCCTTTAGAACTCTAGGCGAGATTGTATCAGGTCCTGGCGTTTTATTTACCTTGAGTTTATCTAAACAATTCAATACTTCTCTCTCTGTAACGGTGATATTGCTTAGAACATCTGAATTATCAATCTGAATCGGCGATGGTGTAGGGATATCACTGAGGTCTTCTGTTGTAAAAACTGATGCAAAGAAGGTATTGAGGGCATTACTCATTTGTACTTCGTCTTTGGTGTATTCTCCTTTTTCATCGACTAACGGTCCAACAGTTGAAGTAACTACTTTTTTCTTTCTGATATAACTATAGAATTCTTTCGGGTTTGTTTTACTTTGATTCGCAATATGTAACTCTAAGGTCTTTTTACTTTGCTTAATTAACTTTTTGGCTTTGCGTCGTAGCTCTACAAATTTCACCCGTTCTTCGTCATTTTGTGAGGATTTTAATCTATCATTAGCACATTTTTTAGCAAGCAGGCAGTTTGAAATATCTTTATTCCACCATTTGGGCTTATTATTATGAGTGAGAGAGATTGAGAGAGTGAGTAAGAGTACAAAGGAGTACAAAGGAAATCAAGTAACAACAGATCTAGTGACTCTTGTAGGTTGCTTGTCCTCCAAAACACTGAGGATCAAGTGTCCAAACAGTGGTTTAGAGTGGGTAAGGGAACATTGGAAAGGGAATTACTGCCCTGGAACTAATGTCCGTGGCAGGATTAGGAAGTTAGTAGGGGACAGATGGGTTAGTAACTGAGGGGGGGATAAAATAAAGTTATTCATTTACAAACGCAGTCAGTCGCGGGTTTGATGCGAGATATTTGTCTAGGCGGAGTTTAAATGAATCAACGGTGATGCAGTCTATAACGTTTCGGGGAAGCCCATTCCACAAGTTGACAACTCGATTGAAGAAGAAATTCTTAGATTCGTGCGAGTTAAAAGATTTACCAATAATTTTGCAACCGTTTCCCCGCATGTAATTAGATTGGTCGATAGTGAAGTACTTACTACAGTCCATATTGTCGATGCCTTTGATGATTTTGAACACTTGAATTAAGTCACCTCTTAATCTGCGCTGGGTTAAAGGACATGGATTTAATTCTCTAAGACGCTCTTCGTATGGTTTGTTCTTTAGGCTAGGTATCATTTTGGTAACTCTACGTTGAACTCGTTCTAGCTTGTTTATATCTTTTTGGTAATAAGGGCACCAGGATTGAACGCAGTATTCCAGAAGAGGGCAGACTAAGGAATTGTAAAGGGTTAGGATAACTTCTTTGGATTTATGCTCAAATGACCTGCCTATAAAGCCAATTATTTTGTTTGCCTTCTTAACAACTTCTGAACATTGTTGACTCGGTTTTAGGTTACTCGATATTGTTACTCCCAGATCGGTTTCTCTGTTTACATTCTTAAGCCGAGTGCCATACATCGAATAGTTTGCTTTCTCATTTAGGTATCCGATATGTAGTACTTTACATTTATCCGCATTGAAACTCATTTGCCAAATTTGGGCCCAACATGACAATTTATCTAGATTGTGTTGCATATCGTCAACTTGTTCTTTTGAGAGTACGCTATTTGCAATTTTTGTATCGTCAGCAAATTTTGAGATTGTACAGGTGAGACCCTCATCTATGTCGTTGATGTAAATTAGAAAGAGAATTGGACCTAGTACCGATCCCTGGGGTACCCCGCTACTTACATTGGTCCATTTAGATGCCTTACCGTTTATGACTACTCTTTGCTTTCTGTCGCTGAGCCAATTTTCTATCCATTTCAACACACCGTCTTGTATTCCATGCGCTTTTAGTTTTAGCAGTAAAAGTTTGTGGGGAACTTTGTCAAAGGCCTTTTGAAAATCAAGGTATATAATATCTACAGCTTTACTCTCATCGTAGAGGTTGAGGATATCGTGGAAGAAGTCTAAGAGGTTTGTTAAACAGGAACGTTTTTTACGAAAGCCGTGTTGAGTATCTTTAAGTATGTTATTTTCCTCTAAGTGATTTATGAGTCTGTCTCGTATGACCGTTTCTAGCATTTTACATACAACTGAGGTTAAGCTAATTAGATGATAGTTACTGGGTAGGGATTTGCTGCCTTTTTTTAACATGGGGTTACGTTGGCTAGCTTCCACTGATCAGGCATAGTTCCAGACTGCAAGGATTTATTGAATAGTAATGTCAGTGGTTTGGAGAGCTCATCCTTAGCTTCCTTTAGAACTCTAGACGAGATTGTATCAGGTCCAGGCGTTTTATTTACCTTGAGTTTATCTAAACAATTCAAACTTCTCTCTCTGTAATGGTGATATTGCTTAGAACATCTGAATTATCAATCTGAATCGGCGATGGTGTAGGGATATCACTGAGGTCTTCTGTTGTAAAAACTGATGCAAAGAAGGTATTGAGGGCATTACTCATTTGTACTTCGTCTTTGGTGTATTCTCCATTTTCATCGACTAACGGTCCAACAGTTGAAGTAACTACTTTTTTCTTTCTGATATAACTATAGAATTCTTTCGGGTTTGTTTTACTTTGATTCGCAATATGTAACTCTAAGGTCTTTTTACTTTGCTTAATTAACTTTTTGGCTTTGCGTCGTAGCTCTACAAATTTCACCCGTTCTTCGTCATTTTGTGAGGATTTTAATCTATCATTAGCAAAAAATGTTAGCAAGCAGGCAGTTTGAAAAATCTTTATTCCACCATTTGGGCTTATTATTATGGCCTGGACGCCGTATTTTCGATGGTATGCAGTCTTGCACTGCTTTTAGGTAAGTGGTTTCGAATAACTTCCAAGATGTATTTATGACGTTATTGTTAATTAAAAAGCTCCAATCAGTTTCTTTAAACATAGCTCTAAGTTTATGGAATTTTGCTTTCTTGAAATTAGGGACTTTTTCGATGCTACTATTTGGTTCGTTACTAGTAATTTTAAAGTGAAAGTTATCGTACGATGGTCGCTGTTACTGAATTCATCACCAACATTCAAATTCTCTATTAATTCTTCTTTTGTTGCAAGTACAATGTCAAGAACGTTATTACCACGGGTCGGCGTTCGAACAAATTGATAAAGCGAACTCTCTTGCAAGTTCGTATACAAGTCATGTCCGGAGTGTGAAGTAAGAGTATCGCCCCACTTGGTCACAGGTAAATTAAAGTCGCCTAAAATTACGGTATCTTGTGAGTTACTTACATCTGCAATTTGTTCGTAAATTTCTCTGTCAGTTTGCACTGATTGAGCTGGAGGTCTGTATATTAACGCAAGTATTATTTTGTACCTTTATTATTCTTTATTAGCACAAAAGATGTGTCGACGTTCACAATTTGAGGTTTTGACAAGAGGGTAGGGTTAAGACTTTCTTTGATATAAAGTAAAACGCCACCTCCATTTCGATTTATTCAGCTTTTCTCAAACATTACATAACCGGGAAGTGAATACTCTGCTAAAAAGTCTCTATCTTCTGTATTGAGCCAAGATTCTGTTATGCCAATCACATCATAATTTTCTGTAAACACTAGCTCCTCTAAATCTGAAAATTGATTGCGTATGCTACGAGCGTTTGCATAGAAAACCTTTAAATTTGTTATTTTAGAACTCACGGAACGCTCTTTAATAATATTTTTGGTTCTTGTCGGATCTACATTTATGTTCATGGCTGTCCTCGGTCCTTATTGCTGGTGGTCCTCGGTTGCCTCTGATTTTTGCTTGGCGTTGGATGATTTATGTCACTGCTGCTTCTTCTCGGATGGCGTTTTTTGATCCATGGCTGTGGACTGCTTCGTGTAGGAGACGACCCATGCGTGCTGAACCCACAGGGTTTAGATGAGTGCCATCCTTGCGGAACAGAGTAGGCTGGTTGTAGAAGTTGTCCCAGAGGTTGATGAATTCAACTTCTTCCCTCAGACACAAATATTTTAGTCGGCTATTTGTGCTGAAGGCCTTGTCGTAGAATTTGTCAGGTGCGTCGATCTTGGGGAGAATGCCTGAGATGATGATATTCCTTGACTTGTTTTTGTAGTGCTGGATCATCTTGCGATATTTCTCCATCAACTCTTCGGATCTGGTGCGCATGACGTCATTTGAACCAGCATGGATGAAAAAAAGGGTATTTTAATTTGCATCTTTTGTGGTATCTTCGAAGGCTTCCACAATGTCGTCCAGTCCAGCTCCTGGGATGCAAAATCTTTGTCGTCGAGTTACAGAGTCAGAGTAGCTGTGCATGAATGAGTTGCATACCGTATAAAATTACACAGTATAATATAATTATGAACATTATATTTTTATCATTAAATTCACCCTATTCATGTCGTAGCGTATTCAAAGGGTTAAAATTCAGCGAGAAAAATACATTAAGGATATTGAAAACGTAAAAGAAAATTATATATATATATACATTATGCGTGTGTGTGTGTGTGTATATACCAATTTCATATTGGCCGCTATTCTTGTTTTAGCTTCTATATACTGGAAGAATAGCCTACCAGAGTAAATTAAAACAGAATTGATTGAACTAAAAGAAAATTGCCTCCGTTTTTAATTACTATTCCACCAGGTTCAATGAAATCATGCTGAGGGTTATAATTACGAATTGCAATATATTTGGGACATTCTAAAGGCTATAACTAATGTCAATAGCACGAACTTTTGGTTTACACACAATAATAATGTGTAGATGTTTAATGGGAGATGGTTCACTTTTTGGTCGATGTTTTTCATATAGTCATTATTGTTTCTAGTTTTCTCCATAGACCTCCATCAAACTTTAAAAATTGTATATTGTATATATAGATAAAATTGTATATTTTTCGGTAGAAAAATGTCCCGGCGAAGGCCGTTTCTTCCAAAATTACAGGCTCACTATCGTTCGCCAGGAAAAATATAGACACCTAAATAGCAGGAAAGGTCTTAATATTGACAAAGAAATGGGGGCGAAAAGTCTTAAAATCGACAAACTAATGGGGCAAACATCTTAAACTCTGAAAACTAATGGGGCTAAACATGAGGGAGAAGGGGGTCTAGAAAAACAACCCATCTCCCCCAAACACCCATGTACGGTATAGTCACGGTCATTAACTTCGAAGCTTCGAACTCATGAACCCCTTTCAAGGCTGGCTAAAGTTAGATGATTGCATGCAGTTTAAGAAGGACCTATGTTATTAACCCTTTCAGTACGGTGCCATATTTTTACTTCATACTGGCTACTATTAGAAGATTTTATTCAGCTTTAAATAGGCCTCCAGTAATTCTACAGCTTCGTACTATCCTACTTAACTTATTCAACTACCACAGATCCTTCTTAAACTGCAAAATGTCGTCTATATATAGCTAGAATAAAAAAACGTCGCTGGTACAGAAGGGGTTAAGAGGGTGTATTCAGATTGTATTACCCATTTTAGCCAACTGTTTTAAGACGTTCATTCCCATCCATGTGTCGATTTCTTCCTGGCGAGCGATAGCGAGCCAGCATTGTATGGAGAAATCCGGCTTCGCCGGAGACATTTTTCTATCGAATAATGTACAAATTTAGCTTGCTGTCAAAACAAAAATATATACGGTAATTATATGCTGGCTCGCTACCGCTCGCCAGGAAAATATTGACACCTGGGTGGGGTTAAACGTCTTAAAACAGTAGGCTGAATGGGGCTGAATAGATACAAGCCAAAGGGAGAGGGTGAGAAAGAGAAAAAACGCGAGGTGGGTTCCTTCAAGAAAATTGTCTAATGGTAACCAGAATATGATGAAAATTACGTACCGGTAATGGTGGTGAAGGAGTTAACGAACATCAGGTAAGGAAATAGTGAGGAGATTCGATGGAGTCCGAGATAGCTTCCAATATGTTAGGGTATATTTTCAGTTAAGGGGGTGTTTTCTCTGGGCCTCCTTCACCCTCAAGGTTAGCCCCATTGGCCCATTAGCTTTGAGAGGGTTAATTGGGACAGTCCTTACCCTATAATTCCCACTGATCCTTCATAAGATGCACACAATCGTCTAATGATAGCCAAAATATAATGTCAAAACGCGGCATGATCCTCAAGGGGTGAATGAAGGTAGAATAAGGTGTGGATGTTGTTAAGAGGGGATAGTTCGTTTTTATGGACCCCCTTCTCCCTCGAGTTTAGCCCCGTTAGTTTTGAGATATTAAGACGTTCAGCCCATTAGTTTGGCGATTTTAACACCTTTCGCCCCATTTCGTTGTCAATTTTAAGACCTTTCGTGCCATTTAGGTATCGATAAATTCAAGCCGAGCAATAACGAGCCTATAATTTTAAAAGGAAGCGGCCTTCGGCCGGGAAATTTTTCTTTCGAAAAATTTACACATTTATCTTAAAGGGGAGTCTAGGGGTGTGGGTGTTTTTTTTTTTTTTTTTTTTTTTTTTTTTTTTGAGGTCTAGCGAAGAATAAATGAATAAATCAATATATAGACCAAAAAATTAACCACAGTAAAAGCGACGGTCTGCCTGCCTTGACACAATACACTGAAGGATCCCGAGTCCTTGACCTTTGAGTTTAACCTTTTGTGTTCCAGTACAGGCAATGTCGATAGTTCGCAGACAACCATGCCCTTAACCCTATATGGTCAGAAGGGGTCTTTTTGGACCTCCTCTGTTTCGTTCCATTAGTTTGGAGGTTTTAAGACACTTCACCCACCCCCATTCAGGTGTCGAAAAATGTACAATATCTGGGTGTGCATGTACCTATTTATTTATTTATTTATTATGTTTTATATATACATACAATATATACATATATATTTATATATACATATATACATATACATACTGTATATATACATATATATATATACATACATATACAGGTATATATATACATATATATATATATATATATATACTATTTTGCTTTTTTGCCACTTTTCGAGCAATGCATTTTACTTTGGCCCCTAGGCTAACAAAATAATGCCCACCCAAACCTCTTCCAAGGAAATTACGTACCGTACAGTTTCCAATAGAAAAATAACCTGACTGAAAGCTTTTTCTTTCTAAGTGACAGGCCCGCTATCGATCGCCCAGAAAAAAAAAATTACACTTGAGTGGATTGACAAGTCTTCTCACCGACAAACTAATAGGGTGAAACGTCTTAAACTCTCCAAACTAATGAAGCGAAACAGGGGATGTCCAAAAAAACTCCCTGGGATAAAATATGGTTAATATTCCACACAACGTATCATCCAAGGTTGTCGGTCGTAACTTCAACATTGATCCATATGACCTTCAGTATGGGACATATTCTTTAAGGGGGGTGACTTGCTTTTTGTTCTCTCCTTTTCTCTCTTTCTCTGGCTTGTATCTATTCGGCCCCATTCAGCCTACTGTTTTAAGACGTTTATCCCCATCCAGGTGTCAATTGTTTACTGGTGAGCGGTAGCGAGCCAGCATATTTTTTATTTTTGTTTGACAGCAGGCTAAATTTTTACATTTTTCGATAGAAAAATTTCTCCGGCGAAGCCGGATTTCTTCATATAATGCTGGCTCGCTATCGCTCGCCAGGAAGAAATCGACACCTAGATGGGGATAAACGTCTAAAAATAGTTGGCTGGATGGGGTCGAATGGATACAAGCCAGAGAAAGAGAGAAAAGGACAGAAATAACAAAAAGCAGGTCACCCCCCTTAAGGGGCAGTGGTTATTTGGGGGGTCTATTAAAATGTATTTATATATTAATTTATTTTTTAGTTTCCTCGCTAGACCTTCATCAAGATTTTAAAAAAACACCCCCTAGACCCCCTTCAATATAGATTTGTACATTTTTCGATACAAAAATGTACCGGCAGAAGGCCATTTTGTCTTAAAATTACAGGCTCGCTATCGCTCGCCAGGAAAAAAAATTGACACCTAAATGGCTCGAAAGGTCTTGATATTGACAAAGAAATGGGGTGAAAGGTCTCAAAATCGCCAAACCAACGGAACGAACGTCATTAAATCTCAAAGCTATTATGCTAAACATGAGGGAGAAGGGGTTCCCGAAAAAGCGACTACCTCTCCCTTAATCTGACAACTTGGAAACCATTACCAAGTTAGCCTATAATTATGAACAAAGCAAATATAAATAAAATTAATAAATGCTTCGAAAATGTGTGTGATCATATTAACTTACATAAACTAAAGCTTACATTCCTTGACTTCAGTACGATGACGCCATTAATATTTGACTTTGGTTAACCCTGTCAGTACCAGCGATGTATTTTAGTTTGTATTTCAGTTGCATTTAGACGATTTTATGAAGATTAGGAATGATTATATGGTAGCTAAAAAGATCATTTAGATAATATGTAGCCTTTTAATTGGTAGACGTCCTTCCTAAGCTGAATAAAACCGTCCAATAGTTGACATGATAATGAAAAGGATGTGACCGATACTGAATAGGTTAATATTAGACAATTGTATTCAGCTTGGGTAAGACGCCATATGGTTCACGAATTTACAACTCCCTCGACTAACGCTTGCAATCTGCATTTTTGTTTTTCTTTCAGAAAACATGTTTCGTAGTTAAATAATTAAGTATACTTAACAACCGTAACAGATGTACTGAAACTAAGTAAATCATCACTATATTAGTTATATTATTTGTTGTATTTATTATTATCATCATTATTATTAGCATTATTATAATTATTATCATTAATATAAATATTAATCATAACTTAAATTACTATTAGGCTAGAATTACTATAACTTTCAACATACTAAACTTTAACATAACTTTACTATAACTTACTATAATTGTATAGTATCAAATTAGTATTGAATAGTTAAACCAGACTAATGCATTATAAATAAAAGAATTGCTGACAAAAGGGAAATGAAAGATTGATTTTTAGATCCAATAACTACTTGTGATGGAGGAGTGGTTAAGGTAGTTCAGTGCAGTAGAACAAACCCGTGACCAACTCGAAAGCCATGTGTAACTTTTTAAACTATTGGTATTTGTAAGAGTTATGCGATACAGTATGAAACGCACACACGCCAGCTCGCTCCCTCCCTCGTACACATACGTACACACACACACACACACACACACACACACACACACACTATGGTGTGTGAACTATGGGAATGCAGATTTTAAGCTATTAAAAAGTTGCTTCAGGGATGCAGACTGGAGTGAAATTGAACAGAAAAACAATGTTAATGATAAATACTGTGTGTTTAAAAACATTTATGATGATATTGTAAACAGGTATGTGCCAAGACAAGGAAATAAGACTGAAAAGATAAAAGACTGGTTTAATGATAAATGTAGAATAGCTAGGGATAAGAGAAATAAGGCATGGAACATAGCCAGAAGAAGGAGAAATGAACAGACCTGGAATACATATAGGAAGCTAAGGAACGAGTATGTCAGAATTAGGAAACAGGAAGCAAGAAATTATGAAAAAAACATTGTGGAAACATTTGTAAGTGATCCCAAATTGTTCTACATGTATGTAAATAGCAAAATGAAGGTTAAGGACAAAATAATGAAGCTGAGGGAAGGAGACAATATTTATGAGGGTGATGAGAAGATATGTGAGGTTATGAATAATACATTACATTCAGTTTATGCTATGGATGAAAAAATTTTAGAACCAGAGATTATATACCAAAATGATGAAAAATTGGGGGATATTATCTTTCAACCAGAGGAACTACTAGAACTTATGAAAGGACTAGATGTGAGAATATCTATGGGCCCAGACAATATAGCAGGATGGATTCTAAAAGAATGTGCTGAGGAATTGGTAAAACCTATCTATGAAATAATTAAGTACTCTATTGAAGTTGGAAAATTACCACTAGACTGGAAAAGGGCTAATGTAGTACCAATCTACAAAGGTGGGAGTAGGGAGCAGCCGCTAAACTATAGACCAGTGTCACTGGCAAATGTTGTTTGTAAAATGTGTGAGAAGATTATTAAGAAAAGATGGATAAAGTACTTGGAAGAAAATAATTTACTTACTGTAAGACAATTTGGATTCAGAGAGGGAAAATCATGGGTTACTAATCTGCTGAGCTTTTATGATAGGATGATAGATATACTACAAGAGAGAGAAGGATGGGCGGACTGTGTGTATCTTGATATAAAGAAGGCCTTTGACAGAGTTTCTCATAGTAGACTTAGATGAAAGTTGAAGAAGTTTGGAGGGGTTCAGGGTAATTTGTTGAAGTGGATGGAGGACTATCTCTCGGGAAGACAGATGAGAACCATGATAAGAGACAGCTTATCAACATGGAGGGATGTTACAAGCGGAGTTCCACAGGGATCAGTGTTGGCCCCAATTATGTTTCTGGTCTATATAAATGATATGCCAGAGGAAATAAATGCATACATGAATATGTTTGCTGACGATGCAAAAATTATGAAACATATAGTGGACGAAAACAGTTGTAGAGAGCTACAGAGTGATCTGGATAAGATAGACCGATGGAGCAAGATATGGAAATTAAATTTTAACAAAGATAAATGTCATGTGATGGAAGGGGGTGTGAGGAAAAGAAGACCTCATTGGGAATATAAACTAGGAGAATGCACGATTAACCCCTCAGAGAAAGAAAAGGACTTGGGCATTATAATACAGGGAGATCTTTCACCCGAGAGCCATATTAACAAAATTGTGGGAGAAGCTGATGGCCTGTTGAATAAAGTAAAAATAGCATTAAACTATTTGAATGAAGAGATGCTAGTAAATATAATAACATCAATGGTGAGACCTAAATTGGAATATGCGGCAGTGGTGTGGTCACCCCATCTTAAAAAACACATAATTAAATTGGAGAAAGTACAGAGACCTGCAACGAAGATGATTCCAGAACTAAGAGAACTGACATATGAAGAGAGGTTAGAGAGATTGAATTTGCCAACTCTAAGTGAGAGAAGAGAAAGAGGGGATATGATTATGCTGTATAAATGTGTTAGGGGATTGGAAAAGATAGACAAGGAGGACTTTATCGAGGGAGATAAAGGGAGGACTAGAGGACATAGTTGCAAGTTAAAGAAAGGCAGATGTAAAAGAGATGTGAGGAAATTCAGCTTTCCATATAGAAGTATTAATATGTGGAATCAGTGTGGATGTGGATGAAGTGGTGGGTGCGGGGAATATCCACATTTGTAAAGCCAAATTAGATAACAGAATCTTTGGAGGCGGGACAATACGAGCCTAAAAACTCAAATCCTGTATACTACAATTAGGTGAGCACACACACACACACACACACACACACACACACACACACACACACACACACACACACACACACACACACACACCGGTAACCAAAACAGCCGTATAATATTAATGCCCATTCTCCAAACATGTTTATTGTATTAATAATTACAATAACAGCTGTTCAACCAGGAAATATCGCCATTTAGCCAATTTACAAAGTCGGAATTAGGCTACCGGTACTTAGATTATTTACAAACAATAAGACTGGAAACATTTGTTACTGAACTTGAAATATACAATGCAATACACATACCATACACTACACATAATAAAGGGTATGAAAAGGGCATATAGAACCATTGGGTTTATTGAAAGTGATTCACTTTTTTATCCGTACTGTATATGATTTATGAGTTTCTTAATACCAATATAGCATTTAAAGGGTATATTATTATGGACACCGGCACTTTAATTAACCTTTCCATACCTACAATTTCTAAGAGTGTCTAGGGTACCAGAATTAGTTATATAGGAGGTAGCCTGATGTTACTAGAAGAATAAATAGTATTAAAACAGCAGCACATAATAGCAAAGACGAACCCAAACTACAAATAAACATTTGTATACGAAGCCAACACACATTCTCCGCCGCCCAACGAGATAATAACCAATCATCACCAAATTCAAAGTCTTGTGTCCTTGGGTACTCAGTATTACACAGAGTATCGCGAACATCAAGCAACAACTTCTTATTGTTATATTGGATGTATTTATGATTGTCAAAAGTTGAAATCGTCTATTTGGGTATCACCAAATGAAAATACTGACCAACTTTCATCTAAATCCGTTAGAATGTTTAGAGACAAATGGACCACAGACAAACATACACAGACACAACGACGACCACATGCACCTAACCTTTACCAAATGGTTGGTGGAGATAATTGGGTGTATTATAACCACCCGGTATTGAACCAGCCTCCATAATTAAAGCTAAGGGCATATGGCCTTTTTTTTTTTTTTTTTGGTCTATTCATTAATTTATTCCTTTATTTTTTGTTAGTTTCCTCGCTAGACCTCCATCAAGCTTAGAAAAACACCCCCTAGACCCCGTTCGACACATTGTACATTTTTCGGTCAAAAATGTCCCGGCCAACAACAAAAAACAGGCTCGCTATCGCTCGCCAGGAAAAAATCAACACCTAAATGACATGAAAGATCTTATAATTGACAACTAAATGGGGCGAAAGGTGTTAAAATCGCCAAACTAATGGGCCGAACGTCGTATAATCTCAAAACAAATGGGGCTTAACAGGAGGGAGAAAGGGGAGCAGAAACCCAACCCATCTCCCCTTAACTACTGGTACGGTATACAATTACCCATAATTAGCGTCAGGACCAGACTTTACCGCCACCTCGTAAGTCCGCTCCATACGGCTAATTGTCTTGGGGTATGATAATATTATTTAAAAAGATGCAATATGAGAAGAGCTACATTATATATAGGTATATAAAAGTGTGTACAGTATTGCAACGTCGTTGTTAAACTTCAATTGTAATAGGGACCAATTTATCTTTCTCAATTTTGGCTATGAGTTTTAGGAATTGAGAAACCTTAGTTTAACGTTACTATGTAAGTTTGGCCTATGGACCATCAGATTAAAGACTCACGTCATAGTAAATGTGAATACAAGAGGATATTTGTTTCCAATACACCATATATTTAATTGGGATTCTAATTCCGTTGCAATCAGCCGATAAATACAAAATAATTGTTAAATTGTTAAATTTAACCCCTTTAATATGGTGACGTCTTCATTGTATTCTGGTTATCTTCAGATTGTTTAACAAATTCGGATCATTAAGCTTATTTTTTATATCTATAAGCTATTTTTTTTCAGTTAAGGAAGGATCTATGGGAACGAAATAAGGCAGGTTCAAAAAGATCTCCTTCGGACCAAATAGGGATAAGATTGGGATAACATGGTAAACATTGCACCAAGAGAATTAACGCCTTTTTTCATTTGATTCTGGCCTTCATTAAACTATTGTTGTTGTCGTTATGTATTATGTATACTTATGTGTTATTTATTTTATTTATTCACCTAACTTTTATATATCTTAGTTTGTTCCCTATACATCCAGCAAGCTAAACAAAAATAAACACCCCCAAGACCTCCCTTCGAGATAAATGTGTACATTTTTCGGTAGAAACCTGTCCTGGCCGAAAGCCGGTTCCTCCTAAATTACAGGCTCGCTGTCATTTGCCAGGAAAAAAATCGACACCTAATTGACAATAAAGGTTTTGAATTGCAAAGAAACGGGGAGAAAGGTCTTACAATCACCATACTCTCGGTCACTATGCCCCAACAAGTCACTAAATGGCCAAAACAATGCAACTTAATTCACATGTTCCTGTATTCCCTCTCACACCTCTCTTATACCTAACCTAGCCAGTGATAGTGCTCTTCAGTTTTCCATACTTTACTACAGAAATATCTACCCATCAACAACAAAACAGTGCAGTGTTCCACATAAGCATCCAGTGCACTTATTGCAGAAAAAATTACCAAGGCAAATTGTGTGATTATTAAGTAATAAGTGAAAATAAATTCATCCCACTCTCAAAACAAAGATGGCGTCCAAGATGGCGGCGGTCACCTGTTCAGAAGAAGAAGATGTAAACAACAACATTGAGTGTGCTACATGTGGACTCTCCAGTGATATGGACTACTCCATAAGTTGTGATGACTGCAGAAAATAGCTACACTATGAATGTTGTGCTCTACCAACCTTTCAAATATTTTGTTATGCTGCCTCAAAAAGAAAATTCACTTGCCACCCATGCACCCTATTGAGGTTTGGGGACGAGGACACTGAGGAGTGGCTAAGCAATGCAGAGGAAGCTAAACACAGGCAAAGAACTGTAATTAGGGCAGAACTGAAAAAGAAAGGTGCAATCACCAAAGACACACTTCTGACAGTTAAGGCCAGGCAAATTGGCTCAAGTCAAGCTCTGCCTGAAGACAAATCTGAGGATATCTTGACACAAACCGAGGCAGCTCAGACCCTAACTACACCAGAACTACCAAACAACTCTGATGACCCCAATAGGAAGCAAGAGGACAAGACTGTTGACCTAGGATTAGGGAATACACCAACAAACCTCAATCTATCGGTCGAATTGGCTCTCAGTAGGCCTAGGCCTAATTCCCAGACCCAAGGCCATGAATGCAGCCTTGCTAGAACTAGGCATAGCCCAAGACAGAAATCCTCAGATTCCTCAGCATACCATCATTCCCATGTCACCAGAATCTCACCACAGGACAGGAGAAATGGCAGGTTGACTCAGCTTGCCCAAGAAACCCCCATATGTAGGTACCACAGACGGGGAACATGTCGGCACGGCAAATTTGGGACAAAATGTGAGTACCGTCATCCTAAGGTCTGTCGTAAACTCCTAAATCATGGGCCAAATAGAGACCAAGGATGCCAACTAGGGAAAAAAATGCTCATTTCTCCACCCTAAGATGTGCGAGGACTCCATCTCCAAGCAGGAATGTTTGAATAATAACTGTAAATTACCTCACATCAAAGGGACAAAGAGACACCAAGCCAAGCAAGATGTAAATCCAGTACTGGTACCTGCCACCGCTCAAGTGCCCCACATGGCCTCGAAGAAAGTCGACGCTGTCCAGGATACAAATTCAGCCCCTGCTTTTTTAGAATTAATGGTGGGGGTGAAAAGGACCCTCGACACGCTAACGAAAGCCATGGAGTCACAAGCGTCCATAATCAGCACACACCTAATGGGCAATCAACACAACAATGTCCCAACACATACCCATATGTTTCCATGGCTAAATGCCATGAAATCATGCTAGAAAATGCAATGATGGGCAATATTCAAGGTCTATTCCCTAAGACAAATAAAAGCAAAATCCCCTTCATTGCTGAGCTTGCCGAAGAAAATTACCTAATGTTCATTGCCCTGACAGAGACTCATCTCAAAAGTGAGGTGAGTGATGCAGAAATAATAGTGGCAAATTACACCTCCTACAGAGCAGATCGTGAAAATAGAAGCCATGGTGGATGCATCACATATGTAAGAAATGACCTAGCCTCAGATACAAAACCAATACTAGTCTACTCTGATACTCAAGTAGAAATGCTGGCTCTCCACATTAAGTCACTCAATGTAATTATTCTCAATTGCTATCGCCCCCCATCATGCACCCTTGAAAGTTACAATAATTCACACAGCAGAATCGACAAGCTAATCGACGATATGCCAACCCCAACACCAGACATCATCATCTGCGGAGACTTCAACTTTCCTATCATCCATTGGCCAGAAGGAAAGGTCTCAGGAGGTACCAGAGAGGAGCAAGCACAAGCCAGGCTTCTCCTTAAACTCTCTGACAAGCTTTTCCTCACAAAACTGATAACCAAGCCTACCAGAGTCAATAACACACTCGACCTCCTCTTCACTAACAACCAGGATATAGTTGCCGACTACTCAGTGGAGAAGACAATATTCTCTGACCACAGCCTTGTAACTATACACACTATGTACAGGAAGGCTGGGGCTCAAGCTGAAACTGTAACTCCGCCAACAAAACCAACAAACCCATTCTCAAATTTGAACTTCTTCAGTGAAGCAATTGACTGGGTAAATCTCCAAACTTCCCTCTCCCAGACAAATTGGGACCTGATCCTCCATGACAAGGATCCAAATGCCATGCTTGACACCATCCTCAGCACCCTACTGAAGGAGTGTCAGCATCACATTCCCCAAAGGAGGAAACCTTCCAACGCTCGGCACCTCAAAATCCCGAGGGACCGAAAAATCCTAATGCAGAAAAGATCATCACTCAACAAACAGCTCAATAACACCCAAAGCAAAACGAGGAAGCTTGCACTATCTACCAAGATTGCAAGCATAGAAACTCAAATTAAAGCATCCCATGAGCGTCAAAAGCAAAGAGAGGAAGATCGTGCAGTACTGAACATCAAGCGGAACCCCAAATTCTTTTACAGTTACTGCAGGCGCTTCTCAAAAATTAAGACGCAAGTGGGGCCATTAAGAACAGAGGATGGTGAAGCTGTAAACGACCCCAAAGATGTATGTCGGATCCTGCGAACACAGTACGAGAATGTCTTCAGCACACCACGGCCAGCAACTGCAATCCAGGACCCCAAAGCTTTCTTCACGGAAGACACTCCACAACCGACTCGACTAAGTGATATTGAACTGACTGAGGCAGACCTACGAAAAGCCATCAAAGAACTGAGAACGAATGCAGCTGCTGGTCCTGACGGAGTACCAGCCATACTGCTGATTAAATGCTGTGATGCCCTGATTCCTCCTATCTGCAAGCTTTGGAGACACTCAATGGACACAGGCACAATTCCATCCTCACTAAAACAGGCCATCATTACTCCAGTCTACAAGGGTGGGGAAAAGAGCCTGGCGAAGAACTATCGACCGGTAGCTCTAACATCCCACCTCATCAAGATATTTGAAAAAGTCCTGAGGAACAAGCTTGTCATCTTCCTGGAGAAAAATGGCCTTATGAACTCCAGCCAGCATGGCTTCCGGAAAGGCAGATCATGCCTTTCGAAGCTCCTGGCACATCATGACTGGCTACTCCACAGGCTTGCAGAGGGAGAAAATGTGGATGTCGTGTTTCTAGACTTTGCTAAAGCATTCGACAAGGTGGATCACGGCATCCTCCTTCACAAGATTAAGAAACTCGGCATCCAAGGCAAAATAGGTGTGTGGCTGCACAGTTTCCTCTCCGCAAGAACGCAGACTGTTGCTGTTAAGGGCCACACATCTGAAAAGTCCCACGTCATTAGTGGAGTACCCCAGGGATCAGTATTAGGACCTCTGCTCTTCCTTATACTGATAGGGGACATTGATGATGGAGTTGGTCAATCAGTTATCTCTTCCTTTGCTGACGATACGAACATAAGTCGTGTCGTCAGAAATTAAGAGGATATTCATAATCTCCAGGATGACCTCGACAAAATCTACAAATGGGCAGACGAAAACAACATGACCTTCAACGAAGAAAAGTTTGAAGCGTTACGATGTGGCCCGAAACAAACCCTCAAGGACACCACCAAACTACTCACTGCAGGCGGCCACGACATCACCCCCAAGCCACATGTGAGATGCCTAGGTGTGCAATTGTCCGACGATGCCACATTTCAACACCACATTTCTGCAGCTGTCAAGAAAGCCAAGGGAATGGCCGGATGGATCCTACGGACGTTCAACTCCAGGGAACAAGAAACAATGCTAACTCTCTGGAGGTCTATGGTACAACCCTTCCTTGACTACTGTAGTCAACTATGGTCGCCACACAAAAAGGGGTACATACGAGATTTTGAGTCCGTCCAGAGGTCCTTCACTAGAAACATTCGGGGGATGAAGGACCTTAGCTACTGGGACTGGCTCAAGAAGCTAGGGCTGTACTCTCAGCAGAGAAGGCGAGACAGGTACTGCGCAATTTATGTGTGGAAAATCCTGGAGAAGCTGGTTCCAGATCCAACTGGTAATGAACTCCAGGAAAAACAAAATGGTCAGACTGGAAGGAAGTGTGAGAGGAGATCCCTCCCAACACAGGCACCAGAACGAGTGAGATCCCTCCTCGCGTCCAGCCTAGGCCACATTGGACCAAAAAATTTCAACTCGCTGCCCAAGGAAGTGCGAGACATAGTAGGTTGCCCGGTAGACAGGTTCAAAGGGTTATTAGACAAGTTTCTAAAGACCCTCCCAGATGAACCACCAGTGTCTGGATACACTGCTAACTGCCGGGCGGCCTCAAACTCTATACCGAACCAGACGGACCTCCTTCGAAGGGACGCACGGGACGGACGCAGCGGTGGCGGACCACGACTGTGAGGACGGGACCTCTAGACGACTTCAAGTAAGATTCAAGTAAGACACCCAACACAGTTTTGAAACATCAATGTTGCCCCGGTTTGCCATCCTGCACAGTTGGCTAAGTAAGTTCCTTCATCCCATATCACAAAATAATATAAACAGCTCATCCGACAGCTTGGGTAGCTTCATATTATTTGTTAACATAAATGATGTGCAAATGCTACGGTCTACAAGAGTCCAGTGTAAGAGAGAATACGCCAAAATGTGCATGAAATTGCATTGTTTTGAGCAGGTAATCACTACCTGGGGTATAATAGGAACTATGGATCATCAATTTAATGTTGTCTATATAATAATATTGACAACAAACAAGGGACAGTTTTGAGACTGGATATGAATAGCCTCTCACATGCCAACCTGCAACTGTGCAGATTTAAAATAGCACCCGCCTTTTAACACATTCCCCCTCCTATTCTGTCCAACCCAAGAGTGAATCGACTTTTCCAGTTTTTCTTCTACTCCACGAGTTAACTCTGGAACTCTCTTCCTCAATTTATCTTTCCCGCATCCTACGACTTATACTGTTTTAAGCTCCGTGTTTCTAGACATTTTTATTGTAAGGAAACTTGAATTTGGCTGTCACTTTCAATTGAGATGGGGTACACTCGTTAAAGGCAGCTTTGCCTTTTGTCTCCTTACACATAAAACAAAAATCTAAGTTGCCGGTAACAAACAAATCAGGCTGTACACTGTGAAAATAATGTGTGCACTATATAATACTAACCATAACAACATAATGTGTGCACTATATAATACTAACCATAACAACATAATGTGTGCACTATATAATACTAACCATAACAACATAATGTGTGCACTATATAATACTAACCTTAACAACATAATGTGTGCACTATATAATACTAACCTTAACAACATAATGTGTGCACTATATAATACTAACCATAACAATATAATGTGTGCACTATATAATACTAACCATAACAACATAATGTGTGCACTATATAATACTAACCTTAACAACATAATGTGTGCACTATATAATACTAACCATAACAACATAATGTGTGCACTATATAATACTAACCTTAACAACATAATGTGTGCACTATATAATACTAACCATAACAATATAATGTGTGCACTACATAATACTAACCATTACAACATAATGTGTGCACTATATAATACTAACCATAACAACATAATGTGTGCACTATATAATACTAACCATAACAACATAATGTGTGCACTATATAATACTAACCTTAACAACATAATGTGTGCACTATATAATACTAACCTTAACAACATAATGTGTGCACGATATAATACTAACCTTAACAACATAATGTGTGCACTATATAATACTAACTACAACATAATGTGTGCACTAACAACCATAACAACATAATGTGTGCACTATATAATACTAACCCTTAACAACATAATGTGTGCACTATATAATACTAACCATAACAACATAATGTGTGCACTATATAATACTAACCATAACAACATAATGTGTGCACTATATAATACTAACCATATAATGTGTGCACTATATAATACTAACCATAACAAACATAATGTGTGCACTATATAATACTAACCATAACAACATAATGTGTGCACTATATAATACTAACCTTAACAACATAATGTGTGCACTATATAATACTAACCATAACAACATAATGTGTGTGCACTATATAATACTAACCATAACAACATAATGTGTGCACTATATAATACTAACCATAACAACATAATGTGTGCACTATATAATACTAACCTTAACAACATAATGTGTGCACTATATAATACAACATAATGTGTGCATATATAATACTAACCATAACAACATTAATGTGTGCACTATATAATACTAACCATAACAACATAATGTGTGCACTATATAATACTAACCTTAACACAACATAATGTGTGCACTATATAATACTAACCATAACAACATAATGTGTGCACTATATAATACTAACCATAACAACATAATGTGTGCACTATATAATACTAACCATAACAACATAATGTGTGCACTATATAATACTAACCATAACAACATAATGTGTGCAACTATAATACTAACCTTAACAACATAATGTGTGCACTATATAATAACTAAACATAACAACATAATGTGTGCACTATATAATACTAACCATAACAACATAATGTGTGCACTATATAATACTAACCATAACAACATAATGTGTGCACTATATAATATAACCTTAACAACATAATGTGTGCACTATATAATACTAACCTTAACAACATAATGTGTGCACTATATAATACTAACTAACAACATAATGTGTGCACTATATAATACTAACCATAACAACATAATGTGTGCACTATATAATACTAACCATAACAACATAATGTGTGCACTATATAATACTAACCATAACAACATAATGTGTGCACTATATAATACTAACCTACACAACATAATGTGTGCACTATATAATACTAACCTTAACAACATAATGTGTGCACTATATAATACTAACCATAACAACATAATGTGTGCACTATATAATACTAACCTTAACAACATAATGTGTGCACTATATAATACTAACCATTACAACATAATGTGTGCACTATATAATACTAACCTTAACAACATAATGTGTGCACTATATAATACTAACCATAACAACATAATGTGTGCACTATATAATACTAACCTTAACAACATAATGTGTGCACTATATAATACTAACCTTAACAACATAATGTGTGCACTATATAATACTAACCATTACAACATAATGTGTGCACTATATAATACTAACCTTAACAACATAATGTGTGCACTATATAATACTAACCTTAACAACATAATGTGTGCACTATATATAATACTAACCTTAACAACATAATGTGTGCACTATATAATACTAACCTAACAACATAATGTGTGCACTATATAATACTAACCTTAACAACATAATGTGTGCACTATATAATACTAACCATAACAACATAATGTGTGCACTATATAATACTAACCTTAACAACATAATGTGTGCACTATATAATACTAACCTTAACAACATAATGTGTGCACTATATAATACTAACCATAACAACATAATGTGTGCACTATATAATACTAACCATAACAACATAATGTGTGCACTATATAATACTAACCTTAACAACATAATGTGTGCACTATATAATACTAACCTTAACAACATAATGTGTGCACTATATAATACTAACCATAACAACATAATGTGTGCACTATATAATACTAACCTTAACAACATAATGTGTGCACTATATAATACTAACCTTAACAACATAATGTGTGGCACTATATATAATACTAACCATAACAACATAATGTGTGCACTATATAATACTAACCTTAACAACATAATGTGTGCACTATATAATACTAACCTTAACAACATAATGTGTGCACTATATAATACTAACCAAACAACATAATGTGTGCACTATATAATACTAACCATAACAACATAATGTGTGCACTATATAATACTAACCTTAACAACATAATGTGTGCACTATATAAATACTAACCTTACAACATAATGTGTGCACTATATAATACTAACCTTAACAACATAATGTGTGCACTATATAATACTAACCTTAAACAACATAATGTGTGCACTATATAATACTAACCATAACAACATAATGTGTGCACTATATAATACTAACCTTAACAACATAATGTGTGCACTATATATACTAACCTTAACAACATAATGTGTGCACTATATAATACTAACCTTAACAACATAATGTGTGCACTATATAATACTAACCATAACAACATAATGTGTGCACTATATAATACTAACCATAACAACATAATGTGTGCACTATATAATACTAACCTTAACAACATAATGTGTGCACTATATAATACTAACCATAACACAACATAATGTGTGCACTATATAATACTACCTTAACAACATAATGTGTGCACTATATAATACTAACCTTAAACATAATGTGTGCACTATATAATACTAACCATAACAACATAATGTGTGCACTATATAATACTAACCATAACAACATAATGTGTGCACTATATAATACTAACCATAACACATAATGTGTGCACTATATAATACTAACCATGCAACATAATGTGTGCACTATATAATACTAACCATAACAACATAATGTGTGCACTATATAATACTAACCTTAACAACATAATGTGTGCACTATATAATACTAACCTTAACAACATAATGTGTGCACTATATAATACTAACCATTACAATATAATGTGTGCAATACATAAGACTAAGCTTAACAACATAATGTGGGCACTATATAATACTAACCATAACAACATAATGTGTGCACTATATAATACTAACCTTAACAACATAATGTGTGCACTATATAATACTAACCTTAACAACATAATGTGTGCACTATAGAATACTAACCTTAACAACATAATGTGTGCACTATATAATACTAACCTTAACAACATAATGTGTGCACTATATAATACTAACCTTAACAACATAATGTGTGCACTATATAATACTAACCATAACAACATAATGTGTGCACTATATAATACTAACCTTAACAACATAATGTGTGCACTAATAATACTAACCCTAACAACATAATTTGTGCACTATATAATTCTAACCCTTACCACATAATGTGTGCCCTATATAATACTAACTTAACAACATAATGTGTGCACTATATAATACTAACCTTAACAACATAATGTGTGCACTATATAATACTAACCATAACAACATAATGTGTGCACTATATAATACTAACCTTAACAACATAATGTGTGCACTATATAATACTAACCTTAACAACATAATGTGTGCACTATATAATACTAACCTTACAAAACACATAATGTGTGCACTATATAATACTAACCTTAACAACATAATGTGTGCACTATATAATACTAACCTTAACAACATAATGTGTGCACTATATAATACTAACCTTAACAACATAATGTGTGCACTATATAATACTAACCATAACAACATAATGTGTGCACTATATAATACTAACCTTAACAACATAATGTGTGCACTATATAATACTAACCTTAACAACATAATGTGTGCACTATATAATACAACCTTAACAACATAATGTGTGCACTATATAATACTAACCTTAACAACATAATGTGTGCACTATATAATACTAACCTTAACAACATAATGTGTGCACTATATAATACTAACCTTAACAACATAATGTGTGCACTATATAATACTAACCATAACAACATAATGTGTGCACTATATAATACTAACCTTAACACATAATGTGTGCACTATATAATACTAACCAAACACATAATGTGTGCACTATATAATACTAACCTAACAACATAATGTGTGCACTATATAATACTAACCTTAACAACATAATGTGTGCACTATATAATACTAACCTTAACAACATAATGTGTGCACTATATAATACTAAACCTTAACAACATAATGTGTGCACTATATAATACTAACCATAACAACATAATGTGTGCACTATATAATACTAACCATAACAACATAATGTGTGCACTATATAATACTAACCATAACAACATAATGTGTGCACTATATAATACTAACCATAACAACATAATGTGTGCCACTATATATACTAACCATAACAACATAATGTGTGCACTATATAATACTAACCTTAACAACATAATGTGTGCACTATATAATACTAACCTTAACAACATAATGTGTGCACTATATAATACTAACCATAACAACATAATGTGTGCACTATATAATACTAACCATAACAACATAATGTGTGCACTATATAATACTAACCATAAACAACATAATGTGTGCACTATATAATACTAACCATAACAACATAATGTGTGCACTATATAATACTAACCTTAACAACATAATGTGTGCACTATATAATACTAACCATAACAACATAATGTGTGCACTATATAATACTAACCTTAACAACATAATGTGTGCACTATATAATACTAACCATAACAACATAATGTGTGCACTATAAATAAGAACCTTAACAACATAATGTGTGCACTATAATACTAACCATAACAACTAATGTGCACTATATAATACTAACCTTACAACATAATGTGTGCACTATATAATACTAACCATAACAACATAATGTGTGCACTATATAATACTAACCTTAACAACATAATGTGTGCACTATATAATACTAGCCCTAACAACATAATGTGTGCACTATATAATACTAACCATAACAACATAATGTGTGCACTATATAATACTAACCTTAACAACATAATGTGTGCACTATATAATACTAACCATAACAACATAATGTGTGCACTATATAATACTAACCTTAACAACATAATGTGTGCACTATATAATACTAACCATAACAACATAATGTGTGCACTATATAATACTAACCTTAACAACATAATGTGTGCACTATATAATACTAACCATAACAACATAATGTGTGCACTATATAATACTAACCTTAACAACATAATGTGTGCACTATATAATACTAACCTTAACAACATAATGTGTGCACTATATAATACTAACCATAACAACATAATGTGTGCACTATATAATACTAACCATTAACAACATAATGTGTGCACTATATAATACTAACCTTAACAACATAATGTGTGCACTATATAATACTAACCTTAACACATAATGTGTTGCACTATATAATACTAACTATAACAACATAATGTGTGCACTATATAATACTAACCTTAACAACATAATGTGTGCACTATATAATACTAACCTTAACAACATAATGTGTGCACTATATAATACTAACCATAACAACATAATGTGTTGCACTATATAATACTAACCATAACAACATAATGTGTGCACTATATAATACTAACCTTAACAACATAATGTGTGCACTATATATAATACTAACCATTACAACATAATGTGTGCACTATATAATACTAACCATACAACATAATGTGTGGCACTATATAATACTAACCTTAACAACATAATGTGTGCACTATATAATACTAACCTTAACAACATAATGTGTGCACTATATAATACTAACCTAACAACATAATGTGTGCACTATATAATACTAACCTTAACAACATAATGTGTGCACTATAATACTAACCTTAACAACATAATGTGTGCACTATATAATACTAACCATAACAACATAATGTGTGCACTATATAATACTAACCTTAACAACATAATGTGTGCACATATAATACTAACCTTAACAACATAATGTGTGCACTATATAATACTAACCTTAACATAATGTGTGCACTATATATACTAACCATAACAACATAATGTGTGCACTATATAATACTAACCTTAACAACATAATGTGTGCACTATATAATACTAACCTTAACAAATAATGTGTGCACTATATATACTAACCTAACAACAATGTGTGCACTATATAATACTAACCTTAACAACATAATGTGTGCACTATATAATACTAACCTTAACAACATAATGTGTGCACTATATAATACTAACCTTAACAACATAATGTGTGCACTATATAATACTAACCTTAACAACATAATGTGTGCACTATATAATACTAACCATAACAACATAATGTGTGCACTATATAATACTAACCATAACAACATAATGTGTGCACTATATAATACTAACCTTAACAACATAATGTGTGCACTATATAATACTAACCTTAACAACATAATGTGTGCACTATATAATACTAACCTTAACAACATAATGTGTGCACTATATAATACTAACCTTAACAACATAATGTGTGCACTATATAATACTAACCATAACAACATAATGTGTGCACTATAGACTACTAACCTTAACAACATAATGTGTGCACTATATAATACTAACCATACAACATAATGTGTGCACTATATAATACTAACCATTAACAACATAATGTGTGCACTATATAATCCTAACCTTAACAACATAATGTGTGCACTATATAATACTAACCATAACAACATAATGTGTGCACTATATAATACTAACCATAACAACATAATGTGTGCACTATATAATACTAACCATAACAACATAATGTGTGCACTATATAATACTAACCTTAACAACATAATGTGTGCACTATATAATACTAACCATAAACAACATAATGTGTGCACTATATAATACTAACCTTAACAACATAATGTGTGCACTATATAATACTAACCATAACAACATAATGTGTGCACTATATAATACTAACCTTAACAACATAATGTGTGCACTATATAATACTACCATTAACAACATAATGTGTGCACTATATAATACTAACCTTACACATAATGTGTGCACTATATAATACTAACCATAACAACATAATGTGTGCACTATATAATACTAACCTTAACAACATAATGTGTGCACTATATAAAATACTAACCTTAACAACATAATGTGTGCACTATATAATACTAACCATAACAACATAATGTGTGCACTATATAATACTAACCATAACAACATAATGTGTGCACTATATAATACTAACCTTAACAACATAATGTGTGCACTATATAATACTAACCATAACAACATAATGTGTGCACTATATAATACTAACCTTAAACACATAATGTGTGCACTATATAATACTAACCATAACAACATAATGTGTGCACTATATAATACTAACCTTAACAACATAATGTGTGCACTATATAATACTAACCTTAACAACATAATGTGTGCACTATATAATACTAACCTTAACAACATAATGTGTGCACTATATAATACTAACCATAACAACATAATGTGTGCACTATATAATACTAACCATAACAACATAATGTGTGCACTATATAATACTAACCTTAACAACATAATGTGTGCACTATATAATACTAACCATAACAACATAATGTGTGCACTATATAATACTAACCTTAACAACATAATGTGTGCACTATATAATACTAACCATAACAATATGTGTGCACTATATAACTAACCTTAACAACATAATGTGTGCACTATATAATACTAACCATAACAACATAATGTGTGCACTATATAATACTAACCTTAACAACATAATGTGTGCACTATATAATACTAACCATAACAACATAATGTGTGCACTATATAATACTAACCATAACAACATAATGTGTGCACTATATAATCACAACCATAACAACATAATGTGTGCACTATATAATACTAACCATAACAACATAATGTGTGCACTATATAATACTAACCTTAACAACATAATGTGTGCACTATTATAATACTAACACATAACAACATAATGTGTGCACTATATAATACTAACCTTAACAACATAATGTGTGCACTATATAATACTAACCATAACAACATAATGTGTGCACTATATAATACTACCCATAACAACATAATGTGTGCACTATATAATACTAACCTTAACAACATAATGTGTGCACTATATAATACTAACCATAACAACATAATGTGTGCACTATATAATACTAACCATAACAACATAATGTGCACTATATAATACTAACCATAACAACATAATGTGTGCACTATATAATACTAACCTTAACAACATAATGTGTGCACTATATAATACTAACCATAACAACATAATGTGTGCACTATATAATACTAACCTTAACAACATAATGTGTGCACTATATAATACTAACCATAACAACATAATGTGTGCACTATATAATACTAACCCTTAACAACATAATGTGTGCACTATATAATACTAACCATAACAACATAATGTGTGCACTATATAATACTAACCTTAACAACATAATGTGTGCACTATATAATACTAACCTTAACAACATAATGTGTGCACTATATAATACTAACCATAACAACATAATGTGTGCACTATATAATACTAACCAAACAACATAATGTGTGCACTATATAATACTAACCTTAACAACATAATGTGTGCACTATATAATACTAACCATAACAACATAATGTGTGCACTATATAATACTAACCTTAACAACATAATGTGTGCACTATATAATACTAACCTTAACAACATAATGTGCACTATATAATACTAACCATACAACATAATGTGTGCACTATATAATACTAACCTTAACAACATAATGTGTGCACTATATAATACTAACCTTAACAACATAATGTGTGCACTATATAATACTAACCTTACAACATAATGTGTGCACTATATAATACTAACCTTAACAACATAATGTGTGCACTATATAATACTAACCTTAACAACATAATGTGTGCACTATATAATACTAACCTTAACAACATAATGAGTGCACTATATAATACTAACCATAACAACATAATGTGTGCACTATATAATACTAACCTTAACAACATAATGTGTGCACTATATAATACTAACCTTAACAACATAATGTGTGCACTATAAATACTAACCTTAACAACATAATGTGTGCACTATATAATACTAACCTTAACAACATAATGTGTGCACTATATAATACTAACCTTAACAACATAATGTGTGCACTATATAATACTAACCATTACAACATAATGTGTGCACTATATAATACTAACCTTAACAACATAATGTGTGCACTATATAATACTAACCTTAACAACATAATGTGTGCACTATATAATACTAACCATAACAACATAATGTGTGCACTATATAATACTAACCTTAACAACATAATGTGTGCACTATATAATACTAACCTTAACAACATAATGTGTGCACTATATAATACTAACCTTAACAACATAATGTGTGCACTATATAATACTAACCTTAACAACATAATGTGTGCACTATATAATACTAACCTTAACAACATAATGTGTGCACTATATAATACTAACCTTAACAACATAATGTGTGCACTATATAATACTAACCTTAACAACATAATGTGTGCACTATATAATACTAACCATAACAAATAATGTGTGCACTATATAATACTAACCTTAACAACATAATGTGTGCACTATATAATACTAACCTTAACAACATAATGTGTGCACTATATACTAACCATAACACATAATGTGTGCACTATATAATACTAACCTTAACAACATAATGTGCACTATATAATACTAACCATAACAACATAATGTGTGCACTATATAATACTAACCATAACAACATAATGTGTGCACTATATAATACTAACCATAACAACATAATGTGTGCACTATATAATACTAACCTTAACAAAATTGGCACGCATAATAGTGTGTAATTATAGTTACGTGTAATATAGTTTGAACACTTTGTCGGGCCTTTTCAACACAAATATTGAAATGCACTAATTCGTTCTATAATGAATGCCATAATATAGAACCTTTCTAAAATGTGTTCAAAGTAAAACGTTTAATGAGGTAGTGCTTGTTTGTTTGTCTATATACCGGTACATAAACGTTTAATGAGGTAGTGCTTGTTTGTTTGTCTATATACCGGTACATAAACGTTTAATGAGGTAGTGCTTGTTTGTTTGTCTATATACCGGTACATAAACGTTTAATGAGGTAGTGCTTGTTTGTTTGTCTATATACCGGTACATAAACGTTTAATGAGGTAGTGCTTGTTTGTTTGTCTATATACCGGTACATAAACGTTTACTGAGGTAGTGCTTGTTTGTTTGTCTATATACCGGTACATAAACGTTTAATGAGGTAGTGCTTGTTTGTTTGTCTATATACCGGTACATAAACGTTTAATGAGGTAGTGCTTGTTTGTTTGTCTATATACCGGTACATATACGTTTAATGAGGTAGTGCTTGTTTGTTTGTCTATATACCGGTACATATTTTATAATTTATTATTGACTTTCCTCGCTAGACCTCCATCAAGCTTTAAAAAAGCACCCCCTAGACCACCATTCAAAATTAAATTTTAAATTTTTCGGTAGAAAAATGTCTGGACCGAAGGTTACTTCCTTCTAAAATTACAGGATCGCTATCGCTCGTCAGGAAAAAATTGACACTTAAATGGCACGAAAGGTCTTAACACTGACAAATTGGGCGAAAGGTCTCAAAATCGCCAAACTAATGGAACGAATGTCTTAAAATCCCAAAATTAATATGCTAAACATGTGGGAGAAGGGGGTCCAGAAAAATCAATCACCTCCCCCTTGAAATGTGTACCAATAGTTATGATTACGAGTTATATTTGCACACACAATGTTAGCAGTGTACTTCTAATTATACGTTCAATGATAGGGCCGGGAGATGTGGGTCATGTGCGTGTTAGCTGCCTTCGCCAGGATTCGAACCCCGGTCAATATATCCATAATCATCAACGCGCAACACGCCACCACCGTGGACTTTTCACAATCAGGAGGCCATTTCTCAAACATATTCTTCGGTTTTAGCAGTTAAAGGGACAGTGGCCGGTTTTTTGGTCCATATATTCTTTTATTCATCTATCTTTTAATGTCCTTGCTAGACCTCCATCAAGCTTAGAAAAACACTCCCTAGACCTCCCTTCAAGATATATTTGTACATTTTTCGGTAGTAAAATGTCCCGGCCGATGGCCGGTTTCTCTAAAAATTACAGGTTCGCTATCGCTCGCCAGGAAAAAATCGACACCTAAATTGCACGAAGTCTGTATATTGACAAAGAAATGGGGTGAAAGATCTCAAAATCGCCAAATTAATGGGCCGAACATCGTAAAATATCAAAACTAATGGGGCTAAACATGAGGGAGAAGGGGGACCAGAAAAACGACCCATCTCTCCTTAAGAAAAGCAATTCTTAACCAGAAAATCTTGTACATTGCCCAGTCGCAATTACCTTAAGCCAGATATTTCTTTATATAATTGAGCAGCATAAAAGGTAGGAATAAGGTACCGGTATACAAGATCATTGGGTATATTGATAGTGATTTACCTTTCTAACTGGTATAAGATGGGTTTATCACCACCAATACACCTCCAAATGGGTAGATTATTGTGGACACTTCATATACCCTTTTCATACCTATAATTTTGTCTGAACTATATTTATTCACAAATATTCAGAGTATTGGCTTTTGATTATACCATACGTAAAAATAGATGTATACCGGTACCCAAAGTTTGTTCGTACCTTTTTTTCATACCTTTTATATACCTTTAATGTTGTACAGTATAGCGAGGAGAGAGGAGGAAGAGTTGTCAAGTAGAAAAAACTATATATTAATATTAACACGTCTACAAAGCGCACCTCTCTCTCTCTCTCTCTCTCTCTCTCTCTCTCTCTCTCTCTCTCTCTCTCTCTCTCTCTCTCTCTCTCTCTCTCACTAGGCTACATTAACCCTCTCCCACTTTTTTTTTCCAGTAAATTTTGTAACAAATTTCTAGTCCATTTGTGATTTTCAGGCTTTAACTGTGTCATACTGCTAACATCAATTTTGTTTTATTTTCAGGCATAAATTGTGTTCTATTGCTAACATATTGTTTGTGATTTACAGGCATATTAATTTTATCATATTGCTAACAAAATTTTGTGTGATTTTCAGGAATTAATTGTATCACATTGCTAACATACATTTTTTGTGATTTTCAGGCTTTAATTGTACCATTTTGCTACCATAAATTTGTGTGATTTTCAGGCATATTGTGATTATATCGTCATGGCGCCGCAACGAACCTGCACGAGTTGTTCCGGTAAATTTGGCCCTACCATGTTTGTTGATACTGATGTCCAAATTTGTAGATTTTGCCAGCTCCGAGAGAAGATTGCGGATGAATTGAATGCAGCTCACCACAAGATCGATGCCCTGACTACAAAGCTTGAATCCCTTCAAGAATTTGCCACACTCAACGTAGGAGTGCCCTCGACCCAAGAAACCACTACGATGTCAACCGCCATTCCAGTGCTTACAGTACCGGTACCGGTACCCTCACCAGCAGCTACCTTAGATGTTGCAGAAAATAATAATGACTCTACTCTCACTCCCCCCCAGGACAATTTTCAGTTAGTGAGAAACAATGTGCATCCCAGTACCAGTACCAGGAAGGTCATCCCGACAACATGCCAAAACCGCTTCAAAATTCTGGCTATTGACGAGGAAGAGGAAACGGAAGAAGTTCGGCTTGTGGGCGACTCCATGGTCCGTGACCAACTAACCGAGTTCTGCGCCAGGGCACCCAGGACCAGAAAGCGATTCTGTATCCCAGGTGGCGGCGTGGACGACATTGTTGCGGCTGTGGAAGAGGTTTCCAGGCTCGCCCCCGCAAGCACTACGTACGTCATCCACGTTGGATCTAACGATGTTCAACGGACGCGGTCAGAGGAACTACTTTGCAAGTACCGGCGGCTGATCAGGTCCTTCAAGGAAAAATCTAATAGAATCTTAATTTCAGGAATTGTTCCCCGGATTGATGTAGAAAACCGATTCTACAACATAGCTACCAGTACAAATCGCCGACTAGCCAAACTCTGCAGGGAGGAGGACATCGGCTTTGTCGACATGTGGGATCATTTTTACTATGATAAATCTTTGTTTTCAGGAGATGGTGTACATCTCAATGAAGTAGGAGCTGCACGTCTTGGTCGTCTGCTGAACGATGCAGTCAAGGATTTCCATTAAAAAAACGGGGTCAACCAGACCCCAGACAGGGTAGTGTAAGTCAAATACGAACTGAAAATTCAGACAATGCACAATCGGTAACATCCAACTCTAATACTCTTAAGGTGTTTTATGTAAATGCTCGTAGCATACGCAATAAATTTTCAGATCTAGAGGAAATCGTGTTTACAGAACATTATGATATAATCGGCATTACAGAATCTTGGTTAAATACGGAAGACAGAGACTTTTTAGCCAAATATACGCTTCCTGGTTATACAATGTTTGAGAAAAGTCGGATCAATAGAAATGGAGGAGGAGTTCTGTTTTTTATAAAGGAAAGTCTTAATCCCGTCTTAATGTCAAAACCTCAAATTGCGAATATAGACATATCTTACGTACTATTAAATAATAAACGAGGAACTAAAATAACACTAGCTTTATTATACAGACCCCCATCTCAATCAGTGCAAACTGACAGTGAAATTTATGAACAAATTGCAGAAATAACTAACATACAAGATACCATAATTCTTGGCGATTTCAACTTACCCGTGACTAAATGGGGCGATATTCTTACTTCACACTCTGGAGACGACCTCTATGCTAACTTGCAAGAGAGTTCACTTTTTCAATTTGTACAATCTCCGACCCGTGGTAATAATGTGCTTGACTTTGTACTCGCAACAAAAGAAGAATTAATAGAGAATTTGAATGTTGGTGATGAATTCAGTAACAGCGACCATCGTATGATAACTTTCACTTTAAAGTTTACTAGTAACAAATCAAATAGCAGCATTGAGAAAGTCCCTAATTTCAAGAAAGCAAATTTTCATAAACTTAAATCAAAGCTTAAAGAAACTGACTGGAGCTTTCTGACTAACAATAACGACATAAATACATCTTGGGAGTGTTTCACAACCACTTACCTTAAGGCAGTGCAAGACTGCATACCATCGAAAATACGGCGTCCAGGCCATAATGATAAGCCCAAATGGTGGAATAAAGATATTTCAGACTGTCTGCTTGCTAAAAAATTTGCTAATGATAGATTAAAATCCTCACAAAATGACGAAGAACGGCTGAAATTTGTAGAGCTACGACGCAAAGCCAAAAAGTTAATTAAGCAAAGTAAAAAGACCCTGGAGTTACATGTTGCGAATCAAAGTAAAACAAACCCGAAAGAATTCTATAGTTATATCAGAAAGAAAAAAGTAGTTACTTCAACTGTTGGACCGTTAGTCGATGAAAATGGAGAATACACCAAAGACGAAGTACAAATGAGTAATGCCCTCAATACCTTCTTTGCATCAGTTTTTACAACCGAAGACCTCAGTGATATCCCTACACCATCGCCGATTCAGATTGATAATTCAGATGTTCTAAGCAATATCACCGTTACAGAGAGAGAAGTATTGAATTGTTTAGATAAACTCAAGGTAAATAAAACGCCTGGACCTGATACAATCTCGCCTAGAGTTCTAAAGGAAGCTAAGGATGAGCTCTCCAAACCACTGACATTGCTATTCAATGAATCCTTGCAGTCTGGGACTATGCCTGATCAGTGGAAGCTAGCCAACGTAACACCGATATTAAAAAAAGGCAGCAAATCCCTACCCAGTAACTATCGTCCAATTAGCTTAACCTCAATTGTATGTAAAATGTTAGAAACGGTCATAAGAGACAGACTCGTAACTCACTTAGAGGCAAATAACTTTCTTAAAGATACTCAACACGGCTTTCGTAAAAAACGTTCCTGTATAACAAACCTCTTAGACTTCTTCCACGATATCCTTAACCTCTACGATGAGAGTAAAGCTGTAGATATTATATACCTTGATTTTCAAAAGGCCTTTGACAAAGTTCCCCACAAACGTTTACTGCTAAAACTAAAAGCGCATGGAATACAAGACGGTGTGTTGAAATGGATAGAAAATTGGCTCAGCGACAGAAAGCAAAGAGTAGTCATAAACGGTAAGGCATCTAAATGGACCAATGTAAGTAGCGGGGTACCCCAGGGATCGGTACTAGGACCAATTCTCTTTCTAATTTACATCAACGACATAGATGAGGGTCTCACCTGTACAGTCTCAAAATTTGCTGACGATACAAAAATTGCAAATAGCGTACTCTCAAAAGAACAAGTTGACGATATGCAACACAATGTAGATAAATTGTCATGTTGGGCCCAAATTTGGCAAATGAGTTTCAATGCGGATAAATGTAAAGTACTACATATCGGATACCTAAATGAGAAAGCAAACTATTCGATGAATGGCACTCAGCTTAAGAATGTAAACAGAGAAACCGATCTGGGAGTAACAATATCGAGTAACCTAAAACCGAGTCAACAATGTTCAGAAGTTGTTAAGAAGACAAACAAATAATTGGCTTTATAGGCAGGTCATTTGAGCATAAATCCAAAGAAGTTATCCTAACCCTTTACAATTCCTTAGTCCGCCCTCTTCTGGAATACTGCGTTCAATCCTGGTGCCCTTATTACCAAAAAGATATAAACAAGCTAGAAAGAGTTCAACGTAGAGTTACCAAAATGATACCTAGCCTAAAGAACAAACCATACGAAGAGCGTCTTAGAGAATTAAATCTATTTCCTTTAACCCAGCGCAGATTAAGAGGTGACTTAATTCAAGTGTTCAAAATCATCAAAGGCATCGAAAATATGAACTGTAGTAAGTACTTCACTATCGACCAATCTAATTACACGCGGGGAAACGGTTGCAAAATTATTGGTAAATCTTTTAACTCACACGAATCTAAGAATTTCTTCTTCAATCGAGTTGTCAACTTGTGGAATGGGCTTCCCCGAGACGTTATAGACTGCAGCACCGTTGATTCATTTAAACTCCGCTTAGACAAATATCTCGCATCAAACCCGCGACTGACTGCGTGTGTAAATGAATAACTTTATTTTATCCCCCCCTCAGTTACTAACCCATCTGTCCCCTACTAACTTCCTAATCCTGCCACGGACATTAGTTCTAGGGCAGTAGTTCCCTTTCCAATGTTCCCTTACCCACTCTAAACCACTGTTTGGACACTTGATCCTCAGTGTTTTGGAGGGCAAGCAGCCTAGAAGGGTCACTAGACCTGTTGTTGCTTGATTTCCTTTGTACTCTCTCTCTCTCTCTCTCTCTCTCTCTCTCTCTCTCTCTCTCTCTCTCTCTCTCCTCTCTCTCTCTCTCTCTCTCTCCTCTCATCCTCTCTCTCCTCTCTCCACTCTCTCTCTCTCTCTCGCTCTCACTCTCTCTCTCTCTCTCTCTCTCTCTCTCTCTCTCTCTCTCTCTCTCTCTTCTTTCTTTTGCTCGCTAGACCTCTCTCTCTATTACTGTCAAGGTGTCGCCATGAGAGACAAGCTAAATACACAGAGAACAGTCCGACACGAGGGGATTAAAAAGACTAACTTACCTTAAATATACTGGTATATACAGTATACTGTGTATATGTATATATATATATATATATATATATATATATATATATATATATATATATATATATATATATTTATATAAATTATATTACTACAGTACTATGCCAAAATAAGCATACACTCATTTGAAACCATATAGCGCCTAAAAGAGATAATACAGAGTTTGGTTCTAAAGTCTGGATGTTTCAAACAAGTGTTTACTTATTATGGCTTCCGACTGTACGAGGACGTTATTAATATTATATTCTAGATAACATTAGGAAATTTAATATAAGCTTACAAGAACCTCTAAGAGAGACTAAGATCAAGAGATAAATTCTAGCAACAAGTAAACGATAACATAATGGTGGATACATAGAGAATAAGATCAAATCAGATATAGAGCTAAGCTAAAATTAATAAAGAAAAAGTGCAGCTTGAAAGGTACAGTAACAGTGGAACAATAGAACAAAGATCAGAAGAGACTGGTTGCTGTGTGTGTGTGTGTGTGTGTGTGTGTGTGTGTGTGTGTGTGTGTGTGAGAGAGAGAGAGAGTGAGGGAGAGCTGAACTAAGGAGGAATGGAATTCTGAATAGTTAGAGAGAGAGAGAGAAGGGGGATAAATTAAATTATAAACTTGTTTGGAGAAAGGGATAAAAGATAAATTGGATTATAGACAGCAGAGTGAACAAATTACAAAATTAAGAATTAGACAGACACAATAAAGAACGCAGATAAACCAAAATAAGGCACGGATATACAGAGGAAAAAGTAAAGCTGAAATTAATATAGACAAAAGTTGGAGACTAAGCAAGAAAGAAATGCTAGGAATACGGTTGTCGGGTTTTTTTTTCTTTTTTTTTTTTTTTTTTGCTCCATAGACCTCCATCGCCCTTCGAAAGAAAAAAAAAACACCCCCTTCGATATAGTGTGTATTTGTACATTTTTCGGTATCAGAATGTCTTGCCCGAAGGCCAATTTCTCCAAAAATTACAAGCTCTATATCGCTTGCAAGGGAAAAATTGACACCTAAATGGAAGGAAGGTCTTAAAATCGCCAAACTATTGGGGCAAACGTCTTAAAATATATAAACTAAGGGAGCTAAACATTAGGGAGTAGGGGGTCCTGAAAAAACACCTTTAACGATGGGATAAATACAGTGGATACATAAAGAATAGGATAAACACAATATATAGGCAGAAAATATTCAACCAAAATACTGGACTAGAAAGAGAAGAGACGGAGAAAGGTAATTAAATATATAAAGAAGTTGAAACGCGAGTAAATGTATAAAACTTGGAATAATTATAGAGCGCAGTTGTTGAAAGAGAGAGAGAGAGAGAGTAGGGAGAGAGAGAGAGAGAGAGAGAGAGAGAGAGAGAGAGAGAGAGTAGGGAGAGGGGGGAGGGAGAGAGAGAGAGAGAGAGAGAGAGAGAGAGAGAGAGAGAGAGAGAGAGAGAGAGAGAGAGAGAAGGGAGAGGGGGAGAGAGAGAGAGAGAGAGTAGGGAGAGGGGGAGAGAGAGAGCGCGCATTACTAGGAATATAATTATTCCTATTTGTTTTCACCAACCCACCAATTAACATACAAAATTAATAAACCTAATTAATGAAATTAATGAAAGTATTAAATACATGTGGTACTCCAAGGACTCGAACCTAGGATACTCACACCGAAATTCCGCACACTAAGCATTACGCTATCAAGACAAAAGGGCAGAATAAACAAGGTAATATAGGCTGAAATAAGAATAAAACATACTGGGATAGACTGAATAAAAGAGGTACCGGTAAGCAATAAAACCAGATATTCGGATACAGAAAATAGAATAACAGAGAATATAAACATTACTGAACTAGACACCAATAAGAAAGGGTTAGTAGAAATTAAGGTAAAACAAAAGGCGAAACTCAAATAAAGACAATAAGTGAAACCACAAAACAAAGGTAGGAAGTAAAAGATGTCAGTGTCTGAGTGGGGCAGAATGTGGCAAGGTGAAAACAATAATAAATCAGAATACGAGATAATCATATAAACAGGTCAATGATAATGAGAAAAATATACACAACTCACAAGTGGGTACCGCAAACGCAATAACTACGTCGCGGTGATGTTGCAAGTTTGTGTACACTGTTGTCCCTATATGTAAGGCAGCCAAAGAGAAGCTGCCTTCAAGGGGGGTCACCGTTTTTTTTTATCTTTCTCCTCTTTTCTCTCTGTCGGTGGCTTGTATCCATTCGGCCCCATTCAGCCAACTGTTTTAAGACGTTTATCCCCATCCAGGTGTCGAATTCTTCCTGGCGAGCGATAGTGATCCAGCATTGTATGGAGATCCGGCTTCGCCGGAGAAATTTTTCTATCGAAAAATTTACAAATTTAGCTTGCTGTAAAAAAAATAATATATATATGCTGGCTCGCTACCGCTCACCAGGAAAATATTGACACCTGGATGGGGGTAAACGTCTTAAAACAGTAGGCTGAATGGGGCCGAATGGATACAAGCCAAAGAGAGAGGGAGAGAAAGAGAACAAAAAGTGAAGTGGGCTCCCATACAGAGTAACCCCCCCCCCCAAAAAAAAAAATCCACCTGTGTAAGAAGGAGACAAAAGACAAAGCTCCCTGGAATATGGGAATATTGATTATATGGGCAGAGTGGCTAGGAAAGGATGGGGGGGGGATTTGTATAGTATGCCACTGATCTTACCACTTTCACCCTAATTGGAGTTTCCCTCTGAATAACATACTCGGAGCTAACGCCGATGCAAAGGACAGTCCTATAGCATCGCAAGAATCTGGGACGAGCTAAATAGAAAAAAATTAAGAAGCCTGTAAGAAGTGCCCCCTCCAAAATTGAAAAGAGTGAGAGAGAGCCATTTTCAAGGTAATTTAGAGTCCAAATGTCTGGACACCCGGAGCTTGAAGCAGTTCAAGTCGTAGGGTGAGGGTAAGATAGATTGAGGGAAAGAGTTCCAGAGTTTACTTGTTGAGTAGAAGAAAGACTGGGAAAATTGGTTCACTCTTGGATTAGAGAGTTGGACAGAATAATGGACATAAACTGTGGCCTAAAATTTCAAAGTTACCCAGCACTTAATCGAATCTTATTAATTCGTTACTGTACCTAGTATATTGTATGCATCTCAAGGGCTTTTATTAGACATTCGAAAGATTTAAAACAAAAAAATAGGCCAGATAATGTGTCCTATAGTCCATTCACTATAGGCAGGCCAAAAGTGTCGACTCTTAGCCGCAGTAACTCAAAATGGACTACAGCAATCAAGGCAATTTTTCTACCAAATGGGACTAGTCCGCCAGGGAACAGGTGTGGCAATTTACAGCTGATTTGCTCTAACCCTTTTTGATTTACAGATGATAGAAGTTAAGATTTGAGGCCTACTTAACACGTACAGTACCGGCCACGTCCTTTTCATTATATTTTGGAGACTATTAGACAATTTTATTGAGCTCAGGAAGGAAGTTTGCCTATTAAAAGACTGCAGACTGTCCCAATTAATCTTTTTAGCTACCACATATCCTTCCTAAGCCTCATAAAATCGTCTAAATGTAGCTAAAATCAAATAAAAGAGACGTCGCTGGTACAGAAGGGGTTAATGAATAGACTATAGCTCCGTATTTCTAAAGAGATAAAAACATTGTCGGTGATTGTTACTACACCTTTGCCGTAACTCTAGCCAGTCCATATGCTACGCTAGTTATCTAAAGGAGTACCGGAGCGTTATTACAGCACTCGCATTGGAATTACAGCAATTAGCGTATCGTATTAAGGGGGGGGGAATGGTTCACTTTTTGGGCGATTTTGTTTATTTTTCTACTTTCCCCCTTAGACATCCATCGAACTTAAAAATACAACATCAGGATCCCCCTTCAAGATATATTTGTACATTTTTCGATAGATAAATGTCCCGGAATTACAGGATCGTTATCGCTCGCCAGGAAAACATTGGCATCGAAATGACACGAAAAGTCTTAATATTGACAAAGAAATAGGGCGAAAGGTCTTAAAATCGCCAAACTAATGGGCTGAACGTCTTAAAATCTGAAAACTAAAGGGGCTAAGCATGAGGGAGAAGAGTGTCCATAAAAACGAGCCATCTCCCCTTAAGGGGAGGTTTTTAGTTTGTTCCCTAGATCTCCATCAAGCTTAAAATTGCACCCCCTAGACCCCCTTTCAAGATTAATTTGTACATTTTTCGGTAGAAAAATGTCCCGGCCGAAGGCCGATTCCTCTTAATTTACAGGCTCGCTATCACTCGCCAGGAAAAAATCGACACCTTAATGGCACGATAAGTCTTAAAATTTACAGAAATGGAGTGAAAGTTCTTAAAATCGCCAAATTAATGGGGCGAACGTCTGAAAATATCAAAAGCAATGGAACTAAACATGAGGGAGAAAGGGGTCCAGAAAAAAATCGTTCAAGTGGAAATCTCCCCTTAACTGTCTGGGAATATGGCCAAGCTATAGTAATTACCAACGACAATGAAAGGATTTGTCTGGGGATACGGGATCTGGAGTTTACAGAATTAAATAAGCGGTACTGTAATATATGTTACTTGCGGTGATCGACCAATAAGCGGTACTGTAATATATGTTACTTGCGGTGATCGACCAATAAGCGGTACTGTAATATATGTTACTTGCGGTGATCGACCAATAAGCGGTACTGTAATATATGTTACTTGCGGTGATCGACCAATAAGCGGTACTGTAATATAGGTTACTTGCGGTGATCGACCAATAAGCGGTACTGTAATATATGTTACTTGCGGTGATCGACCAATAAGCGGTACTGTAATATAGGTTACTTGCGGTGATCGACCAATAAGCGGTACTGTAATATAGGTTACTTGCGGTGATCGACCAATAAGCGGTACTGTAATATATGTTACTTGCGGTGATCGACCAATAAGCGGGTACTGTAATATATGTTACTTGCGGTGATCGACCAATAAGCGGTACTGTAATATATGTTACTTGCGGTGATCGACCAATAAGCGGTACTGTAATATATGTTACTTGCGGTGATCGACCAATAAGCGGTACTGTAATATATGTTACTTGCGGTGATCGACCAATAAGCGGTACTGTAATATATGTTACTTGCGGTGATCGACCAATAAGCGGTACTGTAATATATGTTACTTGCGGTGATCGACCAATAAGCGGTACTGTAATATATGTTACTTGCGGTGATCGACCAATAAGCGGTACTGTAATATATGTTACTTGCGGTGATCGACCAATAAGCGGTACTGTAATATATGTTACTTGCGGTGATCGACCAATAAGCGGTACTGTAATATATGTTACTTGCGGTGATCGACCAACTCAACCAGTAGACCAGTTCAACCAGTAGATCTCGACCAATACAGTCAAGACAGTAAGGTTCTGTGAGGGTGAGTTAGGTCTATAAGTCAGCATTACAGGTAATTTAGTTAACCCGGTTGAGAGTTGAAATGGTCGACTGGTTGAAGTGATCGACTGGTTGAAATGGTCGACTGGTTGAAGTGATCGACTGGTTGAAATGGTCGACTGGTTGAAGTGATCGACTGGTTGAAATGGTCGATTGGTTGAAATGATCGACTGGGTGAAATGGCCTACTTGTTGAAATGGTCGACGGGTTGAGTTGTACGAGAACAGTTACGTGCGGCCTTTCTCCAACTAACATAGCCCAAACCGGTATGTGTTTCCACTATATCAGTGTTCAATCTGGAGAACTGATTTGAAAAATAAAAATTGTGTCAATCCATGTGGGGATGTGGTACGGTACAGGTAAAATACAAGAAAGACAAGTTTGCTAGGCCGACTGTGATTAAATTAGAAGTCTATTTACTATAACTAGGCCAATCGTATACAATACTTTATAATATCCAAGAGTTATCATGATTTTTACTTCAAATGGTTTGAAGGTTCAAGTGAGTGTATACTTATTATGGATCGTGACTGTACATATCTTCCTGAAGCATGCAATCATTGTGAGCCACACCGCATGTAAGCCTCAGTAAACCCGAGTTGTATTAGAGTCGTGGTCAGGAGTTTCTGGACATATTCTGGAAGTTCAGTTATGATATACTAACGAACTGTGTTAAGGGGGGTCACCGGCTTTTTTGTTATCCTTTTCTCCTTTTCTCTCTTTCACTGGCTTGTATCCATTCGGCCCCATTCAGCCAACTGTTTTAAGACGTTTATCCCCATCCAGGTGTCGATGTCTTCCTGGCGAGCGATAGCGAGCCAGCATTGAATGGAGAAATCCGGCTTCGCCGGAGAAATTTTTCTATCGAATAATGTACAAATTTAGCTTGCTGTCAAAACAAAAAAATATATATGCTGGCTCGCTACCGCTCGCCAGGAAAATATTGACACCTGGATGGGAGTAAACGTCTTAAAACAGTAGGCTGTATGGGGCCGAATGGATACAAGCCGAAGAGGTAGGGAGAGAAAGAGAAAAGAGCGAGGTGGGCTCCCTTAATAAACCGCTTGAGCCACAAAGATCATATTACTGATATTCATTAGTTAATGCTCACCGGCTTGTTGTTTATCATTAGGTGGGGTTCTAGTAATCCTGACAGTGACTGTACCACCCTAAGCTACCCATACAGCTTCTTATGTTTACCCTATATAATCCGAAGATGGTCATATTTGGACCACCTCTGTAATTTTAATATGGCATTACACTATTAGTTTGGCGATTACAAGAAGTTTCACCCCATTCAGGAGTCAATTTTGTGGGAGCAAGAGATATTGTGGGCCATTAACACACACACACACACACACACACACACACACACACACACACACACACACACACACACACACACACACACACACACACACACACACACACACACACACACACACACACACACACACACACACACACACACACACACACACACACATTGAAGGGAGGCGGGGTTATTTATTTATTTATATATTTAAGAGGTAAACTAATAATCTATTGCTCGAACATTGCAAAAATAAGCAAAACCCTCATTAGAAAAAACAAACAACAACAAAATTATAAATCCTCAAACGTAGACAAATAACACGGTAAGTCTAGAAAAATAAAAGTCTACAGTAAGAAAAGTCTAGAGTACGAAAACCACTCATGCCGGTGGAAATATAATGTACGAAAAGTTCAAGACCCGAAAACAACTCTCTCGTATCAATATCTAATTAATCCAACGAAAAGATCCCGGTACGAAAACAACTCTTGTTGATCAAATTTATATCAATTACCGGTATATGTAGGCATTTAATTAAGGGGAGACTGACCGTTTGTTTGGTCTATTAATTGATTTATACATATATTTGTTTTAGTTTCCTCCCTAGACCTCCATCAAGCTTAGAAAAACACCCCCTAGACCCCCTTTGAAGATAAATTTGTACATTTTTCGGTAGAACATTTTCCCGGCCGAAGGCCGATTCCTCTTATAATTGCAGGCTCGCTTTCGCTCGCCAGGAAATAATCGACACCTAAATAGCACGAAAGGTCTTAAATTTTGACGAAATGGGGCGAAAGGTCATAAAATTCCCAAACTAATGGAACCAACGTCTTAAAATCTCAAAACTAGTGGGGCTAAACATTAGGGAGAAGGGGTCCATAAAAACGGTCTGCCTCCCCTTAAAGTAAGGTAGTCACCAACAGGCCTATTCAAGAAATTCCGTTCATAATGAAATATTAAATTTTCGAGGGTCAAGGCACGCATAAAATTCATTTGTTCTTTCTCTTTCTGTGTGTGTGTGTGTGTGTGTGTGTGGCCAGTTTCCATTTAGTCGCTATGAGGTAGAGATTTTTAAGGGGGTCACCGGCTTTATTGTATCTTTCTCTCCTTTTCTCTCTTTCCCTGGCTTGTATCCATTCGGCCCCATTCAGCCAACTGTGTTAGACGTTTATCCCCATCCAGGTGTCGATTTTTTCCTGGCGAGCGATAGCGAGCCAGCATTATATGGAGAAATCCGGCTTCGCCGGAGAAATTTTTCTATCGAAAAATTCACAAATTTAGCTTGCTGTCAAAACAAAAATATATATATATGCTGGCTCGCTACCGCTCGCCAGGAAAATATTGACACCTGGATGGGGGTGAACGTCTTAAAACAGTAGGCTGAATAGGGCCGAATGGATACAAGCCAAAGAGAGAGGGAGAGAAAGAGAAAACAAAGCGAGGTGGGCTCCCTTAACCGAACTGATTGGCTGACGGAACTGCGATATATATTTCTTGTGTTTCTGTTATGCAACTGGGGATTTAATTACTCTCTCTGCAATACGATGACGACATTTATATCATACTGTATATTCTGGATACTCTCTGAACGCTTTTTTTTTTTTTTTATGTAAAATGTTTATCCAAAGACCAAAGTATTATATTCCGTCCCAGTATTCCCAAATGTGTATTATGGGTGTGGAGATCTAAGCAACACCCCGTTCTTTAACCCTTTCAAGCTCCAGTACGCATTTGTTTTGTTTTCTGGTAATTATTAGAAGATTTTATTCAGATTAGGAAGGGTATATGGAAGTCAGAGGGTTGATTGAGAGAGTCTTTACCCTTTTAATACCCACAGATCCTTCCTAAGCTGCATACAATCGTCTAATGATAGCCAAAATATACTGCTAAAACGCGTCAGAGCTTCAATGGGTTAATATTAATATCAAATACAAACCCCAATGTACCTGAATAAACTAATGAAAGCATATGGCCCTCCCGGGATTCGAGCTCGGGACACCACACCCAGAACATAAGCATCTAAACCATTACACCACCCAGACAGTTAAAAGTTGAGTACACGATCACGATTAATATCCATTTTCGAATTTTGGATATCAATCTAATCATGCACTCAGACCCAACTGCATTATGGAAAGGGTGTGAAGATATTTAAGGGAGCCCACCTCGCTTTTGTTTTTCTCTTGCTCTCCCTCTCTCTTTGGCTTGTATCCATTCGGCCCTATTCAGCCTACTGTTTTAAGACGTTTACCCCCATCCAGGTGTCAATATTTTCCTGGCGAGCGGGAGCGAGCCAGCATATATATATTTTTTGTTTTGACAGCAAGCTAAATTTGTAAATTTTTCGATAGAAAAATTTCTCCGGCGAAGCCGGATTTCTCCATACAATGCTGGCTCTCTATCGCTCGCCAGGAAGAAATCGCCATCTGGATGGGGATAAACGTCTTAAAACAGTTGGCTGAATGGGGCCGAATGGATACAAACCAGGGAAAGAGAGAAAAGGAGAGGAAGATAAAAAAAAAATGGTGGGGGCCGAATGGATACAAGCCAGGGAAAGAGAAAAGGAGAGAAAGATAAAAAAAAAAAGCCGGTGACCCCCCTTAAGTGTAAAGCTAGGAAAATATCACCCGTGGCACCAAGATGGCGGAGGTTGGCCGGTCTCTGTTACCATAGGGTCTCTAGGAAGAGTTATAGCCTCCTCCTAAAGCTTAAGGGGGGTCACCGGCTTTTTTTTATCTTTCTCTCCTTTTCTCTCTTTCCCTGGCTTGTATCTATTCGGCCTCATTCAGCCAACTGTTTTAAGACGTTTATCTCCATCCAGGTGTCGATTTCTTCCTGGGAGCCAGCATTGTATGGAGAAATCCGGCTTCGCCGGAGACATTTTTCTATCGAAAAATTTACAAATTTAGCTTGCTGTCAAAACAAAAATATATATATGCTGGCTCGCTACCTCTCGCTAGGAAAATATTGACACCTATATGGGGGTAAACGTCTTAAAACAGTAGGCTGAATGGGGCCGAATGGATACAAGCCAAAGAGAGAGGGAGAGAGAGAGAGAAAAAAAAAGCGAGGTTGGCTCCCTTAACGAAAGAATAGAGGAGAGCAATGATTGAACTGGTCAACCTCTCTCTCTCTCTCTCTCTTTCGCTCTCTCTGTCGGGGTTATAATATCAAAAAACCTAAAATCTTCAGAGCATTGTGCCGCTGCGGCAAATAAAGCTAACAAAGCCTTGGGATTTATAAAAAATAAAAAATAAACAAAAAAATAAAAACGAGAATATTATTTTGCCGTTATTCAAAAGCATTGTTAGACCCCATCTTGAATATGTCGTTCATTTCTGGTCCCCGTATCTCAAGAAAAACATTGGAAAACTCGAATCCGTGCAGCGTAGAGCACCTAAGCTATAATTCCCTCTCTGAGAAACAAGCCATATTTATGAAAGATTAAGGGGGGTGACCTGCTTTTGTTCTCCCCTTTTCTCTCTTTCTCTAGCTTGTATCCATTCGTACCTATTCAGCCTACTGTTTTAAGACATTTATCCCCATCCAGGTGTCAATATGTTACTGGTGAGCGGTAGCGAGCCAGCATATTTTTAAAATGTTTTTGACAGCAGGCTAAATTTGTAAATTTTTCGATAGAAAAATTTCTCCGGCGAAGCCAGATTTCTTAATATAATGCTGGCTCGTTATCGCTCGCAAGGAAGAAATCGACACCTACAGGGGTTAAACGTCTTAAAATAGTTGGCTGAATGGGGCCGAATGGATACAAGCCAGAGAAAGAGAGAAAAGGAGAGAAATACAAAAAGCATGTCACCCCCCTTAAAGCCATTCTATTTGTTCTCGCTAAAGAAAAGGAGGTTGCGAGGCCAACTTATCGAGTGTTTTAAGATACTTAAAGGATTTGACAGAGTAGATATCAATGCACTTTCACGATTATTAACAATGCTGGAACCCGAAGTAATGAAATTAAATTAATTAGAAAGAAGGCATGCCTAGATATGACACAAAATGTCTTTCCATGCTCAAAGAGTGAAATAATTTACCAAGGGAGGTGGTCGATAGTAATTCAATTAATACGTTTCAGAAGAGACTGGACGATCATCTGATGGAAATTGGATTAATATGAATTAACCAATAGGTAAGTGTAATTTCCCTTTCAAATTAATTTATTTCTATACTGCATAAACATTTTCCTTGTGGGCATTTCCTGACCCATCCTATTTTCCGGTACGACTTTTTAGCCGGAGGGAGCGGAGAGTGGAGAGAGAGCCTTCTACTTGCTATCCTTTTCTTCTACTATAAATTGTCCCTGTCTTGTAGTATTAAGGCCGGACCACCTAGTAAGGACCACAAGGTCTGTGTGGTCTGAGTATCTGTGTAACTGTAACCATCTCTTTGCGTTTCTCTTACCTCTCTCTCAACTGAAAGAGATGGGAGGGAAGAAAGCTAAATTACATAATATACATGCATACATACAGACAGGTAGATAAATATATAAATAGATGAATATAAAGATAGACATGCATATTTATAGAGATACATACAGTATTTATATAGATAGGGGGAGGCAATTACACTATTTTTTGTCTTTGGTTTTGTAAGAGCATAACGGTTGCTGAACTGTTTATAACCCATTCAGTACCAGGGACGTCCTTTTCATCATATTCTGGCAACTAGTAGACGATTTTATTCAGCTTAGGAAGGACCTCTAGCAATAATAAGACTTCAAACTATATCAACCAACCCTTTTAACTACCACAGATCCCTCCTAAGCTTCATAATATCGTCTAAATATAGCTATAATAAGATATAACACACGTCGCTGGTACTCAAAGGGTTAAGTGCCGTACCTAAGATGAGTTTCCGAACACTGACGGAGAGCAAGGGTTGGTGAACTCTCGGTGTGCCTCAGACGAGTTTCCGAATGAGGTTGTGGCTGTCCAAGGGTTGCCGAGGTTAGTCACTCTTGTTACCTGCTGAGGGTGGTAACTCATAAATAAGGGTTCCTGAATTTAGGAGAGGAGGTGGGCCTGCCAAACAATTCTTCCTCTCGCTCCTTGCTTATTTTCCTCTTTCTCCTGGTCTGAGGTGTTTTTTGTGGACCCACTTCTCCCTCATGCTTAGACCCATTGTGTTTTAGATTTAAGACGTTCGCCCCATTAGATTTACTATTTTAAAACCTTTCGTCTTATTTGTTATGTCACTTTTAAGACCTGACGTGCCATTTAGGTGTCGATTTTTTCCCTGTCGAACAATAACGAGTCTGCCATTTAGGAGAGGGGAGATGGGGTCAGTTTTCTACCAAAAAACGCACAAATATATTTCGAAAGGGATGGGGGCGTCATTTTTTGTTTTTCTATTTTTCATGGAGGTCTAAGGGGGGAAACTAAAAACAAATAGATATGTATAAGTACCGTAAACAAAAAAAAATCTCACCACCTTCACCCCTTCAAAACGATGACGCCTGTGTAGTGTGTACCTTTGATTCTGACTAAATTTAGAGGATTTTATACAATTTAAGAAGGACCTATGTTATTCAGAGGATTGATTTGAGATCCTATTTACCCCTCGAATCTTAGAGGTAAATTGCAAGCTAAAGAAAATAGTCTAATGAAAATTACGTCCATCTTGCTTAAGGGGTTACGAAGAGGATGAGGAGAGATAACATGGGGGGGGGGATTTTTAAGAACATGGAGAATTATCTGAAAAACATGAATAAATATATAAAAATCATGATTAAATACATATATATATATATATATATATATATATATATATATATATATATACGGTATATACTATATAATCTGTATATATATATATATATACCGGTATATATATATATATACCTGTATATATACCTGTATATATTATATATACTGTATATACAGTATATAAAATAAAACTTTTATTAGAGACCTGTAACTATTTTTATATACAGAACAACAGTAATAAAGGAAAGAGGAGTTACGTCAACCCAGACCCGCCTTCTCTCTCTATCTCTCTCTCTCTCTCTCTCTCTCTCTCTCTCTCTCTCTCTCTCTCTCCTTTCATACCTTCTCGTTTACTCTTCTTTCTTTGCAACTCTCTTTTTTGTTTGCAAATGAAAGTCAAGTACAGAGGTGTGAGAGAGTTCGTGTGTGTGTGAGAGAGTTCGTGTGTGTGTGTGTGTGTGTGTGTGTGTGTGTGTGTGTGTGTGTGTGTGTGTGTGTGTGTGTGTGTTAGAGAGTTGCCATACAAGGAAATAAGTATATCTCAGACCCAGCAGATTATTCTGGGAAGATACTAAAATATTTACGGTATTCTCACCTTAGAGAGAGAGAGAGAGAGAGAGAGAGAGAGAGAGAGAGAGAGAGAGAGAGAGAGAGAGAGAGAGAGAGAGAGAGAGAGAGAGAGAGAGAGAGAGAGAGAGAGAGAGAGAGAGAGAGAGAGAGAGAGAGAGAGAGAGAGAGAGAGAGAGAGAGAGAGAGAGAAATAAATAAAGAGAGAGGAGAGGGGTTAGTATCTATAGACCTAGCTAGTTATTCTAGAATCTAGATAATAATAATAACAATACGATAAAGAACCGTACAATTATAATGAAGCATTCTAAGCACCCTCTGATATACTGTATATATAATATATATATATATGATAACATACACATACGGTGATAGAATAAGAGCCAGAACGAGAGATCAAGTGCCAGAGAGATAAATCAAGAGCCAGAGATAGAGAGTGAGCCAGAGATAGAGAGTGAGAAAGAGGGAGGGAGGGAGAGTGAGTGAGAGGGGTGGAGTGGGACGACCTCATATATCGACCCAGAGCGACCTTTTAATTCAGCCAACACAAACACCTTCACAGACCCCATCTCTAAGATCATGGGGGTGTTAGAGAGAGAGAGAGAGAGAGAGAGAGAGAGAGAGAGAGAGAGAGAGAGAGAGAGAGAGAGAGAGAGAGAGAGAGAGAGAGAGAGAGAGAGAGAGAGAGAGAGAGAGAGAGAGAGAGAGAGAGAGAGAGAGAGAGAGAGAGAGAGAGAGAGAGAGAGAGAGAGAGAGAGAGAGACACACAGACAGAGAGCCAGGGCCAGAGAGAAAGGCAGTGAGAGAGCCAGAGCCAGAGAGAGAGCCAAAGAGACAAAGAAACAGAGAGAGTGAGAGAGACTGAGTGAGTGAGAGAGACCGAGACAGAGAGAGACAGTGAGTGAGTGAGTGAGAGACAGAGACAAAGACAAAGACAGAGAGAGAGAGACAAAGACAGAGAGAGAGAGACAAAGACAGAGACTAAGACAGAGAGAGAGAGAGAGTTTTAGCCAACACAAACACCTCACAGTCCTCGGTTCTAAGGTCCTCACAAACAGCCTGAGGGGAGTTACAAGACTGTGGATGTGACTATGCTCACATAATTACGAGATTCGAGTCCACAATTTAATAGTTGGGTTTAGAGGTAATTGAGATTCGAATCCACACCAAAACTAATGGATTTCAATGTAATTGAAGTTCGAGTCCACAATAAAAGAATGAGTTTAAAGGAATTTGGAGTTATAGTCCATTACGAAATGAGTGGGTTGATAGGTGATTGTGGTTCGAGTCCACTAAAAAATGGCTGAGTTTATTCGGAGGTCAATCGGGTTCTAATCAACTACGAAATGGTTAACCTTTTCAATATGGATGACGCATTCATTATTTTTTTCTGGCTATAACAGGTTTGGAAAGAACTCGGGAAATAATAGGAATACAAACTATCATATTTAAAATGTGACACCCACAGATCCTTCCTACACTGAATAAAATAGTCTATAGATTGCCAACATAAAATTAATAGGTTTTGTATTAAAGGGGTTAAAACAAATCTACACTAACAATTCAAAGGTATAAAGAGTGTATAAAAGGTACGGTAAATAACATCATTGGGTATATTGGTAGTGATTTATCTCTCTATCCTTATATTTGATGGATTAATTATTACCAATATGCGTTACCTTTATAAAAATATATTAATGTGGACACTTTAATTACCCTTTTCATATCCAAAATTGTATACAGTGTAAGATAATAAAGATGTTTACATAGGCGGATTCACATTTTTATATTCCGATATATTTATATCTGTAAACTTTTCTGGTAACATTTCGTATTCTCACGACAACTAGACTCGAGGTTGAATATTATAAGTGTAAGGATGAATATAGAGTACCGTACACTAGCTACATACAGTCTCTTATAAGTGTAAGGATGAATATAGAGTACCGTACACTAGCTACATACAGTCTATTATAAGTGTAAGGATGAATATAGAGTACGTACCGTACACTAGCTACATACAGTCTATTATAAGTGTAAGGATGAATATAGAGTACCGTACACTAGCTACATACAGTCTATTATAAGTGTAAGGATGAATATAGAGTACCGTACACTAGCTACATACAGTCTATATAAGTGTAAGGATGAATATAGAGTACCGTACACTAGCTACATACAGTCCATTATAAGTGTAAGGATGAATATAGAGTACCGTACACTAGCTACATACAGTCCATTATAAGTGTAAGGATGAATATAGAGTACCGTACACTAGCTACATACAGTCCATTATAAGTGGAAGGATGAAAATAGAGTACCATACACTAGCTACATACAGTCTATTATAAGTGTAAGGATGAATATAGAGTACGTACCGTACACTAGCTACATACAGTCTATTATAAGTGTAAGGATGAATATAGAGTACTGTACACTAGCTACATACAGTCTATTATAAGTGTAAGGATGAATTATAGTCCGTTAAACCGTACATACACTAGCTACATACAGTCTATTATAAGTGTAAGGATGAATATAGAGTACTGTACACTAGCTACATACAGTCTATTATAAGTGTAAGGATGAATATAGAGTACCGTACACTAGCTACATACAGTCTATTATAAGTGTAAGGATGAATATAGAGTACCGTACACTAGCTACATACAGTCTATTCTAAGTGTAAGGATGAATATAGAGTACCGGTACCGTACACTAGCTACATACAGTCTATTATAAGTGTAAGGATGAATATAGAGTACCGTACCGTACACTAGCTACATACAGTCTATTATAAGTGTAAGGATGAATATAGAGTACCGTACACTAGCTACATACAGTCTATTACAAGTGTAAGGATGAATATAGAGTACCGTACACTAGCTACATACAGTCTATTATAAGTGTAAGGCTGAATATAGAGTACCGTACACTAGCTACATACAGTCTATTACAAGTGTAAGGATGAATATAGAGTACCGTACACTAGCTACATACAGTCTATTATAAGTGTAAGGATGAATATAGAGTACCGTACACTAGCTACATACAGTCTATTATAAGTGTAAGGATGAATATAGAGTACCGTACACTAGCTACATACAGTCTATTATAAGTGTAAGGATGAATATAGAGTACTGTACACTAGCTACATACAGTCTATTATAAGTGTAAGGATGAATATAGAGTACCGTACACTAGCTACATACAGTCTATTATAAGTGTAAGGATGAATATAGAGTACCGTACACTAGCTACATACAGTCTATTATAAGTGGAAGGATGAATATAGAGTACCGTACACTAGCTACATACAGTCTATTATAAGTGGAAGGATGAATATAGAGTACCGGTACCGTACACAAGCTACATACAGTCTATTATAAGTGTAAGGATGAATATAGAGTACCGTACACTAGCTACATACAGTCTATTATAAGTGTAAGGATGAATATAGAGTACCGTACACTAGCTACATACAGTCTATTATAAGGGGAAGGATGAATATAGAGTACCGTACACTAGCTACATACAGTCTATTATAAGTGTGGAAATATGGAAGTACGCGTACACTAGATATACAGTCTAGGGAAAAGTGGATGAATATAGAGTACCGTACACTAGCTACATACAGTCTATTATAAGTGGAAGGATGAATATAGAGTACTGTACACTAGCTACATACAGTCTATTATAAGTGGAAGGATGAATATAGAGTACTGTACACTAGCTACATACAGTCTATTATAAGTGGAAGGATGAATATAGAGTACCGGTACCGTACACTAGCTACATACAGTCTATTATAAGTGTAAGGATGAATGTAGAGTACCGTACACTAGCTACATACAGTCTATTCATTATTATTATAAGTGTAAGGATGAATATAGAGTACCGTACACTAGCTACATACAGTCTATTAATTATAATTATAGGTGTAAGGATGAATATAGAGTACCGTACACTAGCTACATACAGTCTATTATAAGTGGAAGGATGAATATAGAGTACCGTACACTAGCTACATAAAGTATATTATAAGTGTAAGGATGAATATAGAGTACCGGTACCGTACACTAGCTACATACAGTCTATTATAAGTGTAAAGATGAATATAGAGTACCGTACACTAGCTACATACAGTCTATTCATTATAAGTGTAAGGATGAATATAGAGTACCGTACACTAGCTACATACAGTCTATTCATTAAAATTATAAGTGTAAGGATGAATATAGAGTACCGTACACTAGCTACATACAGTCATTCATTATAATTATAAGTGTAAGGATGAATATAGAGTAGCGTACACTATCTACATACAGTCTATTCATTATAATTATAAGTGTAAGGATGAATATAGAGTACCGTACACTAGCTACATACAGTCTATTCATTGTAATTATAAGTGTAAGGATGAATATAGAGTACCGTACACTAGCTACATACATTCTATTCATTATAATTATAAGTGTAAGGATGAATATAGAGTACCGTACACTAGCTACATACAGTCTATTCATTATAATTATAAGTGTAAGGATGAATATAGAGTACCGTACACTAGCTACATACAATCTATTCATTATAATTATAAGTGTAAGGATGAATATAGAGTACCGTGCACTAGCTACATACAGTCTATTCATTATAATTGTAAGTGTAAGGATTAATATAGAGTACCGTACACTAGCTACATACATTCTATTCATTATAATTATAAGTGTAAGGATGAATATAGAGTACTGTACACTAGCTACATACAGTCTATTATAAGTGTAAGGATGAATATAGAGTACCGTACACTAGCTACATACAGTCTATTACAAGTGTAAGGATGAATATAGAGTACCGTACACTAGCTACATACAGTCTATTATAAGTGTAAGGATGAATATAGAGTACCGTACACTAGCTACATACAGTCTATTATAAGTGTAAGGATGAATATAGAGTACCGTACCGTACACTAGCTACATACAGTCTATTATAAGTGTAAGGATGAATATAGAGTACGGTACCGTACACTAGCTACATACAGTCTATTATAAGTGGAAGGATGAATATAGAGTACCGTACACTAGCTACATACAGTCTATTATAAGTGGAAGGATGAATATAGAGTACCGTACACTAGCTACATACAGTCTATTCATTATAATTATATGTGTAAGGATGAATATAGAGTACCGTACACTAGCTACATACAGTCTATTCATTATAATTATAAGTGTAAGGATGAATAGAGTACCGTACACTAGCTACATACAGTCTATTATAAGTGTAAGGATGAATATAGAGTACCGTACACTAGCTACATACAGTCTAGTATAAGTGGAAGGATGAATATAGAGTACCATACACTAGCTATATACAGTCTATTATAAGTGTAAGGATGAATATAGAGTACCGTACACTAGCTACATACAGTCTCTTCATTATAATTATAAGTGTAAGGATGAATATAGAGTACCATACACTAGCTACATACAGTCTATTATAAGTGTAAGGATGAATATAGAGTACCGTACACTAGCTACATGCAATCTATTATAAGTGTAAGGATGAATATAGAGTACCGTACACTAGCTACATATAGTCTATTATAAGTGTAAGGATGAATATAGAGTACCGTACACTAGCTACATACAGTCTATTATAAGTGTAAGGATGAATATAGAGTACCGTACACTAGCTACATACAGTCTATTATAAGTGTAAGGATGAATATAGAGCACCGTACACAAGCTACATACAGTCTATTATAAGTGTAAGGATGAATATAGAGTACCGTACACTAGCTACATACAGTCTATTATAAGTGTAAGGATGAATATAGAGTACCGTACACCAGCTACATACAGTCTATTATAAGTGTAAGGATGAATATAGAGTACCGTACACTAGCTACATACAGTCTATTATAAGTGTAAGGATGAATATAGAGTACCGTACACTAGCTACATACAGTCTATTATAAGTGTAAGGATGAATATAGAGTACCGTACACTAGCTACATACAGTCTATTAAAAGTGTAAGGATGAATATAGAGTGCCCTACACTAGCTACATACAGTCTATGCATTATAATTATAAGTGTAAGGATGAATATAGAGTACCGTACACTAGCTACATACAGTCTATTATAAGTGTAAGGATGAATATAGAGTACCATACACTAGCTACATACAGTCTATTATAAGTGTAAGGATGAATATAGAGTACCGTACACTAGCTACATACAGTCTATTATAAGTGTAAGGATGAATATAGAGTACCATACACTAGCTACATACAGTCTACTATAAGTGTAAGGATGAATATAGAGTACCGTACACTAGCTACATACAGTCTATTCATTATAATTGTAAGTGTAAGGATGAATATAGAGTACGGTACCGTACACTAGCTACATACAGTCTATTATAAGTGGAAGGATGAATATAGAGTACCGTACACTAGCTACATACAGTCTATTCATTATAATTATAAGTGTAAGGATGAATATAGAGTACCGTACACTAGCTACATACAGTCTATTATAAGTGGAAGGATGAATATAGAGTACCGTACACTAGCTACATACAGTCTATTATAAGTGTAAGGATGAATATAGAGTACCGTACACTAGCTACATACAGTCTATTATAAGTGTAAGGATGAATATAGAGTACCATACACTAGCTACATACAGTCTATTATAAGTGTAAGGATGAATATAGAGTACCGTACACTAGCTACATACAGTCTATTCATTATAATTGTAAGTGTAAGGATGAATATAGAGTACGGTACCGTACACTAGCTACATACAGTCTATTCATTATAATTATAAGTGTAAGGATGAATATAGAGTACCGTACACTAGCTACATACAGTCTATTATAAGTGTAAGGATGAATATAGAGTACCGTACACTAGCTACATACAGTCTATTATAAGTGTAAGGATGAATATAGAGTACCGTACACTAGCTACATACAGTCTATTATAAGTGTAAGGATGAATATAGAGTACCATACACTAGCTACACACAGTCTATTATAAAGGGAAGGATGAATATAGAGTACCATACACTAGCTACATACAGTCTATTATAAGTGGAAGGATGAATATAGAGTACCGGTACCGTACACTAGCTACATACAGTCTATTATAAGTGTAAGGATGAATGTAGAGTACCGTACACTAGCTACATACAGTCTATTCATTATAATTATAAGTGTAAGGATGAATATAGAGTACCGTACACTAGCTACATACAGTCTATTCATTATAATTATAAGTGTAAGGATGAATATAGAGTACCGTACACTAGCTACATACAGTGTATTATAAGTGGAAGGATGAATATAGTGTACCGTACACTAGCTACATAAAAGTCTATTATAAGTGTAAGGATGAATATAGAGTACCGGTACCGTACACTAGCTACATACAGTCTATTATAAGTGTAAGGATGAATATAGAGTACCGTACACTAGCTACATACAGTCTATTCATTATAAGTGTAAGGATGAATATAGAGTACCGTACACTAGCTACATACAGTCTATTCATTAAAATTATAAGTGTAAGGATGAATATAGAGTACCGTACACTAGCTACATACAGTCATTCATTATAATTATAAGTGTAAGGATGAATATAGAGTACCGTACACTATCTACATACAGTCTATTCATTATAATTATAAGTGTAAGGATGAATATAGAGTACCGTACACTAGCTACATACAGTCTATTATAAGTGGAAGGATGAATATAGAGTACCGTACACTAGCTACATACAGTCTATTATAAGTGTAAGGATGAATATAGAGTACCGTACACTAGCTACATACAGTCTATTATAAGTGGAAGGATGAATATAGAGTACCGTACACTAGCTACATACAGTCTATTATAAGTGTAAGGATGAATATAGAGTACCGTACACTAGCTACATACAGTCTATTATAAGTGAAGGATGAATATAGAGTACCGTACACTAGCTAGATACAGTCTATTATAAGTGTAAGGATGAATATAGAGTACCGTACACTAGCTACATACAGTCTATTATAAGTGTAAGGATGAATATAGAGTACCGTACACTAGCTACATACAGTCCATTATAAGTGTAAGGATGAATATAGAGTACCGTACACTAGCTACATACAGTCTATTACAAGTGTAAGGATGAATATAGAGTACCGTACACTAGCTACATACAGTCTATTATAAGTGTAAGGATGAATATAGAGTACCGTACACTAGCTACATACAGTCTATTCATTATAATTAAGCCAGGAATCGTGATCAGTAACCTGTATACCTAAAAAAAATATATATATATATATATAATCGAGCTCAAATGTATACCATTTAGGAAGAGTCAGACAAAAATAGGTGTGGAAATTAGAACCCCATTTGCTCCCGCCATTTTCGATTTACAGATAAGAGGTCAATATTTCTGGCCTACGTATAAAGAACATGCTATAGTAAGCGGCGGTCTAATTACCAAACGAATTCCATCATAATAACTTGCGACAATAAATTAGGCCTAGTATAACTCCTTATTTAAATTAGAGTCATGATGTAAAATACCGGTATAGAGTTACGGGGGTTGACCTGCTTTTTGTTATTTCTGTCCTTTTCTCTATTTCTCTGGCTTGTATCCATTCGGCCCCATGCAGCCAACTATTTCAAGACGTTTATCCCCATCTAGGTGTCGATTTTTTCCTGGCGAGCGACAGCGAGCCAGCATTATATGAAGAAATCCGGCTTCGCCGGAGACATTTTTCTATCGAAAAATTCACAAATTTAGCCTGCTGTCAAACAAAAATAAAAAATATGCTGGCTCGCTACCGCTCACCAGTAACAAATTGACACCTGGATGGGGATAAACGTCTTAAAACAGTAGGCTGAATGGGGCCAAATGGATACAAGCCAGAGAAAGATAGAAAAGGACAGAACAAAAACAGGTCACCCACCTTAAGGTACCTTTAAATGCGATATATATTAATGTAACTAGAATAATGTTGCAGAGTAACCGCAACATTATTCTATGCCCTGTTTCTTTTCTACTGACGCTAAATTGAAAAGTTCCCATTAAGATTTCTCAGTTATTTTGAAGATTTTGTAGTGGAATATGGTGCTATATATTTGAACTTGGTCTTAGTTACATTAATACATTTCGCATTTAAAGATACCGGTACCTTAACTCAATACCGGTATTTGACATCATCACTAATTTAAATAAGGAGTTCTACTAGGTCTAATTTATTTTCAAAAGTTATTTTGATGGAATTCGTTTGGTAATTAGACCGCCGCTTACTATAGCCTCTTCTTTATACGTAGCCCAGAAATCTTCGACCTCTCATCTGTAACTCGAAAACGGCTGGAGAAAATGGGATTCTAATTTCCACACCTATTTTTGGCTGACTCTTCCTAAGTGGTATAAATATTAGCTAGATTATCCAGTTTATTTTATTTATTTTTTGTATCGATATCGCGTACACTCAAAAATTATCAGTACGAACAGGGTATATAAATTATCAGTACGAACAGGGTATATAAATTATCAGTACGAACAGGGTATATAAATTATCAGTACGAACAGGGTATATAAATTATCAGTACGAACAGGGTATATAAATTATCAGTACGAACAGGGTATATAAATTAATTATCGGTATCCAACATGATCTAACCTTTAAAGATGTATTGATGGTGATGAACGTGTTCTCTCTCTCTCTCTCTCTCTCTCTCTCTCTCTCTCTCTCTCTCTCTTTATCTATTTATCTCTCTTTCTCTCTTTCCTTTTTTATTTTATTCTTTATCAAGGAACAAGGATATTGAGGTAAATCACTATCAATAAAATTCAATATACCCGATGATGTTATAATTATTGCGGTACCTTTTCATCCCTTAATCATAGCCTTGATTATTTACAGTGTCAGCTAGTCCACTCCAAATTCTCAACTTAAGGGAGCCCACCTCGCTTTTGTTCTCTTTCTCTCACTCTCTCTTTGGCTTTTATCCATTCGGCCTCATTCAGCCAACTGTTTTAAGACGTTTATCCCCATCCAGGTGTCTATGTATTCCTGGCGAGCGATAGCGAGCCAGCATTGGTATGGAGAAATCCGGCTTCGCCGGAGACATTTTTCTATCGAAATATATACAAATTTAGCTTGCTGTCAAAACAAAAATATATATATGCTGACTCGCTACCGCTCGCCAGGAAAAAATCAACACCTAGTTGGGGATAAACGTCTTAAAACAGTAGGCTGAATGGGATCGAATGGATACAAGCCAGGGAAAGAGAAAACAGGATAGAAAGATAAAAAAAAAGCCGGTGAGCCCCCTTAAAATATGTCTTCCTATATTTGCGGAACAAAGATGAGGGGGGGTTCAGGGAAAATTGTTCGTTATTTGTTTATATATTTAGCATTATTAATTTAGTTTCCTCCGTAGAACTCTCTCAAGCTAAATATAAACACCCCCCCCCCCCCCCCAACACCCCTCAAAAAAGAAATCGAGATAATTCGTACATTTTCCGATAGATTTTTTTTAAATTACAGGCTCGCTATCGCTCGCCAGGAAGAAAATCGACACCTAAATTGCACAAAGGTCTTAATATTGTGTACAAATATGGAGCGAAAGGCCTTAACATCGCCAAACTAACGGAGCGAACGTCGTAAAATCACAAAACTAATGGAGCTAAACCGGAGGGAAAAGTGGGTCCAGAAACCCTCCCTTTGTGTAAATAATAGATGTGCAGACAACCTGTAAAGGGAGCCCACCTCGTTGTTTTTGTTCTCTCTCTCCCTCTTCGTGGTGCGATGCATAAGGTGTTGATTTTCGGTGTGAGCATCCTGGGTTCGAATCCACGGACTGCCACATGTGTTTGTAAATTTCATTAATCGATTTTAGGAGTATAGTTGGTTGTTGGAAGGAACATAGTAATTGTATTAATTCGACCCCATTCAGCCTATTGTTTTAAGACGTTTATCCTCATCCAGGCGTCGATTTTTTCCAGGGAGTGATAGCGAGCCAGCATATTTTGTATAAGGTTTGTTGTCAACAGGCTAAATTTTTGCATTTTTCGATAGAAACATTTCTCCGGCGAAGCCGGATTCTCCATATAATGCTGGCTCGCTATCGCTCGCTAGGAATAAATCGATACCTAGATGGGGATAAACGTCTTAAAACAGTAGGCTGAATGGGGCCGAATGGATACAAGCCAGAGAAAGAGAGCAAAAGGAGAGAAAAAAGCAGGTGACCCCCCTTAAAATAAACGCATAAAAACAACTTCATACAACCAACCCTTCGCAATCTGTTCACGGGATTTAAAAATAGAAATGTTTTGCAACTTTGAACTTTATAATGATGGTTTTAAATTTTTAATTTCAAGTTTGCTAGCTAGGGTTTCCTTTGTTTTTCATTAATGTGAGAACTCGAACAACGAAATCATTATAAAGTAATAACTAGGTCAAAATAGTTTGCTTAAATCACTATTTCACATTGACGTGGATTAATTCACGAAATATGTTCAAAACAACTTGGCAAGTCAATTCACCCTTCTCCTCATAGTACTGATAATTATATATATATATATATAATATATATATATATATACAGTATATATACCGTATATATATATATATATATATATATATATATATATATATCGGTATATTAGTTATATATATTTTTGCATTAATCGTTATATTTATGTATCTATTTATAAATATGTTTAGCTTCAAGAGACACTCCACACACCACTGCCAACCAAATTTGTCCACTTGTGATTTTCAGGCTATAAGGAGGTTGAGCCGTAAACATCGATCTCTAGCAGAAATATAAAGTTGATGTTGGTTTGTGATGTATAGAAAGCTGACTGAATATGTTGGTTTGTGATGTATAGAAAGCTGACTGAATATGAATTGATGTATGAATTTTGACTGTCAATTCTGTTAAAAATCTCTTAAGTGGTCTATTACCGGTACCGTACTATATATAACTACACCATAATGGGGTGAGAGTTTGCTGCCAAGTTAACTTGAATGGCGTATAGTTTGCAGTATTAGTTCGTAATACGGAGTTAATCCATAAGTGTTAGTCCATAATCACAGACTTTCACTACTATATAACATTATGTATTATATACCGTATAAATGTTAACACTAGTTGTTGTTTTGGTTTGTTTTGTTTGTTTACACATTCTTATCACTGTGTCATCAAAACACTTAGCCTACATTGAAAGCACACTAGTGTTTCAAAATATAGCTCAGTATTCAAAGTCAAAGTATTTCTTCAGCCTTAAACAATCCAATAGGCCTATAAATATGTTACAATAAAAAATGCTTCGCTGGCTGCACCAAGTTACTTCAATGTATTATACAAGTGACTAAGCAGCACAATGTAAGGTAGTTCCGAATCTCAAGTTAATTAACACCACCAAGGTAATTAACAACATCATGTACGTTCACAATATCCTAATTGATAATTGTACAGTTTGTTCACAACAACAAAATGTACAGCATTTAGTTCACTTCATCAAGTTAGTTCTTGTTCACAACAAAAGTAGTTCATATCACAATATTTTCTTCCACATCATGAGTAAATTACTAAACACAAACGATTCCCAATGCACGAAATTATTTTAGGGTTACCGTACTACCGGTACACAACATTATTCATAAGCGCCAAGTTAGTTCACAACGACAAATTAGTTCAGGGTATCAAATTAGGTCACTGAACATAACTTAGGTCACAGTACCAAGTTACTTCACAACAACAGATAAGTTCACAGTATCAAAATAGTTCACAAGTTAGTTCACAGTATCAAGTTAGTTCACAGCAACCAAGTTAGTTCACAGCACCAAGTTAGTTCACAGCACCAAGTTAGTTCACAGTACCAAGTTAGTTCACAGTACCAAGTTAATTCACAGTACCAAGTTAGTTCACAGTACCAAGTTAGTTCATAGTACCAAGTTAGTTCACAGTACCAAGTTAGTTCATTGTACCAAGTTAGTTCACAGTAGCCTACCAAGTTAGTTCACAGTACCAAGTTAGTTCACAGTACCAAGTTAGTTCACAGTACGAAGTTAGTTCACAGTATCAAGTTAGTTCGCAGTACCAAGTTAGTTCACAGTACCAAGTTAGTTCGCAGCACCAAGTTAGTTCGCAGTACCAAGTTAGTTCATAGTACCAAGTTAGTTCACAGTACCAAGTTAGTTCACAGTACCAAGTTAGTTCACAGTACCAAGTTAGTTCACAGTACCAAGTTAGTTCACAGTACCAAGTTAGTTCACAGTACCAAGTTAGTTCACAGTACCAAGTTAGTTCACAGTACCAAGTTACTTCACAGTACCAAGTTACTTCACAGTAGGCTATCAAGTTAGTTCACAGTACCAAGTTACTTCACAGTACCAAGTTAGTTCACAGTACCAAGTTAGTTCACAGTACAAGTTACTTCACAGTACCAATTTACTTCACAGTACTGTACCAAGTTAGTTCACAGTACCAAGTTAGTTCACAGTACCAAGTTAGTTCACAGTACCAAGTTAGTTCACAGTACCAAGTTAGTTCACAGCACCAAGTTAGTTCACTGTACCAAGTTAGTTCACAGTACCAAGTTAGTTCACAGTACCAAGTTAGTTCACAGTACCAAGTTAGTTCACAGTACCAAGTTAGTTCATTGTACCAAGTTAGTTCACAGTACCAAGTTAGTTCACAGTACCAAGTTAGATCACAGTACCAAGTTAGTTCACAGTACCAAGTTAGTTCACAGTACCAAGTTAGTTCACAGTACCAAGTTAGTTCATTGTACCAAATTAGTTCACAGTACCAAGTTAGTTCACAGTAACAAGTTAGTTCCCAGTACGAAGTTAGTTCCCAGTACCAAGTTACTTCCCAGTACCAAGTTAGTTCACAGTATCAAGTTAGTTCACAGTATCAAGTTAGTTCACAGTACCAAGTTAGTTCCCAGTACCAAGTTAGTTCACAGTACCAAGTTAGTTCATAGTAGCAAGTTAGTTCACAGTACCAAGTTAGTTCATAGTAGAAAGTTAGTTCACAGTACCAAGTTAGTTCACAGTACCAAGTTAGTTCATAGTAGCAAGTTAGTTCACAGTACCAAGTTAGTTCATAGTAGAAAGTTAGTTCACAGTACCAAGTTAGTTCATAGTAGAAAGTTAGTTCACAGTACCAAGTTAGTTCATAGTAGAAAGTTAGTTCACAGTACCAAGTTAGTTCATAGTAGCAAGTTAGTTCACAGTACCAAGTTAGTTCATAGTAGAAAGTTAGTTCACAGTACCAAGTTAGTTCATAGTAGCAAGTTAGTTCACAGTACCAAGTTAGTTCATAGTAGAAAGTTAGTTCACAGTACCAAGTTAGTTCATAGTAGCAAGTTAGTTCACAGTACCAAGTTAGTTCATAGTAGAAAGTTAGTTCACAGTACCAAGTTAGTTCATAGTAGCAAGTTAGTTCACAGTACCAAGTTAGTTCATAGTAGAAAGTTAGTTCACAGTACCAAGTTAGTTCATAGTAGCAAGTTAGTTCACAGTACCAAGTTAGTTTATAGTTAATATGTATGTATATCATATTAATTCACTATACCAATAATTTAATAATTATACAGTACGGTACCAAGTTAGTTTAAGTTGATGTTCTTATGGAAGCATATTACTTTATATGTACACACTTGAGAAAATTCCACAACCACAGTATCCTCCTTTCAATCTAACTAGTTTCTCAATAATTGGCAATATGTTTCACTATTAGGCCCTTATACCTATACCTAGCTATATATTGCCAGATGCCTTACTCCCCTATATTGGGGTGGCCATACACAAAACGCCCCCAATCAGACCTGTCCCTGTGAGGACATTCTAGGCAATTGTAATCGGGCAGCTATAAAATATAACTCCCATATGAAATTTACTACCGGATCTAACAATCTACCTCGATCATGTGTCCGATTCTAATGTGAAAGGGCCTCAAAATAGTACTAGAAAACACCTGCTCCTCCAAAATTGCCGAAAAATGCGTTCGTGTGACACCACTTTAACACTACTGGCTTGGAATACGTTAGAACTATAGTTATTTCCACCTACAATGATGGAGTTTGTCTACACCATAAAACATTATGGCTACCGGTACCGTATGTAGAAGGTAATACAAGTGGAAGTAATAATATACACATTTAAAGGTATATTGGTGGTAATAAACCCATATATTATAGGGAAAGAGTAGTAAATCACTATCAATATATCCAACTATTATATATAAATTTTCCATTCCCTTGATTATAATTATTATAATTTTGTTTTATTTGTTTGTATTTATATATTTTTGTTACTGTGTTTCCATAGATTAATAATTATTAATTAATAATGTTGATAATAATCAACATTGTGGACATGACACTTTTTTCGCTAGGTTATGATGAACAGATAGTACCGTAGTTGACAGGAACTATTTAATGAACACTTAAAACTGTGTTTCCCAATGCTCAGTTTATAAAGAACTCAAGCCACTTTATCCAGCCAAGTCCTCCCAACGCTTAACCGGTGCGTCCTTTTAACATTATTATGGCTATTATCAAACGATGTTGTTTAGTTTAAAAAGGGCCTCCAGCTATTAACAGGCTTCGAATTATCTCAGTTGACCCCTTGTACTACCACATATCCTTCTTAAGCTGAACAATATAATCTAAATATGGCACAAATGTAATTCAAAAGACGTACCGTAGCCGGTACAGAAGGGGTTGAATCGCGGTAATGTTACCAGCTCACTTGAAACTGAAATTAAATTGGTTCTATGACGAGTTCACAACACTCAACACCACTCTCTTTTCAAATTAACTTGGGAGCAAATGATATTACTGTCCTCAGGTAGTCCTCACTCAACATGATGATTAGGTTTATGAATGAACAATGATATGTGGAGTGGGCTCTGAAGCTGAATGACGAACAATCTTTTATTATGTCCAGAATATGATACACTTTGATCTGATCAGGATAAACTAAGGAGAAGAGTGGATTAAATTGCCTAGTTAATATAACCGGAGAAAATTAGCTACTTTTCACAGTACTTTAATTCCAACGGGTATTTCCCAGTTCACTTAATTAGGCTACATCAATTATAATACAGCACTGTATTCATATCAGTGTTCTCAGCACTTAGTTCCCGTAGAATTCACAGATTATTTTAGCAAATTTCACAGTACCGGTACGTGTATTTAGGCAACAGTACCATTCACCACATTGAGTTTTCAATGTCATGCATAACATTTAGATAGCTGTAAAGTTCACAGCGTGGTACCATTCACAGTAAATAGCTCCCACTGCCATTAGCAGTAATTATATAATTCACAGTACCGGTACCGATACTTCGCACAGTATACAGTACCATTCACAGTATATAGTTCACAGTACCCTGTACAGTATATAGTTCACAGTACTGGTATATAGTTCACAGTACCTTGTACAGTATAAAGTTCACAGTACCCTGTACATTATATAGTTCACAGTACAGTACCCTGTACAGTATATATACAGTTTGCAGTCTGCTATATAGTTCATAGTACCATTTATAGTATATAGTTCACATTACTCATCATAACACAGTACCGGTACGGTAACGTGCCGATATAAATATAGTTCACAGTATCATTCCCAGTACCGGTATATAATTCCCAATACCTTTCACAGTACATTGTTCACAGTGTATAGTTCCCAGTACCATTCACTGTACCATACATAGTTCACAGTACATAGTTCACAGTACCATGGACTGTACCGTACAGTGTTCACAGTACATACCGGTAGTGCACAGTATATACTGTAGTTCACAGTACAGTATATAGTTCTCACTTTGTTACCGTACCAGTACAGACCACAACACTTAGTTACGGTACCAGTACAGTTCACAGCAGTTATCAGTACAGACCACAACACTTAGTTACGGTACCAGTACAGTTCACAGCAGTTACCAGTACAGACCACAACACTTAGTTACGGTACGGTACCAGTACAGTTCACAGCAGTTACCAGTACAGACCACAACACTTAGTTACGGTACCAGTACAGTTCACAGCAGTTACCAGTACAGACCACAGCACCTACTGCAGTTCACAGCAGTTACCAGTACAGTACAACTCACAGCACTTAATTATCAGTACCGTACAGCTCTCAAATGCTCACAAAGTTCTTAGTGCAGTTAACAGCCCTCATTTCCTCAGTATAGTCCACTTAACCCTATCTAATGCGAGACGAGCCTTTTTGGTTTTCCCTGATTTACCCCACTCAGGTGTCGATGTTTTCTAGGCGAGCGGTAGCTAGCCTACAATTGTGGAAAACCGGCCATTGGCCGCACATGTTCTACCGACAAAATTCACATATTCATCTTAAAGGGGGTCTGGACGGGCGTTCTTCTAGTTTGAAGGGGTGTGGGGAAGCGAATTATTATTTATATAGTTTCATTCCTTTAGTTTACGGGCAAACTAAAATATATAAATCGAAAATAGGATAACAAAAACCTCAATATATACTTAACAAAATCATACCCCCCAAACCGTCGAACCAGATGGTGTTAAGAGTTCAGTACATTAGAAAACACCAATGCACAGTACCGTAGTTCCTGGCATAATTTACAGATGTATTTTCGCAATACAGTTAACTTTCAGCACCGTTATATTTCCTACATAAATACTTTATAGACAAGTTAGTTCAGAGTATATTTTGTACACAGCCTAGTTAGTTCATACCATAGGTGGTTCACAGCCTAGTTAGTTCACAGTACCGGGTACCGGGTATAGGTACCGGTAGTTCACAGTATAGGTAGTTCACAGTATTGATAGTTCACAGTATAGATAGTTCACAGTATAACGATAGTTCACAGTATTGATAGTTCACAGTATAGATAGTTCACAGTATATATAGATAGTTCACAGTATACCGATAGTTCACAGTATACCGGTAATTCACAGTATAGATAGTTCACAGTATTGATAGTTCACAGTATTGATAGTTCACAGTATAGATAGTTCACAGTATAGATAGTTCACAGTATAGATAGTTCACAGTATAGATAGTTCACAGTATACCGATAGTTCACAGTATACCGATATTTCACAGTATTGATAGTTCACAGTATACCGATAGTTCACAGTATTGATAGTTCATAGTATACCGGTAGTTCACAGTATACCGATAGTTCACAGTATAGACAGTTCACAGTATACCGATAGTTCACAGTATACCGGTAGTTCACAGTATACCGATAGTTCACAGTATAGACAGTTCACAGTATAGATAGTTCACAGTATTGATAGTTCACAGTATAGACAGTTCACAGTATTGATAGTTCACAGTATACCGATAGTTCACAGTATACCGATAGTTCACAGTATACCGATAGTTCACAGTATTGATAGTTCACAGTATACCGATAGTTCACAGTATACCGATAGTTCACAGTATACCGATAGTTCACAGTATAGATAGTTCACAGTATAGATAGTTCACAGTATACCAATAGTTCACAGTATAGATAGTTCACAGTATACCGGTAGTTCACAGTATAGATAGTTCACAGTATACCGATAGTTCACAGTATACCGATAGTTCACAGTATACCGATAGTTCACAGTATACCGGTACCGATACTTCACAGTATACCGATAGTTCACAGTATTGATAGTTCACAGTATACGGTACCGATAGTTCACAGTATACCGATAGTACACAGTATAGATAGTTCACAGTATACCAATAGTTCACAGTATACCGATAGTTTACAGTATACCGATAGTTCACAGTATACCGATAGTTCACAGTATACCGATAGTTCACAGTATAGATAGTTCACAGTATACCGATAGTTCACAGTATACCGGTAGTTCACAGTATACCGGTAGTTCACAGTATACCGATAGTTCACAGTATAGATAGTTCACAGTATAGATAGTTGTTGTTGTTGTTGTTGTTCCCTAAGCTGCCTGGCCGAACAGCCCCGAGTCCCTGAGAAAGGCCATGGCCACGATCGGGCTTTCCCACAGAGCTCTCATTGAGTGTAGATTGTGTTGTTGGCGTAAGTGGTTGTGTGAAATGCAGTCTTCTATGATGTGTTTAATGGTATGGGGTGCTATGTTACATCCCGGGCAGGCGTCGACAACGGAGTCATCCAGTCTCTTCTGATAGCTCAGGAGAGCTGGATGGTGTCCGCATCTCAGCCTGGCCAGGTGGACTCTGTCCTCGCGAGGAAGGGAGGATTCGGAAGGATGGATTTCGGTAGGTCGTGCATGCAGCTGCGTGTTGTCTGTGAGTGAGTGGATGGATCGGTGAGAGATATGAGTATGGATGTGCTTCTGGAAGTTGGTTCGGGGTGGGCAGGGGAGAGAGGACAATAATTGTGTGTGATACCGTGTGCTGGGTGTTGTTTTGATATTTCTTGGTGTCTGTGGGTGTGTTGCCATGTAGTTTAGTGGGTGGTCTTGGTTCGTGGAGGCTGCTGCCAGGAATTGAGTGCCTCTCATGTCCAGATGGTCTTTGACTTTGAGGATTTTGGTTTCTTGATGTAGGTGATCTGTGGGTGCAGTAGCTGTGCAGCCTGTAATGATCTTCAGGGCTTTGTTTTGAATAGTCTGTAAGGTCTTATGATGTGTTTCAGCTAGGTTAGAAGCCCAGGCTGGGCTTGCGTATTCCATCACTGATCTTATGTATTGTTATATACTGTGGTGGTAGTTTCTTTGTTGTGTCCAAATTTTGTGTGAGCAAGTGACCTGAGGGCGTTTAAGTCTGGGTGTCAGTTTCTTTTTAATGTTTGTGGTGTGCTGTTTGAATGTCATATGAGTATCATATGTTACTCCTAGGATTTTGGGTGTGTGTGTATGTGTTAGGGGTGTGTTGTTTATGGTGAGTTGAGGGATGTATTAGTGTTCTCCTGTCCAACTTGTGAGCAGGGTTGCGGTGGATTTGGCTGGGGCTAGATTAAGTCTGTTTGTAGTGCACCAGCCATGTAGTGTGTTGAGATAGGGTTGAAGGAGATCTGTTGCTCTTTTTGGGTCATGGTGTGTGCATGTGAGTGTTATGTCATCTGCATAGGAGGCTAAGTTTATTTGGGGCGTATTGGGTGTAGTTATATCGTGCATGTACAGATTGAAGAGTGCGGGCGATAGGACGGATCCTTGTGGGACTCCGTTTGGAAAGTTTCTGATTTTAGATGACTGACCGGCAAAAGATACGTGTGCACATCTGCCTGCTAGGAAGTTGGCCAGCCACCGTTTTGTGTTGTTGTGCATGTTTGTGTTGTAGATTTTGTTTGTTAGGTTGTGGCGGGGGATGGCATCGAAGGCTTTACTAATGTCGAGTGTGGCTAATAGTGATCTGTGTGGTGGTCTAGCTGAATTGATGCCGTCGAAAGCTCTTTGTGTAAGGTCTGTGAGAAGAGTGTTTGTGGAGTGCAGTGGCCTAAAGCCATGTTGTGTTGGAGCTAGGGGTAGGTCAGGTGTAATTAGTTGTAATACTAGGCGTTCCATGACTTTGGAGGGGGAGCAAAGGAGTGTGATGGGGCGGTGCGAGGAGGGTAGCGTGGGGTCTTTGTTGGGTTTGGGGAATGTGATGATGATACCATGCTTCCAAATGTCTGGTATTGTGTTGTGTGAATAGCTGTAGTTTGATATGTTAGTGAGTGCTTGTATGCCTTGTGGTCCCAGGTGTCTGAGGTGTATGTTGCTTATGTTGTCTAGGCCACAGGCGGGTGAGTGCTTGAGATTGTTGATGATATGCTTTGTCTGGTGATTGGTGAAGGGTGTATAGTCAGGGTCTGTGGGGAATTGTCTCTTACGTCGGATGACACGTCGGTCGTCTTTGTGAGGTTTTAGGTGGCTGACATGTGAAAAGTGATTGATGAGAGTGTTTGCTTGTTGTTTACATGAAGGAGTAGAGTCTGTTGTTGTGATTACAGCATGTGATTGTTGTGTTGCTGTTGGAAAGTGTGATGCTGTTTAGTGTTTTGTAGAGTTTTTTGGGGTTTGTTTTGTGATCAAGTGTTTGTAGGAAGTTATTCCAATTTAGTTTTTGTTGTTCTTGTATTTTGTTGTTAGTTTGGGTGTTGAGAGCTTGAATTTGTTGTGTGATGTCTTGTGTGTGGGGTGCTGGGGAGTGTTTCAGTATGTCGCGTTGTCTGATGAGGTTTTGAATTTCTGGTGTGAAGTTGGGGTTGTGTCTTTTTCTGTTACCTCTTGGAATGTGTTTCTTGTCAGCGTTTTGGATAGTTTTATTGAGTATGTGTACAGCATTGTTGATGTTAGTGATGGGTGTACTGTTTAGAGTTGTGAAGTGTTGTTCTGTCTCATTTGTGAATGCTTCCCAGCTAGCTCTTTTATAATTGGTGTATGTGTGTTTGTGGCTAGCTGGGGTGAGTCTGGTTTTGGTGGTGATAATGATCGGGAGGTGGTCAGAGCCTAAGGTTCTGACCACCCTCCAGGATGTTGTGGGGGCGAGTTCTGGGGAGCAAAAGGTGATGTCTGGAGATGATGGGTTATATCATAGTATAGATAGTTCACAGTATTGATAGTTCACAGTATAGATAGTTCACAGTATTGATAGTTCACAGTATAGATAGTTCACAGTATACCGATAGTTCACAGTATACCGATAGTTCACAGTATACCGATAGTTCACAGTATACCGATAGTTCACAGTATAGATAGTTCACAGTATAGATAATTCACAGTATAGATAATTCACAGTATAGATAGTTCACAGTATTGATAGTTCACAGTATAGATAGTTCACAGTATTGATAGTTCACAGTATACCGATAGTTCACAGTATACCGGTAGTTCACAGTATAGATAGTTCACAGTATAGATAGTTCACAGTATACTGGTAGTTCACAGTATACCGATTGTTCACAGTATTGATAGTTCACAGTATACCGATAGTTCACAGTATCGATAGTTCACAGTATCCCGATAGTTCACAGTATTGATAGTTCACAGTATACCGATAGTTCATAGTATATAGTTCACAGTATACCGATAGTTCACAGTATAGATAGTTCACAGTATACCGGTAGTTCACAGTATAGATAGTTCACAGTATAGATAGTTCACAGTATACCGATAGTTCACAGTATACCGATAGTTCACAGTATCGATAGTTCACAGTATACCGGTAGTTCACAGTATAGATAGTTCACAGTATACCGATAGTTCACAGTATAGATAGTTCACAGTATACCGATAGTTCACAGTATAGATAGTTCACAGTATACCGGTAGTTCACAGTATAGATAGTTCACAGTATAGATAGTTCACAGTATACCGATAGTTCACAGTATAGATAGTTCACAGTATACCGGTAGTTCACAGTATAGATAGTTCACAGTATAGATAGTTCACAGTATACCGGTAGTTCACAGTATAGGTAGTTCACAGTATACCGGTAGTTCACAGTATACCGATAGTTCACAGTATACCGGTAGTTCACAGTATACCGATAGTTCACAGTATACCGATAGTTCACAGTATTGATAGTTCACAGTATACCGATAGTTCACAGTATTGATAGTTCACAGTATACCGATAGTTCACAGTATACCGATAGTTCACAGTATACCGATAGTTCACAGTATACCGATAGTTCACAGTATACCGATAGTTCACAGTATACCGATAGTTCACAGTATACCGATAGTTCACAGTATTGATAGTTCAGTATCGATAGTTCACAGTATTGATAGTTCAGTATCGATAGTTCACAGTATACCGGTACCGATAGTTCACAGTATAGATAGTTCACAGTATTGATAGTTCACAGTATACCGATAGTTAAAAGTATACCGATAGTTCACAGTATAGATAGTTCACAGTATACCGATAGTTCACAGTATTGATAGTTCACAGTATACCGATAATTCACAGTATAGATAATTCACAGTATTGATAGTTCACAGTATTGATAGTTCACAGTATTGATAGTTCACAGTATTGATAGTTCACAGTATTGAGAGTTCACAGTATCGATAGTTCACAGTATAGATAGTTCACAGTATTCAGTATAGATAGTTCACAGTATTGATAGTTCACAGTATAGATAGTTCACAGTATACCGATAGTTCACAGTATACCGATAGTTCACAGTATACCGATAGTTCACAGTATAGATAGTTCACAGTATACCGGTAGTTCACAGTATAGATAGTTCACAGTATAGATAGTTCACAGTATACCGGTACCGATAGTTCACAGTATACCGATAGTTCACAGTATAGATAGTTCACAGTATAGATAGTTCACAGTATACCGATAGTTCACAGTATACCGATAGTTCACAGTATAGATAGTTCACAATGTACCGTACCGATAGTTCACAGTATAGATAGTTCACAGTATACCGATAGTTCACAGTATTGATAGTTCACAGTATACCGATAGTTCACAGTATACCGATAGTTCACAGTATAGATAGTTCACAGTATAGATAGTTCACAGTATAGATAGTTCACAGTATTGATAGTTCACAGTATTGATAGTTCACAGTATAGATAGTTCACAGTATTGATAGTTCACAGTATAGATAGTTCACAGTATACCGATAGTTCACAGTATACCGATAGTTCACAGTATACCGATAGTTCACAGTATAGATAGTTCACAGTATACCGGTAGTTCACAGTATACCGGTAGTTCACAGTATAGATAGTTCACAGTATTGATAGTTCACAGTATACCGATAGTTCACAATATACCGTACCGATAGTTCACAGTATAGATAGTTCACAGTATAGATAGTTCACAGTATACCGATAGTTCACCGTATTGATAGTTCACAGTATACCGATAGTTCACAGTATACCGATAGTTCACAGTATAGATAGTTCACAGTATTGATAGTTCACAGTATAGATAGTTCACAGTATGCCGATAGTTCACAGTATACCGATAGTTCACAGTATTGATAGTTCACAGTATAGATAGTTCACAGTATTGATAGTTCACAGTATAGATAGTTCACAGTATACCGATAGTTCACAGTATACCGATAGTTCACAGTATACCGATAGTTCACAGTATAGATAGTTCACAGTATACCGGTAGTTCACAGTATAGATAGTTCACAGTATACCGATAGTTCACAGTATACCGATAGTTCACAGTATAGATAGTTCACAGTATTGATAGTTCACAGTATAGATAGTTCACAGTATTGATAGTTCACAGTATAGAAAGTTCACAAAATTGTTGCCGTAGTTCACAGTATAGATAGTTCGCAGTGTACCGGTAGTTCACAGTATACCGGTAGTTCACAGTATACCGGTACCGATAGTTCACAGTATAGATAGTTCACAGTGCCGGGTATAGATAGTTCACAGTACCGGTATAGATAGTTCACAGTATATACAGTTCACAGTATAGACAGTTTACAGTACCGGTATAGACAGTTTACAGCATAGGTAGTTCACAGGATAGGTACCGTAATTCATAGTACCGTATATAGTCAGCTCACATCATAGTTTGTTCACAACACATTGTTCAGAGCACAGGTGGGTCACAACACATTGTTCAGAGCACAGGTGGGTCACAACACATTGTTCACAACACATTGTTCAGAGCACAGGTGGGTCACAACACATTGTTCAGAGCACAGGTGGGTCACCAACATTTTCAGAGCACATTGTTCACAACACATTGTTCAGAGCACAGGTGGGTCACAACACATTGTTCAGAGCACAGGTGGGTCACAACACATTGTTCAGAGCACAGGTGGGTCACAACACATTGTTCAGAGCACAGGTGGGTCACAACACATTGTTCAGAGCACAGGTGGGTCACAACATAATAAACATAATAAACAGCTTAAATACGGTAGGTCACAGCATAGGTACCGGTAGTGCATAGCATAGTTAATTAACAGTTAGTTCACAGCATAAGTAGTTCACAAGAGACGTAGTTCACAGTAAAGTAAGCTTAGTTCATAGCAAACTAATTCACAACATGGGTATTTCACAGCATAGTTAGTTCACGACATAAATAGTTCACAGAATAGTTAGTTCACGGCAAAGTAGTTCACAGCATAGGTATTTCACATCATAGTTAGTTCACAGCATTAATTAATAGTTCACATCATAGATAGTTCACGGCACACTTAGTTCATAGCATAAATAGTTCACATCATAGTTCACAGTACCGGTATAGGTAGTTCACGGAATAGTTAGTTAAAGATGTATATATTACACAGCATAGTTAGTTTTCATTATTGATAGTTCACGGCATACTTGGTTTATAAAATATAGTTCACGGCATAGTAAATTTCACAGCTATTATTGAAATATGATATAAGACCCTTCCTAACCTGAATAAAATGATATACATGTACCGGTACCTAAAATACCGTATATGAACATTTCATCTGACAGAAAGGGTTAACCAATCACGACAGTTACGGTAGTTCCCAAACATTAACCCATTCAGTACCGGTGACGTCTATATCATTATATGCTGGTAACAATTAGATAATATTAATCAGCTTAGGAAGGACTTCAAAATTAACAGGGGTACCGGCTATCTCAATTGATCCTTTTAGCTACAATATATCCTTCCTAAGCTTCAAAATATCGTTAAAATATAGCTGAAATAAGACAACAGATATCCCCGGTAGTGAAAGGGTTAAAATTTAACATTTATTCGCGAATTGTTGTTTATTTACCAGAGGTTTAATGCACAATTTGTGATCAATTAAATTAATGTTCACGCAAAATTCCTTTTCAAAATCGCTTAAGGCATTATTCGCTGAAATAGAAGTTAAGTCTACCACTGCTTACTGCAGTTATTATAGCTTCACATCACAAAACACACTTAATTTCCAATTGAATTCACTATATTAACTTGCTAGGTTACATTGCGGTTAGGTTAAGTCAGTTAGGTTATACTACGTTAATATTATGGGTTAGTATAGACCCTAAGTAATTACGGTATTCTAGGGTATATTAACCCCTTCAGCACGATGATGCCGGTTTACCTTTGATTCTGGCTAAAATTGGACAATTGTAGGAAGTTTAAGAAGGACCTGTAATCCTGTATTATGCAGAGGATATATATATATATCGTATTTAGCTCCTTGAATCCTAGAGGTAGATTAAAAGCTAAAGAAAATCGGCCAATGGTAATCAGAATATGATGAAAATTACGTCATCGTGCCGAAGGGGTTAAGTAGGCCTATAGATGTGTTGATAAGTAAATTTTTCTACTGTACTTCAATTTCAATCTTTACCTTGTACTAATGACCAAACCCCAAATACACTCCTAACTCTTCCATTTCCACTCCCTAATCCATCAATTATGGATATTTTCTAGCTTTTCTTTCCTGTCCTATCCTATCCAACTAGGCATGGCTAGAGAGCAAAGAATTATTATGTTTTTTACACCAACCAACTTCACATCTAAACGCAATTAATGAAATCAACAAATACATGTGGCACTCCGAGGACTCGAACCCAGGATACTCACATCGAAATTCCACGCACTATGCATTACGCTATCAAGACAGTTAATGTCAAATATACGAAGTAGATTATTTTTATCCGGAATATACCGTACATAATACATCCACGGCAGATTCAACATATCGGAACACAACCTAAGGGTCGGACAATATTTACTTTCAATATGTCTAAACAAATACTCCATAAAATCTCACTACACTCCTCTCCGTCTAGTGTACCGGTATGTGTATCCAATATCCATGTTAACAAACAACTGGGGCGTTAGGTTTTTTCTCGCGTGGCATAGATAAACGTTCACAGCCATTTATGGGGGATGGGAGCATTTATTTGTGCATTTATTTATCTTTTTAATATTTTTTTTAGTTTCCTCCCAAGACCTCCATCAAGCTTTAAAATACACCCGCCCAAGATCCTCCTTCAAGATAAATATTTATATTTTTTGATAGAAAAATGTCTCGGTCGAAGGCCAGTTCCTCTTAAAATAAAGGTTCGATATCGCTCGCCATGAACAAAATCGACACCTAAATGACACAAAAGTCTTAATATTGACAAAGAAATGGGGCGAAAGGTCTTAAAATCGTCAAACTAATGGGCCGAACTACTAAAAATCTGAAAACTAATGGGGCTAAGCATGAGGAAAAAGATGGACCAGAAAAACAACCCATTTCCCCTTAACCCTTTCAATATGGATGACACTTTTTACATTATATTCTGGCTAAAAAAAAAAAAAACTTTTTCAGATAAGGAAAGGCGTGGCTTGAAACTGCCTTGAGTAATTTATTCAGTACAGTTATGCCTGATTACATGTATTCTAATAAACACTAAACGATTTGTATAGGCTCAATTCCGTATTCAGAGAAATGTATTCAGTACAGTTATGCCTGATTACATGTATTCTAATAAACACTAAACAATTTATATAGGATCAGTTCCGTATTCAGTTAATACGAGGTGCCGTTGTCAAGGCTTATCCCTCAATACTGTCACCTGACCTGACAGTTTATAAAACTCTTAGGATAATGTATACCCAATTTCAAAAGTTCGCCAACATCCTCAACCAAAAAGAGCTCCCTCAGACCAAATAGGGTCAAACAATCCATTTCCCTGCTAGCCGAGTGAGTGGATGAGAGTGAAGGAGTATGCTAGCAGTTGGTTTTTCGAGTCCTCCTCCTCCCTCATGTTTAGCCCTATTAGTTATGAGATTTCAAGACATTCGCCTCTTTAGTTTGGCGATTTTCAGACCTTTTGCCCCATTCCTTTGCCAATATTAATACCTTTCGTGCCATTTAGGTGTCGATTTTTTCCTGGCGAGCGATAGCGAGCCTCTATTTGAAGAGGAATAGGCCTTCGGCCGGGACATTTTTCTAGCGAAAAAAATTACAAATTTATATCGAAGTCTTGTGGGTGTGTTTTTAAGGTTGATAGGAGGGTTTTTTATTATTAATCCAAAAATTTCCCCAGTTGAAAACACTTGCATGAAGTAGATAAATTGTACAGAACACGATGGTGTTTTTAAATTATTGTAAGTTTCATATTTTCCGAAATATCCACCATATAATATAGCGTACTCTGATCGAGCGTGACGTGATAATTATAGATAATTATACAGTCCGGACTTGATTAAAACAATATTTGCTGCCAAGTAGAGGGTAAGGCTAGCAAAGCGGTAGGCTCTCTCACCACCCACCACTCCCTCCGACCAAAAGTCGGCATGAAATACAGCTGGAAAAAAATACCCCAGTAGAAAAAGAAAATGTCTACTGGGAAATTTACAGTACAGGTCAAATTTAGAAAATAATGTTTACTACTGATACTTAACCTACTTTAGTTTAATTTTATAATATTATGTTTCCCCGACCTCCTCGAAATGAATGTCTAGATTCCTCGGTGTCGATTGTATTACCGCAAATTGCACAACTTCCCCCAGAGAGAGAGAGACGAGAGCGAGAGAGAGACGATAGAGAGACGAGAGAGAGAGAGATTTTGTATTATATATAAAATACCCGGTACTATCACCCAGGCCACTTTAACTATATTCCACCCAAACGCTGATTACCAATTTCAGAATTTGTAAATTTCAATGTTAACTGAATGAGATTAACGAGATAGGCTATATACAGTATATAATTTATATGTGTGGTGATTGAAAACGACACCATCACAATTTCAGGGTGTAATATACAGGGAACAAGAAGTAAACACTTCTAAATACGGTAACCAATGTCCTATTATGTACAACTAATGATATGTATGCATTAATAATAATGTAGCAGACAGGGGTGTAAGGAGAGCATACCGTAGTGATTCAATCGTAATATTTGATTAATTACATAATGAAAATATAACATTGCATCGCTATAAAAACTTCATGAACTTTCATTCTCCAGAAATAGAAAACATCAAGAGAGTACCTCCTTGTAAATCCTTGTAAGATTATATGTCTATCCTGACTCCGGAGGTGGAGGGGGATATAGCTTCCTCTATTTGTGTTGACACTGGTTTGATGGTGTGTATATGTGTGTATATGTGTGTGTGTGTGTGTGTGTGTTTTGTGGTAGGGAAATAGTGGGCCTGTTTTCGGACAATTGCTGCCTATTTTCGTACATGGTATGGGTTTGGATTCATTTAAATTTGTAAAATGTGTATCTCTCATTAATGGTAGCGGTATATACTAGGACATTGGTTATTTAAAGGTGTTTACTTCTTGTTACCTGTATATTAAGCCCTGTAATTTAGATGATGTCATTTTCAAACACCCTGTTAATATATATAATCCATACAAGCAAACTACGGGTTTAAACAAATCAACTGTATAATAGAACATAATTATATCATACACTATCTAGTTTCCCGAGTTGCTACAACATCAGTAAGAAATGCATTTTATACCGGTAATATACAATATAGTACCGTACGGTATATACAAAACTACGGTACCGTACCGCATATAGGCCTATCTCCGTATACCTGTACATTTAAGGGAAGATATCTACTCGAGGGACTTTTTTCTGGACCCCTTTCTCTCTCATGTCTAGCCCCATTGCTTTTGAGATTTTAAGATGTTTGCCCCATTTGTTTGGCGATTTTAAGAAGTTTCACCCCATTTATGTCACTTTTAAGACCTTTCGTCCCATTTAGGTGTCGATTGTTTTCCTGGCGAGCGATAGCGAGCCTGTAATTTAAGAGGAACCGGCCTTCGGCCGGGAAATTTTTCTACCGAAAAATTTACAAATTTATCTTGAAAAGGGGTCAAGGGGGTGTAATTTCAAGCTTGATGGAAGTCTAGGAAACACACTAAAAACCTCCCCTTAAAGTATATTCCACTCCATGTTTGTGTAGGCTATATCGTGTTGAGAATGTGTTGCGTTATCCCGTAGCTATATAGGCAATAGAGAGAGAGATACGTCCACTACCATTCCTTTGCCACATACAAGCTTTGGGTGAGCCTTTTAGGAAGCGTCACCTGATTCGGACGAGGGCGGCGCAAACCTTACTATAAGGGTAAAGTACCGGTACCTACATGGAGATACAACTTTCTTTTCTCACAGGTGCTAAATACATCTGTAGGTTATTTTCGAGTCCTCCTCCTCCCTCATGTTTAGCCCTATTAATTATGATATTTCAAGACATTCGCCTCATTAGTTTAGCGATTTTCAGACTTTTTGCCCCATTCCTTTGCCAATATTGAGACCTTTCGTGCCATTTAGGTGTCGATGTTTTTTCCTGGCGAGCGATAGCCAGCCCGGCCTTCGGCCTTGGATGAGATGTTACATTAGTTGTATATAATATGTCCCTGCCTTCGGCCGGGACATTTTTCTACCTAAAAATTTGCAAATTTATATCGAAGGGGGGTCTTGTGGTTGTTTTTTAAAGTTTGATAGAGGTTTAGAGAGCAAACTAACCCCCCTCCTTAAACCATTGAGCCGAACCAGTAAATTATGCTGCACAATACCGTCTGAGCTCCCTTAATATACAGGTGCCGGTCCTGTACAGTCAAACCAAACCATACAGGGTGGTGCACAACTGGGTTACCCACCTGCCAGACATTGGCAAAGTTGCCTCTCCAAATATTTGTATAGCTAAGGTGCCTTGGCGAAGCGGTTGTCTGCTTGAACTGCGTAAAGGATATTTTATTATAACAAACAATATCTTTATAACCATTGCATACATTGCCTTATATATTTCTTCATTAAATACAGAGTAGATAGTAGAATCTACATGTATTTTTAAGTTGTAATGCAAATTAGCTTATATGAATAATGATGAGTATAAGACGCACAACAATAGTTTATTCACTTAATTTAAGTGGGTTTTGTATTAATATCCACAAATTTCCCCAGGTAAAAACACTTGTATGAAGTAGATAAATATGTGCAGAACACAATAGTGTTATAATTGTTGTACGGTAAGTTTCTTATTATCCGATATGTCGACCTTATAATATATCCTATTCTGATTGAACGAGACGTGAAAATTATAGATAGTTATAGACAGTTCGGACTTGATTCTAACAATATTTGCTGCTAAGTGGAAGGTAAGGCTAGCAAAGCGGTAGGCTCTCTCCCTACCCAGGATGTAGTGACTACATCCTCCGACCAATGGTCGGCATGAAATATAGCTGGGAAAAAAAGGCCCCAAGTAGAATGATAAAATTTCTACTGGCAAATTTAAAGTATAGGCCTAGATCGAATTTAAACATTAATGTTTACTACTGATACTTAACCTACTTTTTTGTATTAGTATTATGTTTCCCCAACCTCCTCGAAATGAATGTCTAGATTCATTTTTGCGTCGATTGTATTACATTCCACAACCTCCCCCAGAGAGAGAGAAAGAGAGAGAGAGGAGAGATTCTGTATTATAAATATAATACTATCACCCAGGCCACTTGAATATTATTCCACCCAAACGCTGATGCTTTCATTAATTTCGTTGGGAGGTGTTTGGAGTTAAATTAATAAATTAGATTATCAATAGGTTCAAGAATATGTCGTAGCGAGGTCGGTCTTAAGTGACTGTGACCCATCAAATATGTTTTTCTTTTCACTTAAGCATTAGATTATTTAGTTAGGTACAGTACATGATTAGATTAATATCCAGTATTCGATAAATGGATATCAATCGTGGTCATGTCCTGTACTTATAACTGTCTTAATGGTGTAATGATTAGAGTGCTTAAGATCTGCAAGTGGTAACCCAGGTTCGAATCCCGGTAGGATCACATTCTTTTATTAATTTCATTGGGAGGTGTTTGATGTTGGGAGTAAATTGAATCAATTACCGGTATATTACTGATTTCAGAATCTGTAATTTTCAATGTTAACTGAATGATATTAACGAGATATGTATACAAGGTGTATGAAAACGACACCATGATGATGTAATGTTTTCAAACACCCGGTAAATATACAGTATATAATCCATGCAAGCAAACTACGGGTTTCAACAAATCACCTGTATAATAGAACATAATTATTATATCATACACTATCTAGTATCCCGAGTTGCTACAACATCAGTAATAAATACATTTTATACCGGTAATATACAATATTATACAGTACGGTATATATAAAACTACTGCATATAGGCCTACCTCCGTATACCTGTACATTTAAACTATACTGCACTCCATGTTTGTGTATATCGTGTTGAGAATGTGTTGCGTTATCCCGTAGCTATATAGGCAATAGAGAGAGAGAGATACGTCCACTACCATTCCTTTGCCACATACAAGCTTTGGGTGAGCCTTTTAGGAAGCGTCAACTGATTCGGGCGAGGGCGGCGCAAACCTTACTATAAGGGTAAAGTACCGGTACCTACATGGAGATACAACTTTCTTTTCTCACAGGTGCTAAATACATCTGTAGGTTATTGTACAGTCGCAGTCAACAATCCCTGATTAAGTTCCCTATTTCCGGATTTGTTTTCCCTAAGATTGTAGTACTGAATTATTTATTGAACACACTTCACCAAGCTAGTGTTTGCAAGAATAAGCGTCTTCACACCAACTGCATATCCACAATTTCTTGTTGATTCATTTCAATGCTTACCGTAGCCTACTAGATATGGGTCATTGTTGTTTTACCCATATCCATCAATGTCTTTTTAAAAGGAAGTTCTGAAGCATCTGGGTTATAATAATGTATTGTATTGTCTCGTTTGCGTTCTATACTGCATCACATACCGCGTACCGGTAAGTGATTCGCGATTTATGCTCTTGACTGTACAGTGGTGGTATGATATGGAAGACCTTGGTCGAGCATCCAGTTGGGTCAGGATTCAATTCCCAAGAGGCATCTAGCACATATACAGTATATATATATATATATATATATATCCTACAGTATATATACGTCATCGCATCTATTGTTTTATGATGTAACCCCTGATATATATTTGAAATGTTAGACAATTCTCTCCAGTAGATATCCAATTGTAGGCACCAATCGATCAGGGCTAGACCCAGGTGAGGTTATAGGCATGTGATAAAGAGTCGCTGGAACTCCTGTTTCATTTGCTTGGCCTCTCTTACTGATTTTCTTTGTGCCTCACTTACACTGGGAGCAATCCAGCTAGCTCTCACAAACACCTTCTCTTCCTATCCACTTCACTACACTAAACATGCACACCACACTTCATTCCTCCACATCATTTTTTTTTTTAAATTATTCATTTTAGCCCAGCCTCGGAGTCCCCAGGGGGGGGGACCATAAATTTTTTTTTTTTTTTTTTTTTTTTTTAAGAGACAATGAACGGAGGAAGGAAAAACACAGATAAAACAAAAAGATCCATGTGCCTAAAGGCATCCTCCATTCATAAAATGTTTGTAACAACTGGATTTAAACATTTGTTGATTGTAAGTTTGTGGAAAGCAATTCGAGGGAAGTGAATTCCAAAGAGTAGTAGCTCTGGGGATAAATGAATTCTGATAAGCAGAAGTTCTGCATTGTGGAGGAGAAAGTGTAAATTCATGGGCGCTCTCAGCTGCCCTAGTTCTACGGGGAAAGATGTGGAGAGGCGGCACAATTGAAGCAAGTTCCTCGGAACAATTGCTGTGAAAATATCTGTAGAATAATGCAAGGGATGCAACGTTTCTTCGTATGGCTAATGTAGGAAGGTCCTGTGTGATTGCAGGGTTATTGATTAATCTAATAGCTTTATTTTGAATTTTGTCCAACTGCCTCAATGCAACCACTCCACTTCCACCCCACAGAGGTGAACAGTAATCCATCTGAGAGCGCACATGACTTTTATATATTACGGCCAACTGCTCGTCAGTGAAGAATTCTCGAACTCTGTACAGGAGTCCCAGTTTTTTAGAGGCATTCTTAGCAATGCTTCTAACATAATGTGTCCAGCTCAAGTTAGTAGTTAATGTTACACCGAGAATGTCAATACTAGGGGAAGTGGGAATATTTACATCATTAAAAAATATATGGGAGTCAGTGAGATTCTGTCGGTTAGAAAATTGAATGTACTTGGTTTTCTGTGCATTAAAGGAAACTAGATTCTCTTGTCCCCATTCATTAATTCTAGAAAGGTCCTGGTTCAGAGAAATTGCAGTGTTTATTTTTGAATTTATAAGATCGGGTTGGGTGAAAGAATTGGTAAATGTGAAGGAACTGTGGAGTGTTGAGTCATCTGCGTAGGAATGTATTGGATTATGAGTGGTAGATATGAGATCATTGATATGAATGAGGAACAGAGTTGGGGCCAAAACTGATCCCTGGGGAACACCAGCATTTATTGAGTGAAATTGAGAATAAAGGCCATCTACCATTACACGTATTTTTCTGTTATGAAGATAAGAAGAAATTAGTGGAACTAATGATGCAAGGCCGTAGTGTGACATCTTCGACAATAAGGATTGATGCCAGACTCTATCAAATGCCTTTGATATATCCAGTGCTATTGTAGGTGTTTCACCATGTTGGTCTGTAGCTTGGTTGATTTGATGCGTAAGAAGGCAAAGAATGTCTGCAGTTGATCGACATCGTCTAAAACCATATTGCCTATCACTGATTAATTTATTATTCTCCAGATGCTTAATTATGTGATTATTTAATATAATTTCAAAAACTTTGCCAAGAGTGGAAGTTATAGCTATTGGTCTGTAGTTTGATGGATCTGAAGAGGCACCTTTTTTAGGAACTGGATGGATGTTTGCTTCTTTCCAGGGTACTGGGAAGCATGAGGTATGAGTACACAGACGGAAATTTTTTGCCATACAGGAGCGAGCACCAAGGAGCAATTCTTAAGTACTATTGGAGGAATTTCATCTGGACCAGGAGCCTTATCTACTGAGAGATTCTGCAAAATAGTTTTGACATGTCTGGTGTGGATCTTAAGTGAGGGAATTTCAGTTGAATTAAAATTAAGTACAGGGACATCTTGATTTATGTCATCTAAGGTTGAGTTGGTGGAGAAAATATCTGCAAGAAGGTTAGCTTTACCTCGTGGGTCACTTACAAGATTGCCAGTCGGAGATTTTAATGGTGGAATGGATGAAGCAGTAGTGAAGTTGGATTTGAATGAGTTAAGAGTAGACCAAAATATTTTGTTATCATTTGGATTATTTAGAAGTTTATTTGCCTGCTTATGGAGAAAGTTTGATTTAGTTAGGTTTAATACAGTTTTGGCATGATTTCTGATGTTTCTAAAGTAATTAAAGGCTTCATGTGTTTTTGATCTTGTGTATGCATTGTAGGCTATTGCTTTTTGTTCAGTTACTCTAGCACAATTATGGTCAAACCATTTAGGTGAATTAGATCTTTTACTGTACTTTTGATGAGGAATAAAAGTTTCCATTCCAATTTTTACAAAATCTTGTATGTGGCTCAAGGTGGAGTGTGCATCATTAGAAAAGAAAGAGGTCCAGGGAATATCAATAAAGAAACCTTGAAGACCCTCCCAGTCTGCCCTATCGTAATGCCATTTAGTCACCAAAACAGGTTCAGAGTGGGAAGGTGTGGTAGGTGATAGACAGGTGGCCTGTATCAGACAGTGATCAGAAGATCCAAGTGGGGACCTCACTGTAACATCATAATTTTCTGAATTGGTTGTTAAAAATAAGCCCCCACACCCGACCGACCATCCCCGGACGACCCCACAAAATTACCTGGACCTCGGCCTGTTACCCTTTCTATTGATTTATGCAACATTCGCGTCTTTCCTCTAACTTTCACTCTGTTGAACACCATCTCTCCTCCTACAAACCTGATCTTCTCTTCCTCACCGAAACTCAGGTGTCTGTAGCAACATCCAGCAGCCCCTTGTCTGTATTCTCCTACTTTCTCTATCCTAGTTTCAAAGCCAGAGGCGGATGTTGTGCATATGTGCACAACAAACTCACTTGCTCTCGTGTTCCCGATTACGACTCCTCTGAATTCTCAACTATATGGCTCAAACTTTCCTGTCATTCTCTTACTAAATATTTCTGTGCTGTCTATCTTTCCCTTAACTCTACCAACTTTCTCAAATTCTTTGACTATTTAAACTCTACAGTGGAACACATTCTATCCATTTCTCCTTTTTCAGAAATCTCCATCTTAGGAGATTTCAACGTTCACCACCGCCAATGGCTCTCCTCTCACACTACTGACCCAGCTGGTGAACAAGCCTACGTCTTTTCTATCCTAAATGACCTAGAGCAGTTAGTTCAGCAACCCACCCGTATCCCGGATCGCATCGGAGATCGGCCCAACATTCTTGACTTGTTTCTAACTTCTAACCCTTCTTCTTATACTGTCAATCTTTTCTCTCCTTTGGTCTCCTCCGACCATAAACTTATCTCGGTCACCTGTCCTATCTCTCCAGTACAGCCCCCCCGATCCTCCTAGCCGGCGGCGCTTGTGGCACTTCGCCGCTGCCGACTAGGAGGATAGACATAAATAGATAGATAGATATACTGTATACACACACACACACAAACACACACACATAAGAACCTTCACACACAACCATATAATCACCACCACACGTCTCTTCGGCAGTACTTCTTTGATTTCCCATGGAATTATTTCTGCTTCCGTGGCCGGGGACCCTCGGAGAGTGCTGAGCGCATTACCGAGGTAATCCTATCGGGCATGGAAGCATACATTCCATTCTCTTTCTCTCAGACTAATGCTAAAAAATCTTGGTTAACTCACGCCTGTTCTACTGCTGTCCGCAATAAGGAGGAAGCATTCAAACGGTACCGACGCCTTAAAACTCAAGACTCTCATTCTTCCTATGTTTCTGCCCGGAATCAAGCCAAATCTGTTCTTCGACTTGCCAAACACTCTTTCATCAATAATAAATGCACTGAACTATCCAACTCTAGCTCTTCCCAAGCTTTCTGGCATCTAGGCAAAAACCTCTCCAACAATTTCTCTTCCTCGTCTTTCCCTCCCCTTTTCCACTCTGATGGCACAACCATCACTTCTTCCTCTGACAAAGCTAAACTCTTCGCTCAAACTTTTGCTAGAAACTCCACTTTGGATAATTCCGGTGCTATTCCTCCCTCTCCACCCTCCTCTCTCTTACTTATGCCTAATATCCTAATCTCTTCTAAAGATGTACTTTCTACCCTCTCTGGGCTTAATACTAATAAGGCGTACGGTCCGGACGGTGTTCCTCCTGTTGTTCTCAAAAACTGTGCTTCCGTGCTGACTCCCTGCCTAGGCAAACTCTTTCGTCTCCGGCTATCCTCTAACGTCTTCCCTCCATGCTGGAAAGTTGCTCACATTCAACCTGTCCCAAAGAAGGGTGACTGCTCTCAACCCTCCAACTATCGTCCAATTGCTCTCATCTCTTGTCTTTCTAAAGTTTTTGAAACTATTCTTGCTTCCAAATTTCTTAAGCATTTTCTTCTCATAATCTGGTCTCAGATCGCCAGTATGGCTTCCCTAAGGGTCGCTCTACTGGTGATCTTTCATATCTTACTAACTCTTGGTCATCCTCCTTTCGGGAATTCGGCGAGACTTTTTCTATTGCACTAGACTTATCGAAAGCCTTCGATAGAGTCTGGCACAAATCTTTAATTTCTAAACTACCCTCCTTCGGTTTCTATCCCTCCATCTGTGCCTTTGTCTCTAATTTCCTTTCCGGCCGTTCCATAGCTGCGGTTGTGGACGGCCATTGTTCACTTCCTCACCCTATAAACTCTGGTGTTCCTCAGGGCTTTGTCCTATCTCTTATTCTCTTTCTAATTTTTATAAATGATCTCCTCAACTGTACCTCAATTCCCATCCATTCATACGCAGATGCAGACGACTCAACCTTACACTACTCCATTAGTTTTTCAGAACGCCCCAGCTAGCAATCCCTCAACGACAAACGTAATGAAGCCATAGAACTCTTAAATTCTGATCTAAATACTATCTCCAATTGGGGCAGAGAAAACCTTGTTACCTTTAATGCTTCCAAAACCCAATTTCTCCATCTATCTACCCGTAAGGAACTCCCAGCGGACTATCCCTTATTCTTCAACAATACAAAAATCAATCCTTCATCTTCTCTCAATATTCTTGGCGTCTCTTTTTCTTCTGCTCTCAGTTGGAAGGACCATATTACCAGTCTTGCTAAGGCAGCCTCCCAGAAGCTGGGTGTGCTCAACCGCCTTAGGGGGTTCTTTTCCCCTGCACAGCTTCTTGCTCTGTACAGGGGCATAGTGCGTCCTTGTATTGAGTATTGTTCACATGTGTGGGGAGGTTCCTCTCACACCGCTCTCCTAGACAAAGTTGAAAGGAAGACCTTTCGTATCATTAACTCCCGTCCACTCACCAACTCTCTGCAATCTCTCTCTCTCCGCCGCAATGTTGCATCTCTCTCGCTATTCTATCGGCTCTGTTCCTCAGAGCTTTCCCAGTGTATACCACCTCCTTTACGTAGGGCACGTGGTACCCGTCTTGCAACTCAATCCCACCCCTACTCTGTGCAACTCTCCAACCAAAGAGTGAAACGTTACTCTCAAACTTTCTTCTACTCAACAGCTGAGCTCTGGAACTCTCTCCCAGAATCAGTCTTTCCCTCTTCCTATGACTTAAATTGCTTCAAACTCCGTGTGTCCAGGCATTTTGGCTCGAACGTCCCTTGATTTTGGCCCTGTCACTCCTTCAACTATGGGGGAGGCACTCGCTATAGGCAGTTCTGCCTTTTGCCTCCCTCAATCACATAGAAAAAAAAACCTGTCGTGTAAATTCCACCTTATTTTTCACTATCTAGATCTCCTGCCCCACTATAAGCTCAGTAGTTCAATTCAATCCCCTCTTAAAACCTGAAGTATGGGTCTGATACTGGCTACACCATTACCTTGTATTTCAAACATGTCCAAGGGTTTCAATTTGGTTAGTTTCCTTCACAATATACAGTACAGTAGTTTCGGCACCCTATTGTATTTCTCTTCCTTTCAATCTCATCTCAAAGTTCTAAGGATTTACTTAAATTGCTGAAGATGATATTATTCACTATATCTTCATAAAAAGTATTACAATTATCTCCACGCATTACATATACACTCGGATGCCATAGCCTGTAGACCAATCATATACTGTATACTGTATTACATATACACTCGGATGCCATAGCCTCTAGACCAATCATATACTGTATACTGTATTACATATACACTCGGATGCCATAGCCTCTAGACCAATCATATACTGTATACTGTATTACATATACACTCGGATGCCATAGCCTCTAGACCAATCATATACTGTATACTGTATTACATATACACTCGGATGCCATAGCCTCTAGACCAATCATATACTGTATACTGTATTACATACACTCGGATGCCATAGCCTCTAGACCAATCATATACTGTATACTGTATTACATATACACTCGGATGCCATAGCCTCTAGACCAATCATATACTGTATACTGTATTACATATACACTCGGATGCCATAGCCTCTAGACCAATCGTATACTGTATTACATATACACTCGGATGCCATAGCCTCTAGACCAATCGTATACTGTATACTGTATTACACATACACTCGGATGCCATAGCCTGTAGACCAATCATATACTGTATACTGTATTACATATACACTCGGATGCCATAGCCTCTAGACCAATCATATACTGTATACTGTATTACATATACACTCGGATGCCATAGCCTCTAGACCAATCATATACTGTATACTGTATTACATATACACTCGGATGCCATAGCCTCTAGACCAATCATATACTGTATACTGTATTACACATACACTCGGATGCCATAGCCTCTAGACCAATCGTACACTGTATACTGTATTATATATACACTCGGATGCCATAGCCTCTAGACCAATCGTATACTGTATACTGTATTACATATACACTCGGATGCCATAGCCTTTAACCAATCATATACTGTATACTGTTTTACATATACACTCGGATGCCATAGCCTCTAGACCAATCATATACTGTATACTGTATTACATATACACTCGGATGCCATAGCCTCTAGAACAATCATATCCTGTATTACATATACACTCGGATGCCATAGCCTCTAGACCAATCGTATACTGTATTACATATACACTCGGATGCCATAGCCTCTAGACCAATCGTATACTGTATACTGTATTACATACACTCGGATGCCATAGCCTGTAGACCAATCATATACTGTATACTGTATTACATATACACTCGGATGCCATAGCTCTAGACCAATCATATACTGTATACTGTACATATACACTCGGATGCCATAGCCTCTAGACCAATCATACTGTATACTGTATTACATATACACTCGGATGCCATAGCCTCTAGACCAATCATATACTGTATACTGTATTACACATACACTCGGATGCCATAGCCTTTAGACGAATCGTACACTGTATACTGTATTACATATACACTCGGATGCCATAGCCTTTAGACCAATCGTATACTGTATTATATATACACTCGGATGCCATAGCCTCTAGACCAATCATATACTGTATACTGTATTACATATACACTACTCGGATGCCATAGCCTTTAGACCAATCGTATACTGTATTATATATACACTCGGATGCCATAGCCTCTAGACCAATCATATACTGTATACTGTATTACATATACACTCGGATGCCATAGCCTCTAGACCAATCATATACTGTATACTGTATTACATATACACTCGGATGCCATAGCCTCTAGACCAATCATATACTGTATACTGTATTACACATACACTCGGATGCCATAGCCTCTAGACCAATCGTACACTGTATACTGTATTATATATACACTCGGATGCCATAGCCTCTAGACCAATCGTATACTGTATACTGTATTACATATACACTCGGATGCCATAGCCTTTAGACCAATCATATACTGTATACTGTATTACATATACACTCGGATGCCATAGCCTTTAGACCAATCGTATACTGTATTATATATACACTCGGATGCCATAGCCTCTAGACCAATCATATTGGGGCAGAGAAAACCTTGTTAACTTTAATGCTTCCAAAACCCAATTTCTCCATCTATCTACCCGTCAGGATCTCCCAGCGGACTATCCCTTATTCTTCAACAATACAAAAATCAACCCTTCATCTTCTCTCAATATTCTTGGTGTCTCTTTTTCTTCTGCTCTCATTTGGAAGGACCATATTACCAGTCTTGCTAAGGCAGCCTCCCAGAAGCTGGGTGTGCTCAACCGCCTTAGGGGGTTCTTTTCCCCTGCACAGCTTCTTGCTCTGTACAGGGGCATAGTGCGCCCTTGTATTGAGTATTGTTCACATGTGTGGGGAGGTTCCTCTCACACCGCTCTCCTAGACAAAGTTGAAAGGAAGGCCTTTCGTATCATTAACTCCCGTCCACTCACCAACTCTCTGCAATCTCTCTCTCTCTCCGCCGCAATGTTGCATCTCTCTCGCTATTCTATCGCTACTATAATAATCAGTGTTCCTCAGAGCTATCCCAGTGCATACCACCTCCTTTACGTATGGCACGTGGTACCCGTCTTGCAACTCAATCCCACCCATACTCTGTGCAACTCTCCATCCCAAGAGTTAAACGTTCTCTCAACTTTCTTCTACTCAACAGCTGAGCTCTGGAACTCTCTCCCAGAATCAGTCTTTCCCTCTCCTATGACTTAAATTGCTTCAAACTCCTCCGTGTCCAGGCATTTTGGCTCGAACGTCCCTTGATTTTGGCCCTGTCACTCTTTCAACTATGGGGGAGGCACTCGCTATATCAGTTTATTTTTTGCCTCCCTCAATCACATAGAAAAAAAAAAAAAAAAAAAAAAATATACTGTATACTGTATTACATATACACTCGGATGCCATAGCCTCTAGACCAATCATATACTGTATACTGTATTATATATACACTTCGGGTGCCATAGCCTCTAGACCAATCATATACTGTATACTGTATTACATATACACTCGGATGCCATAGCCTCTAGACCAATCATATACTGTATACTGTATTATATATACACTCGGATGCCATAGCCTCTAGACCAATCATATACTGTATTACATATACACTCGGATGCCATAGCCTCTAGACCAATCATATACTGTATACTGTATTACATAAACACTCGGAGCCATCCTCTAGACCAATCATATACTGTATTACATAAACACTCGGATGCCATAGCCTCTAGACCAATCATATACTGTATTACATATACACTCGGATGCCATAGCCTCTAGACCAATCATATACTGTATACTGTATTACATAAACACTCGGATGCCATAGCCTCTAGACCAATCATATACTGTATTACATATACACTCGGATGCCGTAGCCTCTAGACCAATCATATACTGTATACTGTATTATATATACACTCGGATGCCATAGCCTCTAGACCAATCATATACTGTATACTGTATTACATATACACTCGGATGCCATAGCCTCTAGACCAATCATATACTGTATACTGTATTACACATACACTCGGATGCCATAGCCTCTAGACCAATCGTACACTGTATACTGTATTATATATACACTCGGATGCCATAGCCTCTAGACCAATCGTATACTGTATACTGTATTACATATACACTCGGATGCCATAGCCTTTAGACCAATCATATACTGTATACTGTATTACATATACACTCGGATGCCATAGCCTTTAGACCAATCGTATACTGTATTACACTCGGATGCCATAGCCTCTAGACCAATCATATACTGTATACTGTATTACATATACACTCGGATGCCATAGCCTCTAGACCAATCATATACTGTATACTGTATTACATATACACTCGGATGCCATAGCCTCTAGACCAATCATATACTGTATACTGTATTACACATACACTCGGATGCCATAGCCTCTAGACCAATCGTACACTGTATACTGTATTATATATACACTCGGATGCCATAGCCTCTAGACCAATCGTATACTGTATACTGTATTACATATACACTCGGATGCCATAGCCTTTAGACCAATCATATAGGTATACTGTATTACATATACACTCGGATGCCATAGCCTTTTAGACCAATCGATACTGTATTATATATACACTCGGATGCCATAGCCTCTAGACCAATCATATTGGGGCAGAGAAAACCTTGTTAACTTTAATGCTTCCAAAACCCAATTTCTCCATCTATCTACCCGTCAGGATCTCCCAGCGGACTATCCCTTATTCTTCAACAATACAAAAATCAACCCTTCATCTTCTCTCAATATTCTTGGTGTCTCTTTTTCTTCTGCTCTCATTTGGAAGGACCATATTACCAGTCTTGCTAAGGCAGCCTCCCAGAAGCTGGGTGTTCTCAACCGCCTTAGGGGGTTCTTTTCCCCTGCACAGCTTCTTGCTCTGTACAGGGGCATAGTGCGCCCTTGTATTGAGTATTGTTCACATGTGTGGGGAGGTTCCTCTCACACCGCTCTCCTAGACAAAGTTGAAAGGAAGGCCTTTCGTATCATTAACTCCCGTCCACTCACCAACTCTCTGCAATCTCTCTCTCTCCGCCGCAATGTTGCATCTCTCTCGCTATTCTATCGCTACTATAATAATCAGTGTTCCTCAGAGCTATCCCAGTGCATACCACCTCCTTTACGTAGGGCACGTGGTACCCGTCTTGCAACTCAATCCCACCCCTACTCTGTGCAACTCTCCAACCCAAGAGTGAAACGTTACTCTCAAACTTTCTTCTACTCAACAGCTGAGCTCTGGAACTCTCTCCCAGAATCAGTCTTTCCCTCTTCCTATGACTTAAATTGCTTCAAACTCCGTGTGTCCAGGCATTTTGGCTCGAACGTCCCTTGATTTTGGCCCTGTCACTCTTTCAACTATGGGGGAGGCACTCGCTATAGGCAGTTATGCCTTTTGCCTCCCTCAATCACATAGAAAAAAAAAAAAAAAAAAAAAATATACTGTATACTGTATTACATATACACTCGGATGCCATAGCCTCTAGACCAATCATATACTGTATACTGTATTATATATACACTCGGATGCCATAGCCTCTAGACCAATCATATACTGTATACTGTATTACATATACACTCGGATGCCATAGCCTCTAGACCAATCATATACTGTATACTGTATTATATATACACTCGGATGCCATAGCCTCTAGACCAATCATATACTGTATTACATATACACTCGGATGCCATAGCCTCTAGACCAATCATATACTGTATACTGTATTACATAAACACTCGGATGCCATAGCCTCTAGACCAATCATATACTGTATTACATAAACACTCGGATGCCATAGCCTCTAGACCAATCATATACTGTATTACATATACACTCGGATGCCATAGCCTCTAGACCAATCATATACTGTATACTGTATTACATAAACACTCGGATGCCATAGCCTCTAGACCAATCATATACTGTATTACATATACACTCGGATGCCGTAGCCTCTAGACCAATCATATACTGTATACTGTATTATATATACACTCGGATGCCATAGCCTCTAGACCAATCATATACTGTATACTGTATTACATATACACTCGGATGCCATAGCCTCTAGACCAATCATATACTGTATACTGTATTTTTGGACTTCACCTATTTCTAATTATGGAAACATATCTCTGTTCTGGAAACCAATTTAGGAATATAATTGTCTACACATCAACTACAAAACTATATTCACTATTTAATTAAAAGCAACTTCCATCCATAAATCCATTCAGATAGGTGAAATTACATAAAGCAACATAGGGAGTCCACGAACTCTTAAGAGTGGGCTAGAGACTATGGCATCCGAGTGTACACAATTACACAAGTTATTGTATTTTCAATGTTCACTCATAATGGATAAAAAACATCATCTGAGGAAGAGCACTTTATTGACAACGTTTCGCAGATAGCTTCAACAGGTCACTATCTGCGAAACGTTGTCAATAAAGTGATCTTCCTCAGATGGTGTTTTTTATCCATTCTGTCTACTTTTTAAGTACCGCTCAACATTCACTCATAATGCCAAAGATTCAATGCACATTACTGAATCTATTTGAAAAGAAAAGGAAAACAAATCTCCCAGATCTACAGTATACTGTAGCCTATAATAATTCTCCGCCTCTCCTGTCACTATTAATTCAAGTTAGAGAATTAAAACCTTCGGGGAGGGGTGGCAAGGGTCCAGAGAAGGTTTTAAGGGGAGATGGGCCGGTTTTCTGGTCCCTTTTCTCCCTCGTGTTAAGCCCCATTTGTTTTGAGATCATAAGACGTTCGGTCCATTAGTTTGGCGGTTTTAACACCTATCACCCAATTTAGTTGTCAATTTTAAGACCTTTCGTGCCATTTAGGTGTCAATTTTTTCCTGGCGAGCGATAGGGAGCCTGTAATTTTAAGAGGATCCGGCCTTAGGCCGGGACATTTTTCTACTGAAAAATGTACAAATTTGTCTTGAAAGGGGATCTAGGGGGTGTTTTTCTTAGTTTGATGGAGGTGTAGCGAGGAAACTAAGAAATAAAGGGATACATGAATTAATAGGCCAAAAAAAGGGCCCATCTCCCCTTAACACAATCTGCTCCGACATCATGTGAATTGTTATGATAATTTGTTTAATTATTTTCGAGGATTATGCTTGCTTTTACCACCTTCAGGCAACGTATTTTAGGTTGTCCTCTAGGCTAACAAAAACGCCTATCCAGATTTCCTTCAAACTACAAACAAAAAAAATGCCCACCTAGACCCCCTTTAAGCTAATTTGTACATGATTTAATAGAAAAATGCATAGGCCGAATGCCGAATTCCTCAAATTACAGGCTCGCTATAGCTCGCCCGGAAAAAAACTCGACAACTGAATGGGGTGAAAAGTCTTATTGTCGCCAAACTAATGGGGTGAAATGTTTTAAAATATCAAAACTAATAGAGTAAAACAGGGGAGGTCAAAAAAGAACTCCTAGAACCAAATAGAATTAAACACTATTTGAACAGCGTCGGGATAGAGGGAGGATGTGCAGGACCCACTAAATCAAAGTTTATATACTTAGCACGACACAACCTAAACCCCTTTGAAGAGTCTGGGTGTGGCATATCCCGTGAAACTCTACGGACATCAGACGCACATTTACACACACTGGTACCGGTATTAAATAATCAAAGTAAAATATCTTGGTTGGCGGTGTCATACATTAGATAGATAGATAGATAGACATAAATAGATAGATAGATATACTGTATACACACACACACACAAACACACACACATAAGAACCTTCACACACAACCATATAATCACCACCACACGTCTCTCCGGCAGTACTTCTTTGATTTCCCATGGAATTATTTCTGCTTCCGTGGCCGGGGACCCTCGGAGAGTGCTGAACGCATTACCGAGGTAATCCTATCGGACATGGAAGCATACATTCCATTCTCTTTCTCTCAGACTAATGCTAAAAAATCTTGGTTTACTCACGCCTGTTCTACTGCTGTCCGCTATAAGGAGGAAGCATTCAAATGGTACCTACGCCTTAAAACTCAAGACTCTCATTCTTCCTATGTTTCTGCCCGGAATCAAACCAAATCTGTTCTTCGACTTGCCAAACACTCTTTCATTAATAATAAATGCACTGAACTATCGAACTCTAGCTCTTCCCAAGCTTTCTGGCATCTAGCCAAAAACCTCTCCAACAATTTCTCCTCCTCGTCTTTCCCTCCCCTTTCCCACTCTGATGGCACAACCATCACTTCTTCCTCTGACAAAGCTAAACTCTTCACTCAAACTTTTGCTAGAAACTCCACCTTGGATGATTCCGGTGCTATTCTTCCCTCTCCACCCTCCTCTCTCTTACTTATGCCTAATATCCTAATCTCTTCTAAAGATGTACTTTCTACCCTCTCTGGGCTTAATACTAATATGGCGTACGGTCCGGACGGTGTTCCTCCTGTTGTTCTCAAAAACTGTGCTTCCGTGCTGACTCCCTGCCTAGGCAAACTCTTTCGTCTCTGTCTATCCTCTAATGTCTTCCCTTCATGCTGGAAGTTTGCTCACATTCAACCTGTCCCAAAGAAGGGTGACCGCTCTCAACCCTCCAACTATCGTCCAATTGCTCTCATCTCTTGTCTTTCTAAAGTTTTTGAAACTATTCTTGCTTCCAAATTTCTTAAGCATTTCTCTTCTCATAATCTGGTCTCAGATCGCCAGTATGGCTTCCTTAAGGGTCGCTCTACTGGTGATCTTCTTTCATATCTTACTAACTCTTGGTCATCCTTCTTTCGGGACTTCGTCGAGACTTTTTCTATTGCACTAGACATATCGAAAGCCTTCGATAGAGTCTGGCACAAATCTTTAATTTCTAAACTACCCTCCTTCGGTTTCTATCCCTCCATCTGTGCCTTTGTCTCTAATTTCCTTTCCAGCCGTTCCATAGCCGTGGTTGTGGACGGCCATCGTTCACTTCCTCACCCTATAAACTCCGGTGTTCCTCAGGGCTCTGTCCTATCCCCTATTCTCTTTCTATTTTTTATAAATGATCTCCTCAACTGTACCTCAATTCCCATCCATTCATACGCAGACGACTCAACCTTACACTACTCCATTAGATTTTCAGAACGCCCCAGCCAGCAATCCCTCAACGACAAACGTAATGAAGCCATAGAACTCTTAAATTCTGATCTAAACACTATCTCCAATTGGAGCAGAGAAAACCTAGTTACCTTTAATGCTTCCAAAACCCAATTTCTCCATCTATCTACCCGTAAGGAACTCCCAGCGGACTATCCCCTATTCTACAACAATACAAAAATCAATCCTTCATCTTCTCTCAATATTCTTGGTGTCTCTTTTCCTTCTGCTCTCAGTTGGAAGGACCATATTACCAGTCTTGCTAGGGCAGCCTCCCAGAAGCTGGGTGTGCTCAACCGCCTTAGGGGGTTCTTTTCCCCTGCACATCTTCTTGCTCTGTACAGGGGCATAGTGCGTCCTTGTATTGAGTATTGTTCACATGTGTGTGTTTTTTTTTTTTTTTTTTTTTTTTTTTTCTATATTCCAACTACTCCCTCTCGGGCATAGGCTGATAGCCTGTACATTCCACCGCTCAACACGGTGAAGCCCGTGAGGTCTTGTTCCAGTCTGGGGAGTGAGACATGTGAAGCATCCATCATGGCTCGAAGCAGCTCCATCTCTGAAGCGGCCGGTTGCTTCGCTCAAGCGCTTCACCGTCTCACCCTCCAGACTCAGACCCTCACTCTCAGAACGCCACCTATTGAGCAGTGAACTCACTAGGCATTGTCCCCCTGTAACATATTTTGAATATGGGAATATTCATACAGTGTTATTTAATCAGTGTGGGGAGGTTCCTCTCACACCGCTCTCCTAGACAAAGTTGAAAGGAAGGCCTTTCGTATCATTAACTCCCGTCCACTCACCAATCTCTGCAATCTCTCTCTCTCCGCCGCAATGTTGCATCTCTCTCGCTATTCTATCGCTACTATAATAATCAGTGTTCCTCAGAGCTTTCCCAGTGTATACCACCTCCTTTACGTAGGGCACGTGGTACCCGTCCTGCAACTCAATCCCACCCCTACTCTGTGCAACTCTCCAACCCGAGAGTGAAACGTTACTCTCAAACTTTCTTCTACTCAAAAGCTGAGCTCTGGAATTCTCTCCCAGAATCAGTCTTTCCCTCTTCCTATGACTTAAATTGCTTCAAACTCCGTGTGTCCAGGCATTTTGGCTCGAACGTCCCTTGATTTTGGCCCGGTCACTCTTTCAACTATGGGGGAGGCACTCGCTATAGGCAGTTCTGCCTTTTGCCTCCCTCAATCACATAGAAAAAAAAAAAAAAAACTAAACTACAGACGCCACTGATCGCCCTAGCCCAGCCCCATCGTCCTTCCCGCCACGTAGGACCCCACACCACTAACTAGGAGCGGCCAGGCACATTTATTTCAACCTCATTCAACAGGTCTTCAAAAAACGACGGACTTCATCCTATTACAACTCGCACAGGAGAGAGAGAGAGAGAGAGAGAGAGAGAGAGAGAGAGAGAGAGAGAGAGAGAGAGAGAGCGAGAGCGAGAGAGAGAGAGAGCGAGAGCGAGAGAGAGAGAGAAAAAAAAAAAAAAAAAGGAAGAGAAAAAAAATGAGAGAGCGAGAGAGAGAACAAGTGTTGCAAAGTACCGATTGCCTCCGTCAAACGCTGCTAATCACCCAATCGTTCCAAAAAAAAAAATAACATCCCTAGTCTACCCCCCCCCCCCCCCACGACCACTCTTTCGGCCGATCCAGTCCAACAAGCAGAAGAAGAAAACCAACGATAACAAAAAGAGTGGACCTCTCGTCGGTATCCAACGGAGACATAAATGAAATAGTCGCCACCGATCCCCCTACCCCCGCCCCGCCCAGCTTCCCTCCGCCACTAAGGACCGAACCACCAGTAGGATCGGCCAGGCACCTTTATTCCCAGGTTATTCAACAGGTCGGGAAAAACGGCGGGACTCCACCGTATTATAACCTTGACCTAGCGGGTGGTGTGCATAGTGATGATGCTGCTCTCACTCGCACTCGCAATCGCACTCGCACTCACTCTCACTCTCTCTCTCTCTCATGACTGCAATGTCCTTGGCATTGCAGGAGGCATAGTCTCTCTCGCTTTCATGTGTGCGTGTGTGTGTATGAGAGAGAGAGAGAGAGAGAGAGTAATCTGCGGGTCTTCCCAATACAGAGTGTTTACTAAGGTTCTTTATAATTAACAGCTAGTTAGTCAATTTACTGAAGGCTGGCAATCTAACATTATTCAAGATTGATTGTTTTCAACTGGATGAACTTTTAAGCGTGATACAAAATAAAACATAAAGGATATATAGAAATCTAGCCGACATACCAGCACCCTGTGTGGGGTAAAGACTAGTCCCAAGATCCCGAGAGATATGCACCGATACTGGCCTATACTCTACAGGCACATATCTCCGTATCGATGTGATAGAATAATATTTAATTATTTAACACAATTTCACTAAAAATAACCATTCTGTGATCTTTACTGAATATCCATGCCAAGTCTCATCTCCGTAGTCTCCAACTAAGATATAATCTTAATATATAATCAACTAGGATATAATCTGCGAGCAATTTTTACGGCATTATTTATCAGAAAGTAATTGAGGGGGCTATTGGTAAGCGTTGCTACAGTTCCACAGCGCCCTAGCTACAACGACACATCAAGAAAATACACCCCATAAAGTCTCCAACTCGCAGCACAGTTGTCCAGCTCTAATCAAAGAAACTGTGATGAGGATATAGCATCACTATTCAGGCAACATATGTGACGTGTCTGAATAAGATGCCGACAGAAAGATGCTTGAAAAAGAGCTTGTGATCCTTCGCCTAAAATATAGGCTACAGTGATTAATGCTGTACCGGTAATTATATTATAGTGCAAGCCTTATATAGTGTAGCTAGGCCTAATTTGAAAGTAATACGAACCCCTTTAGGATGCGATGAAGCGTTTTTCATTATATGCTAGCTAATATTAGACGATTTCATAAAGTTTAGGAAGGATTACTAGGAATCAAAGGAGTAAAAACTATCTAAAATAAACCTCTGACTTAATAAGAACTGTCTAAACTGAATAAAATAATCTAATGATAGCCAAAATAAAACCAAGAAACGCGTCCTCTAATACTGAAAGGGTAAAGATACTCCAATGTTTGCAAGTACCGGGTAGATATGGATAAATAGCCTGAACGTGTATGGTATATAAAGGTCAAGAAATATTATTATACTATATAGTGATACACTAATTAATAGATACCGGTACCAAACCATAAACCGTAGCTAAACATATATTTCGACAATAAGATACCGGTATGTAACTAGTCTAACCTATACACTAACCCAGGAGTGAATCATTTTTCCCAGTCTTTCTTCCACTCAACGAGTAAACTCTGTAACTCTCTCCCTCAATCTATATTTCCCTCATCTTATGACTTAAACTTCTTCAAGCTAAGTGTATCTAGACAGTTTGACTATAACGTACGGTACACTCAGATACCATAGTATCTAGCCCATTCGTAATAATTCGTGGACCACTTGTATTTTATTTATGCAATTATAGGCCATAGAGCAGTTGCTAGAGCACTCGCCTGCAAACCGTTAGGTCGAGGGTTCGAGTCTCGGGCCAGCTAGTATGCTATTTGACAAACGCCAGTATATATATATATATATATATTGTATATAATAGTCTAACCATTTAAAGGTATACTGATGGTTATATTCATATAATATGAGGAACAAGACCTCACGGGCCTCACAGTGTTCAGCGGTAGAGTGTGCAGGCTCTCAGCCTATGCCCGAGAGGGAGTAGTTGGAATATAGAAGAACAAAAAAGACTAGCAAATCACAATCAATATACCCCTTGATCGTATATACCTTTTTCATACCCTATTAATACCCATTCCTACCCTAAAGCATCGGTACATAATATATCCTTAGATGGATAGATAGTTTTCAGCAACTATTTTTCTATTCATAGTAAATAAATATAATTTCCCCAAATAAGCAATACTGCCTATCCATATGATACTGTCAACTTCAAAATACCAAGAGGAAAGATGTGAGGGATTGTAAGCGCTTTGTGGAAGGGCAAACAATAAGAGATGTGGAGCTCTCTCTCTCTCTCTCTCTCTCTCTCTCTCTCTCTCTCTCTCTCTCTCTCTCTCTCTCTCTCTCTCTCTCTCTCTCTCTCTCTCTCTCTCTCTCTCTCTCTCTTCTCTCTCTCTCTCTCTCTCTCTCTCCTCTCTCTCTCTCTCTCTCTCTCTCTCTCTCTCTCTCTCTCTCTCTCTCTCTCTCTCCTCTCTCTCTCTCTCTCTCTCTCTCCTCTCTCTCTCTCTCTCCTCTCTCTCCTCTCTCTCTCTCCTCTCTCTCTCTCTCTCTTCTCTCTCTCTCTCTCTCTCTCTCTCTCTCTCTCTCTCTCCTCTTCTCTCTCTCTCTCTCTCTCTCTCTCTCTCTCTCTCTCTCTCTCTCTCTCTTCTCTCCTCTCCTCTCTCTCTCTCTCTCTCTCTCTCTCTCTCTCCTCTCTCTCTCTCTCTCTCTCTCTCTCTCTCTCTCTCTCTCTCTCTCTCTCTCTCTCTCTCTCTCTCTCTCTCTCTCTCTCTCTCTCTCTCTCTCTCTCTCTCTCTCTCTCTCTCTCTACAGGTCAAGGGAAATATAAATGGACAAATATAATCTTTTGAGAGAGAGACATACTGGTATCGATCTATACGGTAGGCCAATGAAGTAGTTTCCTATAAAAATTCCAGATTGATCATATACAATTACATATAGGTCTAATTACATTCTTAAACCTGGCTATCCATATACGGTACTTGCTTTATCTAAGAGAAAAAATATGTATACAAAAAATAAGAATGCTCAAAAGTAGTGTCTTATTTCAATGTTATCTATCAGTATATTCATATATAAAAATAACATTCGATAGGTTACACAGACAAAGTTACATCGAGTTAAATATATAGGCTACACAAACTAATGTGGTAGAAAAGGAACAACAAAAGAAATGACTCTCTAAGGGCCCATTGTATTAAAAAAAAACATAGTCCATCTTTGCTATATTTTGTTGTCCAGCTTTCTCATATCAGGGGAAATATAAGTGATGTTTTGAAGGCAGGCCACGATGTTTTTAACGTGACTGTACATCTATGGTCAATAGTACCGTCACCATCATTAACCCTTTGAGGATCACCCAGCGTTTTGACAGTTTATTCTGGTTATCACTAGACGATTTCAACAGCTTAGGAAGGATCTGTGGGAATTAAAAGGGTAAAGACTATCTCAATTAACCCTCTTACTTCCATATAATTATCCTTCCTGATCTTAACAAAATCGTCTAATAATAACCAGAAAACAGAAAAAGAAATGGGTAATAATATCTTGAAAGGGTTAACTATGATACATTTTGCAGACTAGTAATATTTCAAGGAACTTCTGAAATATAAATATCAGGTACCGGTACAGAATAAATATGAGTTGAATCCGAAACCGCTTCGAAAATGTATGTATCGGCATTAAGAGCCCCCTTCTCCCTTGTGTTTATCCCCATTAGTTTCAGATTTTATGACATTCGGTCCATCAGTTTGGCGATTATAGGACCTTTCGTCCCATTTCTTTGTCAAAATTAAGACTTTTCGTGTCATTTAGGTGTCGATTTTTTCCTGGCAAGCGATAGTGAGCCTGTAATTTAAGATGACATTTGTCTACCGAAACATGTACAAATATATCTTGAAAGGGGGTCTAGGGGATGTTTTTCAAGTTTGATGGAGGTCTAGGGAGGAAACTAAAAAAATAATAAAAAAATACATAAAAGGGCAAAAACAATCCGCCCAACCCCTTCAGCACCATGACATCTTTTTACCTTTGATTCTGGCTAAAGTTATACTATTGTATGCAGTGTAAGAAGGAACTCTGTTATTCAGAGGGTTTATTGAAATCGTGTTTACCTCTTTGAGTACCGTACTAGAGATAGATTATAAGCTAAGGAAAATCGTCTAATGGTAACCAATAATAATGAAATTACGTCATGGTATAGAAGGGGTAAAAAAGAGGGCTGGATGTGATGGAGATGAGCTGCTTGAGGAGTATGTGTGGATTTACTCGTAGAGACAGATTGAGGAATGAAGAGATACGTAGGAGAGTGGGGCAGCAGGAACATTTATCAGCCAGAGTGGACAGAAGGGTGCTGAGCTGGTATGGTCATGTTGAACGAATGGGAGATGAAAGGCTTACAAAGAGAATATGTGAGTCAGGTACAAGGGGAGATAGAAGGGCAGGAAGACCCCCATTGAAATGGAGAGACTGTAAGAAAGGCTTTGGATGATAGAGTACAAAGTACAAAGGAAATCAAGCAACAACAGGTCTAGTGACCCTTCTAGGTTGCTTGTCCTCCAAAACACTGAGGATCAAGTGTCCAAACAGTGGTTTAGAGTGGGTAAGGGAACATTGGAAAGGGAATTACTGCCCTGGAACTAATGTCCGTGGCAGGATTAGGAAGTTAGTAGAGGACAGATGGGTTAGTAACTGAGGGGGGATAAAATAAAGTTATTAATTTACAAACGCAGTCAGTTGCGGGTTTGATGCGAGATATTTGTCTAGGCGGAGTTTAAATGAATAAACGGTGATGCAGTCTATAACGTTTCGGGGAAGCCCATTCCACAAGTTGACAACTCGATTGAAGAAGAAATTCTTAGATTCGTGCGAGTTAAAAGATTTACCAATAATTTTGCAACCGTTTCCCCGAGTGTAATTAGATTGGTCGATAGTGAAGTACTTACTTCACTATGGAATGACTATAGATCAGGCAGGGGAAGTGGTGGTGGACAGGAGTGAATGGAGAATGCTTGTGAATAGTTGAGTGAACACGTGGTCATTTGGAGTAAGGGGTCGGGCGCAAGTTGGACTAGATAATAGTCCATCAGGCGCCTGGCCCGGGGAGACGATTAATATGAAGGGTGCGCCTGGAAGTGTGGTGGGAGGGCTTGTGGCTTTGGCTCCGCTGCACGTCTGCCTGCCGAGATCGGAACCTCTCCGGGTGGTCGGGGGCCGGGGGTGCTGGAGCGACCTTGGTGACCCTGGTCTCTGGGTCTTCTCCTGGGTGACCTGGATGTGTGTGAGTTTGTGCTTTCATCTGTATTTATTTGTTGTTTTATGTTGTTTTTGTGTTTTCCCTGTTCTTGCTCTGTCTTGAGTCGGCTACCCCCAAAATGGGGATTGGGCCTGAGCATATAGATAGATAAATAGATAGAAAAAAAATTGAATCAAAATTTAAATAGATATAGATTACCTCACATGCTAATTATATTTTTCCAGCTCTCACTCAAGTGTTTATTTATTCAGCTTACACTCTTAACAATGATGGTTATGAAATGGGTACCGTTATTTATAATGATATCCGTAACACTTGTTCCTGTCATTAAAGATAAATCAGGTAAAATTACAGCAAAAGACAACTACCGCCCAGTAGCACTTGCTAGTGTGGTGAGTAAGGTAGTTGAAATGATAATGCTAGAAAGAATGTCTGCATGTATTGTCACCAGCAGCAATCAGTTTGGCTTTAAGAAAAATCACGGCACAGACCAATGCATATATGTGCTGAAAGAAGTGATTGATACATACAACAAACTAAATAGCTCAATTTTCTCTTGTTTTCTTGATGCAAGTAAGGCTTTTGATAGGGTGTGTCACAAAACCTTATTTGAAAAATTAGTTAACAGGGGAGTGCCTAGCTATATTGTTAGGATACTTATTTTCTGGTATGCTAATCAAAAAATGTGTGTAAGATGGGGCAACATCCTGTCAGGCTCTTTCGCCGTAACCAATGGTGTTAGGCAGGGGGGGATATTGTCTCCATATCTTTTCAACGTCTACATGGATGATCTTAGTCTGGAGCTGAACAAGACTCGCACTGGGTGCTGTATTGGCAGCACCATTTTAAATCATCTCATGTATGCTGATGACCTAGCCTTAATCGCGCCCTCTGGAGCAGGACTGGATAAATTATTAAGAGTATGTGAAAAATTTGGAATCGAACATTCAGTCAAATTTAATCCTATAAAGAGCAATATCATAATATTTAAATCTAACCTTCTATTGAAATCAAAGCTACCTAAATTCCATTTGTATGAAGAAATTATAGAAGAAGTAAGTAAAGTAAAGTATCTAGGACACTATATTTCATGTGATCGCTCAGATGATGAGGATATGGGTCGTCAGCGAAGGCAACTTTACATGCAGGGAAATTCAATATTAAGAAAATTTCATATGTGCACATGGGATACAAAAATAACATTGTTCAACTCCTACTGCTCACCAATGTATACAGCACAACTATGGTGGAACTATAAGAAAATGACAGTGAATAGACTAAGTATCTCATATCACAATATCATGAAAATGTTTCTGGGGCTCTCAAAATATGAGAGTACAAGTACGCTATGTGCCTATATGAACTTACACTGTTACAAATCACTCATTAGAAAGCTAACATATAAATTCATTCAGCGCCTTAACACTTCTGAGAACAGGATCATTAAAATGCTACAAACTCCAAGCATAGTGTACACCTCCAGGATCCAGGCACACTGGAGGAAGTTGCTCTATATTTAACCTTAAGTAATGATTTCAGGTCTGCTACTCTACAGAATTAGCATACCGGTACTGATCCTCATAGTGCAGTACAGTACCGATATTCCTATACTGTACTGTAGCAACATACTGTACCGGAAGCTAAATGATGTGAGGCATGGTACTGTACACAATTAGGACAGTGGTTTTGGTAACACAGTAGTTTGATGACCACTGTTTTTGGTTGAGGCAGTGCTGTGAACTACATGATAGCAAGCTGGGTATTATTTAATTTCTTTTTATTTTATGTAGCCTATGTACAGTAGCTTATATATATTTATATATATTTATGTTACTGTAAGGTATATATGGACCCCAGTATGGTCCCCTCTGTACTGTGTGAGTCTGAAATAAAGTATTATTATTATTATTATTATTATTATTAATGTTTATAATACTCTACCAATGTAAATGGGTACCGGTATTTATAATGTTTATAATACTCTACCAATGTAAATGGGTACCGGTATTTATAATGTTTATAATACTCTACCAATGTAAATGGTTACCAGTATTTATAATGTTTATAATACTCTATCAATGTAAATGGGTACCGGTATTTATAATGTTTATAATACTCTACCAATGTAAATGGTTACCAGTATTTATAATGTTTATAATACTCTACCAATGTAAATGGGTACCGGTATTTAAAATGTTTATAATACTCTACCAATGTAAATGGGTACCGGTATTTATAATGTTTATAATATATATATATACTCTACCAATGTAAATGGGTACCGGTATTTATAATGTTTATAATACTCTACCAATGTAAATGGGTACCAGTATTTATAATGTTTATAATACTCTACCAATGTAAATGGGTACCGGTATTTATAATGTTTATAATACTCTACCACTGTAAATGGGTACCAGTATTTATAATGTTTATAATACTCTACCAATGTAAATGGGTACGTACCGGTATTTATAATGTTTATAATACTCTACCAATGTAAATGGGTACCAGTATTTATAAGGTTTATAATACTCTACCAATGTAAATGGGTACCAGTATTTATAATGTTTATAATACTATACCAATGTAAATGGGTACCGGTATTTATAATGTTTATAATACTCTACCAATGTAAATGGGTACGTACCGGTGTTTATAATACTCTACCAATGTAAATGGGTACCAGTATTGATAATGTTTATAATAATCTACCAATGTAAATGGGTACGTACCGGTATTTATAATGTTTATAATACTCTACCAATGTAAATGGGTACCAGTATTTATAATGTTTATAATACTCTACCAATGTAAATGGGTACGTACCGGTATTTATAATGTTTATAATACTCTACCAATGTAAATGGGTACCGGTACCGGTATTTATAATGTTTATAATACTCTACCAATGTAAATGGTTACCGGTACCGGTATTTATAATGTTTATAATACTCTACCAATGTAAATGGTTACCGGTACCGGTATTTATAATGTTTATAATACTCTACCAATGTAAATGGGTACCGGTATTTATAATGTTTATAATACTCTACCAATGTAAATGGTTACCGGTATTTATAATGTTTATAATACTCTACCAATGTAAATGGGTACCGGTATTTATAATATTTATAATACTCTACCAATGTAAATGGGTACCGGTGTTTATAATGTTTATAATACTCTACCAATGTAAATGTGCTAGTATATTGGTGATAATGATCCCATGTTACACCACTTACAAAGCTAATCCGCTATCAATAACCACTCAGAGCGGAATTTTGTTTAATTGTTAAGGAGGGTCACCTGCTTTTTTTTTTCTCTCCTTTTATCTCTTTCTCTGGCTTGTATCCATTCGGCCCCATTCAGCCAACTATTTTAAGACGTTTATCCCCATCCAGGTGTCGATTTCTTCCTGGTGAGCGATAGCGAGCCAGCATTGTATGGAGAAATCCGGCTTCGCCGGAGAAATTTTTCTATCGAAAAATGTACAAATTTACCTTGCTGTCAAAACAAAAATATATTATATGGAGGCTCGCTACCGCTCGCCAGGAAAATATTAACACCTGGATGACTCATACATTGTAACAAAACTGGCAAGCATAATAAGCGTGTAATCATCGTTTTAGGTTAAAATCGAACACTGTTTCAGACTTTTTTAACACATGAATGATGCATATTTTAAATGTTTGCTATAATGAATACGAAATCTAAAATGTGCTCAAATAAAAACGCCTAATTTGTGTACCTATTTGCTTATTGTGAGTGTTCTATACTATACACACTATTATAGTGAGTGTTCTATACTATACACACTATTATTGTGAGTGTTCTATACTATACACACTATTATTGTGAGTGTTCTATACTATACACACTATTATTGTGAGTGTTCTATACTATACACAATACTATACACACTATTATTGTGAGTGTTCTATACTATACACACTATTATTGTGAGTGTTCTATACTATACACACTATTATTGTGAGTGTTCTATACTATACACACTATTATTGTGAGTGTTCTATAGGCTACTATACACACTATTTGCTTATTGTGAGTGTTCTATACTATACACACTATTTTTACAGTACCCGGTACCGGTATAGACAATCAAGTTCCAATTAGGCATACCGGTAATTAATAATACCGGGTAATACTTTGCGGAGTTATTACTCAGATTTGTCAGCCCAGACTTTCAGAATACAATAATATACCATACAAATATATTTGTATCTATAAATGTATTTGTTTTGTTTAAGCTTAAATACTAATTGAATAGATTAATCTAACACTTAAAATTTACTGAAAGATTGGGAGCATCTTTAGATGGAAAAAGTTATGTTTCTAACTACGGTATAAAGCTAAAGAGTAATAATATAATACAAAAATGTCCTGAGTTTTATTGATATAGGCTATACGAGTATTTCCAATGTTTAAAACATTTTTTTTTTTTTAGAACGGTACGGTAATAACACAACGAAACACTTTTTTTTAATATTAAGATACCTAAGTCCAACCTAAGAATCAGTTACCGGTACCGTACTAATAGACGAAATCGTTTTGGGGATAGCCTCCTCTTTAAAAGCGGTGATAAATACAGCTTATTTCACTGTCATAATTTAGTTGGGCAAAAACTTTTTTTATTTTTTATGTTTTTATTTTTATTTTTTTTAAGACCAACCTTTCATTGGGAATCTTTGTTTAGTATACATTATGTAATCAGCTAATAATTAGTTCCAGCTAAATTCAGGAAAATTATTCAGCCAAAAAATATATTCAACCAACCTTATATTCTGCAAAACATTTATTATACCGTACCACACCATTTTCTTTACTCCAATAAAATCAGCCAGACGATATATATATCAGACAATTTATTCAAGGTAACTGGTGAAGTCACCCCACTGCAAAATCGCCTCCATGCAAACTCGCCCCATAACAACTCGCCCTATACCAGCTGGCCCCCATACCAACTCGACCCCATACCAACTCGACCCCATACCAACTCGACCCCCATACCAACTCGACCCCCATACCAACTCGACCCCCATACCAACTCGACCCCCATACCAACTCGACCCCATACCAACTCGACCCCCATACCAACTCGACCCCCATACCAACTCGACCCCCATACCAACTCGACCCCCATACCAACTCGACCCCCATACCAACTCGACCCCCATACCAACTCGACCCCCATACCAACTCGCCCCCATACCAACTCGCCCCCATACCAACTCACTCCCATACCAACTCACTCCCATACCAACTCACTCCCATACCAACTCACTCCCATACCAACTCACTCCCATACCAACTCGCCCCCATACCAACTCGCCCCCATACCAACTCGCCCCCATACCAACTCGCCCCCATACCAACTCGCCCCCATACCAACTCGCCCCCATACCAACTCGCCCCCATACCAACTCGCCCCCATACCAACTCGCCCCCATACCAACTCGCCCCCATACCAACTCGCCCCCATACCAACTCGCCCCCATACCAACTCGCCCCCATACCAACTCGCCCCCATACCAACTCGCCCCCATACCAACTCGCCCCCATACCAACTCGCCCCCATACCAACTCGCCCCCATACCCACTCGCCCCCATACCAACACCCCCCCATACCAACTCGCCCCCATACCAACTCGCCCCCATACCAACTCGCCCCCATACCAACTCGCCCTCAATTTAGATGTGTTCAGTAATAGTGTATAGATGCATGTCGGTTATCCTAAAGAAATTTTAGCATTACCGGTACATCAAAATTGATCCCCGTGTTCAGTTGAACATCTGAATATGTGTTGACAACAAAATTTGAGGGAACAATATGATAACATTATGCTAACTATGCTCAGTTTCATTTCATCTGACAGTAAATTGAATCCCTTAGCAATTGATTTTTCGTTAACGAACTGAAAATTAAGAAACTGCTATATCTCTGCTTCATACGAGTGCCAAGTTGTCATGATTAACAACAGATTTCGCTACATAATCTGCATAATAGCTGTGTAATCAAGATGAAGACATAATAATTTACCGTCAGCTGGAGAAGAAAAAAAAACGTGTATAGTGATGTCGCTCCACTGCAACTAGACGATATATATAATTATTTAATCAGAAAATGTATTTAACCAAATTATTGTATTAACTTAGGAAGGTCACTTCACAGTGTAGAGTCTGAAAATATATATCGATATAACTTCCATTCACCTACTACTTTTGTCAATCTATGCAAGCTACCCATAAAATATTTTATTCGTACCGGTAAAATGACGTAACTTTGGACGGGAATATAATTTCGGACATTCTGGAAAATAATATAATGAACCGCAGTTATGGAATAAATACATGATGGTATGGAAAAACAAGTATGTCTGCGGTGTTCTTCCATAATACAGAGCCATTTTTCCATAACTGGAACATATATACTTTTATCCAGAAATGTCCGAAGTATACCCCCCTTGACCGAAGTTACGCTATTTTACGGTATCAAACTAAACAAATCTTTGAATCAAGGTGCTACCGACAATTAATTATTTAATTTCATCTTCCACCAAACGATGATTATATACCGGTACAGGTATGCTATTAGTAGATATTTTAACTTATTTACACGTCAAGTTAATATATAAGTTTAATTGTAATATCGGTTAAATTGAACAGTTTATATATAACTTGAGTAAGTGACTTGCATATTGAAAACATACGCTGAACTATCAAGTGGACGCAAAAGTTGAATTATAAAATGGATTTAGAAGTCTAAGTGGTTAAATAAGCTGAATTGTAAAGCTTATACCGGTACACTAAGATGAATAATTGGATAGATAAAGTGAAATGTAAAGTAATATACCGTACCGTACTGTATAGTTAAATGTAAAGTAATATACCGTACCGTACTGTATAGTTAAATGTAAAGTTGTTGTTGTTGTTGTTGTTGTTGTTCCCCAAGCTGCCTGGCCGAACAGCCCCAAGGCCCTGAGCAAGGCCAAGGCCATAACCGAGCGCCCCCACAGAACCCTCCCCGCCGACCACAATAAAGCCTGGGTGACCGAAGCCACTCCATGGCGGGGAGCTGAGGAGGGTGCGGAAATGCCCGGGAAACCAAAGCCCCTCCCAGGGCCCTGTGTCCCTCAGCAATTATGAAGAGAAAGTTGAGGGGCAAGGGAAAAATGTGACGCTTTGGCTTCCAATCTTGGTAGATTGGGAGGTCAATCCACGTTAGAGACGCCGTCACTTGAGATCTAGAAAATATATAAGTAAAAGGAACAGTCAGAGTAAGCTATGGGTTTGGCAGAGATTGCTCAGTTCTCACTCTGATAGACCAGCCCATCACCATAAATGTAAAGTAATATACCGTACCGTACTGTATAGTTAAATGTAAAGTAATATACCGTACCGTACTGTATAGTTAAATGTAAAGTAATATACCGTACCGTACTGTATAGTTAAATGTAAAGTAATATACCGTACCGTACTGTATAGTTAAATGTAAAGTAATATACCGTACCGTACTGTATAGTTAAATGTAAAGTAATATACCGTACCGTACTGTATAGTTAAATGTAAAGTAATATACCGTACCGTACTGTATAGTTAAATGTAAAGTAATATACCGTACCGTACTGTATAGTTAAATGTAAAGTAATATACCGTACCGTACTGTATAGTTAAATGTAATATACCGTACCGTACTGTATAGTTAAATGTAAAGTAATATACCGTACTGTATAGTTAAATGTAAAGTAATATACCGTACCGTACTGTATAGTTAAATGTAAAGTAATATACCGTACTGTATAGTTAAATGTAAAGTAATATACCGTACCGTACTGTATAGTTAAATGTAAAGTAATATACCGTACCGTACTGTATAGTTAAATTGTATTGTAAAACTGTACGGCATCTGACTTACAATGTGGCTCTATAACTCAATTGACAGCAGTGTCAAACGAGAGACTATTCCAAACCAGCCTTAACCCGTGGAGCCCCGGCTAGTTTTGTAATGTTTGCGCACCAGAACCCGGCCGGTTTTCAAAAAATTGTTTTATTCCAGAAACAATAGCGAATGGGTTAGGAATGAAGGAAAAACCACGAAAAACCGCTCAAAAAGCTTAAAAAATGGTCCTACAGAGCCCCCGAAAACGGATTTTACAAGAGTAAAAAATTGAAGGCAATTATCCCAAAAAACCAGGTTATTGCGCGCTCGCGCGCACGCACGTGGACTTTGAGAGTTTTCAACCATCGGCACGGTTGCGTGGGATACGTACACAGTTCCCATACAAATCTGAGCCCTCTTGAGTGGCTACACCTGAGGTTACGGTCGGCACAATTAGGGTGACGCGCCAGGCGCGTCTCTGGGGCTGTGCGTTACATACATCGCCGACGCGTCAGGCGCGTCGCTGGGGCTATACAGGTTAAGGGGAGGCAGACCGTTTGTTTGGTCTATTAATTAATTTATTCATATATATTTTTAATTTCCTCCCTAGACCTCCATCAAGCTTAGAAAAACATCCCCTAGACCCCCCTTCAAGATAAATTTTTACGTTTTTCGGCAGAAAAATGTCCCGGCCGAAGGCCAATTCCTCTTAAAATTGCAGGCTCGCTATCGCTCGCCAGGAAATAATAGACACCTAAATGGCACAAAAGGTCTTAAAATTGACAACGAAATGGGGCGAAAGGTGTTAAAATCGCCAAACTAATGGGCCAAACGTCTTATAATCTCAAAACTAGTGGGGCTAAACATTAGGGAGAAGGGAGTCCAGAAAAACGGTCTGCCTCCCCTTAAAACGGAGCTGCTTTGTTTAGTCAATATTCACCCCTTCAGTCCTTTGAATTATATTACGGCAATTATTAGAAGATTTTATTCAGCTTAGGACGGACGTGTAGCAATTAGGAGGCTACAGACTATCTCATTTAACCCTTATAACTGTCACAGATCCTTCCTAAGCTGCATGAAATCATCTAAATAAAGCTGAAATTGAAATAAATCAACATACATCATCGGTAGTGAAAGGGTTGACCAAATAAACTGATAGTCAAATTGGGCTGCACTGGTCTTACAACGTCTTTGGAAGTAAGATAAATCTACAGTTATACTACCCCTATTTTGTCGCTATTCTGTTGGAACTAATGGGTTAATATTATTAGTAGTAGACTTAGTATGGTTTGATGATGCGCGGAAATGTATATTTGACTTGAAATAGATACATTGAAGTATTACAAACCTTCGCAAACGCATAAACAGGGAACGTGAGCAGGGTTTAGACCGTCGCGCACCCATAAACAGGGAACGTGAGGGGGAGTTTAGACCGTCGCGGAGACGGGTTACTTTTCGGTTAGGTTAGGTTAAGTTAGGTTAGGTTAGGGTAATGTTAAAAATACTAAAACAAGATGGTCCTTGGTATTAAACAACACTGTATATCAAATAAAAAATAAAAAACAACAACAAATTACCTGAAAAACTCTTATCTGGTTGGTGATAATTTTTTATAAAAAAAAAAAAAATCCAGTTTCCGCGTCTGGTGAACCATCCAAAAACACGCTAAAAGGCGTGTTTTGAAGGAGGGAGGTGGTGGGGGGGTAGTGGGGGAGGGGTAGTATAACTGTAGATTTACCGGAACTAATAACACGGCCAAAATAATATAATTTCATTATAATTTTCCCGCATTACTTCTCATATTCCTGACGGTACGTTATGAAAAGCAGAGTGTCCTGGTTTGGCACCCTGATTGTAATGTGGTTATAATATCACTGAATTGTAAGCTGGGTGCCTATGTATGGTCATTATTTTTAGCTGGCTAGGCCTTTATACTTTAATTATATTGTAATGTAGAGATTTAATTTAATTATGTGAATACAATAAATTGTAGACTAGCGATATTTAATCAAAGTGACCATGTCATTTCAGTATAAAGAAAATATACAGTATATACTGTACACCGGTACTGTAGATATACGTGTGTGTGTGTGTGTGTGTGAAGGGGTGGTAAATTGGATATTCTTAACATTATTTGATCTGTAAAATTAATATAGTTGTAAATTAAAATGGGCATATAAGTTTAACTATGAAATGGGTATTTAAATTGAACTGCAAAATGGAGTTGAAGGCTAAATTGTAGAGTGGATATAAAACACAATTTTAAGTGGACACTGATGTATATTGAATTGTGAATCGCATATCAAAACTTGAATTGAAAGACCATAATTAAGTTTATTTGTAAAGTGGTGTGGATTTAGAAGTTGAATCAAACAATAGCCATGTATGCTTAATTGTCTATCTATCTATCTATTGCCTGACACCGTGATCCTCGAAGGGGTGGCCACGAACGAACCGCCCCCAGTCAATCGACGCCCCTCCTCCCAACCAGCACCGCCTTCATCCATATACTTCCTCACTCCATCCTTCCACCTCTCTTTCGGTTTACCTCTCCCTCTCTGTCCTTCCACCTCGCGTACACCCTCTTAGTCATTCTCTCGCTTCCCATACGTTCCATAATGGCCGAACCATCTCACGGTGTTCCTTTTCACACTTTCCAGCACATCTATCTCCACACCACACCTCTTTCTTACTTCCTCATTCGTCTGTCTATCCCTCCATGTAACTCCGCACGCACTTCTTAAGTAACTCATTTCCACCCCTCTCACTCTTTGTTTGAGTCTCTCCACCAAGGGTAACATTCAAGACAGCTAGAGCCGCCTTATTTACCAAGTTTCTTTATATTTTTTCCAGGGAATATAGTGTTTAATTGTTGTTTATCATGGTTTGAGTGGAGGATTTGCATTAACTTACCCATTATTCATTAATCTGAAGATACTCCGTCAAATGGCGCCATTTATTGGGTGAATCGCGCTTTTACAGTAGGTAAGGAAAATTGTGGGGAGGCCATGCACGCTTCCAAAATGTACAAATGTTATATTATATTAGATTAGATTAACCTAACCTAACCTAACCTAACCTAACCTAACCTAACCTAACCCTAATATAATATAATATCGTTTTTGTGAGTAACGTTCAAGCCATTTATTGGGTGAATCGCACTCACCGCATCTTTCAAAACAAGAAGAAGAGGACCCAGGTGGAAGGATTCATTGGGTGCAATGCTTTGTTTACGTTCGGGACATTATTTTCGTGTTATTTTTCGGTGTAATCGGGTTTTTTCAAGTGTCGATAACGAAATTCCTCCATACGGACTATAATGAGAAAAATATGGCGAGTCTATTGGTCCCTATTTTCCGGCGAAAGAGGTCTTGAATGTTATCCTATAATTTTATGAGTATCGGTCTTCGGTCGCTATTTACAAATCTATCTTGAAGTTTTTTTTTTTACAGCTTGATGGAAGTCTAGCGAGGAAACTAAAACAATGATAAAAAGATAGTACAATACGCAAATAAATACACCCATCTCCCCTTAACCGAAAAGTTTACATGGAAGTTGCATTTTGCTGTTTATGTAAAAGTTGAATAATATGTACAGTTGAAAATATACAGTGGCTATATAATTGGTATTAGTTTATGACCAACCAGTTACGAGCCCCATCGATGATTATCAGTGTTTTATCACTTTCATGAACGATACTTTGTTGGTGTACATGTAATTACCGTACCTGACATAGTGAGCATATGTGGTTATTAAGACATGAATGTGAATATTGCACTACGAGGTGCCAGTATCATATAGGTTACAGCTGAAATAATGTCTATATAAATTGCATAGCGACTACCGGTATAGAGGGAGATTTACAAGTATAGTTTTATCAAATATAATTACGAAGTGGGTTATTACCAAACCTAAGATTACCTTTTAAATGCATTAAGTTGAAATATAAAGTATGTATATATTATTAGTACGGTACTGTACCTGACATAGTGAGCACATGTGGTGATGTGGCGTGAGGTGTGCTGCAGTGAAGGATGATGAAGCCGAACAGTCGTAACGAGACAGCAGTTCCGAGAAGCCGCAGGTGAAGGAAGCGGCCAGACGGTCCAGGTGCAGCAGGTGCCGTACAACAGCACGACACCGCGGCCCCGACTCCACCGCCTCCCCCTCCCACTGGTCGGAGTGTAACCAAGGGCCGCAGATAGAGGGCCGCAGGGTCCGGAGGCGCCGTACCCGCTGCTGCCAGTGTTGAGGGCTACACACGTGGGACACCAGGTCATGGGGCCGAGGGGTACAATGGCCCCGACCTTGGTGCCGTAGGTGGTGGGGACCCTTGCGGCAGTACTCCTTGTGCCCGCAGGTAGGATCCCCAGGGCTCTTAACCGGCACGAGGAGAGCCATGGAGTTGAGGTCTTGGGGTGTCAGCCAGGGGGGCAGCAGGTGGGGCGTCAGGGAAGTGGCCGCCCGCCGCCCTCGCCCCGCCCGAGCTGTCCCTCCCGAGAGTATGAGCAGCAGCAGCAACAGCAGCAGCTGCACACACCTGTAGATGCCTCTAGGACACGACAGCAGCAGCAACAAGGGTGTAACTGGTGGATGGGCGGGTGGGCGCATAATGCCGCCCACTCTCACTGGCGAGCCTGCGGTGGGCGGGGACCCTGGGCGGCTGCATGGCCCCGGGGACTGTCAATCATGGCAGGACACAGGCGGGGACCATGGCACCTCGCTACTCACTTCACAACACTTCACACTTCACTCGTAACTCACTCACTCACTCGCGGCGCACCTCACCTCTCAGCCAGCCCGCGACACACACTGACTGGGCCCTCTCTCTAACCTCACCTACCCCTCTCCCTCACCCCTCTCCTACCTTACCACACCACGGGATAACTACCTACAGACCTTGTAATAGGTCAGTGCTTGTTGCCTACACTATTACATTATTTACCACCTGTACAGACACTAGCAAAATGTCGTGTACCTACGATGTGTTTTACCTTTAGCAAATACTGTCATTAGGATTTATATATAAAGAATTTACGACTAAATAATATATAGTTTTAATATTAACCCCTTCAGGATTATGATACGTTATAGCAGTTTATTCAGGTTATATTTAGACGATTTTCTTCAGATTAGGAAGGCACTGTGGGAGTCGAGGGGATGAATGAGACAGCTTTTACCTATTTGACTGCTAGAGAGCCTTCCAAAACTGAATAAAATCGCCTAATGACCGCCAGAATTAATTGTCGAAACGCGTCATACTCCTTAAGGGGTAAATACAAAGTAACATATATTACTATACATAACTCAGCTTACATACATATACTTACATAATGAAAAACACCAGGCCCAAAAATGTCTATGACTGCTTTACCAAAACACCACAAGACAGTAATAATGACACAAAGGTAGCCAATTAAGCACACCCACATTGTTTAGTGAAAAACATATATAGTACTTAAGGTCTTGTAAATCACACACACACACACTCGCTTTCACACACATACACTCACTTGCTCCCTCTCTCTCTTGCACGCACACACACACACACACACACACACACACATTCGCTCTCTCTCTGTCACACACACAAGCTCGCTCTCTCTCTCCCTCTCTAACACACACACGCTCTCTATCTCTCTCTCTCTCTCTCACACACACACCCTATTCTAATCTCATCCTTAGACAACCACTCACACATATTAATACAGCGAGCCCTGGGCCTATTCCCACCACCACCACACACGCAGCAGTCCCTGGATCTCTTATATCTCTCATTATGTACAGTCAGAAACCGCAATTTCTGAGACACTTTGAATAGGGCCCAGACATGTGGAGCGCATCGTTTCTGGACGACAGCCCACTTTAACTATCACAAGGCCGCATGCCTATGAACACACGTTTCGAACCAATAGATGCTTCACTCAGTCTGCCATGTAAAATTACAATGCTGCTGCTATGCTATGCTATATGAATGCTCATATACAATATTTATGGATATGCAAATGACAAACATACCATTGCCACATTCCCTTCAGTATCTACAGTAAATACGGACACGAATATTACCATAGGTTTTGATAAATTAAACATGAAAAGAAATACTTTCAAATTGCCGCCCGACGAGAATGGCTCGGGTTCCAAGCTTAAACGTTTCATTGGCTGTTACGAAATTTGGTATTTAGGTTCGCTCTCTCGTCCCCCACCCCCCAGAGAGCTGTCTTCATTTCCATGTTCCCAGTGACCACGTTATGCATACTTGTATTAATTTCGAAGAGGAGGATATTCATTATTACAGTGTAAATGTTTACCTTGCATTTGTGTGTAATAAACAGTTGTTGTGTAAAGTAACGATGGCAATTATGACGGGAATTGCTAGTTACTATTAGTCGAGTGTGTATGCATGTGTGTGTAAGTGAACCGATGTGTGTTATAATAGACATAATGCTCTACAGTAGGTGAGAAACACTGAACACAGAAGTGTCTGCTTCATGACATACAACCCAACGAACTATGCAATCTAATATTACATGTTATCATCTGGTTATGAAATTCAGGTGTGAAACGGCAATGAGTTATCAGTAGTGATATAAGGGGAGTATTATATAATACCACACAAATTTAAGCTTCGGACGCTGATAGGTTTATATATTCGGTATTAATTTAGTAAACAAATTATTTAACACTCTAAAGGGTAAAAGCTATATAAGCATCGAATCGTGATATTACGTTTAGCAATGGCTAGATACCTTTTCGATGTTAGTATTATAGTATATCTTATATTGCAATGTTTACACAGTGCAACAAGGTTAATAGTACTATATAAAATGGATGAATTATATGTGAGTAGGCCTACCGGTATATGTTTAATAGTAACTACTATGGATGACGTTTGATCAATCACACACACACACACACACACACAACGAAAGCCTGTCCATTCACTGCGGTTTGGTAGTGTTTTTTTGTTTACATTCTTAATTCTTTAATAGCTATCCGTGTTTAATGTAGATACAGGAGGGAATAACAAAGAATGGTGTTTTTGTAATTTATATATAAGATTTTGTAGTATGAATCGTATCGCAGCATAACAACAGCACAATCATTTTACATGGCAGACTGAGTAAAGCATCTATTGGTTCGAAGCATGTGTTCGTACGTGTGCGGCCTTGTGATAGTTAAAGTGGGCTGTCGTCCAGAAACAATACGCTCCCAATGTCCGGGCCCTATCCAGGTGTCTCAGAAACTGCGGTTTCTGACTGTACAGTCACTTATAAAAATTCATGGACCCCCACGTGAAAGCGACAATTAGAATGTACTGTGTTTTGCTTGGTAACCCTTGATATTGGGTGCCGGCCAGAGGAAGGGGAGGGACAGGGGGGTGTTAGAGAGGGCAGAATAGGAGCTAAAATTCCACATTGTTGAAACCATTACAGCTAACAACTTATACTTCATTGATCTTAAATTGCAACATGCTACCACCAAATACTGAAAAGAAGTATGGTGTAGGCTATATGAAAGTGAAATAACATATTTTACATGGTTACACTTTCTTTATATATATACAGTATATATATATATATATATATATATATATATATATATATATATATTATATATATATATATATATATATATATATATATATATATACTGTTTATTATTCACAGTGTCTGTGAGAGAGTGTGTGTGTGTGTGTGTGTGTGGTATCAAAGAACTAATGCGTTACCATGGTATCAGACTAGAAAAAATTAACAAAAAGTGTAATATGTTCCCATTTACTTAGTCAGTTCAGAGTACCGTACTTAAGATTTTATACAAATCGTATTGTTAAAAAAATGAACAGAATTCCCTCTTTATACAGTACATAATTATATAATAATACAGTATGTAATTCTAATAAAACGCCAGTGTAAATTATCTGGTGCGCTGTGTTGGGTGATTTTAGATAACAGGTTAACTTATGTTTAAAATACGTATTTAATAGGTCCCAGTAGCTAAGGAAATACATCAACTAAATTCAACGAAAATTAAGTTGTTTACTACACGTATACAGTAGACCTAGGCCTAATCTGCCAAATGTAATTAAGATTGGAGGGGTTTTGGTCCCCCCCCCCCCCCCAGCCCCAGCCCCAATTACTTTATTTCCTTGATATACTGTATATATACAGTATATGTGGGTCGTTCTCCTATATCCTTATCGGGAAATATGATGCTAAAATTGAGTATTTTGGGATAGAATTGTAGTTATTCTTATCTGCTATTAATAAGATTCACAAATAGTTGCATATCAAAATATGGTATGTCGCATCCATAGGCTGAGGGTTTACAAGTAATGGGAAAAAACTTAATATACTGGTGTATATACAGTATATATATATATATATATATATATATATATATATATATATATATATATATATACTTTTGTTTATACGAGTCGCAGTAGTACCTACTGCTAGTACTCATCATATACTAAAAAAAAAAGTATTATATTTGTTTTCCTTTTTTCCATGTGGATGAGGGAGACAAAAGGCAGTACTGCCTGTGAAGAGTGCCTCCCCCAGAGTTGAAAGAGTGACAGGACCAAAATCAAGGAACGTTTGAGCCAAAATGTCTGGACACGCGGAGTTTGAAACTATTTAAGTCATAGGATGAGGGAAATATGGGTTTAGGGAGAGAGTTCCATAGCTAAGCTGTTGAATAGAAGAAAGACTGAAAATATTGGTTCACTCTTGAGTTGGAGAGTTGCACAGAGTAGGAGTGGGATTGTGTTGCAAGACGTGTGCTACATGCTCTACGTAGAGGGGGTGGTATACACTGAGAGAGCTCTGAGGATCACTGATTATTGTAATATAGGTGGAATAGTGAGAGAGATGCAGCATTGAGGCAAAGAGAGAGAGAGAGACTGCAGAGAATCCATGAGTGTACATGAGTTAATGACGTAAAAGGCTTTCTTTTCTACTTTGTCTAAAAGTGCTGTGTGAGAGTAGCTTCCCCTTACATCTGAACAGTACTCAATACATGGATGCACTGTGCCCTTGTACAGAGCAAGAAGCTGTGCAGGGGTAAAGAACCCCTGGAAGTGGTTGAGCACACCTAGCTTTTGGGAAGCTGTTTTAGCAAGAATGGTTAGAGGATCCTCTCTAACAGCACATTTTAGACAAAGTAGAAAAGAAAGCATTTCGTCTCATTAACTCACATTCACTCACCGATTTTCTGCAATCTATCTCTCATCACCACAATGTTGCATCTCTCTAGCTATTTTACCGCTATTACAATAATCAGTGTTCCTCTGCTCTTTCAGTGTATACCATATCCTCTATGTAGGCTAGAGCAAGTAGCACCCGTCTTGCAGCACCATCCCACCCCTACTCTGTGCAACTCTCCAACCGAGGAGTGAAACAATGGTCACAATCTTCCTTTTATCCAACAGCTGAACTTTGGAACTCTCTCCTCGAATCCATCTTTCCCTTATCCTGTGACACAAATTGCTTCAAACTCCGAGTGTCCAGGCATTTTGACTCGTACATTTGTTTTATTTTGGCCCTGTCACTTTTTCAACTCAGGAGGAGGCACTAGTCACAGGCAGTTCTGCCTTTGTCTCCCTCATCTAAATAGAAACACACACACACACATACTGAGAGTAAGATTGAGTGGCAATTAGTGGCAACAAAAATAAGATGGAGTGAGTGAAAATAAGAGCCAGGATTAGAGTGATATTAAAATATGTATAATAAAAGCGCAGGTAAAAGTAAGGATGATGGTGGAAGTTAAAGCAAATAATAGCGGGAGCAAGAACAAAAAGTAAAATATACCGTATATAAAACGCATATATATATATATATATACCGGTATATATATATTATAGAGAGAGAGAGAGAGAGAGAGAGAGAGAGAGAGAGAGAGAGAGAAGAGAGAAGAGGGGGGGGGGGACACAGCGCGACATACTTTACCATCTATAGACCCCGAAGAAGCGTAAGTAATGACAGGTTTATTGGTGCCCAGAGCCGTAGCCTATACTGTATACTCAGCTTCCTCACACTAGTGTATATCTTGCCAGACACAGAGTGGACTAGCCAATTTGTACGCGGTCGTCCAATTAGTACGCAATATCTATAAATATATAATGACTGCAAAACATAGAGCTATATTCATTAACGTACTAAGTGGATCACCGCGTACGAATTGGTTCTTGATTCTTGATTTAAGGGCTGTGAGGGCAGTGCCCTATTAACCCTGACGCAGTGGTGGTCAAGCCGCAGCGGCCTCCCTGTAAGGAGGCTCAAACCTCAGGGACCCAGGAGGGGCTGCAGAAGGGCAACAACACTCCCAGGACTCGAGGATGGAAGGGAAGATGAAGCGATGAACGATAACACCCGGCAGGAAGAAGACACGTGGTGAACAGAAGAGGCGAGACACAATCCCCAGAAGCTGAAGGCGGCCCAGGCACCGACGGGGGTGGGGTCCTCTAATGCCCCTTTCCCACTGGTGAGACAAGTCACGATTTTCGTCGCCGACACCAATAAATTGGCACATTCGTGACATGTCTCAACACCTCTCATGAACAATCGTTTGACTCTCAAGGCCTCTCAAGGCCTCACAAGGGCCTTCGCAAATGTTCGCACAGTTCAAAATTTTGGACAAGGACTCACGAGGATTGGTTACCCTCACAAGCATCGTCGAGCATCGCCGAAGGGATCTGCGAGGGTATCTGCGATCATCTGCGACATCGGCGAGACATCGCGGAGGGTTTCGCATAAAAAAAACTTTGCAACGCTGCATGGATGCTCACCTATGCTCTCATATGTTCCGAGAATATCGACGATGCCAAAGAGCACATTCGGCGAGGTGGGAGAGAAAGAAAAAAAAAACGAGGAGGGAGAGAAAGAGAAAACAGCGAGGTGGGCTCAATGTTTACGTTACGGCTTAGCCTAATTGAGCCCACCTCGCTGTTTTCTCTTTCTCTCCCTCCTCGTTTTTTTTTCTTTCTCTCCCTCTCTCTTTGCCTATAATCCGTTCGGCCCCGTTCAGCCTACTGTTTTAAGATGTTTACCCCCATCCAGGTTTCAATATTTTCCTGGTGAGCGGTAGCGAGCCAACATATATATATTTTTGTTTTTCTGGTCCCCTTTCTTCCTCATGGTTAACCCCATTAGTTTTCATATTTGGGGGATGGTGGGGGAAAGGTAGAAGGGTAATTGACTCGTGGTACAAACATGAAGCCAATTGGTGAGGTAGTTTCGCCACCACGGATTTTCCTTTTTTTCCTTTTCTTCGTATGGATACGCTGGAAGTGGGTGGTGGGAGGGAGGTGGGGGTGTGGTGGGGGGACGACATAAGGGTAGGGGACTTGTCACACAAATATGGAACCGATTGGTTCAGTCGTTTCGCCGCCACATATTTTCCTTTTTTTTCTTTGTGAGGCGACCGATAGTCAGCGTGTGGGTGGGGGGAGGGGGTTGTGTTGGTGGTGGCAAGAAGCCAGAAGCGTAAGGTACATGTGGTAGAAATATGAAAGCCATAGGTGCAGTCGTTTCGCTGCTACGATTTTTTTTCGGCGAGTCCGTATATATACGGACCTGGCACTGGGCGTGACAAGACCCTAGTCCGTATATATACGGATCTGGCACTCTGGGGGTTTTAAGACGTTTACCCCCATCCAGGTTTCAATACGCCGAACCATCGCTTGAATTGCCGAAGACGTCGCAGAACATACTGCGAGTTTTCTTTCATCCTCGCATGATTTCGCAAGATATTTTTGAAAATGTGACATGCCTCGCAGAGGGCATCGGCGAAACATCGCTCACTTCCCCGATAACGTCGCAGAAGGTCGGCGATTGCGTCGCCGACATCGGAAACATCTTCGCTGAGTATAATTTGTCATCTGTTTGTAACAGTCAAAATCGTGAACGTCGCACGTATTCTTGCGAATTTGACAAAACTAAGTCATCGGCGAAGAAAATCGTGACTTGTCTCACCAGTGGGAAAGGGGCATAAGGAACCCCGTAGAAAGCCGAAGATTTGCCGATACCAGAGCCGACCACCGTGGGCGCTGCGTCCCTTCAGCGGGCGAGCCACAGGTCACAGGTCCAGGGAACCGCCAGCCCCCACCAACCACAGAAGGACGAAGATGGCGCAGATGATGATCAGAGGATGATGAAGGCAGAGCAGGGAAGCATGGAGGAAGGGGATGAAGCCGGGGGGAGAGGCTGCTGGACCACAGACGCGGCAGACAATCACCGGGACCGACTATGTAGAGTTGCCCCTTAATACCGCAGATTCGCCGGGCACTGAAGACATCCGACCGCGACCACAGCCCAGCCAACTCCGTACGAATTGGTTAGTCTCCTAAAGCCCGGTTCACTCTAGCTGTCTGTTGGGGATCCGTTTTTGGGCCTGTGACGTCACATACAAAAAACGGACGTGGAGAAGGGAAGTTGAAATGAAATGCGTACCACATTCCAGAGCGTGGGCCAGACTCAGGGGTAGGGCAAGGTCCATAGATACATCAGGTCAACCCACGGGTCGCTCAAACTCCCTATCCGCGCGCATGACGTCAGAGCGTTGAAGGGTGAAGGGGTCACCAGTTTCTTCCCGCTCATTCTCAAAATCACAGCCGTTGGAGCAGCATCCTCCGCTTTCTATATCTTCGTGCCGTGAAAGTATAACTTCGATATTTTATAATACAACAGTGACCATAATGCCGTGTGACAGTGTAGCTCTGCTATTGTAAGTGAACAAAATGCCGTTATACTGTGAAGTTGTTGGGTGCAAGTCTGTATTCATTAAAAACAAAAACAGAGTTACTCCACAATGTGCAAGAATCTGCGGCAAACATTTTGCCATGGGAAGTGATTAGTTTGTTTGTAAAATGTCGAATGTTCTTTAGAATAAGAATTTTGAACAGAAACATGAATGCCAATGATCCAAGAAAAACTAAATCTAAAATGTCTAAGTTAATGAAATAAGTGTGAAATAATTGTTGGGACTTATTATATGGTGTTTTTATAAGACTAATTATGAGGTGTATTTATAAGAACATACGAACACTTGAATCTGCAGAGAGCCGACTGGCCCACACACGGCAGATCCCTTTCTGCAGACTCCCGCTTTCTTATGTTCTTATGTTCTAAGTTCTTCAAACTGTTTTCATATTAATAATTTATATCAATTTCACCACACCACCAAACTCCTCCAATGAAATTAATGAAATCATATATGTGATCCGCCAGGATTCGAAATACAAATGAACGAACACTGAGCTAAAACAGTCTGACTGATGGAAATACAAATGAACGAACACTGAGCTAAAACAGTCTGACTGAAGAAATACAAATGAACGAACACTGAGCTAAAACAGTCTGACTGATGGAAATACAAATGAACGAACACTGAGCTAAAACAGTCTGACTGAAGAAATACAAATGAACGAACACTGAGCTAAAACAGTCTGACTGATGGAAATACAAATGAACGAACACTGAGCTAAAACAGTCTGACTGATGGAAATACAAATGAACGAACACTGAGCTAAAACAGTCTGACTGATGGAAATACAAATCCAAGATGATTGCGGTCTTTCCACGAGGTCATTATTTTCCGGTAAGTCATAGGAAAATATTTTCATCTGATAATAAGAAAAGTTGTATGTGTATGTATAATTATACTCACGCACATAAGCCATTGCTGGGGGTGACCGACTCGAGACAGAGCCCGAGCAGAAAGAACATTCAAGGGTTCCAATTCTCAGGGTCCGGGACCACTTTCGCGCTCCCTCGCCCCTTTCTGTCTCGATGAGTAGGAGAATTTTATAAGGGGAGGAGGATTCCTAGCCCCCTACCCCCGGAAGGAAAAGTAGGACAGTAAAAGAGACAGAAAGAAACGGCTAAGCTTGGGCAGAGTATGCCAAACCTCACTCTGGATAAGACCAGCCCTCACCCAAAAGTTGCATATGATGAAATATACCGGGATTAATTAAACATAAAAAGAAATAACAGTGGTTAGTGTGGAATGCAAAACTCAAACCGGAGTTTTGTGGTACGTACCGTAGGCCTATAGGCCTACCACTTTCCATAATTAAGAAAATACAGTGAAAAACAAAGCATCCATCCTGTAAACATTGGTGGCATGTGAATGGATGTCATTATTGGCTCACTGCAGAATCGGACTTTGTACAGTTGGCTTGGCCACATAAATTTGTATCCACTCGGTGATTTTATGTATGGAAGGAAAAAAATAGTATGGTTGGGTTAGGAGTGCAGTAGTTCAAATATATATGGCCAATTTTCGGTTTTATAGCAAATTATTCTTGTATTCTTGTGTGTTGAGTAAAGATGGGACTATGGATGAAGAAGTGCGGGAGAGGGTACAACAGGGGAAGAGGGTTGTAGGAATGCTGAAAGCAGTAACAAGAAATAGGGTGGTCAGTATGGGAGTGAAGAAGTCCTTGCGTGACAGTGTGGTAATCCCGACACTGACTTACGGAAGCGAAGCATGGACGTTGGTTGAGAGACTCAGACCATGAGTGAGAGCAGTGGAAATGAATTACTTAAGAAGTGCGTGCGGAGTTACATGGAGGGATAGACAGACTAATGAAGAAGTAAGAAGGAGGTGTGGTGTGGAGGTAGATGTGCTGGAAAGTGTGAAAAGGAACAACTTGAGATGGTTCGGCCATATGGAACGTATGGAAAGCGAGAGAATGACTAAGAGGGTGTACGAGAGCGAGGTGGAAGGACAGAGAGGGAGAGGTAGACCGAAGGAGAGCTGGAAGGATGGAGTGAGGAAGTATATGAACGAAGGCGGTGCTGGTTGGGGGGAGGGGCGTCGACTGACTGGGGACAGAGGTGCATGGGGGCGGTTCGTTCGTGGCCACCCCTTCGGGGATCACGGCGTTAGGCAATAGATAGATAGATAGATTCTTGTAAGTCAATATGTGTATTATTCCATACTTTAAGTCACTAAGTTAATACAAATTCATGTAGGCACATGTACCTCACCACCTTGGCATATTCTGGTAAGACTGTGTGTGCGGTGAGGAACGTTTAATGGTGCCCATCTTAGGTGGGGTGGCTGTGGCAATCTCATCCTCTCTAGTTCCCTCAGTGGTGAAGGTTACTCCAGTTGATGAGCGTACAATGCTCATGAGACTGAAGCATATGTTAAGCTTCATATCTCTGATTGCAGTGTACACTTCTACTAAGAGGAGTGATTTAAAAGTCAAAGAGATGTTCTATGCTAAAATCGACTCTATTGTGGACCAATGCCATGCTCGGAACACTCTCATTGTCCTTGGGGATTTCAATGCAGTTACTGGCACTGACAAGGCTAAGGCTGGCTACGAAAACTGCGTAGGTCCTCATGGCTGTGGTAACAGGAATGTCAATCTTCCTAAACTTCGCAAGGTCCAGGAATTTGAGGATTGCGGGATCCTGGCTCCAGAGGCCAAACGTATATCGATGGACTTGGTATTCCAGTGCTATAGACGAGATTGACCACATTCTTGTAGACACTTGTTGGAGAATCCTTCAGAACTGCAGAGTGTACATGAGTACTGAGTTTTTTGCTACCAACCACAGGCTTCTTACTACTTAACTTACCTTGTGATACCTTGTGATGAGTTCGCCACACTTCTAGCGGCACCGAGGAGCGCGCCGCCCCTCATTCTGATGCGCCTCAAAACCAGAAAAATCTAAAATTATTATCTTTAAGGTTTTCATCTGGACAAGCTCAAGGATGAGGAGTGTGCGAGGGAGTATGCAGTGACTGTCTTAACTTGGTACTTTGTTCCCTGGAGGACCCTGTGGAACTGGATACCTTTATACGTGAGGCCCTTGCGGCAGCTGCTGAATGTGTTGATAGTTACACCAAGGTCAAGAAGGGGCTTTATATCGGGCAAAACACTGAACATTCTGCAAACTGACTAGAGATCGGGTCCAGCACAGAGAACTGTTCCGTAGAGCAAGAGTTTTCTTGCGGAGAGATGAAGAGAGGTAGGCCTAAGTCAGGGAAACTGCTGAGGAGGTTGACGGACATTTCTTTGAAAATAACCTTCGGCCTTCTTACCGAGCCCTGAAGATGCTCCATTCCAAGTCTACTCCCCAGATTAACTCTGTTCAAATGGCAGATGGCACAGTCACAGCGAATGATAATGAGTTTAGGGCCTGCTGGGCTGAGCGCTTCGAGCAGTTGTGCATAGCTGCCCCCCTTCGTGGACCAATTTTACCAACAAATTAACAGTCATTGGTTCCTGATCTTCCAATCAGCGAAGACCCACCCTCTCTTGCTGAGGTAAGGGAGGTTGTGGCTAGGCTGAAGGGTAGGAAGGCTCCTGGTATCTGTGGCATCTCAAGAGAACTATTGAGAGCTGGGAGTGAGGCCATGATCCATGGGTTGCATACAGTTCTGTCTGCTGTCTGGCAAACTGGTACCATTCCCCTTAACAGAAAAAGGGGTGCAGTCATCCCTATCTGGAAAGGGAAAGGGGACCGACAGGACTGCAACAACTACCGTGGTGTTACGCTGCTCAGTGTGCAATGTCTTTGCTCATATATTACTGAAGCAAATTCAAAGTGAGTCACCCGGACTGCCACATGTGTTTGTTAATTTCATTAATCGAGTTTAGGAGTAAAGTTGGTTGGTGGAGAGAACATAATAAAAAAGGTCAGAGACCTGAGCAATCTGGTTTCATACCCAAGAAGTCAACAAATGACCAAATCCTGTGGAATCCTGGTTTGAGGTTCGAGAGCTGCTTGCAGTTTATGTTGATCTTAAAAAAGGCATTTGACTCGGTGCATCAGGAGACACTGTGGGAGCTTCTCTGACTACATGGGATAACATCAGCGATTATGGATCTGGTGTCCAAACTACAGGAATAGAGAGTGCTGTCATATGTGGTGGGCAAGGCCCCTTCTTCACTGTGAATGCATGAGTGAGACAGGGATGTGTGCTGGCAATCTCACATTTCAACACTTGTTTGGACTGGCTACTGGGCCGGACAGTCAGTTATAGTCAATGCGGATCATCGGTCGGCAATAACAAGATCACTGACCTTATCTTTGCTAATGATGTAGTGATCCTTCCTGGTGGAGTTGCTAGAAATTCTCTACATGAGGAGTCAGATCCCCTGGGTTCAAAGGTATCTTGGACTAAGACTAAAGTTTAAGCTTTTGGTGACTTGTTGTTGTTGTTGTTGTTGTTCCCCAAGCTGCCTGGCCGAACAGCCCCAAGGCCCCGAGCAAGGCCAAGGCCATAAACAAGCGCCCCCACAGAACCCTCCCTGCCGACCACAATAAAGCCTGGGTGACCGAAGCCACTCCATGGCGGGGAGCTGAGGAGGGTGCGGAAACGCCCGGGAAACCAAAGACCCACCCAGGGCCCTGTGCCCCTCAGGAATTATGAAGAGAAAGTTGAGGGGCAAAGGAAAAATGTGACGCTTTGGCTTCCAATCTTGGTAGATTGGAAGGTCAATCCACGGAAGAGACGCCGTCACTTGAGATCTAGAAAATATGTAAGTAAAAGGAACAGTCAGACTAAGCTATGGGCATGGCAGAGATCGCTCAGTTCTCACTCTGATAGACCAGCCCATCACCACATGACTAGAACCCAATCCTCTCAGCATCAGCTAGGAAAGGCCCTAGAAAGCCGCCTTTGGCGGGGGGATAGCTCCCCTATTTCAACCCCTTTCAGGGTTGGGCACCCACCCAACTTGGTGACTTGTTGAGCAAAGCAGTGAAGTCTGTAGAAACATGTGACGAGAACATAAAGGTCTTGGATAAATTCACTAATCTTGGTGGTGAGTGGTAGTGGTGGTTCAAGCCAAGAGGTTGTTCATCACCTCAGCCTATCATATGGGGTTATGGATTCTCTTACTAAGAGTAAGTGAAGATGTCGATTGTCGATACCTGTGCAAAAGGACTAAGTTGCAGATCTTCAAAACACTGTTGCTCCCTGTCTTGCTATATCGTTGCATGATATCAATACTTCAAACTGAATATTACAAGAAACCAACAAAACTTAATTTTAAGCTCATCATCGCAGAAAGAAGAAAGGAGCTTGAGAGGATTTGTTGGTGTTTTCTGTCAGTTTAAACCCATTTTCCGAGTAATGAAAATTAATAGCGATAACGTTAAATGCTGTATGATGGTGCATGCTATCAATACTTAATGAAAACACCAAAAAATCCTCTGTAGCTCCTTTCTTCTTTCCGTGATGATGAGCTTAAAATTAAGTTTTGTTGGTTTCTTGTAATATTCAACTCCATGTCAAGGGAATATGAAGTATGATGTAGGGAAGTTTTTGGTGTCAGTTTCAAGCATTGATATTATGCTTCATAATAGACTTTATAGTTCTTTTTCCTATCCTCATCTTATTGAAGAAAAACAGGGTTAGAAATTACAAAAAATACCAAAATGCCGACTTTAAGGGTCCATAACTACAAAACAATGCCCCAAAAAGCCTATGTGTATATAACAGTTTTTACTTAGAATTACTTAATCTTTCATCTCTGGAAGTATTTGACAAAACTCGCGGGACACCCTGTAGATGCTCAACGGTGATTCGGGGATAAGCATCAACTCCTTTGGTACCAAGTATCTACGCAGGATCTTGGGGTACCGCTGATATAACTACATATCAACCCAGCGCCTACTCTCTCAACCTGATTTGAGACATATTGGGTGCATTGGCTGTGAGCGCCAGCTTTTGTTATATGGGCACATGGCCCGCCTCTCTGAGGTTAATCCTGCTCATGTGGTGGTTTTGGTGGGGGACAACCCTGAGTGAAGGAGAACTCGGGGAAGACCAAGTGACTCATGGTTGAGGAAAGTCCACCCTTCATGTTGGGAGCTACTTGGGGTGTACCGGGTTGTGGCTTTGGATTTTGTGCGGAGAGACCTCCGGGAGAGGAGTCAGAATATGAGTGCAGCTACGTGCCGTCGCCAAGTAGGCGCCCAGTGAGTGAGTTAATGCTCAATAAATTATTACACGCACAATGTTTTGTACAGTAGGGTAGTGATTGAGAGAGTGAGAGCAAGAACGGAGAAATGGACAGGCGATGAGCAGGGCGGTTTTAGGAAGGGAAGAGTATGTGTAGATCAGATTTTTACCCTGAATTGTGTTGTGGAGAAATATCTGGAGAAACGACATAAGGTGTATGTTGCATTTATGGACTTGGAGAAGGCCTATGACAGTGGATAGAGAAGGTATGTGGAAAGTACTTAGAATATACGGAGTAGATGTCAAGTTGCTGAAAGCAGTGAAGAGCATGTATGAGGGTGCAAAGGCGGCAGTACGTGTAGAGAATGAGCAGAGCGAGATCTTTTACCTGAATGTTGGGTTGAAACAGGGGTGTGTGATGTCTCCGTGGTTCTTTACTGTATATAAGGATTGAGTCATGAAAGAGATACAGGGAAGAGCAGTGGATGTTGGTGTATCGCTGATAAGGGAGGGAAATGAGTGGAAGCTACCTGTACTGCTGTTTGCTGATGATACAGTTCTGATGAGCGATAATGAATGGGAGTTGCAGGGTCTGGTAAATGTGTTTGGAACAGTGTGCGAAAACCGGAATTTGAAGGTAAATGCGGGGAAGAGCAAGGTTATGGTCTTCGAGAGGGGTGAAGCCACAGAGTGTGAGGTGAAGTTGAATGGTCAGGCTATGGAGATTGTCAGCTCATTTAAGTATCTGGGCAGTGTGTTGAGTAAAGATGGAACTAATATGGATGAAGAAGTGCGGGAGAGGGTGCAACAGGGGAAGAGGGTTGTAGGAACGTTGAAAGCAGTAACAAGAAATAGGGTGGTCAGTATGGAAGCGAAGAAGTCCTTGCATGACAGTGTGGTAATCCCGACACTGACTAACGGAAGCGAAGCATGGACGTTGTAGAAGAAATTCAGACCAAGAGCGAGAGCGGTGGAAATGAGTTACTTAAGATGTGCGAGCGGAGTTACATGGAGGGATAGACAGACGAATGAGGAAGTAAGAAGGTGTGGTGTGGAGGTAGATGTGCTGGAAAGTGTGAAAAGGAACAACTTGAGATGGTTCGGCCATATGGAACGTATGGGAAGAGAGAGAATTACTAAGAAGGGGTACGAGAGCTAGGTGGTAGGACAGAGAGGGAGAGGTAGACCGAATGAGAGGTGGGAAGATGGAGTGAGGAAGTATATGGATGGAGGCGGTGCTGGTTGGGAGGAGGGGCGTCGACTGACTGGGGACAGACGTGCGTGGGGGCGATTCGTTCGTGGCCACCCCTTCGGGGATCACGGCGTCAAGTAATAGCGTGCATAAATTAGTTGTGAGGTGGAGTTATCCATCTCTCTCTCGATATTATATATATATATATATATATATATATATATATACTGTATTTAATAGAGGCCCCTTCATCATTGACGATATTGCCTATTAATATAATAGTCTCCCTTCAACACCCAAAGCAGCAGTTTTGAATCTCCCCTGCGGAAGGGTCAGGGAGTACTCGTTCATAAGTGCACGCTTAATTCTCTTATGGAATCGTCTTATAATTGGGTACCCTACAGAAAAAACTTTGTAGAAAATAAAAAAGAAAAATTTAACTTAATATCTGTTATATTATGGCTTTCCATGTGTGGATTTCCTGTGCGTGGCTTTTATACGCAGGCCCCCTAGCGGCCATAACTTTCTTCGTAACCGCGTTCGTCCCAGGCGGGCGGGTGTCCCTTGTGCTCCAGCTTCATTCGTCGTTCCTTCGCTTTTCGTGAGTCCATACTCATTTGTATACATCTGCGTTGTAGTGAACAAGGTTTAGATTAGCTAGCACAGGCTGCCCCATTGGTACGTCCGCAGGAAGTATGTATATTAGGGTACTTTTGTAACAAGGCGCCTACGTATCCCAGGATCTATGCGCCACGTGTGTTATTATTGTGTTGTTTTGGCGCCTTTAGCTTTTGATATTATAGCTAGGAGGCTACCATTCTACAAGATTATGCTTCAGGCCATCACTTTGAGGCAGTTGCATATTAAATTGTTGATATTTTAGCAAATGCTCTATTTCAAGGGTGGCTGCACGTGGTGCGGAGCCTTCTAGAGTTCGTATTTGCTTCTGGGCCCCTCTCGCGGGCCTCCCCCTCTATGTGCTGCTGCTGCTGGGTCGTCGGAGCGTCAGTTCATCCTGGGTTGTTTCGTCGGGCCTCGTGGCCAGCCTCATTAGGGGTCTCCAATTTAGGCTAAAGGTAATTTATTATTATAAATTCTCTGTTATTATTATTATGCCTATGTGTGCCCCTAAGTTATGCTTCATGTGTGCGCTACATGTTTTGTTCGAGCGCTTTTGGGAGACGTCCCTATATATGAGTGGGGTTTTAGAGGGGGTGTCTTTTACATATAAGCCTCCCCCTCTAAAATTTTTGGTTGTTTTCTCCGGTGGCTTTCTCAGCAAGGCCTCTGTCTCCTCGTCTCTCAGACGAGTAAGGAAGCAAACAAATGTCCCGGCGTGGTACACTGAACCACAATCCTTCCGGCGGAAAATGCGAATTTCTAAGGAAGAAACCTCGGCCCGCCGAGTGAACTTGCCCTGACCTATTTGTCTACGACTTCCCTCGCCCGGCGTGACAGCCACGTTGCAAGTGTTATGATACGTCATACAAGCACGTTACCTATCTTTCTAAATTCAAGATTCACGGATAGTTAACCTATAAACAGCGAGCTGGGTGTATTGAACACCACTGTTCTGGGCGAGCATATTAGGCTCCATTCATGCTTATAATCGTAATTTTACGATAAATATCGTTATTACTTATTCATATGCACCATTTTACCTTCACTATGAAGATAGTAACCTGTAACAACAATAAAACAAGTGGAAATATCATTTTTCTGGTCAAAATCGCGAATAAACATGGAGCAGCCCATTCATGAATTATGGAGCAAATTGAAGCAACCCCTCCCTTCATGAGGCCTCAAGCCAGACTGCCTCACTCATTCACACTCTCCCTTGTGCAACACACTCGCTAGGCACATAAGCACATCCTCCACACAGTTTGCTAATGTTAACACAAAAATATACCAACGAATTAGGGAATAACAGGGAAAATAGGTGATAATTGAAGGGGGAGGAGAAAGGGGGGAAGGAGGGGATGTGGAGGAGTCATATGAGGTATAGGGAAAAAAAAAAAAAAAATATTTAGTGCTACTGGGGCCTTTTAACCCTCCGGATCCGGGGGCCTTCATATGAGGCGATCGTCGTGTCCGGGGGTATTCCTGAAAAATGGCTATCTTCATAATTCGATATCTACTGATTGAGACCACCTAGAGCAGTCAACTAAATTGCATAGTGTAGAACCAACCTTCGTCTGTAGACTGGCATTGAGTTGACATCGCTACGACAAGTGGTTGCAGAGATATGATGATGGGAATGGAGGTAATTTCCCCCGTATTTTCGCCTGTGTCCGAACGCTTCTCCGCGGCCCTGGCTAGCACGCACTAAGTCACTCGTTGCTTCGGTGGCTTTGGTACCGGTAGACGATATTATGTTTCTATGGTGATAATGTCATAGTTATTGTGTCATTTATTTCTTTTACAACCATTATTGAGTTGTGTGAAACTTTTTATAACATATTTTCGGCACTTTCACTGTTATTGGATATTATTGTGTCAATTTCACTCTTATTACTCTTCTTGTTATGAATTATTGTCACTCACTGTTATTATTGAGTTATTATTACTTGTTATACATTTGTGTGTCACTTTCACTTACTAGGCTAGGCTAGGCTAAGCAAGCGTACGGTACCGCATCTTCACTAACCACTTCTTCATCGTCAAAGCCACTCCCAAGTTCACTCAGTTCACTATATTCACGAGTACCGCATTCACTATCGTCATTATCCTCGTCATTATCATCCTCATCGGTACTAACAAAGCCCAGAAACTCTAATCCATCCGCCACTTCACCCTCATCTTCACTAACCACTTGTTCTTCGTCAAAGTCACTCCCAAGTTCACTCAGTTCACTATATTCACTCAGTTCACTATATTCGCTTAGTTCTTCCAGAGTGTGTGCAACACCATCGGGACTAAGCACTGTTTTCTTGGTGGTTTTAGCCTTGCTTTTGTTAGGCGTACGGTACGCGGTGGCGGGCGGCGATTCGGACACAGCGATTTTTTTTGGATTACCTCCATCCATCTTGGATGCGCACTAAGAACTGATGCTGCCTGTTAGTTTGTGCTTGGTGGCGCTGCGGTAGCCCACGCACAAAAAAAAATCCGCCCGCGCGATTTAAACCCTTTGATTTTGATTTTGCCTCATATGAAGCCTCCCGGACTCCTAACCAAAATACATTTTGCCTCATATGAGGCCTCCCGGATCCCATGGGTTAAAATGTTATTTTTAGGCCTTCCCTCTTAACCCGTGGAGCCCCGGCTAGTTTTGTAATGTTTGTTCACCAGAACCCGGCCGGTTTTCAAAAAATGGTTTTATTCCAGAAACAATAGCGAATGGGTTAGGAATGAAGGAAAAACCACGAAAAACCGCTCAAAAAGCTTAAAAAATGGTCCTACAGAGCCCCCGAAAACGTATTTTACAAGAGTAAAAAATTGAAGGCAATTACCCCAAAAAACCAGGTTATTGCGCGCTCACGCACACACACGTGGACTTTGAGAGTTTTCAACCATCGGCACGGTTGCGTGGGATACGTACACAGTTCCCATACAAATCTGAGCCCTCTTGAGTGGCTACACCTGAGGTTACGGTCGGCGCAATTAGGGTGACGCGTCAGGCGCGTCTCTGGGGCTGTGCGTTACATACATCGCCGACGCGTCAGACGCGTCGCTGGGGCTGTACGGGTTAAGAGCTTTACCGCCGTTGCCCAGTAAAACTTCTTAAGAGCTTTGCTGCTGTTCCCGGGTTAAACACTTGAGGTCACAAGGGCCAGTCACAATTTGTCACAGTTAAGCAGTTCCAATCAGTTTAAATGAAAAACCCCAGGTTTTTTATGGTCGGGTCCAGCGGAAGGTTGGAGTAGCTGTGGCTATAGCTAATTTTCCGGCGGACTTGAGGTAGGATGTACTGACACCTCGCAGGTTATCCTTATGAGCATTGAATCCTGGAAATGTTCTGTTTCCAGAATCCCCAGCACTACAGTTACAACAGGCCCGGCGGCAGGCGGGTGGCTGATTCCAGCGGAGTGGGACCCCTAGTTCCATCATGCCTCGGTTTGATCTGTGTGCTACTCCTACCTGTTCATTATTACCAGTATTTGCTCACAAACTCTGTATTAAATGTGTGAAATGCCTAGATCGCTCTAGGGGTTTGTGGGTGTCCAAACGTTGTTCAATTTGTTCCGACTTGAAGGCGGCGGTATTTACTAATAAAGACCTGTCTTGCTTGGCAGCGTTAAAAGAAATAAAGAAAATGTTTAACGTTTACGCCAAAGATACTGCCCATAAGGCTCTTCATTGTGATGACGACACCCTGTGGGACCACTTAGTTATCAAATCGCCTTTGGTTAAATAAACTCCAATTAAATCTACTAAGCCTAAAGCAAAATCTAAAACCCTTTCAAAAGAGGTAGTGAGTAGCAGTAGTAGCAATGAGAGTGAGATTGCCGAGGCTCCCCCCACCCCGACCGAACCAAGCGGAGGCGGTCGCCTTCCCCACGACAGGCATCAAGGTCACGGTCGAGATCTCCCCACAGACAGTCCCGGCACTCATCGGCGGAGTCGTCCAAATTGACCAAACGCCGTCGTGAGGACCCTGTTACTGACCCTATGATGCCGGCCAGTACAGGGTGAAAGAGTAGCCGGAAGGATACCATACTGCCACCTCCGCCCTCTACCCCTACCTCCAGCACGCCCACAGTCCAGTCCGGCGACTCAGAGGTGGGGGCGGAGGACATAATAATAATAATAATAATAATAATACTTTATTTCAGACTCACACAGTACAGAGGGGACCATCTGGGGTCCATATATACCTAACAGTAACATAAATATATATAAGCTACTGTACATAGGCTACATAAAATAAAAAGAAATTAAATAATACCCAGCTTGCTATCATGTAGTTCACAGCACTGCCTCAACCAAAAACAGTGGTCATCAAACTACTGTGTTACCAAAACCACTGTCCTAATTGTGTACAGTACCATGCCTCACATCATTTAGCTCCGGTACAGTATGTTGCTACAGTACAGTATAGGAATATCGGTACTGTACTGCACTATGAGGTTCAGTACCGGTATGCTAATTCTGTAGAGTAGCAGACCTGAAATCATTACTTAAGGTTAAATATAGAGCAGCTTCCTCCAGTGTGCCTGGATCCTAGAGGTGTACACTATGCTTGGAGTTTGTAGCATTTTAATGATACTGTTCTCAGAAGTGTTAAGGCGCTGAATGAATTTATATGTTAGCTTTCTAATGAGTGATTGGTAACAGTGTAAGTTCATATAGGCACATAGCGTACTTGTACTCTCATATTTTGAGAGCCCCAGAAACATTTTCATGATATTGTGATATGAGATACTTAGTCTATTCACTGTCATTTTCTTATAGTTCCACCATAGTTGTGCTGTATACATTGGTGAGCAGTAGGAGTTGAACAATGTTATTTTTGTATCCCATGTGCACATATGAAATTTTCTTAATATTGAATTTCCCTGCATGTAAAGTTGCCTTCGCTGACGACCCATATCCTCATCATCTGAGCGATCACTTGAAATATAGTGTCCTAGATACTTTACTTTACTTACTTCTTCTATAATTTCTTCATACAAATGGAATTTAGGTAGCTTTGATTTCAATAGAAGGTTAGATTTAAATATTATGATATTGCTCTTTATAGGATTAAATTTGACTGAATGTTCGATTCCAAATTTTTCACATACTCTTAATAATTTATCCAGTCCTGCTCCACAGGGCGCGATTAAGGCTAGGTCATCAGCATACATGAGATGATTTACAATGGTGCTGCCAATACAGCACCCAGTGCGAGTCTTGTTCAGCTCCAGACTAAGATCATCCATGTAGACGTTGAAAAGATATGGAGACAATATTCCCCCCTGCCTAACACCATTGGTTACGGCGAAAGAGCCTGACAGGATGTTGCCCCATCTTACACACATTTTTTGATTAGCATACCAGAAAATAAGTATCCTAACAATATAGCTAGGCACTCCCCTGTTAACTAATTTTTCAAATAAGGTTTTGTGACACACCCTATCAAAAGCCTTACTTGCATCAAGAAAACAAGAGAAAATTGAGCTATTTAGTTTGTTGTATGTATCAATCACTTCTTTCAGCACATATATGCATTGGTCTGTGCCGTGATTTTTCTTAAAGCCAAACTGATTGCTGCTGGTGACAATATATGCAGACATTCTTTCTAGCATTATCATTTCAACTACCTTACTCACCACACTAGCAAGTGCTACTGGGCGGTAGTTGTCTTTAGCTGTAATTTTACCTGATTTATCTTTAATGACAGGAACAAGTATTACGAACCTAGCCCCAGTCATGAACAATCATTGAGTGTGCCGCAGGATTTCACATTTGCAATTCCAAAGTTAACACATGTACCACGTAAAGGCTCTTAGGTTGGACCAAGTCGAGTCTTAGCGGATCAGTATAGAGGTTTACCTTCAGGTTCGAATACTTTTGATGACTCTCAGGTAATTAAAAACTCACAGCCACCCGCGGCACGGGACCGGGGGTGCTGGCGTCAATCTGAACCTTGTCAACATAATGTTAGAATTAATCCGGTAACAGATATGGAGTGTAATGACAGTGAAGTGTTACCCTCGTCAGTACCTGATTTAGTTTGGCCGCTGGGGGACCAAGCGCCGGAATCACAAGACATACCGGAAGTGCTTGAGTTACAGAGAGAGCCGGAGGAGGTGAACTTACCCTCGGCTCAACCAGGTATCATGTTTGAGGAATCAGAAGCCAGTTCCCAATCTTCCAGGGGTTCTCACAGTAAGTGTGTGACCATGGATGAGATAAGTGACATATTACATAGGGTTATGCGGCAGTACCATGTCTCTGCCTCCCTTGATATTCTCTTTAGTCAACCGGTAGTTCCCCCGAGTAACTCCACGATAAGACCATTAGAGCCTTCAGGTTTTACCACCCCTAAGTCCTCTTACCTAATTTCATTATACCTCCGGCAACGACCACGGCTACCGGCACTACAGTGCCAGCCACTATGACTACCACAAATGTTCGAGTAATTTCTGACATCACTCCTCCCCCATTAGATAAGGCCCCACAGCGGAAAGGCCCTATGCCTCTCCTCTATGGGCCGGATTGTTCTTGGATTCAGGTACAACCATTGAGACCACACCTAGCACAACCTACTCTTTCAGGGGATCTACCAGTTCCTAGTGAGTGGACTATTGAAATTAACAAGAGTAGAAAACTCAGAGCTAAGGATGAGGTAGGGATATTACTGGACGTTTCTATTAAGGCCATACCTATTACATAATTATAATGCTGATTTCTTTGTGTTTTCAGCTGCCCCGGCAGTACCGCCGGCCTCATCTGCACGACTCTTTGCAGATTGGTCCAAAGCTGATGGCGCTAATGACATCAAAGCTTTGAATGCACTCACGCCGGAACTGGCTACAGTTCCGGTACTAGATCAGTCACATACACCAGTTCTGCCGATGGGGCGGGTAGGTCTAGGCCCTTGGCTAGACTGGGAATCAGAGGCACAGGTATTTGCTTCTACCATTACATCTAAATCCTCCCATCAGGTCCCTCAAGAAACACATGCTTGGTTCTCGTTACCTGTAAATAAGGCAGAGGGGGTGCCGCCGTCCTTGATCGCGTTCTTGGCGGCACCCAAACTGGCACTTCACCAATTAGATGACCCCTTTTGTACCCCACCCCCAGCCCATCTGGATAGAGACTTTAAGTTAAGGAACAAAGCTTTCAGATTGTTTTCCCAATACCTTGTCTGTCGCCAGGTTACTGTCTCCCTCGCTAGAACTATTTCGGCCATTGCGCATCAAAATGTTAGAAAAGCCACAGAACTGTCATGTAGGATTTTATTACAGAATTCCATACAATCCCTGGGTGACATTCGAATAGCAATCATGGAGGTGGTTAGGGCCTGCCAGGATCTAAGGGTGTATATAGTAAAGAAGTTACCGGAAGATATTGGTAGCCGGGTAACTCTCTCCCCAGTCTTAACGGCCTCCCTCCTCAATTCAGAGACGTGGAGTGTAGTTTTCAATATGGTAGATGGGTGGAAGAAGATTAGCTCCCAAGCTAAGAGAGAACCGTTTAAGAAACCTTTCAGTAAGCCCAAAAGCGGCGGCAAGTCACAACCCCCGCAGGCTAAACAGTCCTTTCGGGATCCCAGGCCTCCTCCACAGCAAGGAGGTAATCAGCACAAGCCCAAACAGGGTAAATACTCAGGTTATAGAGGTAAGTCACACCCTAAACCAAATCAGGGACAGACGTCAGCCAAGACTAGTCAACCGTCTGATACCAACCCACCACCCCCTCCAAAAAACTAGCCAACCAAACTCTCTGTCTCCCAGTGCCGTGCTTAGGCGTGTCGGATTCCAGAGTTGCTCTACCGGACAGACCCAGTTTGCACACCGGGTCGTTCCAGGTATGCCGCAGAGCCTGGCCCAAGCGAACTTGGGCCAGAACTATAGTGAGCAAAGGAATCACCTGGCGGTGGATCCGGCGACCTCGACTGCGTCAGCCGCTAAAACACAACAATGTTTCACAGGAGGTGGAGGCCCTGGTCCAGGAAATGATCTCAAAGAAGGTCATTGTCCCGGTAGAACCAACTTGCCCAGTATTTACCTCCAGACTTTTCTTAGTGCCAAAGAGGGACAGTGTGCAGATGCGACCAGTAGTGGATCTCTCGCGTCTGAAAACTTACATCATAAATTCACCCTTTAGGATGCTTACAGTACACCAAATCAGGCTTATGCTTCCGCCGCAGGGTTGGATGTGCTCATTAGACCTCAAAGACGCCTATTGGCATGTCCCTATCAACAAAAGGTTTCAAAAGTGCCTCGCCTTGAGGATCAGGCAAGAGACTTATGTCTTTCAGAAGCTGCCTTTCGGTTTGAACCTGGCACCGAAAATTTTCACAAAATTATTCCGGCAAGCCCTTCTGCCATTATTGGCCCAGGGCATAATGGTGTTGTGGTATCTAGAAGACTGGCTAGTGGTGGCGGAGTCAGAAGAGTTATGTCACAATCATGTCAACCAAGTAATCAATCATGTACCAACCCTAGGGTTCAAGGTAAACTTAGCAAAGTCTCTCCTTGTGCCCACAAGGAAAATTCAGTGGATAGGGCTGGTCTGGGATACCGCCAATCTAACTCTTACTCAGAGTGTGGACAATCGCAACAGATTTCGCAGGAAACTGTTTCGTTTTCTCCACAGTTTGAATACGACAAGGAAGACGTGGGACTCCCTGGTCGGCTCACTCAACTGGATCCAATTAACTGTGAAGTTGGGCCGGTTGAAAGTAAAGAGATTAATTTTGGAAGGCAACAAAGTTTTTCCCCTCTCGCCGGAGAGGAAATTATGGCCAATTCCTCCATTAATTCACGACTTACTGTCGGTCTGGGCGAAGACCGAAACACTGTACTCTGTAACAACATGGGTTTCTCCTCCTCCTTCGATATGGATAGACACAGACGCTTCAGGAACACTAGGTTGGGGGTATCAGTCCAATCTAGGCCATCAAGGGCAAACTTGGGCCCAGAAAGAATCACTCACATCAACAAGCAAGAGCTTCTAGTCCCTTTTTTTTTCTCTCCAAGCTCACGGCTCGTCATTGCAAGGACAGTCGATCGCGTTTCGGATGGACAACTTAGTTGCAGTCCATTGCATTCAGAAACAAGGTTCAGTGAGGTCTCAAGCGTTGCTAGTAGTGTCAGAACAGATTTTTGCTCTAGCCGAATCGCTGAGCATTCATCTTCATGCATCATATCTCCCAGGCGTGTCGAACGTCTGGGCAGATGCTCTGTCCCGGAGACAGAGCACTCTAGTAGAATGGGCTCTCAAACAAACGGTCTTCGACAAGATGATTGCCAAGCCTTACCGCCCACAAGTGGACCTATTCGCATCCGAGGAGAATCACAAGCTCCCTCTCTTCCTTACCCGCCAGGGCCTAACTCCGGCGGGGGGACCAGATGCGTTACTGGAGGACTGGAACAAATGGAATTCAATTTATCTATTTCCTCCACCAGATTCTGCTCTAATGTGCAGGGTAGTTAACAAACTACGTGGTTACCGGGGCTTAGTCTCGATGATCGCGCTGTTATGGCCAGCTCAGGTGTGGTACCACCAGTTGCGAGAATGGTGCAGGAACCCGCTGTTGCTCCCAGTCTCCGCATTCCATTTGGAAAAAATTGGCAACCTTCAGACCTCGCTCAATTTTGCCTTCTGGACATTTACAATGCAAAATGGCTAGCTCAGTATGGGGAAAGTGTCACTAGTAAATTCATGAATCAATATACAGTACTACCAGGAGACAATATCAATCGCATTGGAAAACGTTTACAACCTGGATTGTAGAGTCAGGGCAAACCGATGCCTCAGGAGCCCTGATCTTCAAATACCTAGATTATTTTTTTGAGCAGAAGCACTTTTCTGTTGTTAATTTGAAGAATCACTTATCTGCCATCAGAACTCCTTTCTTTGATCTCACTGGTCTCTCGATACCGCAGGCGGAGGAGAAAGGGTTTATGAGGGCGTGTTTCAAGCTACGTCCACCTCAGTCAGCTACGTCAGCTCATGCCCACCTGGTCGCTAGATAAGGCCTTATCTTTGCTTCAATCGCACAAATATAATAATGCGCCGGATTTGTATTCACTTTTAAAGAAGGCTGCGTTCCTGATGGCTCTAGCTACAGGAAATCGGGTCTCTGAGCTGGCGGCGATGAGCAACGAACCTAATTGCCTTAGGTTTGGGAGACTGCACGATAATGTCCAAATCGCGCCGTCTCCTACATTTATTGCAAAGAATGAGCACTCTGATCATGTTTTCTCAGAGTTTTCTGTTCCGGCGTTAAAACGCGGACACACACATCATATTTTATGCCCAGTGGAGGCCTTAGCTAAGTTTATGAGGGCAGCTCACCCTCGACAACCAGGTTTTCTGTGGGTGAACCAGGCAGGTAATCGTGTTACTAGAAGAAAATTAGCTTCTCTGTTAGTAGATGTTATTAACCCTTAAAAAGCGGCTCACCACATAAGTCGAGTTAAATAAAGCTGGACTATGTGGCGGCGCTCGACATAACTCGAGTGGCAATTTCAGCACGTAATGTTGCTGAGAGAGAGAGACAAGTGGTGGCAGGAGAGTAGCGAGCGTATGACTGCTCCAGACCACCGCGGCGAACCTACTGACACGAATCTCACCTCCCTCCTACCTCTCTCACTCGCTATATACAGAATTGTATCGGGAAAGTGGCTAATTACCTGCTTTTTGCACTCGCGTTGCACGGTTATTGCAAGAAAACTAGCCATCATAAAAGGATCGTTATGGTGTCATTCGAAAGCTCTGTTTATGCCCTTTCAGGGATAGATACTTGTTTTACGTTCTGGGTCTTATTTAGGCATGAAAATGATCACGTAAACAGCCCTATTTTGGCTAAAAACACCCCGCTGGGCGGTACATATAAATAAACCGCATAGGCCGCTCGTAAAGGGTTAAAGGAAGTAATCCCGGCGTGGTGGGCAGGGCCCACGACATCAGGAAGTGGGCCGTCTCTCTTAGATTTTTACACAATTTCTCGATAGAAGACATTGCCAACACTCAATTGTGGGCATCCAACCATACTTTTCTAACACGATTGTAATGCGGTGTAATGCCCTCGAAAATGTCCCGCACCCACAATAATACTAACCCGAGTTGACGTCAGGTATAGCGTAAAATAGTCGTAGATGGTAAGTCCAATAAACTCATCTCGAGAGACTATCACCGTGGTTCTTAAAAATCGGACTAAGGTTGCTATACTTTTGTACGTGCGTGGTAGTACAGTGGGTTAGCGCGCGGGCCTGGTGGTGATGGTGGTGCGTCACTAACCAGGGTTCGAACCCCACCCAAGGCATCTCAAAACCTGTGGGTTTTTAGGGGGGTTAAATTCCCTTCAGAGGTTCGTACCCCGCGCCAGGTACCAGGAAAGGTTGATCCTAAAGGTAGCCTGGGGATAATTCCCATTCCTATTTAACCCTGGTAAAACCTAGCATTTCATTGGTGGCAGCTAAGGAACGTGACCAGGTAGCTACGTGGAGCACCCGTCACACGAACCCTAAAAACCATATTGAGATAGCGAAGGCAAAAAGGCTACGATACCCTACGACCTTACGAGGCTAGGGACTAGCCTAACTAAAAAGGAATGTGGTGTAATGCCCTCGAAAATGTCCCGCACCCACAATAATACTAACCCGAGTTGACGTCAGGTATAGCGTAAAATAGTCGTAGATGGTAAGTCCAATAAACTCATCTCGAGAGACTATCACCGTGGTTCTTAAAAATCGGACTAAGGTTGCTATACTTTTGTACGTCCGTGGTAGTACAGTGGGTTAGCGCGCGGGCCTGGTGGTGATGGTGGTGCGTCACTAACCAGGGTTCGAACCCCACCCAAGGCATCTCAAAACCTGTGGGTTTTTAGGGGGGTTAAATTCCCTTCAGAGGTTCGTACCCCGCGCCAGGTACCAGGAAAGGTTGATCCTTAAAGGTAGCCTGGGGATAATTCCCATTCCTATTTAACCCTGGTAAAACCTAGCATTTCAACGATACCTGTCGGTCGCTCTGGACAAGCCGAAGCGTACCTGTCTAGCTTTACGACAGAAGGTCTAGTAGGCTCTGTGCTATTGTTTGTTTAAGGTTAAGGAGAGAAAATAGTCCAAAGCCCCACTAGGACCCCTTCCGCTGGAGATGTGATAAATCACGAGCTGTGATCGAACTGGTTTTACAGTTCAAAACTTTTATTTTACTTTTAAGAAATCTATCATAGTTGCAACTATATAGGATTACCAGAATGTACAAACATATATAAATTGTACAAATATTGTTCAAGATTAGAACAACATTGTTATGCCCTGTTTTTCTACAGGTTTAACTTGGGTAATGTGAGTTCTAATTGACTGGGTATATAAGGCTGCATGCACAATACAAGATATGAGGAATAGAGAACACAAAGAAACACATGGTAGCAAGTTACACGATCACGTTTATTTATATACCACTGCAGAATACTCGTGTAAGACAATATAATAGAATCGAACAACACTAGCATAAGTGGATCTGGATGGAGCCTAGTCTCCCACTTCCAACGTTCAGGTATTAATCTTCTGATCACTGGCTTTAATTCAACAGGTTTATATACCGAAGACCATCAATGTTACTTATAGAATCATATTCACTGTTAGATTTATTACTGGTAGCTCTGGTGCACAAGTAGCAGTTCACAGACTAGATTAGACACGCGTATTTTAGAGCACGGGAATTCTAGTAACCTCAGGGGGTACTGATCTAAGTTTTATATTCTTGTCTCAGAAATACATAGAACGCAAATCAGTGGGCGAACCTTCAGATATCACTAGGGTTTCCTTCTAGGTAATAATATCTGGATATATGGTTGATTACGAGAGTTAGTATCGCCTGTTAATTATTGAACACTGATACGCTTAGCACTTCCTAATTTTTTTTTTTTTTTTTTTTCTATGTGATTGCGGGAGGCAAAAGGCATACCTGCCTATAGCGAGTGCCTCCCCCATAGTTGAAAGAGTGACAGGGCCAAAATCAAGGGACGTTCGAGCCAAAATGCCTGGACACACGGAGTTTGAAGCAATTTAAGTCATAGGAAGAGGGAAAGACTGATTCTGGGAGAGAGTTCCAGAGCTCAGATGTTGAGTAGAAGAAAGTTTGAGAGTAACGTTTCACTCTTGGGTTGGAGAGTTGCACAGAGTAGGGGTGGGATTGAGTTGCAAGACGGGTACCACGTGCCCTACGTAAAGGAGGTGGTATGCACTGGGATAGCTCTGAGGAACACTGATTATTATAGTAGCGATAGAATAGCGAGAGAGATGCAACATTGCGGCGGAGAGAGAGAGATTGCAGAGAGTTGGTGAGTGGACGGGAGTTAATGATACGAAAGGCCTTCCTTTCAATTGAATGGTTATATGAATTATACTGGGGCAAAGAGATAGCCACTTCGTAGAAATATTAATTAGTGAATCTCTAAACAGCACAGTAATATGTAGTACTGCTAAAGGGAATCTTGGGTAGTATCTGATGGGTCTGGTCCTGGTTATCTTGCGTCCATGATGTTGGGGGCTAACGACTGGTTCCGCGGCCGTCCAGGGGGTCCATATGTGTGAAGTTCTCAAATACGTGGGCAGGTCCTTCTATCCAAATCTGCCACGGAGACTGCCGGCTCTGGAATCTCACTCCGGAACAACACAAGGGCAGAGCTAGAAGTTAACTGCAGGGTAGTGACCCCTGGATGGTGTCTAGCTTTCAACTGATTTGACTGGGGGCGGGAGCTAGATTTATAGGCTCGGTTCTGGACCCTGTAGACAGTAGGGATCTCGAGTCTTATGGACTTATTTGAGCTCTCAATAGATATGGGGACTAGGTAAGATGGTATTTACTGTTGTGGCACATGGCTATAGGAAGCCTTTATATTTTCATATAACTGAGCCTTAGTAAGAGGTACTATTTTGGCTATACTGGAATAGCCACTTCGTAGGGGAGAGAGACTGGATCTACTTTGCGAGGAGGATGGAGACAGCTGTGATAGGAGCGTCTCTCTTAGATTGTTCAATCTTCCTTCTATGGTATAGCTGAGGTGCTAATTTAGTGATCAGAGCATGCAAGAAAGGTAAATGGTTTATTGTGAGTTAATAGAGGTTAGTAAAGGTGTTAATCATGCATGGTTAGTTCATCGATAGGAAGAATTCCTGTGCTACCTGGCAATGACTCAGAAGTCAAAACAGGGGTCAGGTATACCTCCGCGGGGGTGGGGGTCTCCCTCCTCGGGTGGGCAAAAAGGGGGAGCTGGGCGCCCTCTCTCTGTGATAGTCGTCCGGCGGCTGTGGCTAGGGGCTTGCCATATCACCAGTGTTTGTAATAACCCTCCGTGTATGAGACAGATGTGGGCGTCCTTAATACCAAAACCGAAGGTGCCTTAGCTAGCTGGTTTTACTCGGCTGGTTGTTAATTGTAGGGTTTGCTGGATGTGGTGGAGACTGGGTTGCTAACTCTGCCACATTTATCTGGAAGTATGGCAATAGAAGTTAGTTACTGGCGAGGCGGCTAGCCTCGCACCGACGACCATTGGGTGCAGGGTTGTGAATGGGTTGTAAGAGAATAGATGGTATGCAAGGGGCTAGTAAAGTTCTAATGTTGTTTTGGCCTACTAAGTGAAGGTAGGCTGGATAGGAGTATATATATAAAAGGTTGGAGAGCGTTAGCAACGGACAATTCAAGGATCTTCAAGAGGTATGAGGGAGAGGCTAGGTCGGACAAGAGTAGAGCAGTGCGGGGTCTTATAATGAGAGGGGAGGAGTGCAGGGGGCTATAGGTGAATTTGACCCTAAGGTCTCTGGGCGTGGGGGTGGCATTAGGCTGCAGTTGATATGGAAGTTTGAAAAGGCAGTAGAATACGTTAGCCAAATGCTACCGGGGAATGCAACTATGGGGTGGTATATGAGTCTGGAAAAGATAGAGTTATGTGATCAGTCCGAGAGGTTATGGATACTATTAGTTGGCCCTGGGAACTGCGTTTTCTATTAAATATAAATATACCAACAACAGCGGCAGTTCGGAGGGGTACTTAGTTATTGTTTCGGGGTACTTATGACAGATACTGGTAACCAGGTTATCTTATACAATCTCTGGTTGGGGTAAGAGGTGCATGACACGAAGTAAATTGGCGTAGTGTGGACTGTGGATACGAAGGAGGCAAGGGAAGACGTATGACAATTGTGGAAAAGTAAATGGAAAAAGGTGAACACAATGGCGGATAAAAATACTTAACCTAAGGATTGAATATATAGATTTATGGGGCGATGGGTCTTCAGAAGCTTAGTCTGGCAAGACAAGATGTTAGGGAATGTTAATATTAATACTTAAACTAAGGATTGCATACATCGATGAACGATGACATTATAGTCGTCGTCCTAATAAGGTGATGAAACCTGGTTGATCTGTACTTGGCACAATACGACACAAGGACAGTGCCGCTATGTCGTATCAATACTGGTGGCAGTTAATATTAGAGACACTTAGTTACTAGAGGAACAATGCAAGGGGGCGACTGAGCACGGGTTACATATATCTATACTCGTCATGGGAAATGATATACAAGGTCTAGGGACAGCCGTGGGTGTTTTAACTTCTAAGATATATAACATCTACTTCTCGGATGTAAGAACATACATAGATATAATTATGGCTGTCTGATGTGTTGGCATTGGCTCAACGTCGGGACAGGGCATGGGTGTTTTTAATATGAATGTATATTCCTGTTCATCATCTTTGTAGTTAGGAGTGTAGGACACGAGGGGTAGTGTACGTGAGGTGTGGAAAATGGTCAGTTTAGAAAAGGTAGATAGGTGCGGCCTGGAGCTGCTTAGCCCTGCGGGCTTGGGCCTGTCTGAATTGGCTGGCTCGATCAGCTGGTCCTTTCGTTCTGTGGACCTTTCCTTTGGGTGTTTCTGTGTGGTGTTCGTTCGTGGCTTCTGTGGTGGGCTTCTCGTTCTGGGGCATTTTACTTCCCTCTCCTTCATTATAGGCTCGTCCTCGAGCCTCAAGAGTGAAGTAAAAAGAAGCATAGTCAGAAAAGTGTAGGTTAACAAGAAAAGTAGTATGACTAAGGGAAAAATATAATATATACAGTATATGGAAAACATGTAAATTTAAGAAAGAACAGATAATTAATAACACAGGAAATTAAGAAGAGGTAAAGTGTTTAACAATGTATAAAGCAAATTTAAAAGATAGTCAGAAAAGTGTAGGTTAACAAGAAAAGTAGTATGACTAAGGGAAAAAAATAATATATACAGTATATGGAAAACATGTAAATTTATAGAATCATGCCCAATCGCTTAGGAATTGAAAACAATAAAAAAAATTAAGTACAATAATATCCTCATCATCATCAGGGGGGGGTTATTTAGGGTCGCCGTTAGTCTGGGTGACGGTCTGGTAATAGGGGGTGGTGGTGGTTGTGGCTTTGACCTTGGGGTTTCACTTTCACTTTGGAAGGGCGGGGTGGATATACCGTTAGTTCTGTCGTTAGGAATGTGGGTCTGGGGGCGAGCTGGCCCGGGGCCAGTTTTGGAGGGGGGTCTAAGTGGTTTCGGTCGGGGGTAGTGATAGGGGGGTTTTAAAGATGAAATGGGCAGGTCGAGTCGGGGTTGTTGTTGCGGAAGAGGTTGGTGCTGGGGAGGGGTTGAATTGTGTAGAGAGTTGTGGTCGTGAGTGGTTAGGCTGGCAGGGTGGGAATTGGTGGAGGTTGAAAGTTTAGCTGGGCTCATGATGGTGGGGGACCGACTGGTGAGCAGGTGTTCGGTACGCATGAGGGGGGGGAAATCACTTTGGTGGGGGTCACGCGTGAGGGGGGGATTAACGGCGCGTGTGGGAGGATCAGAGTGGTGGGGTGTGTCGGTGGCAGTGACGGTTTGGTTAGAGGTTATCTGGGGTTGGTGGGTTTGTCTGTCATGAGGGGGTGAGTCAAGTGTGGGGTTTTGAAGTTTATTAGGGGTGTGAATTGTGGGGGGGTGGAAGGGAGCTACTGACGGAAAACTGTCACAAGGGAAATTTTGTTGATGGGGGAATAGCTGAGCATTTCTGGAGGAAGGGGGGGAACATGGTTGGGTCCCTAGGTCGTCACGCGTGAGGGGAGGATTAACGGCGTGTGTGGGAGGATCAGAGTGGTGGGGTGTGTCGGTGGCAGTGACGGTTTGTTTAGAGGTTATATGGGATTGGTGGGTTTGTCTGTCATGAGGGGGTGAGTCAAGTGTGGGGTTTTTGAAGTTTATTAGGGGTGTGAATTGTGGGGGGGTGGAAGGGAGCTACTGACGGAAAACTGTCACAAGGGAAATTTTGTTGTGGGGGAAATAGCTGAGCATTTCTGGGGGAAGGGGGGGAACATGGTTGGGTCCCTAGGTCGTCACGCGTGAGGGGAGGATTAACGGCGCGTGTGGGAAGGTCAGGGTGGTGAGAGATGAGCGAGTTAGAACACGGGATTTGTTGGGGGGACTGCGGCGGGTTGGTGGGGGAAGAGTTAGGTGTAGAACAGGGGTTATTGGTAGAGGACTGATGTATTGATTTGGGGTTGTTAACAGGACGAATTTGGGGAATTTTCTTGGTGTCAGTCTCGGTCTGGTTAAAGGTTATGTGGGACTGGGGAGGATTAGTGGGGGCAGAGTTAGGCATAGGACATGGGTTATTGAGGGAGGAGTGATGTACTGATTTGGGGTTGTTAACAGGACGAGTTTGGGGAATTTTCTTGGTGGCAGTCTCGGTCTGGTTAGAGGTCATCTGGGACTGGTGAGTTTGTTTGACATGAGAGGGCGAGTCAAGTGTGGGGTTTCGAAGTTTTCTAGGGGTGTGAATTGTGTGGGGGTGGAAGGGAGCTACTGACTGAAAACTGTCACAAGCTACTGACGGAAAACTGTCACAAGGGAAATTTTGTTGGTGGGGGAATAGCTGAACATTTCTGGGGTCATAGGGAAAATATGTTGTGGTAGGCCTACATAGGTAGGCATAGCTAGAATACGGGGCTGGTTGGGGGGGCTGCGGAGGGTTGGTGGGGGAAGAGTTAGGTGTAGAACAGGGGTTATTGGTAGAGGACTGATGTATTGATTTGGGTTTGTTAACAGGACGAATTTTGGGAATCTTCTTGGTGGCAGTCACGGTCTGGTTAGAGGTTATCTGGGGTTGGTGGGTTTGTTTGACATGCATAGAAAAAGGATGGGGTTTATGGGGTGACACAATTGATGGAAGATGATCGTTGGTGGATGGCTGGGCAGGGGAAAATTTAGGGATGGTCAGAGAGGATAGAGGCAAGGAAGCGTGCACTGGGGTTGGACTTTCACCGGAAGTCATTTTGGAAGGGTGCACGAAGTCTTGGATAGGGGCTGAAGGGTTGGATAGGGGATTCATCGAACTGAGTAGGCATTCTTCTCTGATGGAGAGCATATGTTCTTCGAATAAGCCATACGGGTCGAGATGGGCGGTGATGTGGGGTGGGAGGATGTTTAACAATGCGGTGAATAAGAGTTCATTTTGTTGGTCGTAATCTTCATAGCTATACGTGGTCCTCACGTATCTGTAGAGTTGTATGAGGGTCACATTTATATCCCCTTCATACTTGATCTCATCAACTTTTATTATTTTGGGGGCGACGGGGGAACCCAAATGTGGATCTAAGGTCCGGATCACGAAGGATCGAAACTGGTTCCAGGAAAACTCTGGCGTACACTGTGTCACAGTTTGGCGAATAAATTCTTTAAAGGTAGGCTTATCAACAAGTTGGGAAAAGGCTTCTCCCAACTGTATAATATGCGAAATTGCAACGGCGATTTTTTCGCGGTCATTATGAAGTACCACATCGTACACTGGCTTTATTATGTCTAAGTAAGTGGTGATATCATACGTGTTTACATCATACTTGGGAATGTGTGCGAGTGGCTGAAAATTTTGCGATGTTGCCATGCTTCTACTGTTCCAAACTTGCAGTGTAATGCAACCTTTTATCCGAATCAAGAACCACCGCTGCCGCCAATGTTATGCCCTGTTTTTCTACAGGTTTAACTTGGGTAATGTGAGTTCTAATTGACTGGGTATATAAGGCTGCATGCACAATACAAGATATGAGGAATAGAGAACACAAAGAAACACATGGTAGCAAGTTACACGATCACGTTTATTTATATACCACTGCAGAATACTCGTGTAAGACAATATAATAGAATCGAACAACACTAGCATAAGTGGATCTGGATGGAGCCTAGTCTCCCACTTCCAACGTTCAGGTATTAATCTTCTGATCACTGGCTTTAATTCAACAGGTTTATATACCGAAGACCATCAATGTTACTTATAGAATCATATTCACTGTTAGATTTATTACTGGTAGCTCTGGTGCACAAGTAGCAGTTCACAGACTAGATTAGACACGCGTATTTTAGAGCACGGGAATTCTAGTAACCTCAGGGGGTACTGATCTAAGTTTTATATTCTTGTCTCAGAAATACATAGAACGCAAATCAGTGGGCGAACCTTCAGATATCACTAGGGTTTCCTTCTAGGTAATAATATCTGGATATATGGTTGATTACGAGAGTTAGTATCGCCTGTTAATTATTGAACACTGATACGCTTAGCACTTCCTAATTGAATGGTTATATGAATTATACTGGGGCAAAGAGATAGCCACTTCGTAGAAATATTAATTAGTGAATCTCTAAACAGCACAGTAATATGTAGTACTGCTAAAGGGAATCTTGGGTAGTATCTGATGGGTCTGGTCCTGGTTATCTTGCGTCCATGATGTTGGGGGCTAACGACTGGTTCTGCGGCCGTCCAGGGGGTCCATATGTGTGAAGTTCTCAAATACATGGGCAGGTCCTTCTATCCAAATCTGCCACGGAGTCTGCCGGCTCTGGAATCTCACTCCGGAACAACACAAGGGCAGAGCTAGAAGTTAACTGCAGGGTAGTGACCCCTGGTTGGTGTCTAGCTTTCAACTGATTTGACTGGGGGCGGGAGCTAGATTTATAGGCTCGGTTCTGGATCCTGTAGACAGTAGGGATCTCGAGTCTTATGGACTTATTTGAGCTCTCAATAGATATGGGGACTAGGTAAGATGGTATTTACTGTTGTGGCACATGGCTATAGGAAGCCTTTATATTTTCATATAACTGAGCCTTAGTAAGAGGTACTATTTTGGCTATACTGGAAGTATTTAGGGGAGAGAGACTGGATCTACTTTGCGAGGAGGATGGAGACAGCTGTGATAGGAGCGTCTCTCTTAGATTGTTCAATCTTCCTCCTATGGTATAGCTGAGGTGCTAATTTAGTGATCAGAGCATGCAAGAAAGGTAAATGGTTTATTGTGAGTTAATAGAGGTTAGTAAAGGTGTTAATCATGCATGGTTAGTTCATCGATAGGAAGAATTCCTGTGCTACCTGGCAATGACTCAGAAGTCAAAACAGGGGCCAGGTATACCTCCGCGGGGGTGGGGGTCTCCCTCCTCGGGTGGGCAAAAAGGGGGAGCTGGGCGCCCTCTCTCTGTGATAGTCGTCCGGCGGCTGTGGCTAGGGGCTTGCCATATCACCAGTGTTTGTAATAACCCTCCGTGTATGAGACAGATGTGGGCGTCCTTAATACCAAAACCGAAGGTGCCTTAGCTAGCTGGTTTTACTCGGCTGGTTGTTAATTGTAGGGTTTGCTGGATGTGGTGGAGACCGGGTTGCTAACTCTGCCACATTTATCTGGAAGTATGGCAATAGAAGTTAGTTACTGGCGAGGCGGCTAGCCTCGCACCGACGACCATTGGGTGCAGGGTTGTGAATGGGTTGTAAGAGAATAGATGGCATGCAAGGGGCTAGTAAAGTTCTAATGTTGTTCTGGCCTACTAAGTGAAGGTAGGCTGGATAGGAGTATATATATAAAAGGTTGGAGAGCATTAGCAACGGACAATTCAAGGATCTTCAAGAGGTATGAGGGAGAGGCTAGGTCGGACAAGAGTAGAGCAGTGCGGGGTCTTATAATGAGAGGGGAGGAGTGCAGGGGGGCTATAGGGGAATTTGACCCTAAGGTCTCTGGGCGTGGGGGTGGCATTAGGCTGCAGTTGATATGGAAGTTTGAAAAAGCAGTAGAATACGTTAGCCAAATGCTACCGGGGAATGCAACTATGGGGTGGTATATGAGTCTGGAAAAGATAGAGTTATGTGATCAGTCCGAGGGGTTATGGATACTATTAGTTGGCCCTGGGAACTGCGTTTTCTATTAAATATAAATATACCAACAACAGCGGCAGTTCGGAGGGGTACTTAGTTATTGTTTCGGGGTACTTATGACAGATACTGGTAACCAGGTTATCTTATACAATCTCTGGTTGGGGTAAGAGGTGCATGACACGAAGTAAATTGGCGTAGTGTGGACTGTGGATACGAAGGAGGCAAGGGGAAGACGTATGACAATTGTGGAAAAGTAAATGGAAAAAGGTGAACACAATGGCGGATAAAAATACTTAACCTAAGGATTGAATATATAGATTTATGGGGCGATGGGTCTTCAGAAGCTTAGTCTGGCAAGACAAGATGTTAGGGAATGTTAATATTAATACTTAAACTAAGGATTGCATACATCGATGAACGATGACATTATAGTCGTCGTCCTAATAAGGTGATGAAACCTGGTTGATCTGTACTTGGCACAATACGACACAAGGACAGTGCCGCTATGTCGTATCAATACTGGTGGCAGTTAATATTAGAGACACTTAGTTACTAGAGGAACAATGCAAGGGGGCGACTGAGCACGGGTTACATATATCTATACTCGTCATGGGAAATGATATACAAGGTCTAGGGACAGCCGTGGGTGTTTTAACTTCTAAGATATATAACATCTACTTCTCGGATGTAAGAACATACATAGATATAATTATGGCTGTCTGATGTGTTGGCATTGGCTCAACGTCGGGACAGGGCATGGGTGTTTTAATATGAATGTATATTCCTGTTCATCATCTTTGTAGTTAGGAGTGTAGGACACGAGGGGTAGTGTACGTGAGGTGTGGAAAATGGTCAGTTTAGAAAAGGTAGATAGGTGCGGCCTGGAGCTGCTTAGCCCTGCGGGCTTGGGCCTGTCTGAATTGGCTGGCTCGGTCAGCTGGTCCTTTCGTTCTGTGGACCTTTCCTTTGGGTGTTTCTGTGTGGTGTTCGTTCGTGGCTTCTGTGGTGGGCTTCTCGTTCTGGGGCATTTTAAACATTCCAAAGAGTTTATAGTTCTAGTTAGGAACACAAGAGTGTTCCCAGAGTATCATGTATAGATCTTAAAGTACAAGATCTGGTCATGAGCAAGCAGACTTTCTTTGAAGTCACGCACTGCTTGCAATCTTTCATATTTTTATATTATTTATTGTCTGTATACAATAAAAAAACTTAAAAATTTTATACGGTTTATTTTTTGTCCTGAGGTTAGGGTATTGTCACAAATGTCCCCCTCCAGTTTTGGTACTCAGGCAATATCGTCAATGATGAAGGGGCCACTATTAAATTATAGGTTTGATTCCCGGAGGGAAGTAGTGAAAATCTAATATTTAGTAGGGCCCCGTAATCATTGACGATGCATGGCCCTCCCATCCATCCCCTTCTCATTCGTTGATTTCTATATTTGTATCTTGGTACTGTATATCATTGAAGGAAGTTATGGCCGCTAGGGGGCCTGCGTATAAAAGCCACGCACAGGAAATCCACACATGGAAAGCCATAATATAACAGATATTAAGCTAAATTTTTATTTTTTATTTTCTACAAAGTTTTTTCTGTAGGGTACCCAATCATAAGACGATTCCATAAGAGAATTAAGCGTGCACTTATGAACGAGTACTCCCTAACCCTTCCGCGGGGGAGATTCAAAACTGCTGCCGCGGGTGTTGAAGGGAGACTATTATATTAATAGGTAATATCGTCAATGATTACGGGGTCCTACTAAATATTAGGCTTCACTACTTCCCTGCGGGAATCAAACCTATAATATATATAGCATATAAATGATGAAACGTGTCCATTGTTTAATACAAAATGTAGTTACTATATTTATTGGTCATTCCTATACAGTATATTTCTGCAAGTTTGAGTTAGGATTCTTCATACCAAATACATTTCAACACTACTAGCTAAGGTACTCACAACCTGTGTGGGTCAAAGAGTAGTTCTATTATCCCAAAAGACCTGCACTTTGATAATAAACTCTATGGGATTCACATACTCCACTGTTTTTCCCTAAAATATCTAGGCTACTCTATGAACCACTGCACCCTGGCCAAGTAAGTCTTATTTCCTTAGTCCCAAGGACAAAGGGGCAAGATAGATACAGACAGACAAACTATGGAATTTTATGTATATAGGAAATATTGCTGGGTATATAGAAGATATTGCTGGGAAAAGTAACGTCGAGGGGAACAAGTAGAGGCCACATCAGCCTCAGACTGAGCGTGGACCTATACCAACTCCTCCTCTGCCGACCAGTCAACTACTCGCCGAAGAGCTGCCAGAGGACACGGATTTGGAGGCCTCCAAGGGTGAGGATTATTTCTTACAGTTTCTTACAGTAGATCCTCTGGAAAAAGGCAAACTATGCCTGTGTATCTAGCTCAGTACCAGTACTTGCACTGCTGCGGTCGTTCATGGTGTTGGCGGCGGCGGTAGCAGACGCAACATTTTTACTATTCTGTATTTTTGTTTTATAATCAAACTTCAAATCTTGTCTTCCCCATGCTTTATCAAGATTACTTTCAAACTCCCTTATCGATTCGGAATCGACTACATACTGGGGCAGTGCGTTCCACTCATTTACCACTCTATCACAAAATGAGTTCTTTGCCTTCTCAAGCCTATTTCTTTCTTTGTAAATTTTCTTAGAGTGTCCTCTCGTTCTTGTTCCCTCCCGCATCAAGAAGATACCTTCACACACATCCTCATCGTACTTTCCTGACACTATCTTAAAAGTCTCTATCATATCACCTCTCTTTCTCCTATATGCCAGTGTCGGAAGCCCCAGTGTCCTCAACCTCTGCTCATAGCCCGCGTTCTTCAACGTTGGTACCAGCTTGCTAGCTCTCCTCTGCACTTTCTCCACTGCTTCTATATCCTTTACCATATATGGAGCCCACACCTGGTTTGCATATTCCAGGTGCGGCCTAACCAGCGCTGTATATAGATTCCTGAAGATTTCTTCGTCAAGTGACACAAATGTCCTCCTTATCAGCCCTACAATTCTATTGGCTTTGTTTATCTTTTCCGCTAAATGTTCTGAGAAATTTAACTTATTGTCTATCACTACTCCTATATCCTTTTCTGCACTCACTTCCTCCATCACTTCATACATACTGTATCCTACCTTGTCTATCTTGCTGGTCCCAATCCGCATGTACTTGCATTTTTTTGGATGAAAAGGCATTAACCAATGCTCAGACCATCCCTTCATGCCCTCCACATCTCCTTGAAGCAAACCCATTTCTTCCTTACTCCTCACTCTTCTATACAGTTTAGTGTCATCCGCATACAGGTATACCTCACTTCCATTAGTTATAACTTCAGGCAAGTTGTTGATAAATATAACGAACAGCAGTGGTCCCAACACAGATCCCTGAGGTACCCCACTTATAATTTCCCTCCACCCCGAGCCTATTCCATTCACCAGTACCCTCTGTCTCCGATCTTTCAGGAAGGCTTCTATCCATTTCACACATTTCTCCCCTATATTATAGCTTCTAACTTTCTCTATTAACCTTTTATGTGGGACCTTATCGAAGGCCTTCATAAAACCGCAATATACCACGTCTATTACATCACCATCTTCTAGAATTTGCATCCAATCATCTACCACCTTAATTAGCTGTAGTACCGTCGACCTCCCCGGCAAGAATCCGAACTGTCTCCCACTGAAAAGTTGGTTTGACTTCATATGATCCATTATTCCTTCTCTAATTACCGTTTCCATTAGTTTACACACATCACTTGTCAAACTGACTGGTCTATAATTCCCTGGGTCATTTCTCTTTCCCTTCTTAAATATAGCTGTTATGTTCGCCTCTCTCCAGTCCATCGGGATTTGTCCTGTATTAAACGATACCTCAAATAACATTTTCAATGGCTCTACTAACATCTCCCCTCCTTCCTTTATGATTCTTGGGTGTATCCCATCCGGTCCCGGTGACTTACTTCTGTTCATTTTTTCTATAGCCCTTCTTATTCTAGCATGGAAAAGCTCTATTAGTTCTAGTGCTGGTGCCTGTTTGATGGGAATAGTAGGCACTGCATCCTCCGACTCCACTGTTAGTATCCCCCCAAAGTATTTCCCCAGCACCTCTGCTTTCTCCTTATCAGTCTCCGCTCTACTCCCATCATTCAATGAGGGGCATGGACCACGACATCCGCATACGAGGAGGGAACAGAGGAAACAGACACTAGCCGCTCACAGAGTGGAACACGATCATCATCCCGAACAACCTAATCAAGATCCTGGGACACCAAAGGTGAAAAACGATTGGACACCGGGGTTACAGGAGCAGCCATGGGGGAGCGAGGTTGTGGCCGCAATCCCCTGACAGGGGGAGGGGAGCGGTCACGGGAGGCGCAAGCAAGCGGGGCCCGTACAGAGGCCAATGGATCAACTGACACATCAGTCGCCAATTCCCTACGGAACTGAGAAGGTAGCGCACGAAGTTGATTGTTGATCTCCCAACGGGAGGCACCATCCGCAATGCCGTTCTTATGGATGGCAAGTGTCCTATGGTATAGAGGGCAGGCATGTGAGACGAGCCTATGGTCACCCTGATACAGGTAACAGAACGGAGGCCTTACACAGTGCGAACCATCATTCGCCCGAAAGCGGTGATGGCCGTGCACATTGTGCAGCGCACCGAGTTCCTACACATGGCCGATCCATGGCCAAATTGCTGGCAGGAATAGCAGCGCCACACATGGAAGTGGTAGTCGGAAACCTGGAATAACATACTGCAGCACTCACAGGTAGAGGGCCCTTGAATTTCAGAATAATAATCTGAGACTTAGGGGTGCACCGGAGCCTGGGAACTTGGCTGGAAGACGTTCCGTCTTGCAGCCAAGTTCCCAACGTCTCTACGTCACACAATGCCAGGGGCGCCTCCCGATTGTATTGAAGAACCTGCAGATTCTTGAGAAACAGAACCAAATCATATTCCAGATCAAGCAGGCCTACAATACCATATATGAACAGAACACCCTCCTCACCCTAATCATATACCCGTCGGCACTTCACATTCCAAGACCCCTAAGTCTCTAAGGACTCCATGGGCTGTGGGAGCTTTGGTAGGTCACAGCGGCGTTGCCTAATGGCCAGGGTCCTTCTTGAACCCTTCACTTTCAGTTCACCAGAATGGAAGTACAGTACAATATTTGGCAAAAGGGCATTGAACTGCGGCATCTTGAGATTTTCTTAGGATTATTATAAACCCTAGCCACTGACTTTTCCTGAATTTGAAAAGTGAAATAGGCAACAGAATTAGATGACTGACCTTCTGTGTCCTGGGGGACCTGACCCCCACTACCTTGGATTGTTTGGAAGCAGTAGGCCTACCTTCAGCTCCAGGACCATCGTTACCAGCGAGGGAACCGGCACGAGACCTCTTGAGGGCAGAAGTGGATGGGGAATCGTCCATAGGGCCCGAGTCAACCAGCAGAGGGTCATCCATCGTCCGTCACAAACTGCAGGAGCATGGAGACCCAACCAGAAACAGCTGTTGTTTTCACCGCTATATCAGAGACCAACTTCCACAGTGAAGCCAAGGTGACATGAACAACAACCAACTCCAGTTATATCAAGACAAATGTGTAGAAAGCCAAAGCAACGCCCACAATTTCCCTCTACCGTGTGTACAATCGCTCTCTCCCCAGACGCCCTGATTCCCGAGGGGGTGAAGACGGGGAAGGGTCGGAAGTCTAACCGCCTATTGCTGTGTGTAGTGTGTGAGGTCACGTATGTGGGATATTATCGTACTGTTGAAATGGCTGTGGATGTGAATGTAGTCTGTATCCAGGTGTCATAAAATCGACCAAGCTGAGCAGGTGCTAACATTCACATTATATATGCGACGTTGGTCTACTGCACCTGATATACGCCAGTGCAGTGAGGGGTTGGGAGGCCCCAGTTGCTTGCATCAGTTTGTAACTCTTTCTTCACAGTATATAATTATACTGTACTATGACGCACTTTAATAAGTAAAATATACTTACCGATTCACACCATGGCTTCCAACCAAAACTCCTTCATCATCGTGGAAGTAATGTACAGTACTGTACTGTCTTCATGGTGCTTGGTACAATCGCGCTAAGAAGTCATGACTCGATTCCCAGTACCTTTTGTTCAGAAAGTGCTATCTGGCAACTATTGAGGCTCTACTATATTCATATATTACACACCGGGGAGAACTGTATTGAAGGACAAAATACCAAAAACATGATATATAAGTATTGTTACAATATATATATCTCATTATGTGAGAGACCAAATAATAAGAAATTTGAGACTAACCCGAACGAAAAAATTTGAAACTCGTAGTATTTCGCTCACTAGATTCAGGATTAAAATGTGGAGGAAGTCTCTTAAGGCTTTTATTACTTTTTAAGCCAACACTACTGGGAGAAAAGTATCTCATAAAATTAAAACCAACCGTTAAAAGTAATATTCAACCCATGAGTGTCATAATAAATCACGTAAATAAACATATAACAGATTGTTTTTTCCACATTTAATTCTCTAAGTGGGACAAGTCTGCCTTAAAATACAAAGCGGTCTCCAGTATATTTTGGGATAAAGCTTGAATACTCGAGAACAGCTTGTAATTTGTATAGACAGATGATGAAATTTCACTTATAACATATTTAATAGCCCATAGAGACACCCATATAGGAACGAAAGATGGAAAGGCATGTAGTAAAGGACAAAGGTGGATATATGAGCGGAAGAGATACACTCTCCTTCATATAGGCCTACTGGCAGTGACTGACTTTCAGACTTGCATTTTTTTGCAGGCCTCCAGGCGCCAGGCCCAGGGAGTGTAACATGCTAGATAGCGCCAGGAAATTAAATACTTTCATTATTCTATAGATATTGAAAACAAACCTTACTTATATATATTCAAACAACAACATAAATATAATTTAAAAGGCCTAAATAGGTTAATTTTGTCAGTAGGCCAATTATTGGGAATATCCGGAGACCTATAGTTATAAATTAGGAAATGACTGGGCTCTGACGGGCAGTGGAGAGTTGCCAGCGGTAGCCAGATTTGGGGACTTTTGTCCGAGCCTTAGAAAAATCGAGTCATGACTTCTTAGCGCGATTGTACATATACTTTCTTCGAGTTCAGCTTGCCTATTTATTGACACCTCAAAGGAAAACTCAAGTAAAGATTTGCATGTGGTTTAATAACCTACATCCCCGATCCATGATGCCATAGTTGCTCAGATCTTTTCTATTATCTTCCTGTTCCCTCTTTATCCATTCTACTAGTTTTCTGTTTCCTAGCTTTATTACTATTCCTTTGCTATCTCTTCTGAAGCGTGTGGCTAGAAATCCCAACCTCAAACAAATATCTCTCACATCCTCACTGTCTTTTGCTTGCATGCTTGTTCTCTTGCCTTTTGGAGGGTGTGGTGGCCTGGTGCAGGCTATGGAACTCCTGGTTGGAACTTGGGTGTATGATTTGGGGAGTGTTGTGGGTTGTTGCTATTTATCGGGATAGTCAGTCGTACGGCTGGCTCAGTTGATAGCGTCTCTGCTTCCCATCTTACAGTTTTACATCTTTTAAAGTTTTTCTGGGATATAGCCAGTGGTTACCGTCTCCCCTTGAGCAAAGTGGATGGGTAATGGTCTCTGGTTGATTAAAAGAAGTCAAGCATTTGTGAATCCTCCGAGGAGATACGGGCACTATATAGCCTACTGTAAGTAACCAGACGATTATAATTATTATTAAACAGGGGGGGATGGGGGAAGGTGAAGCCACCCCTTTGGAGTTTTGTGCTTCTCTGAGCTACCTTGTCCATGCGGAATACGTCATTATCCATTTTTTTTTAAAAGCATGAAATTAATCAGGTGAGAATTGTATTTTTTTTTTTTTAGCTTAGGTGGCAAACTAAAAATATGTTGCTTGATAATGGCATAAAAATTAATACTGTACTTTCAATAATAGTTAAACAAATACCTTAACTCTCAAACAGCGGGCCGTTTATAACATCTACTACCTGCCAAGCGGGCATATTTACCCTAAACGAGCTTCATTCTATGCTCTTTTTCATGCATAAAGAGCCAGAGCGTAATACAATTATGTATCCGTGAAAGGGCGATAATAGAGCTTTCCAATGACACCTGAATCATCCTTGTACGACCACAGGTTATCCTGTAGCGATCACGCAACGAGAGGTGAAAAACCCTAAAATAAGGTAATTTCCCCAGTTTTTTCCTGGTCTCGCGAGGCCGTGGGTGTGGAATGTTGCAGTGGGGAGCTCAGTCGCGGCTCTGTGATCGGGCCGAACGGTCAAAGCCCGCCTATCGTCCTCCCAACGCGTGGACTCTCTCTCAGAGCCGATGTGCTCAAAATGTCATATGACGGGTACCGCCACATTGTCCATTGTTCTCTAGCCCATCATATAACGGGTACCGCCAGTTAGGTGTTAATAAACATCCAAATGTCGGATGGACTACCATTAAGAGAAGGTAAACCTAAAAAAAAAAACATATGATAGCGTTTTTTAAAGTTTTTATTCCTGGTAAAATACACATGACTAAGTTTCAGAAATATTTAGAAAAAGTAGAAATTTTTGAAGTTATCAACATAGAGCAAAATAGGCAACTGAATGCAAAACTATACTTATGCAGCAGTGTGCTAAATACTATCATGCAATATAATGTGCTTTTTAATTTGTAATTATCACTGAAAAGTTCTTTTATCGTAATAGGAACAAGTGTCTTTATTGTCTCAGAATGTACATCACATTCACGCATTTACTGTACGATAATATATTTACTCAAATGTACATTACTTATAAATCTTTATGTAAATTACAGATTTTATTATATTACTTTCGGTGGTCCTTAACATCAAGAAATATATGTTACCTTTATGTACATGACATTTAACTTTAAATTTTAATTCTGCAACTCGATATATGATGGTAACAATCAAGTTACAAAAAGTATTTGATTTCTCCATAGTTGTTACTTTCCTTTTGACTCTCACCACTCAAAAATGATTTATGGATTAAATTATTTTTTAATATATTTTTCCCCATGCATTTATTGCCATTTTCACACTGACAGGGCACCAGATAGTTTGGACATTATAACTTGACCATTTCAATCAGCTAATATAATTTACAGTAAATTCATATCCAGAAATACTGAGCTGTGGAAAGAGATTAGTAACAAAAAATATGATACTAATGATCAAGAAACAATATTGAAAATGAGATAGTTTAGTAAATTCTTTTGTCATCAGAAGTAAAACAAAAATAACAGAAAGAGAAGAACAGATCATCTTCTAATTACAATGAATAGCGTATAGGTGTTTCTGTACTGCCAAGACGGATTTAACCTGCAATGCCTCCCACAGATGACCAGTCGCTGGCCACCAATCCTCAGGAACAGGATGTCCCAGTCTGGAGGAGGAGAGATACGAGTCAGGCATTTTATTTATATACAGTATTAGTGTTAAATGACTGTACACAAATACATGTGTGCACAGCTGTGAGGCATAATAAGTATACATCTACTTGAAGTGCAGCCTATCGTAAGTCTCTTTACCTTTACTTTATTTGAATCATTGAACCTTAATACTCAGTTCTGAAGCATCTGAGATATAGTAAAGTAATGTGTTGCACTGCTTTGTTTACTTTCGCCAGAGCTTCAAATGAGGTTGTAGCTATTATGGCTCACTGCAGTACATCCAGAAATGCTATACACAAACCAGGGTTCAAACCTGGGACTCTCGGATTAGACCAGGGATCCTCACCACCATACTCTGGTTTGGCTTTAATACTACGGTATTGAGTTCAAATCCTGGCTGGAGTAAATTATTGCATTGCTTTAACCATAAAACTATCCATTTACTCTTCACTCTCACAAAATTATAGCATTTATCATCTATCTATCTATTACCGGACGCCGTGATCCCTGAAGGGGTGGCCACGAACGAAACGGCCCCATGCACCTCTGTCCCCAGTCGGTCTACGCCCCTCCTCCCATCTAGCACTGCCGTCACTCCATCCTTCTACATCTCCCTCTCTGTCCTTCCACCTCACTCTCGTACACTCTCTTAGTCATTCTCTCGCTTCCCATACGTTCCACATGGCCGAACCATCTCAAGGTGTTCCTTTTCAAATTTTCCAGCACATCTACATCCACACCACACCTCTCTCGTACTTCCTCATTCGTCTGTCTATCCCTCCATGTAACTCTGCACGCACTTCTCAAGTAACTCCTCTCCACCCCTTTCACTCTTGGTTTGAGTCTCTTCACCAACGTCCATGCTTCGGTCCTGTAAGTCAATGTCGGGATTACCACACTGTCATGCAAGGACTTCTCTACTTCCATGCTGACCACCCTATTTCTTGTTACTGCTTTCAGCGTTCCTACAACCCTCTTCCCGTTGCACCCTCTCCCGCACTTCTTCATCCATACTCCCATCTTTACTCAACACACTGCCCGAATACAGGTACTGTACTTAAATGAGCTGACAATCTCCAAAAGCTGACCAATCAACCTCACCTCACACTCCGTGGCTGCACCCCTTTCAAAGACCATAACCTTGCTCTTCCCTGCATTTACCTTCAGATTCCATTTTTCACACACTGTTCTAAACATATTTACCAGCCCCTGCAACTCCCATTCACTATCGCTCATCAGAACTGTATCATCAGCAAACAGCAGTACAGGCAACTTCCAATTGTTTCCTTCCCTTATCAGAGGTACACCAACATCCACTGCTCTTCCTTGTATTTCTTTCATAACTCCATCCACATATATATTGAACAGCCATGGGGACATCACACACCCTTGCATTAACCTAACATTCAGATCAAAGAACTCGCTCTGCTCATCTTCCACACGTACTGACGCCTTTGCACCCTCATACATGCTCTTCACTGCTTTTAGCAACTTGGCGTCTACTCCGTATATTCTCAGTATTTTCCACAAACCTTTTCTATCAACTCTCGTCATAAATCCTACAAAAGCATTATGATTAAATCTTTGGAAAGATATTTTAAAGAAAACATAATAGCTATTATCAGCTTAGTACAAAAATATTTTTTGATTAATACAAAGAACTGAAGGTCATTATAAAAAAGATTAAACGGATAGTACAGAAGAAAAAGTCTAAAGTCTGTGAAGGGCAGGAATATTGTATAAAAGCAAGCAACATCAAATTAAATAATACTGTAAATGTTAAGCAGATTTAATGATTAATGGTGTCAGTGTATTTATTATTTAAACTTTGGTTGAAGCTATGACATTAATAATGGTTTAAACTTTTAAACATTTAGTTCTTTAACTTAAAAAAGCTCATGAACATACAGCCTCAACCCATAAATAATAACCACTCGGTTTTATAAAAAAAACAAAAAAAATTTAGGGTTAGTCTGACAAACATACCTTTTTTTTTCAATACCGTAGTTTAACCAGACCACTGAGTCACATTACGAGACTCTTATAGGGCTGGCCCTAACCTGAGCTAAGGGTTCAGCGGGAATAGATATATATCAGGGTGAGTTGGAGCACTAATCAGATTTCATTGATGAGAGAGGTGGAGGAAAGGAAGCGAATGATGGGGTATATAGAGAAAGTAGGAGAATCCATTAACAAATCAGAGTAAGATTTTTGGCCGAAGTAAAGTATACGGGAGCGGGAATAGAGCGGGCATTCAATAAGGATATGACGAACAGTAAGGGTAGCGTAACAAGATTGACATTCTGATTGTGGATCATGGGGTGTAGACATCAAGTAGCTGTGTGTTAGTCTGATATGGCCAATACGTAGGCGCGTGAGTAGAACTTCCAGCGCACGGGACGGTTGAAGGGAGGATTGCCATTGGTGAGGAGATTTTTTAATCGAGCGAAGTTTGTTAGTCGGGGATTGTGACCCCCATAAACGATGCCACCGCTGTTGAATGACACCATGTTTAGATGTTAACCAGTCCTCCACCAGGAGACGGGGTTGAGATATTGCTAGCAGATTTAGCCGAGCGATCAGCGTGCTCATTACCTGCGATTCCTACGTGGGCTGGAATCCAGCAGATTTCAACCCAACGATCAGTGTCATGTAGAGTATGCAGCTCGCATTGGATAAGGGCAACTAGTTTGTGACGTGGATGATAGTGTCCAAGTGCCTCAACTGCACTGCGGGAATCACTGTAAATAACAAAACGACCTGAGGGAGATCGTAGGACTATATCAATGGCAGCGTGAATGGCATAAAGTTCAGCAGTATACACTGAGGCCTGTAGAGGAAGAGAAATCTGGGTACTGTGGTCGGGGGAAATTGCGGCACATCCAACACCAGAATCGGATTTACAACCGTCAGTATGTATGGCAGTGTGCGATGCCTTGCGGCGTCTATGTTCTAGAGCGTGATGGCGCAAAACTTCAATAGAGGGAAGCGATCGTTTATTCAGGTATGACAAATACAGACAGGTACGTCAAACATACCATAATCGCAAATATATTTCTTTCCATCTTTTATTTAGGATAGCAACTAAAAGCACTTGTGAATGTCAAATAGTATACACATATCTATTACCATACTGTACTTGTTTTAATACTTTTAAGCAGAAAGGTGATATCATTTACACAAAAAGCTGAAAAAAATCCATTTACTAAGTAATATTTTCAAAAGAATACAACTGAGCATCTTGATGTTGCACTGTACAGTACTGCAAATTTGATCCAAAGTGGATGTGACAATAGTACTGTATATTGTACTAAAGTTACTAGAACAAATAAACTGCTGGGTATATTTTAATGACATATACTACTGTATACCATAAACTGGCATAAAGTATCTAAAAGTAGCTATAACATAACTCAAATGTATGTCATATGATTAAAAGTGCAAGAGTAACTGACCAAAGGTTCACTCTGTCCCCTCATTCAAATATTTATCTTTTTATGTTGTAAAATTCAGCCAGTTGCCTACAAGAATCTCTTAACTTTTGTAGTCTATAATAATAATAATGAGGTGCCTTACATATGGTAGAAACACCATTGTGTGTAAAATTTGTAAATTAACAAATAACAAATTATTAGTTGAAATGGATATTTGGAACCAAAATAAGAAATACATCCTGAGTAATGAGCTTTGAAGGCATTTGGGTATTGGGAGCATTGGTGAGAAAATATGAGTAGATTTATATGGAACCAAAACAAGAAACTAGATGTGTGTGAATTTGTATTTTGTTTTTGTGTGTTCATTGTTTTATGTTATGTTGTCCCTATTCTGGCTCTGTCTTGAGTCAGCCCCCCCCCCCCCCCCCCACCCTAAAAAAAAAATATATATAAAGGAAAAGTGGTGATCGGGCCGGAGTATATATAAATAGATAGGTAGAAAACAAGAAATATATCCTGAGTGATGAGCTTTGAAGGCATTTGGGTATTAGGAGCACTGGTGATAAATTACGAGTAGATTTAGATGGTACGGTTGCCAATTACAAGCGCTGTGAATGAGTTGCAGAATTTAATGTTCTTGCAGGGTTATACATAAGTATTGTAGTATGATAGTGAAATTTTAGTTTACCCTTTCGAAATAATACGGCTTGAATTGGGAAAGATTACTGAAGTTATATATATATATATTTTTTTGGAACGATTAGTTTAACCAGACCACTGAGTCACTGCGAGAGACTCATAGCGCTGGCCTTAGCTAACGCTAAGGGTTTGCTGAAGTTATAGTAGTTAAATACAGCCATTCTCTTCAGGATTTGTCCCAGGTTCATGTCTTGGCAACTTTAGTCTTTGAGCCAATATAGTGGTACTGTACACTCATTTGAATCTCGTTCAAACCCATGTGTGAGAATCCTGTGCTATGTACTGTAATATCCCTAATGTCTTTGTCCAAGTTTTAGTTTGCAAGTTTTAAATTTTAATTTCAGAGTGCAACTTTTAAAATATTAAAGATTCAAATGGGCGATTGTTTTAGTATAGTTGTGGAATGGAGGGATAGGGGTCACTCGTTGAAAAGAGTAGTATTTATGGACATGGAGGAAGACTTAAGGCAGCTATGGAATGAGGTCTAGTGAACTGGTCTCTTAACTATATGATTGAGCAAGGAGGCTGCCGAAGACCGAGCAGCATAGAGTGCTATGCTTAGGGTAAAAAGGAAAAAGAAAAAGAACCTGACCAATTCTCATACAGAACATGTTCTTTCAATGTAAAATCAAATTAGCTAACAATAAATACCTGGCGTATTAAGCTTGCCCAGTCAGACAGAAGATTGAGGTAACAGTTGGCAGCATGTAACTTCATAACAATTTTAATACTAAAAGTTTGATTAGATTTTCATGAAATGGATACAGTTATGGTATCAGCTTTACAGTAGTACATTACAAACCAAAAAAGAGCTATTGTACAGTAGTTGTATATTTGAAGAATGGAAAGAATAATGGATTTTTGTCTAATTAATAATTATAAAAATATAGTTAACCCACAGAGTATTGTAAGAAACACCATGCCTAGGTCAAGAGATTAATATTATGTGGTAGGTTAATTATTATAACACTTTAAAATACTCTGCTTAACTTAACTGGGCAAGAAATTTGATCTGCTAGCAGCCACTTTCTTTATATGCATATATATATATATATATATATATATATATATAAGTTTAAAGACCATTTCGTGGACAGAATGTGGTTTCAGTCTTACGTCCTATATGGCGGCATTCCAAGCGACCCTGTTTTGGGCTGCCTCTGGTGTCAAGATTTTTTGTTACACTTAAGGGGAGGCAGTTGGTTTTTCGAGTCCTCCTCCTCCCTCATGTTTAGTCCCATTAGTTTTGAGATTTTTAGACGTTCGGCCCATTTGTTTGGCGATTTTAAGACCTTTCGTCCTATTTCGTTATAAATTTTATTTTGTTATAAATTTTAAGACCTATCGTGCCATTTAGGTGTCAATTTTTTCCTGGCGAGCGAAAGCGAGCCTGTAATTGTAAGAGGAACTGGCCTTCGGCCGGAAATTTTTCTACCAAAAAATGTACAAATTTATCTTGAGGGAGGGGGGGGTCTATGGGATGTTTTTCTAAGTTTGAGGGAGGTCTAGCGAGGAAACAGACTTTATGAACGAATTAATTTATAGGCCAATAAAGCAGTCAGTGTCCCCTTAATTACAAAATAATAAACCACTATAGCCTACATCTGCATCATATTATAGTTTGTTATCGTAATAAGACACAGACTGAAACCATACTGTACTTCTTATGGATCACTCACTCATTAAGTGTATTCTTAGTTTAACACCATCTGATCCTATAACTACAGTATTAGGGATATTATGCTTCTTTCTTCAATTACAGTTTTGATAACTTTTCCAATTTTTAAGCATTTCTTATTTTAAGTCTATCCCCTAGAGCCCTTCAAGCTAAAAAAAAAAAAATAAAAAATCCTCCGTAGAGCTATTAACCCGTGGAGCCCCGGCTAGTTTTGTAATGTTTGTTCACCAGAACCCGGCCGGTTTTCAAAAAATTGTTTTATTCCAGAAACAATAGCGAATGGGTTAGGAATGAAGGAAAAACCACGAAAAACCGCTCAAAAAGCTTAAAGAATGGTCCTACAGAGCCCCGAAAACATATTTTACAAGAGTAAAAAATTTAAGGCAATTACCCCCAAAAAACAGGTTATTGCGCGCTCACGCGCACGCACGTGGACTTTGAGAGTTTTCAACCATCGGCACGGTTGCGTGGGATACGTACACAGTTCCCATACAAATCTGAGCCCTCTCGAGTGGCTACACCTGAGGTTACGGTCGGAGCAATTAGGGTGACTCGTCAGACGCGTCGCTGGGGCTGTGCGTTACATACATCGCCGACGCGTCGCTGGTGCTGGACGGGTTAAAAAAAAAAAAAAAAAAAAAAAAAAAAAAAAAAAAAAAAAAAAAAAACACTCAAGCTAAACTTGTACATGTCCCGGCCAAGCGGTTTCACCTAAATTGCAGGCTCAACATAACTCGCTATGAAATAATCGATATTTGAATGGGGCAAAACATTTTATAATCATAAAACTAATGGGGCGAAACACGGTGGATCCAAAAAGACCACCATTAGATTAGATACAGTTGGGGAGCACTGCAAATGATCCAGATATGAGGATGAAATTTCTTGCCAGTTAAGATGAACAGATTTTACAAATCATTAAATACTAACTAGAGTAAACCAACTCACCTTCATCACTTCAATCTCATGCAGATGGTGATATGCGTATCTAAAAATCACTATAATTTATCAAAGCAAGATTAATAAAATAATGTTAGTAGAATAAAAATTTCACGCAATCACTTAAACAATTTTATTTAAGTGTCACAATATATGATATACAGTGGTCACTTTTTATTTTATCTGTAACAATTAAGATTACCTCTTGTCAGATAATTTAGCCAGAAGACTTAAACCTACAGCTATGAAGCTAGTAAGCATTTATCTAACATCCCTCCGTTAGAAAATTAGTGAGAGAAGACCAGCGCGAGTTAGTCACCGCCAGAACAGTTTGTAGGATATACACGCAACCTTTGCGTCAGTAGGTGCTATGTTGCATTCCTCGCATTGTGTTTAGTTTATCTTGCAGCATGTGTTTGGTTTACCGCTCTTCTGTATATTATTTTATCTTTTTATTTATTTATTTATTTTATTTTTCTGGTGTAACAAACAACTGTCTTTTTGACAAAAGGCCGGCTGCCATTTGTTTGTATATTGCTTCGCATACAGTCCAGCATTATATTTAATTGTCTAGTGGTCATGAATTGTTTGAACGACTTTGACAATACCGAGTCAAAAGTACAACACAGCAACTACTGTACATAAGGTGTAATGACTCTCCCTACAAACGACCTGGCCACCGTGGGATTGCCGGATGCTGCTGCTGGGCACAGATTAAACATTCATAATAATATAACTTTTATAAATAGAATTTTCTGTACAACATATAAATTCAAGGGCAAATAAAGAATTCTTCGTAAATAAATAAATCCATCTCGGTACAGGCTAAAATTAGTTTAGGTGTACCGTCGATGCAATATAATCTTCGTACCAGCGCTGATAGCCAGTAGACGAGATAGCACATTTGAAAATTGTGGATGGAGATAATGAAACTGATAAATAAATTAAGAGTCTATTGCAAAGCAACTCACTGCACCAGCTTTGATGAAACTATTGAACACCATGTAAATATTGCAATAAATAAAGTACAGGTACACAGTATAATAACTGCATACCTATAGAAAGAAATTTGGAAAAACATTAAATTTCCATAAAAATTTACAAAGGGACTACTGTACTAAGGAAAATTCCCAGCTACATACTGATGAAATGGGTATGACATTAACAATTGGTTATAATTTATACAAAGGGGTATAGAAAAAGGAAAACAAATTGTCTAAACTTCACTTAAATATTCTGGTCCAAGACGAAGAAAAGGCTAAAAAGTATCTAAAATGCCATAAACAAGCAGAGAGGCTGACGTCGCAACTGGCTCAAGTCAGTTGCGGGTAGGATCTACTTTGTGTTGACGTCTCGACCTCGCAAACATATACACCGCGGTATATGACTCTGAGACGGGGAGGGATAAGCCCTTTCAAGCAAGAGGACGCCAATTTTAGTTCCATTCTAACTACCAACGGATGATTTTTTTTTTTTTTTTTTGCAAGTTTTACATTATAATATTTTCAAGTTAGATCCACTCTTTCATAGCCAGAAGGTCCAAAACATAGATCTTGAATGTCTGACATCCAAAGATTATTCACAAGCTGTATAAAATTATCAAATGGTAGCCAGAATAAAGGGTAAACCAGCATCAGCTGATTGAAAGGGTTAAGCCCGCATCGCATGAATAACTTTAGTGGCGGATTATATCTTTGTTATTCATTCCCTTTTAACTTAATACAGTACTCATAAAAGGTCCCATGAACCAACAACATTGTGGAAAATCTTGCTTGTGAGGTAAGTGGTGATTTATAAAAGGCTAACAAATGAATGAAGGGTAGGTTACTTCATATGTACTATAATATTATCATGTCAATCCATCTCACTTTCTTTTGAACCCTCTCCATTGCAGTAGTTAGAGTAGAATAATTATTTGTATTGCATTAAAAGTTATTACTGGTATATCATTCTGAGAGATGAAGTCAAACGGGCAGTCGTACATCATATTATAAGTTTAGTAAACTATCACTGCTAATTCAAATGCCCTATAACTGCTATTTCAATATAACAGTACTGTAATGTCAATTTCTTTTAACTCAGTGACTATGAGGAAATAATCCGCCCCTAGAGTTCCCTTGTGACACTGGCTATATTTTACTTCCATCCACATCCTGACTAGTAGGTATAAAATTGATAGCTACTCTGTTTATAATTTGGGAAATAATTCTATACCTATAGCTAAGGAAAATTGGAATATACTCTTAAAAAGTGCTCCAGCAAACAGTTTTCTCAGCAGGTGGGTTAAGTTAAAGCATAAGTCTAGCCGGGGGATGGGACAGAGGGAGGATTAAAAACAGAAACACGGACTACAAATAAGGAGATAAAACTTAAACAAACAAGAAAACACACAAGGGTTGGAAATAATAAGGAGAGAGTACTGTATATAGTCACAAATGAAAAGATTAGATTTTGGTAATAACATAATGGAGATTGTAGTATGAAGTGAAAATAAGAATGAAAAAGATACCAAGGAAGAAGACAAAAGCAATAAGTATAAGTAAAGCATAAATGTTGACGCTTGAATTGCACAATATCGGGCCACAGAAAAGGGCAGGAAAAGATTAACAAAGAGAAAGAAACTATGTTATGCAGAAAAGGCTAAAAAGGAAGGACTTAATATACAGGTATGGTAGAAAGTTTACGGGGGACTGGGTCATACGGTTAATGCAGAGAGGGCAAGAAGGTGTGGCTAACTGGGTCGTACCGTGTTAATTTCGACCACGAGTGCGGTGGCTGGCGGCTGGCGACTGGTCCAAGATTGAGGAGGGAGGATGAGGACAGGGAAGGAAAGGATGGGGGTTTGGAAGGAGGGATGGGAGGATTAGGACTAAGAGGAAGGGGGAGGAATAGGAGGAAGGAGGAGGAGGGAGATGATGAGAACCTGGCTCTTCAGTTTGGTCGATTCTGGAGGTCAGTCAGGTTTGATTTCGTGTGATGAGAAATATGTAATAAAAAGATGGGAAATATAGTTTTCAACCCTTTCAGTCTTCCATCTGTATTTTTTAATTCTATTCTGGATAATATTAGAAGAATTAATTAAGCTTTTGAAGGATCTCCAGGTGCTAGAGGTAAAAACTATCTTTGTCAACTCTCTTATTTCCATAGGTCCTTTCCAAGCTGAATAAATTCACCTATTGACAGTCAGAATAAAATGAGAAAAAGGCGTCATATACTGAATGGGCTAAAATAATCATTAATATAATAGGCAAAAGGCTTATGTCGCATACCTACACTTCAAATTTCATGTGATGAGAAATTTTTTGAAAAGATGGGAAATATAGTTCTTAAAAAAATTGGCAAAAGGCTTCTTCTTGTTTTGTTTGCACACCAACACTTTCAGAGTACATTTGCCCATTCGCTAGATTACAATATATGGTGGCTGGTCTTCCATCCTCTGGCAATGATTCAAACAACTATATGAAGTGGTTCGGTCACTCGGAAAACTTTGTGGATCTCTACTGATTTCCTCTATGCAAATACAACCATCATGATACAAGTATGCGTGTATTTTACTTTACATTAAATGATATACAGTTTTATAATTAATGCATGCAAAATTACATTCAGAAATAACTTACCATAGCTATATTTGCACAATTAAAAAGCTGAGGGGTCCACAAACTTTTATAAGTGACTATACATGAAATGGTTCAAAATGTAAGCATAAAGCAGCACAATAGGTAATAGTTCTATTATTTCTGTACAATACAATTAGGTGCTATCTAGTCAAAACTCTGGTACTACAGCTAAAAAGACAGATACAAAATAAAAAAAACAAAAAAATCAAATTGATCTCATGAAACATAAAAAGGGATATTTTTTTAAATAATCCACTAGGTAGGGCAGGATAATTTGTATGTGATGGTTCAATTAGTATGCATAATCAATAAAAATACTCTCAAAATATTAGTTAGACTAAATTAATAAATTTACTATTAAAGTATATGATAGTTAAAAGTACAGTTTGACACTAAATTTATCAATCTAACTTATCTAATACTTTATCGGGTAGTCTTTTTTTTTTTTAATAAATTTTGCGTTCTCCGGGTAGTCTTCTTTTAACAATTTTGTGTACTGTGGCTAGTCATCAGTTTTGCATACTAGTTGCACCACCACTTACAAATTGCCAAGTCTACCCTACACATTTCCTCACAATCCCCTACAAAGGAACAATCATGGGAAAACGCAGCCATGGCAGTGCTAGGCAGACATTTGGGGGGGGAACTGCACAGACTCGCATTTCATTTCTTCCACCTCAACTATTACACAACACGGTCAACATTTCATTTACTGAAGAAGGAAGAAAGGAGGGCCCAGTCAACCCTTCACTGGCACAGGTTCGCTGACGGCTTTTTTCGATAATGGTCTACAGTCAGTTCAAAATAACCAGACAGCTAATACAGTATAGTGCTTTTCCTCATAGTGAGTGCTATTGATTCTGTTCATGTGGAAAACTGGCGCTACGATAATAGAAATACCAGCTTTTATTATTGTTAATTCTTCCTGCTTTTATTAATTTAAAAAATAAATTTCAGACATATAAATGTCCTAGTCAATTAAAATTAACTTGCTATGGTAGCTCTTACCATACTACTCGTCCCGATCGATGCATGTTTTACATCTTATGGACATATAAAAGTAATTTGTTATGCAGTTTTCTAGGCCAGGCAGCCTAGGGAACGACAACAACAACTACATACACTGCCAACTGCCACTATTTTTTCATAATAATTCTCTGGGGATTTGCTGCCAAGTTAATTTGAACCAAATACAGCATCATTGCAGCTCAGAAAGTGCTTCATAGCAGCCCCTGAGCATCACTTGATAATTCCCAATGAAGCTATAAGTTCACATATAGCCTGGGATTTTTGTATGACCCCCCCCGTGCCAGTGCTGGGTTGGTTGGCAGCTTGTGAGGGAATCGTTACAATAAACTAATCCATAAAAGTGGTATTTGTAGAAAGTGGTGCAATTTTTTCACTGATGTATTCAGACCCAGCCTGGAAGATGTCGCATGAGGTGAAGCTGATGTCAAAGCAAAAATAAAGTGACAATTCTGTTTCCAATCCCAGCAGCAAAAAACAAAAATGTACATAATAAAAATAGCCAACAACCAAGAACCGACACCAGCAGTAGCAGTAGCCCATGTACATGTTCCATGCTGGGTCTGACGCCTAGCTTGACCAGGATGAAAGAATGGTGGAGAGCGAGATGAAAAAAGAAAAATACGAGAAATTGACAACTGGGAAATGCTAAAAACAGGTGGTGGAATTGTCGATATAAAAACAAATGGTGGAACCGGAGGGAGAGTGGACAGACATGGACCCATCGCCCGTTTTTTACTCCCGTTTATTTCTTCTTTAGCGTGAAGAAACTGCGTCGTTTGGGCTCGTCCTTCTTCTCTGATCCGGCGGGCAGGGTCTGGGAGCGGGAAGGTCCAGCGGCTCCATCCGAGGTAGTGGCCACCTGCAGGGCACCTACCCACCCGGACAGCTCCTCCTCGTCCTTGGCTTGGAACAGGAACTCAGCACCACCAACCAGTCTGTGAGATGAATAAAGTAAATATGAGATCCTGTAGATCTTTTACTCAATCCAGAATATAATAAGAGTGCACAGCACACTGGAAGCAAATAAGTGTTTCAGTGCTATGTGGCAGTGAGTATGTTAAATTGTAGAATTTGAGGCAGACCAAAAAGTGGTGTAGAATCTTATAAGGACAAATTAATAAAAAAAATAGTAAAACAGATTACTTTCTATACATAACAGTACCGGTAATAATCTCGGTCTGTTTAGTTTGCAAGTTTTACATTTAAATTTCTTACTTGAGCCTGAGGACGTGCTTCTTCTTGGTGTAGTCATCAGCGATGGACGCAGTGCCACTGGAGAGGTCACAGGGAACCTCAGCACGGAAGCAGGCCTCAGGGGCAGCCTGGTAACTCTTGCGGTCCTTGAAGAAGGCCAGCATGTTCCCTCGCAGTACCACGAACACCTTGTCCCACGACCTAGTAACACGGTAAAGTCATTAACTTGCGTAATGTATTATTGCAATAATAGATTTAAACTTCATGAGTGATTATAATCTTTAAAAATGGCTCTATGACTCAATATATGTACTATCTATCTATCTATCTATTGCCTGACGCCGTGATCCCCGAAGGGGTGGCCACGAACGAACCGCCCCCATGCACCTCTGTCCCCAGTCAGTCGACGCCCCTCCCCCCAACCAGCACCGCCTTCGTTCATGTAGTTCCTCACTCCATCCTTCCACCTCATATTCGGTCTACCTCTCCCCCTCTGTCCCTCCACCTCGCTCTCGTACACCCTCTTAGTCATTCTCTCGCTTTCCATACGTTCCATATGGCCGAACCATCTCAAGTTGTTTCTTTTCACACTTTCCAGCACATCTACCTCCACACCACACCTCCTTCTTACTTCCTCATTAGTCTGTCTATCCCTCCATGTAACTCCGCACGCACTCCTTAAGTAATTCATTTCCACTGCTCTCACTCTTGGTCTGAGTCTCTCAACCAACGTCCATGCTTCGCTTCCGTAAGTCAGTGTCGGGATTACCACACTGTCATGCAAGGACTTCTTCACTTCCATACTGACCACCCTATTTCTTGTTACTGCTTTTAGCGTTCCTACAACCCTCTTCCCCTGTTGTACCCTCTCCCGCACCTCTTCATCCATAGTCCCATCTTTACTCAACACACTGCCCAGATACTTAAAAGAGTTGACGATCTCCATAGCCTGACCGTATGTACCTGTTCATAAAATCATATCTAGTACTGCCAACACCTTGTCAAGACTAGGAATCAGGAATATAGTCATTCATCTTTATATCTATCTACTCCCATGAATTTCAAAAATTTACATTCACACTTTAAAGGCCTTAATCCGTAAAAACATTTCCTTGCAAGCAATCTTTGTTTGCTTGTTGGAGATCGATAAGGCAATAAAATAAACTATAATCCTGCCTTGCAGATAGTCTAGGCCATCAATGTACTGACAATCTTTCAGAGTGGTAAATTTGCCCTTTGGAGAACTGACATAGTTTATACATAAATTGACTTTAACTGCAATAATATAGGGATTAAAAAAGCATATTGTTGAATGAATAAATGAATGTCTGATGCCTTGCTTCCTCAGGAAGCTCCTCAAAAGAGATGGCTATCGCAGAAACTGCCTCCAGGCTCCATTGCCCAGGCATGCCCAGAAAAGCTCCTCACCTGGACAGCATTTCCACCACTGTTTTGCTATTTTCTTCAGCCCTGTGGCAGCAAACGAGGCACAGGAGTGTTCTGAAGAGGGGGGATACTGGCCTGCCACAGAAACAAATATTATTCATTCTAGCAAGTGTAAGCCTAGCTCATTTGATGGCTCCACTGTACAAACACAATGCTTATTACTGACCTGTTGGAAGCTTTCTTGGTGGTTGATTCCCACTCGTGTTTACGCACCAGGGTTCCTTCATACTGATCATCATCTCCACTGGGGCTGGGACGCTCTGTACCACACGCAGGACCAACAAGAACCATTAGACAAACACACAATACAAAAGATTCATAGCTCAGAAGTTAATAAAAACCTTTAACTGTAAATAACAATAAAAAGGATTCATAACTTTAGAATTCATAAAATCTAGTAAATGCACAAAAACAATTAAAAGGATTCACAGCTCAGGAATTGAAAACTATTTATAACTAGAAATAACAATTAAATGGATTCATAGCTCTGAAATTAACACAAATCTAAAACTGTAATTGAGATTATTCTTTACACAGTAACAATTAACTGACTTGCATATCAATAATGAAGTTTTCTATTCTCATAATACTGTTTTAACATATCTACTTATATTACAATAACTGAAAAAATTAACTTAGCATATTTCTATTCTTATTGATCAATAAAGTATGAATAAACTATGAATAAACTAAGTATCCTTTTCAGTAAGTAGAATGAAGATGCTATTTCCTAAGTTTTTAATAATTTTGTCAATTTCCCTTTTATTTACATTCCCCTAATAATCATCACATTTCACTTAATACTACCCAACACATACTGTGATAAACTTCAATTCTAAAGCATAACATAACTAAAATCATACAGGTGACTAAGCACGACTAAGATTACTGTACTGCCAAGACATTCAGGCAAAACAAAGATTACTACAAACATAAAATTATCACCATACAAATTATTCAACAGTAGCAAACTAAAAAACAGCAATCGGGATTAATCAACGGGGGACTCCACGATGACACGAACCATGCTTACTGGGACCATGCACATTAGGTACAGTTGGGTCCAGTTCCACGTAGGACACCACCACAATCGATACATTATTGAAAATTACCATAAACACTAGACAAACACTGCTAAATGTTTTGTGGTTTATGCAAATTTGTATCTCAACATTTAGCCCAAAAGACTGGAGAAATATTTATTTAGTTTATGCATATTTTTCATTATAATTATGGTACTGTCCAGCTTGTAAATGACTCCAAATGTACATAAATTAACACAAAATACTGCATTCTAGGACATTTTAAGGCTCAGGGAGTTCATGAGCAACTCCAAACTAACTAACGCCCCACAATGATTTACAGGATGTACAGCTGTTTGCAGTGCCTTTTTTTCATGGTAACCATTACAAAATTTAACCTAGTACCTTTTTTTCTGTAAAATAATTTCTAGTCTGAAAGTTCATTATTTCACCAAAAGAGATGCCAGTTTAATTTTATTAATAAAATATTTAGTAATAATACTGGCGGACATTTAACCGGAACATGGGACTTCCAGTAAAACCGAGCGACGGGCCACTGGAGCTATCTCTATACTTGCTGAGGCCATCAAGGCAAATCCACATGTATAGTTGCATACAGGAATCTGTACACATTCCATGATTTTATGTTTGGAAGTTAATATAATGTGATGGATATACAAAAATATTTGTCATAAAACACTTGATTATATAAATTAACTACTACAACAAACTCCACTCGTACTTCAATGATACGATTCTTCCTTCAATACATTAAAGCATGCATTAAGTACAAATTAATGTGGATAGCTGTATAAGTTATATGACTATTGGATAGTCTCAATAGGCCCGAGTAAGGATGTTGGCTGCCAATGAAGGAATAATTAGCATTATTTTATCTGCTGATCAAATGTGTTGGACAAACATCTGCCAATGTCAATGCCTCTACTTTATCATTTCTAAAAATAAGTGTATAAAAAGCAATGTTACACAAGGATTATATTGTTGCTAAAAATATGTAAAACAGTACTTGCCAATATCCTAAAAGTATAATAAATTGAATCCACTATCACTTGCTAATGATGTGTTTGTTTACCACCATGCACTCCATGCTCTACAGCTGGGATAGGGTGGGTGCTCTGATGTATCAGGGATGGTTGTTACAATATTTCATGTATTTGTTAGAATATAAATTTTATATTTTTCTTGTAGTATTTAAATAATTTGTCTAGTTGTGTATTTTTTAATTTTCTTTACTAATAATGAATTACCGGGTAGTTCCATGTTTTTTCAATAAATCATTGCTTAGTACAAAGTGCCTCTCTATGATAAACATGTCTGAATTTTTCCTTTGATGTTGACGAGAGCACTTAGATCAGTAGAGACCATTTCTACGACAGGGTTGGTAGAGGTGCTCTCCATGGAGCTTTGTGCTGGCCACGTGGCAGCCTGATTTTTTTTTTTTTTTTAAACAAATTGTAATTTTTCATGTAATGCAATTCTGTGTTACCACTTTAGTTAATGTTTTGTTTGCTGTGTTCAGCATGCATTTCAGTGAAGTTTCCAAGTTTCATATAGATCAGATGGTTATAAAATAGGGAAATGAATTAAGAAAACTTAGAAAGGCTGGAGTCATTTTTGTCCTCTTTACTTATGCTACTAGCTATGTGGTACTAGATTGAATTTTGTAAAGGCTAGCCATAAAACCGGTGACTGCAACAATTTCCCCTGAAGCTAAGTCTCACAATTATCTCTGCGGTAACTTTGCAAACCACAGTCCAGGGGAATGCCACCGCAACATATTATAGGAAAACGCTCATATATCTTTTATTATAAACAATACACATGTATAAATAGAACATAAGAAAAAAATTATTATATTTAAATAAACATATAACTAATACAGTATTAGTGATAATATAGGTAACCATATTCTAGAATGTATAATAATTTATTAACGATATACAGTACTAGAAATAAATTAATGCAGATGGTCTACAAAAACACATTATATAAGAGTAAAAACAGAACTTAACTATTTTACCTGGAAAGAGAAGCTGATTTACGCTAACATAAAATGAAAGTGGGAACCAGGTCTGTGCAGACAGGACGGAACTTAAATATCAGCACACCAACATAACATGACTCGGACAATACCACAGCTCAAAATAATTAAAAGACATAACTGCATCCACTTTTGGAACACAGGACAGTGCATCTATTGTAAAATAATAACTAGGAAATGCAAAACATTACTATAACATGAACTGTGCAGTCAATTTTGAAAGTACTGTAGTCCATTTTGCAAAATTTTGAAAGGCACATTCTGAGCTTTCCTTAATCTTTCCAGTGACTATTGCTATGACATATCTAAACATTAATGATGTAAAGTATTGTGAAGTATTGTGTGTACCTTTGCTTAAAATTATTATAATTATAAAGTATTGTGTGTATTTCACCTAAAATTATTATACAGTAATGTATTGTCAGCATTGGTCGAGTACGTATTTTGGTAGTGCAAATTTGTATTTCTTTGCAAGACTTCAATAATCAAATTTAAGGTTACCATAACTGTCCAGTTCTGATGTAGAATCAACCCGGCTTCTCATTGGCTGAGACAGAGCTACATCATACTCTTTTATCTTCAACACTGGACAGGAAATTCAAGCTTGGCTGAGAAGTGCTCTCTGTCTTAACTTTCTTCTACATACAATCTCTATTTTTTTTTAACTGTCAACTGTACATTGTATACAATATCTTTTCAGTTTCAGGAAAACCAATGAATGTGCCTTGTAGTTTAATTCTCTCTAAGTGAAAGCCAGTTTCAACCCTTTTTCAGTTAATAGCTTCTAGATTGAAATATATACTTCATGAAAATATATTTCCATTAATGTTATTTATATAGAATTGAGAAAAGGGTATTATGACATCTCTTTACCTTTCCATTGAACTCAATCAATGATTTAAATAAACAACCCAACATTAAGGTAAAGGTACAGTAAAATCCCCCTCTATTAAAATAACTGGAAGAAGACCCTATCCATATGTGCAAACATTTTTGGAACTCTGAAACCTCCGTCTTTCAGACTAAAGTCTGAAAGACCCCTTCAAACTATATACAGTACTGTACTGAACTGTGTTGGGTTCCCGGACATTTACCTCAGTACTGTGCTGTATTTGGACTTTGTCCAGAAGAGAGAGGTAATGTCTGGACCAAAGCTAAAGTCCTGACTTACCAGAAGTCTAAGGTCCAAAATAGATGGGCATTTACTGTACATGTACATTAGTTATCTTAGAACAGATTCTGAAAATCATATGCTTGAAACTGGCACTTCCTGAATAAGAGAACAGACTAGAATTATTTTTCAAAATGGGTATTATAAGACTTGAGCTTGTTGTGGCGTTAGCAGGGTGGCCAGCCGTACCTTCCTTGGCCGGGGCGGGGGCGGAGGGGGTAGCGGCAAACATGACAGACGTCGGGGCTGCTGGGAGGGGGAAATGTTGGGAGGGTGCGTGTTAGGGGGTGCCACACTCAACCACCAACTTGGGGTGGGGAGGGTGTGTGTTTGGGGGCACCACATTAAACCATCCACTATGACCTCTTGTGGTAGACTCACTCAAAATTCCAGTACCAGATATTAATGTTAAGTACTGGTCATAATTCCTTCACCAATTATTATAACAAATTATTTTGATTGGGGGTGTACAGTATGTTAGAATACCAAACTAAATCGTCAATTGTACTTTGATCGAATGTATAGATTCAGTCAACCTCCAACGGGTTATGTGGCCAAATGGAAGATAAGACACACATATGAACAGACACTGCAGAACTGAAAGGTTCTTGAAGGAGTTTTGATATGCCCTGGAGTACTGTGCAATATACTGTATAAACTAATGAATTTATGCATAATTAGTAAGGAATACCTGGTGAAGGATATCTGACTGGGACTGAGCATTTTGCCTTTTACTGGTAACACATCGCGCACCTTCCTACACTGCTCCTAACGAGGTGGAGGAATTTAAGTTGAGGATTCATTCTGCCACACCAAATGTAAACAATGTGCCTTTAGCTAATGATCACTCCAAGCCAGGCTTATTTCAGTGACCATGTGCAATATTGTTTTTAAAGTTTTCCATGTACCTATCACATAATGGGAACCACAGTACAGTAATACCAAAATCCATTACTGTACATATATCCCCTATCGTAGACCCTGCAATATGTTTAATACACGATATGAGAATTTCATCACCAATGCCTGTACATTCAGGGATGAAAGTTTCTTCCTAAATTGAAACAAAAATATGTCCATACTCAAAAACTATCTGAAGATCTCTGAATGGTGAGGAACATATGTAAATGCTTGGAAGGAAATTGCATCCCTGAGTTTACATACTCATACCTCACCACCGCCAAAAGATGCCACTGAAGAAGAGAGAAGTTCACTTAGAAAACAGGTCAGAGAAATTATCAGTGAACCTCATACCAATTACCTGCGGCTCTCTCCAGATTGGACTCGTCATCAGAGGCACTACCCGGTATCTCGGACGGAGAAGCCTTGGTTTTCTTCCAGCGGAAAGAGCGGAACGGGGACTTGGAACGAGAGCGGACCCTTCGGCGCGACTCCTTGCTAGCAGGAGTGGGGGCTGAGCAGACAAACAGGGAACAACACAGGGTTCAGAACAAAGGTTGGGGTAGGCCACAGTGGAGAACAGAACATTTGAACCAAGAGTGAACAATGACAGTTGTTGCAGCAGGTAATATAACAAATTGTGAGTGCAGCGAGTCTGAGTAATATCGCTGGAATGTCCCAGTGCCAGGATAAAGACTCAAGCATAATAACCCTTTCAGCACATTGGTATCTAGTATATTGTACTTTTGCTACCTTCATAGGATTTATTTAAGATTAGACATGATCTCAGCAAGGATTAATTAATACTATTTTTCAATTATTTAGAGGACAGGCTTGTCGAGGTATACAGTAATACACCTTTCTTTTTTTCTTTTTTCTAATCCTCTAGACTACCTGAGATCCATCCTAAGTCTAATAAACTCATCCAGAAGTAACTAAAACACAATAAATAAGAATGCCATAGTAAGCAAAAGGGTTGCAGAAATATAATATAAAACATTCTCCACTGTGGCACTTGCTAATAAAGCCATGGCCAGGTATATGCCCTCTTACCAACAAGGCAGCAGTGATAAGGGTGCATCATAATAAAGCTCTACTATAGCCTACACATGCCCAAGCTAAAGCATGCCACATGTCGTGCGGGTTGGAACACATTTTGTTATAAATATTGCTTGGGTGTATGTAACTAAAATCAAGAGATAAATTATAGAAAAGATTGCTTCTTAAATTTAGGCTTTGTGTATGTAACTAAAAGCAAGAGATGTAAAGAGTAAATAAATATAGCTCCTTAAATAAAGGTTTGATGTGTAACTAAAATCAAGAGATAAAAGCATAGTAAATGCAAGTTACTAATTGTATTACCTAAACTTATAAATATAGGTAGCTTTGGTCTAAACTAACTTGAACAGGTAAAAATGTTCAATAAAAAATGCTTCTTAAAAAGACTTGGTGAATGTAGTTAAAATAAACGATAGATAGTAAATGAAGGTAGTTATACTCTAAAACTAACAGAATTACTTTTAACTTCTTAAATAACTGGTGATGGGCTGGTCTATCAGAGTGAGAACTGAGCGATCTCTGCCATACCCATAGCTTACTCTGACTGTTCCTTTTACTTATATATCTTCTAGATCTCAAGTGACGGCGTCTCTTCCGTGGATTGACCTCCCAATCTACCAAGATTGGAAGCCAAAGCGTCACATTTTTCCTTTGCCCCGCAACTTTTTTTTCATAATTGCTGAGGGGCACAGGGCCCTGGGTGGGGCTTTGGTTTCCTGGGCGTTTCCGCACCCTCCTCAGCTCCCGCCATGGAGTGGCTTCGGTCACCCAGGCTTTATTGTGGTCGGCAGGGAGGGTTCTGTGGGGGTGCTCGGTTATGGCCTTGGCCTTGCTCGGGGCCTTGGGGCTGTTCGGCCAGGCAGCTTGGGGAACAACAACAACTTCTTAAATAATGGCTAGTTTGTATGATATTATAATCACCCTTATAATTTTCCAAGACCATTGAAACTTGCTTGCATGATAGCCTTGTTTAATAATTCTATGAAAATTAAAATAATATTCTGAAAATACTGTGACATAGGATGTGAGCCAAGATAATCCTAAAAAAACAAATGGTAATATTATAAACCTCAAGTGGTAGCCTAATAGCTATGGTTAACTTAAGCATTAGTAGGTATTGAATGTTGTGGGCTTAGCTTAGAGTATTCCCCATGATAGTACAGTAGTAATAATTGTTATGCTTTAAAACTCATATAATCCTAACCAAAATAATACAGTGCTCTCATATCTAAGAATGTAATCATGTATTTAAAGCAAAGAAGCACGAGATGTCGCATCCTAAATATTAACTAAAAATGTTTTCCATAAGCGAATCTGTTCGAGTTGTGCGAAATCTAATGTAAATCCGAGGAGAAACACTTATAAGCAAATTCACCCTCCAGGAGCGAGGCTGACAGCGAGAATTATTGATTTTCTACCTCTGAGCACTGCAATTGCAAGCACTGCCTCAAGCACTGATTGCAACCAAGGCCAGCTGGGTTACTGTCTGACTGAGTGATTGTGTGATGTTGTGAGTAGCGCGGTCCACCAGAAAGGCCCAACAAAGTGTTCTCTCACACGGTTTTAAGCAGTTCGATCATGAATTCTCATATTTTCTCTCAATTCCCACCATAGCTCCCTCCAAAACCGATTCAAACCCGTGAATAGCGAATATTTCCTGTGTGAATGACAATTGTTGGATATTTAGGTCCGTGGATAACGACTTTTGCGAGTGTTTGGAGCGTGGATAACGTGAGTCCACTGTAATTGGCACTGAACGCTATTGTGTAAATTTTTCCACTATGACATTTCTTATTCTTCACTGGATGGACAATTTCTGACATTTATAGCCTACAGTAGTTTAATGATTTAAAAGGATGCGTTGAAAGTTTTACAATGTTAACACTCAAAGGACGGGGCCGTTTATAACATCAACTACCTGCCAGGCGGGCATATTTACCAAAAACGAGCTTCATTCCATGCTCTTTTTCATGCATAAACAAGAGCCAGAGCATAATACAATTATGTACCTGTGAAAAGGCGATAATAGAGCCTTCCAATGACACCTGAATCATCCTTGTACGACCACGGGTTATCCTGTAGCGATCGCGCAACCAGAGGTGAAAAAACCCTAAATAAGGTAATTTCCTCAGTTTTTTCTTTATATCGCGAGGCCGGGTGTGTGTAGGGAGGCAGTGGTGGTGCCGAGCGGTCAGACCCCGCCTATCGTCCTCCCAATGCACGGACTCTCTTTCAATGTGCTCAAAATGCCGTCATATGACGGGTACCAGAGGATAGGCCATTTATCTCTCGCCCGTCATATGACGGTCACCGTTGGTTAAGGGTTAAATATTCACTAGAATATTGGAAGTCATACTTAACTAAGTACCTGTACAGTACTTTATATACTGTATTCATTATACATTTTCCCACATAATCTACCGTTTCAAAGAATAGTGCATAATACAATAAAACCAAAGTACTATGGTAGATCAGTCCAATTGCCAAAGTTCGCCTACATGTGGTGATTACCCACGGTTACGGTACCCTACAGTGTATGTGGAAAATGTAATGAAGTTATTGGCAAACTAAGCTATGCAACTTACCTCGAGTGGGTTAGCATCAAGCAACAGAAACATTACAGTAACTACACTTTGCATAATAGTCAAATTATAAACTAAATGGTAATATTTCAATAATCAACACAATATGGACAATTACAAATTAAGGACAAACAAACTAGCTACATAAAACTACTATACTGTAGTGGTATTATTTGTGACAGTGTACTGATGGTGGTGGTGGTGATGGTTGTGGTTGCGGTGGTGGTGGTGGTGGTGGTAGAAGCATTCAAGTACTGGAGGTTATATTTATATATAGGTTGAAGTGGTTTGGTAATGTATGCGTAGTGTACAATTCAGGAACTCAAATATTCAAATATTCGAGGTTGAAGGACAGAGAGGGAGAGGTAAACCGAAAGAGAGGTGGAAGGATAGTATGAAGAAGTATATGGATGAAGGCGGTGCTGGTTGGGAGGAGGGGCATCGACTGACTGGGGACAGAGGTGCATGGGGGCTTTTCGTTCGTAGCCACCCCTTCGGGGAACACGGCGCCAGGTAATAGATAGATACTGTAGATAAAAATATTCACCATAGGTCAGAATCACAGAGTAACTTTAACAGCGGATTTGCATTGAGGTCTGATATCCGCCAAAAGTTTATAAATAATAAATATTGTGAATGGTAATTTCAGTAAAAGTAGTAATGTTTATGAATGTAGCAAATATTTTGATATATTAAATTATATGCCAGTAATGTTTATGAATATTGTAACATTTCAGAAAGTGGAAAATAAGTATGAATTTTGGGTAGATGTCGTACTAGAAAGCGTGATTGTGAATGTGGCATAGATATTATATAACGGTATACAGTATTGTACTGTATAGCGCGATTGCCTATATGGCATATACTGTATATCATAATTCTGGTTCAGGAGCAATTTATAGCGAGGCCTTCTCGAGGGTTAAGTGCCCCATTAATTATTCCTTTCATTCGTCTATACATTAGGCTACCATAGCACAGTTGGAATGTATGTACATGCTTAGATTAATATGCAGGATTCAAAACTGCATAATAAATCGTAGGCTTGTGCATAATTCTTTAACTGTCTTGATAGCGTAATGCATAAACGCGAGGAAATTTGGTGTGAGTATCCTAGATTCGAGTCCTTGGAGTGTATTTGTTGTATTTGTACATGTATTTGTTGATTTAATTACCGGTAATTGAGTTTAGAAGTAAAGTTGGTTGGTGAAAAAATATGAAATGAATGCAGGCTCGTTGTGATATTAGAAAAGTTAAGTAGGAACTAAGAAGTGTAAATCAGTGAGGCACATAATATGGTATACGAAAAGTATGAGCCAATGTGCCAATGGCTGGTAGTGGAAGATCATCTAATGATATGGGAGAAAGAGGAAAAACAAATTGAAGACAAAAATGTCCATGGAGGAAGGGGTATTGTGGCACGGGCAACGGGAGAATGTCTAGACAGAGTAGCCTGGAGGTATTTCTACCATGGCCATCCTTTAGCAGGGGTTTCCCAGGAGGAAGCAAGGTATCAGAGATGATGATGATATAGATGTGGTAGTTAATAAAAGTGTAATTCTATGTAGTGTAAGTAAGGTACAGTACTAAAATGTGTGTTAGTGTGTGGTAAATGTGGTACTCACGCGTGGCAGAGAGGGAGGACTGGGGAGGTAGGGTGGCGGAGGTGGGTCTGCCTCGACCAGCGCCGGGTGTGGTGGCTGGTGTGGTAGAGGAGGAGGCAGGTGTGGCAGGAGTACCGGGTGCACTACCCCGCCGGCCAGACCCACCTTCATGCTCTACAACACACATGCTAGGAGTCATGCTCATGCTTGCTACATGCACCACACAGCACCAAGACTCACAACTTGATGATAAATGCCACTCGACTGTACTGTACTGTATAGTCAAATGCAATCTTACCCATATAGCCTAGATATTATGCATTTAATAGGTATAGCAAATTTTACCTTCTGTCAAATACACCTGTATTATATATTTTGTATTGATTAGGATGTAATGAGTGTTGTACAGTACTATAGTTGTGTATTCATGTTTAACATTGACTGGAAATAATAAAAATAAATTTCCAAGTAAAAATTGAAACTTGAACAGATATCATGGGTTCTATCAAATTAGTATGTTCTTCGAATTATAATACAATATGTATTGCCTAACTTTTAATTAATCAAGTATTTTAGTTCATAATTAAAGTAATTTACAACCTTTCTTTACTTGCTTTATATTTATATCAAAGTTAACTAATCACTAACAAAAATATAGGATGGACACTAGTGAATGTTAATACAATACAGTACTACATTTTCTGTTGAAAATCCAGTGCATTTATCATTAGATGGAGATAACTTGGAGCTATAATTTATAAAACAATAACCCCAAAAGTTTGCTTCCAAAATTATAAAGGAACTACTACTTTAAACACAAACTGATGTTTCCATAAACTGGAGGTTGTCTCCCTGCAGTTTATAAAAGCAAAAGTTCTGTTTGACTCGCGTTCATTTATACAAAGGCAAGACAAACATTTGGACCAGTTCTCATAGCAAGGGCCAAAATCTCCAACAGAATCTAAGAAATCTAAAGGACATGATAATAAATAAACATAATGCATTACTAATGGCTACAAACATAAAGGAACTGTAAATAAACACAGCTATGTATATGAATTAAAGAGATATCGCACAAGAGCTTTTACCCTCAATTTTCAATGGTCAACATTCTTCCAGCAAAATTTCCGGGATCTTTTACACTGATTTATAAAAAAAAACATATTGAACACAGATTAATTTAGGTTACACAAATTAACAAGAGTAGCTCATAAGCTACCATACCAATGTTGCCTATAAAAGTTGAGGAAAAAAGTCCCATGTGATACTGGCTTTACTCTAATACCTGGTGGTGTAATGGTTAAGGTGGCAAAAATATGTGTGTGATAACCCGGGTTCGAATCCCGGTGGATCATATATACTTTAATTAATTTCATTGGGGGTGTGGTGGTGAGATTAATAAAAATAATAGTATCAGGCAACAAAAGAGCAACATAAAATAATGATTATGGTACAGTTCACAAGTAAGTACATTGAGCTTACTAAATTATAACAAAGTACAAAAAAAAACAAAAAAAACAAGCCTTACCTTGCCCAGGAACCAAGACAGACCTGACATTATGTGAACCTTCACCACAGTCAAAAACAAGATACTGTACTCACACAGAGATGTCAAGAATCGGAGGGGAAATGAAGAGCGCAAAAACCCAAACATTTAACAGCTGGGAAACCTTTCATGAGAAGAACCCTAAGTCAATGAAGTAAAAGTTCTCACAAGACAAGAAATAGTGCACAAAGAATAGAAAAAACCCTGAGAACAAAACAAGAGTGCATGGAGAACAATAATAACCCTGAGAAGAACAGGACAGGAGTGCACGCAGGAAAAATATAATCTTGAAACAATGACGTACAAATTCTTGTAACACAAGAGTGCAACAGTAGATAGGTGGAGTACCGGCATCCCAGGAAGTAATGCACCAATAAAGTAACACTACAAGATTAAAGTGGTGCACCAGTAAGTTAGCAATACTATATAGGGGAGCAGTGCATCCATTAAGTAGCACTACAAAAGGTATCCTCAACATTACGTGACAACCTTAACTGCCAACACAAGGGAATAGGAGAAGGAGATAAGTCAAGTGGAAAGACCGGTTATTATATAGTTTAAAATGAGCATACATAAGATATATTTTAGGTGGTTATTTTGTTTTAAAGTAAATATACAGCATATAAGTTACTCTCACAAAATACCAACACTTCCAGGTATCACAGCGCGAGATATATTTTAATCCAGCATTAATATCTTTAGTTAAAGGCACTTCAAGGAGCCTATAGCAACCTCCTTAACCCCTACAATCAAATATTGCCTACTTTGATTCATTTCAGCTACCCCCAGTTTACATATATTCAGTTGAAAAGGATCGGTCATAGTTAGAGGGTTAAGTGATATACTCTTACCCTTCTGGTTCCTATAGATCTATCCTAACCTGAATATAATCACCTGGAGATATTGCCTATTCATTAAGACCAGTCTAGAAATCCTGACTTCCAACCTCTCACTACTCTAAACGGACTTGAGGAATAGAACTATTATGCCTACTATTTACGAAGAATAAAAAAGTAAATAGGTGTGAACATTTACAATCCCATTGCTCAAGCCCTTCCAGAGTTACAAGATGATATAGGTTATAATTTCTAGACTTGTCATTATGAACAAATTATGGTCAAAATACTAACAAATAGGCATTATCTGATGAAAGGGGTTAAATAAGAAACAGAATTTGGTAGTACAGGTATTTACACGGCGAAAAAATGCTGCTTAGGAGTAAGGGGAATTACAAACCTATGTTACAGGAAGTGATTAACTAAAGCATAACTGTGTAGTGCAAGTGTGTAGACTATCAGAAAGGTATTAACTATAGGCATGTTTTTCACCATTAGAGCAACTCATCAAGTCATATGGTTTCAATTCCTTATAACCAAAGCCGTTCGGCAAGCCACATGGTTAAATTCGATTTTTCCTTGGATTCCGATGATTTATTTACCACAACTATAGAGAACTTTTTTTTAGCTTAAGAAGGGCCTCCCAGATCCAAATTTAGCATAGTTAGCAACTCTATTTTTCAAGAGCATTTCAAAGCATTACAAAAATTGTTCGAGTCATAATAGCACTAATGTACATAATTTAAAGACTGATTTACATGCGGCGAGGTTTCCGTTTCACATCCTAATGGCGGCTTTCCAGACAACCCTATTCTGGGCTGCCTCACTTGTCAATTTTTCAACTAAGATCAGATTTTGGGACTAGATTAAACATCTGAATTAACTAGTTAAGTGCCTGCATTGTTTGGGTGGCTACAGGACAGAAGCAGAATATCATATCAGAGAACCCATGATTTAGATATTGCTTATTCAGGATATGCCAGGATATGCCTTCCAGTTAAACAATAGAACTAGTATTCCCAAAAGTAAAAGCTAGAAATTTTAATTTGTTCTTCCTTATTTATGTAATAAAAATGATTTTATTGGTTCATATTTAATTACTTGGTATAAAAAATATAACTGTAATAGATATACCACCTACTAGAATTTGCCATACACTCTGACTTACATGAGCTGACCAGAGTGACACCTCTCAGTCTACCAATATACTCTCAGATTGTAAGACTTGTATGATCCTTTGAATAATGAAAAACATGTTATAGTTTGAGCTTTAAGGGTGGTGATAGTGGTAGTGATCAAGCAGTGTGGTGATAAGTGCGGTGGTAAGCTGCCTGCCACACACACACACCCACACACCCACACTCACACATGTAGGCCTCTCGGGCACGTCTTACCTCGTGGCAAGGTATGGGGCTGACCCTTGGGAGGTTGTACGGCCGAGGGCAGAGCAACAGCTGACCACAGTGATGTAAATAGTTAAATTACCTTTCAGACATGTGTGTGCAAAATACTGGTGTTGAGCGATATAAAATAAATAATTTTCAGTAATGTGTGTGTAAAAATAGTAGTGTCAAATAAACCTCAAAGTTTTAAAATTATGTGAAGGGGATAATCGGATAAAACTGAAAAACAAAAGAACTAAATACCTTGAATAAAATATTCTCACTACTGTGTGCATAAGAATTTGGTTAAAATTTCACATACCGTTAAGCATAATATAATTATACCAATATATAAAAAGATGCATCCATAGAACTATAATATATATATAAATATGTATATAAAGTATAACCTTCATAAAGATATTGAAACCTGACACCCCTGCTGTAATTGTTTGCACTATACAGTATAGAGAACCTCTCCAAATTAGTGCTGAAAAAAGAAAAATAATAAACACCGAGAATCTGAACACTGATCACAAATTACCGAGCTCGGCAGCAACTAATGATGAACTGCGTTAGGGAGAGTGACGGTCAGATTGTAGGATAATAGAGTTAGTGGACATTTGTGGTGTCCTATCTTGGGAGGTAACCTGTGGTAACCTGGTGTGGTGTCCCGAGTTCGAATCCCGGGAGGACCATATGCTTTTATTAGTTTATTCAAGTGCATTGGGGTTTGTAATTGATGATTATTAATGTTAAGAGCGGGGTGTTACTTAATATGCAGTCGCCCTCGTGTATCAGTCTGGATAACTCACCCGAGTTACCCAACACGAGCTGCAAAGAGGTGATCGGCAGCCTAGCGATAAACCGCCATCATCACCTTATTTATATAGTATATGCAGTATAGTATGGCATAGTACTGTGTACTGTATATAGTCTAATAACAAAACTGTTTATCCCTTTACTGATGCTTCAATGTACTGTAGTGCAGTTTGCAGTGTTTACCACCATGCGCTCCCTGCTCAAGAGCGGGGCTAGGGTAGGTATCCTAATATTTCAGAGACTTCAGTGGACAATTGCCACAGACTGCTAGACTGTGCTGTCCACCAACAGGATTGTCATCTGCCAACAGTGGCTGGCCTGAGCCTCCAACCGTCGACCTCTCGGTTAGCAGGTGAGTACTCTAACAACCGTGCTACTGCACTGTATTTTAATTGAAATACAAAGGGAGGAGTATCCTGTAACTGCTCTAAAGGACAATCTAGAGTTATCATGAGGCAGGGAATTTTAGAGCTGAACGCCTGTTCAGTCATCAACTCCCATGCGGATCTCTGTTTGAAGAAAAGGTGGTCTGTCAAAAACCTATATTGGGTGCAAATTGCTAAGGAGTTACTGTAACCGGTACAGTATAATGGAAACAGTGTTTGACACATTATGAGATGATACTCTACTAAAAAACCAATTCCATTACATAAAATACAACGCATATAATATCTTAGTTCCCAATCTGACAGTCACATTCACTAACACAGCTTATCAATGTAAAGTGTTATTAATGTAGTGTTGGTGTTCATGCCATGCAGTTTGTCTTGCTTGAGTGCACAAAGGTCTTTGCTGTGCCTCCAAACTGTGTATACCGAAGGATAGACTAGCCAATTTGTATGCAATGGTCCAATTAAATTACATTACCTGTACATTAAATTACATTTATATTTTGTACGAGAGCCATAACCTACTGAGGCATGGCGGCTATTTTAGTTGGCCTGCCAGATTCAGTGGTTAGTTCATCCACCATCTGAGTGGCCAGTATATTTCAAACTTATCGGGAGGTTCGAACCCACACACTGCTGTGGAGTGGGCTCCCAGGCAAAGGCTCAATCAATGCTGCCACCCAAATATACCTAACCAAAAATGAGTACAGTACCTCTACTGTAATTAATATAGCATCAACATGTACCTTAATTATTGTACATATTGATACGCAGTACTAAATTTATTAATCTATTTTGACCTATCTTTTATGGATACCATAGGATTATTTTTTATCTCATGTAATAATACCAATTGGACAGTCTACCCTATACTGTACGTTCTTCCTGCTGGCTGGTGCTGGCATTCACACAGACGCACATTGAAACTCAACTAGGGGAGGGGTAACTTGTAAATATCCTAGTCAAATAATACATGTAGAGACTGCTTACAGAATACATAAATATATGAATCCAGGCCTAGTGAAGCAACATAAGAAGCACTAAACCCCACATGAGACAACTTGACAATTGAGTCGCGCCACCTGAGATGTGAGGAGGTCGTACCTCAACTGTCAGGGTGGATGATGCAAGGTATAGTGAACAAAAAATAATTTACTCCATGTGGACGGAAAACATACTCTGAAATTTTCCATTCAGATAGAGCAAATTATCACTTGTTCATTGTTGCTTCTAATGATTCATTAACCCAGGCTCCATTCTAGTGTAAGGCTCACTGACTTAACCAATCCGTGTCATGCTGTTAGTGTGTCTACTGTGGCAGTTGAACCTAGAGATCCTATAGTAACAGAGATCGGTCAACCTTCTCCATAATGGTGCCACTGGTGACATTTTCCTCTGTTTGCACTCAAATATCTACACACCATTAATAACCATTCAGGAATTCTGGCACAGGGTACCGTATATAGTTTGGTCTTTCGATATTCATTCTACATGATAACAAATATAATAAAACCTCGTTTGATAAGTGAGACACCAAAATGGCATCCACAGAAAAAGCTGGCTGCTCTCCCTTACTACAGGATCTCTAGTTGAACCTACTCACCAAATGTAATCCAGTACCAGATACTTAACATTCTTATTGTAAAAACACTTAGTCTCACTTTAGCACACTTAATTTTGCCCTAAAGCCCCATTCATACATTTATACTCTATAGTCAAATTTAATTTAGTAGTATGTAAAAATGCAATTGTTCATAAGGATATTATAAATATAGAAACTAGATATTCAGGATATTAAAGTACCCAATCCTTGAAAAATTAAATTATCAAACTAATTCCTATTAATTTCAGCAACTAATCAAAAACTATTATCATATGCAGAATATGAACACTCCTAAATATAACTCTGAAAATTAGATATCAACACATGAAACCTTGTCATCATTCAATATCATAACACTTCATAAAATGTATTACGTCAATTCTCCAATATATATTTCAGTCTAGGGCGATTACAAATAATTAATCAAATAGAAAAAAACTATTATTATGGTGGTTCTATCACTTTGAAGGAAACTTCCATATCTCTATTTTGGCTAATCCAATGGTCTTGCTAACTTTTATCTTTACCTCAATATCTAAATGAAATGGATATCCAGTCATTCTTTCAATGGATCATAATCATATTTCCATTCAATATGGTGTTATTCTAATAATCACTATCTTCCTCATAGCTTTGTGTACCATTCAATTAAAATTTCCTTTCAACGTTCAGTCATTCTATTAGGAAAACTTGTATTCCTAATTTTACTCAATATTAGATTTCCCAATTCTTCTAAAATTCACCAGAACACTGTGAGAAAAGTAATCTTCAAAATAATCTAGAAACCAGTCATGTTCAATATAATCTGCTCACCAAAATACCCACACCAGATCATGCCATTCAGTATATATACATTACACAATACTAAAAGAAGAATTAATACTCTAGTAATTTTGAGGTCATACCTCCCAAATTGTATATGGTTTACCCAATCCAACAGTAGACATATTCTATAAAGTTCTTGTATGATAAATGTGGCCTTACCCGGGAGCTGCGGGGAGACTCTTAAGAGTTCCCCCGGCGCACTGCGGGAAGACTCTTAAGAGTCAGAGAAAATAAAAATCAACTTTTGACATCGAAAAAATAAATTTTTTTTATATTTTTATTTTTTTATTTTTTTTTTTTTTTGGGCCATGCAAAATCTCAGTCCTCTACCTCCCCTCCTTCCCCACTTTCCTCCTCTCCTTCAGTTATCACCTATTTTCCCTGTTATTCCCTTATTCTGAGGTATATTTTCGTGCTAACATTAGAAATCCGATTGGAGGGTGTGGTCATCACTGATAGCAAGCGAGTGCAAGAGAGAGAGAGAGAGAGTATCGATCGACTGTGTCTCAGTGGCCTTGGGGGAAATTGGCGGGAAAGCAGATTGCCTCACCCATACATTATACAACTCGCGGGCTATATCTCCGATTTTGACCATCCAAACGCTGTTTTCACTCGTTTTATTGTTGTTTCAGGTTAATACCTTTATAATCAACCCATAATAGGCGCATATGGATAAATATTAATGCTATTAATGGCACAATGAATATTTTAGTGACGGAAACACCTCAAATACGTCAGCACAGGGGGACGTTTCCAATTACCCCCATGCGCACTTCAGAGGTTAATGGCTCAACCAAACATGCAGCGGTGTTCCAAAATACTGTAAGCAGATCAAAACCCATTACCAAAGTATGCAATCGGTGTATCATACATATATTCCCATACAAAATAATGATACAGGCAGTCACACCTTTGGTCGTCCCTTCAAAAGTTTTAATTCACACAACACTTCCTCAACATCGCAAAAGACTCAGGCAGACAATCTCTCGTGTACTTGTGGGAACATAGTCAAACGTCCAAAAAGGCAGCTCAAGAATATCATGTTAAGCCCTCTCTTATCCCTAAACTCTAAGCTATAACCATATGAGGACCTTACCTCAGTTTGTTGTAGACAATTCATTCTGCCTTCCTTCCTAAATCTAAAGTGACTAATGCATTGTGATTATACTCTCCCTTTTCCCTCTATTTACAAAAAGATCATTCAGGATATTAATATACTGTACCCAATTTTTTTTAAATTAAATGACCAAACTGATTCCTATTAAGTTCAGAAACTAAGCAGAAATGATTATCAAATGCAGAATACTCAAAATATAATCATGAAAATTTAATATCAACACGTGAAACCTACTCTTCATAAAAAGCTAAATACATTTTGGGTTGATAGCACTTTTCTCCAGCATTGAAAAATATGTCTTACCAAATATGGAATATATTTTAAAGAAGCAGAGTAAGGTAAATGAGACTGCAAAGAGGTACTACAAACTTGGATATAACTTTAGCTTTTCCAGATGTCAATTCATGATGCTATGGTCATTGCCGAGTTTCTTCGCCTATCCTATATATTAGTCTATAGAGGTCAAAAAGATTAAATGGCCATTTCAAATTAATATACTATACTACGGTAGATAAAAGAGGACAACATACTCTTCGGCTTAACCTGGATGGATGGCTAAACATGTTCCAACTCTGTTAGTGAAAAGTGCAACCTGACAATATGTGGTTAGAAAGACCAAGCAACGGACAGACAAACAGACACATACACTAGCAAAGTTTCTTCAACCACACTCTCTCTGTCTGTGTCTAAAGCACCTCGTCTCACACACTTTACCTTCTCGTGATTCGTCATGCTCGTCACCGTTGAGATGGGATTCATCACCCGTTCCATCCAACCTGAAGAAATTAAGTTAAATATACGAGGTTCTATCCATTCTGTAACAAATAAAATTAAATTTAGTAACTCTCCAATAATTATAATTCATCCCATTTTCCACTGCTCTATTGCTAAAAACCTCCCTCAACCACACCTATTTACATCCCTTTGTTTCTCCACTCACCTGCAGAAACTATATCTCTCACATCTACACTACACCCCATATTACTTCTGCACTAACTCCAGGAGAGAGACAAACCAAGAGTGAGAGGGGTGGAAATGAGTTACTTGAGAAGTGCGTGCAGAGTTACATGGAGGGATAGACAGACGAATGAGGAAGTACGAGAGCGGTGTAGTGTGGATGTATATGTGCTGGAAAGTGTGAAAAGGAACACCTTGAGATGGTTCAGCCATGTGGAACATATGGGAAGCGAGAGAATGACTAAGAGAGTGTAGAAGAGCGAGGTGGAAGGACAGAGAGGGAGACGCAGACTGAGAGAGAGGTGGAAGGATGGAGTTAAGAAGTATACAGTATGCGTGAAAGTGGTGTTGAATAGGAGGGGCGTCGACTGACTGGGGACAGAGGTGCATGGAGGCATTTTGTTCGTGGCCATCACTTCAGGGATCATGGCGTCCGGCAATAGATAGATAGATAGACTCACCCCTGGAACTAAATGTCTCACTTCAGTATTTTATATTGCCTTGCTTACTCCACTCACCCGTAGGAACTAAATACAGTACAGCATCTGGGTATCTGTATTTAATACTGCTTTGGTTTTCCACCGAACTGTAGAAGCTAAATATCTCACATCTGCATATTATATACCATAGTAGCCTAGACAAAAGCCAATCCTGATCAAACTGTATCAAACCCAAACAAGATATTAACTGCTCTACAATATCCCAAATGCTGCACTGATTAGATTTAAAGGTTCAAAGATACATATGGGTATGGACTAGATAATAGTCCAGCAGGCGCCTGGCCCAAGGAGCCGGTGTATATGAAGGGTCATGCCTGGATGTGAGGTTGGCGGGCATTGTGGTGTTCTCCACTGCGTATCTGCCTGCTAAGACCAGAACCTCTCCGGGAGGTCTTGGTCTCTGGGTTTTCTACTGGGCTACAAAGAGTGAATTTATATTTTGTTTTTTATGTTGTGTTGTGTTATCCCTGTTCGGGCTCTGTCTCGAGTTAGCCACCCCCAGCTATTGGGTATGTGCCTGAGTATATATATACATACATATATATACCGGTTTATATATGATGTACATACATACATATATCTATTATGGCTTGTGATTATACAGCCATATTCAATAGTTCACATTGTTGGTAGTACTCACCCGTCGGTTGGCTGTTCTGGAGATTGTGGAGGTGGTGCAGCAGCCTGTCTCGCTAACTCCTCTTGTCTCCGTCGTTCCTCTTCTTCCTCCTCCTGTTTCCTTTTCAACTCCTTCAACTCGTACTGTAACACCAAGAGTCTGTTAGTTCGTGACAAGCTAAGAGGAATAATCCATAAGTTTCATCGTTCAGACATACAGCACATGGACCAAACCTAATTTTAACATATATTGTTGAAAACCATAAGGTTGAGTTAATAGAGGGAAATGCACAAGGAATCACAGTTTAAAAGAGAATAGGTAGGGTATATATACAGTGGATGTAGATGTGTCTAGTGGATGTGTCTGTCCTGTAACAAGGGCACGCCCTAGCCCTGTCAATGAAGGGAGTGCACGGCGTTAAAAACTGCATTTGCGTCAAATACTACAACCACAATGAGAGCACACTTAAGGTCAATCCATTGTAAAGATCTATTGGAGTTCACTGTGCCTATAATAATTACAAACCGTACTAGAATAAGCATGGGTATAAGAACTGTGCAGTCATGTTGTTGGAATTTTTTTTTGCTTAGGAAAAATATATACTGTATATAAATTAACTATGACAACATAACAGTAAAAACAGTAGTATAATTATATGAAATAAAAACAACAGAAGCAAAAACAGTAGCAAACTTATATCAAATAAAAATAGAAGCGCATTTTGTAATGAAGATATAAACAGATGTAATACCACAAACAAAGACCATTTATATACCAGATTAATAAAAATACAAGTGTTAAGTAGAGAAGCATTTGGTAACCTAGAAAGAGAAAAAACAAGTTTCGCAGTAAAATATATACTATAAGACAAGCAAGGCAAAATATATTACATTACAGCATAATTTTCTTCGCAGCCAGATGTTGAGAAGCTAGAGAGTGAGAGACAGACACCGCCACCACTACTTTACCTCTACACCCGAAAGAGCATGCAGATTATTCCTTCCCGGGTGCCTAGCATGCTGGGTCACTTTGGGGGAGGAGTCGCAGGTGTTAGGGGGTGTGAGGGGGAAAGGAGAGGCAGGGGATGGGCAGTCATTCGTTGAGCCGCGGTCAAGTTTATTAATGGCGCGTACATTCTCCCTTTTAGCCCCTGCAGTGGACACCAGGGAGTAGTAGCTCATTATGGAGTCATTGTTAGAACAATACTGAGCACATGAGTCGGCCATTTTCCTCTGATAGTTGAGGTCCGCATTGACCCGGCCATTCATTTCAGTTGGAAATTTAGATTTCTCATTTAAAAGGCTCTCGATGCTCCAAAACTCGACTGAGTTTGGGGGACTGGTCATTTCTGAGCCTTCCCCTTCCTGTTCGTAGATGGGTGGCAAAGTGGTACTGTCTTCTACTGAGCCAAACAACTGACTCTTTCTCAAGGGTCTAGGTGGATTATTGCGATCTTCGGCCCTAAGTACAGCACCTTGACTTAACTCGCCACAGTTAGTACAGAAGTCCGACATTCTAGACACAGCTTCTTCCAAGTACGGGGCTTCATAATGATCCATACTAACAAACTCAGTGACAGAAGATGCAGACTTGCTCTCCCACTTGTCCGGCAGTTCAACGTTCAAACATAAACCATTCCTTTGACCGGCTTCTGCGTCAGTCAAATTGTTTTCCCCATCAAGCAAATTTGCCTCGCTAGAGGAAGTCCAGGCATCATTATTAAAACCAGACAGTCTTGAACTCCCTTGGAGGGAGCTTAACGAGGGGACACTTCTGGGTCGACTTTCTAGATAGCTGCAACGTCGACATAGCATATCAGAAAAGAGCCGGTCTGTCTCAGCATCCCTCAGGTGGATAGTTTGCGACAATTGGGGGTTTGAGGCCGAGTTGAACCGTCTGCGCCCCCTGTTTGCAAAAGAACCAGGGCGTAAACAGACCTCCTCAAGGATGGCTGGAATATTCATGATTCTGGTATTGTGGAGTTGCGAGAGAGCCGGGCAGGAGAACGCAGTGAAGAAGGCCTGTATGGAGGGTGGGGAATGACGGGGGTTGTTGGGACGGGGGGAGTAGGGAGGGGGTGGAGGTACGTCAGAAAAGCGGCGGAGGTGGGGGAGGTAAGAGGACCAGTCACCGCTGCCCCGAGATTGAGGATTGCCCATCAGAATCTCAAGCTGTAGGCCGCCACCAAAAGGAAGGACAATACAGGGTTATTCAGGCAATACATACAAATAATTAAACATGCATGAGGAGAAAGAACAGAAGATATAATGAAATACAGTAACTGCAACTAATAACACACAATATACAAGCTAAATAAATATCCATGCCTAGAACATAATCCACAACTAAGAAACCAACATCAAAATCCTACGTTACAAAATGTTAAAAAGGTTAAGCTTAATACAAATACACATCAACAAAACAAAATAAATTGCCTAGACAAAAGCAGAAGTGCGGAACAATAAGAAATCTTGAATACCAACAAGAAATGAGGTGCTAATCTTTCTGAATCTGAAAATATGGTACTCAGATTATTTCAAACTCTCAAAGTGAAAGTGTCCTAATATTAACTTGATTAACAGATTAACTTGCTCATGTAGTAATGTACACCCTATGTGGTGGATTGTGTTCTTTTATTTAATAATTTTCATTTTAGTAAGCGTTGTTTCCACATAGCGATTTTGATAATTTAATTTGACTTTATATTGTCCTTGTCCCAATTTTGGTTTGTTTAGTTTGCAAGTTTTACATTTTAATTCTTAAAAGAAAACATTAAAGTATGTAAAACCTAGTTCAAATCACAACGATCACAATTTATTTCACACCTCTAATAAAAAAAATATAGAAGTATAGTAGGATTTCACCTGATGGTAAATTGCTATATTCTTATCTACATTACTCAGGTATTTTAACAACAATGTGTAGAGAAATATTGTTAATTGTGATATGTATATAATGCAGATACAGTAGTTTCACATAATTCCATTATGTATCGAGAAATCAGTGCAAAGGTATTCAATTTACCGTCAGCTGGAAAAAAAAAACTATAGTGCAAGAAAAGTTTCAAACAAATGCAGCACTGTATTTTGTTTACTGTATAACAAAACTATCAGAATAAATATGATAACATTCATTCATTCTTATCAGGAATCCACAAAAAATTACTTAAGGGGATAGTGACTGTTTGTTTTGGTCTACTTATTCAGTTATTCATATAATTTGTATTAGTTTCCTCCCTAGACCTCCATCAAGCTTAAAAAAACACCCCTAGATAAATTTGTGATTTTTTTTGGTAGAGAAATTTCCCGGTCAAAGGCCGGTTCCTCTTATAATTACAGGCTCGCTATCACTCGCTAGGAAATAATCGACACCTAAATGGCACGAAGATTAAAATTAACAACGAAATGTGTTAAAATCGTCAAACAAATGGGCCAAACATCTTAAAACACTCAAAACTAATGGGGCTAAACACGTGGGAGAAAGTGGTCCAGAAAACCGGCCCATCTCCCCTTAACCCTATCTGATGTGAAGCAAATCTTTTTGGACCCTTCCTGTTTTACTCCAATTAGTTTGTAGATTTTAAGACGCTTCACCTCGTTAGTTTGGTGATTAAATGACGTTTCACCCCATTCAGGTGTCAATTGTTTATGGCAAAAGATAGCGAGCCTGCAAATTAGGTGAAACTGGCATTTGGTTGTGACATTTTCCTTAAGAAAAATGAACATATTTAGCTGGAAGGGGGTCTAGGTAGCAGTTTTTAATTTGAAGGGGTCTGGGGAGGTGATTTTCTTAGTCTAGGGGAAAACAAACCATGCATTGCTCGTAAATGGCAAAAGCAATGAAACCCTCAATAATAACTAAACAAAATGAGGACCTAAGTAATGCAATGTCCTAAATGCCACCTCAGCCGTGACATTTTTTTTACCGAAAAATGTACAAATTTATCTCGAAGGGGGGTTTTGGGGGTATTTTTTATAGCTTAATGAAGGAATAAATATCTTATACCTTCATCAAGCTTAAAAAAATACACCCTAGACCCCCCTTTTAGTTTGATTTGTACATTTTTCTGTAAAAAAAAAAAGGTCACGGCCGAGGTGGCGTTTAGGACATTGCATTACTGTGCTAAGGTCCTCAATTATCATAACCCCCAAATCGTTGCACCAGATAGTGTCAAGAGAGAGATATATAATGCTACTTCCTCTTGCAACTTTTAAAGGGCAACCACTCAAACCAAAAAGCTTACACTATGAAATAACAAAAAAATCTTTTAATTAATATCATACCACAAAACCAGTTCCTATAATGACAATGTGTTAACATGTAACAGTAATGAAATAAAAAACATTATTTGGCATTGCCTGGTGGTTCTGTGCACCATGTATTATTTGTTTTATACCAGTTAAAAAAGGAAAAAAAAAAAACCAGTCATAAAAACTTTGAAAAAATACAATACGAGAAGAGAAAGCAAAGTCTAGGCCAGCCCACCAAGATACAATGTACAGTATAAAAAAATATATATATTTAACTATTTACACCCTTCTCTACCAAGTCCTAATCAATTCAAGCTTTCCTGCTTTGAATTCTAATTATCTACATTGTGTAATATTCATAGTTCAACACAGTTTGAATAACAAAGCTTATTTGAATTGAGTGAGGAAGTACATGAACGAGGGCGGTGCTGGTTGGGGGGAGGGGCGTCGACTGACTGGGGACAGAGGTGCATGGGGGCGGTTCGTTCGTGGCCACCCCTTCGGGGATCACGGCGTCAGGCAATAGATAGATAGATTTGAATTGAAATTGAAAATTGAAAATTAAATACAAATACCAAATTTATTAGGTATGGTATACACTGTAAAGAGCTTGCTTAAATAATGTAATGCTACACAAAAGTCGGCACAGAATTAATGATGCCATCTGTTCGAATTATAAAAACAATATTTTCAGTGGCAGAAAATTAAGCTAAATTTTGTTTCATTAGTTTAACCAGACCACAAGAGCTTCATACTAGAACTCTCATAAGGCTGGCCCGAAGGATTAGATAAGAAGTGCTATATGTACTGTATATACTCAGGCACAATATCAGTACCAATTAAGAAGTGATCAAGTTGGTAAGCATCATAGTATTGAACTAAAATTACAATACTGTAGGCTATACTCGGTAGCAGTTCATTATAGCTTACTTTTGTATGTATGTATTTACAGTATATATGTACTGTATGTATATACTTAGGCACATACCCCCCAGCTGGGGGTGGCCGACTCGAGACAGAGCCCGAACAGGGACAACACAACATGAAAAACAGAATACAAATTCAAACACATCTAGGTCACCCAGGAGAAGACCCAGAGACCAAGAATCACTAAGGGCCTCTAGCACTCCCCTGGCCCCAGACCTCCCGGAGAGGTTCTGGTCTCAGCAGGCAGACACGCAGATGAGCACACCACAATGGCAGCCCACCTCACATCCAGGCATGACCCTTCATATAAACCGGCTCCCCAGGACAGGCACCTGACGGACTATTATCCAGTCCGACTGACGCCCGACCCATTCTATCAACAACCGCATTATCACAAGCATTCTCTATTCATTCCTATTCATTACCCCTTCTCTTGCCTGTTCTACAGTCATCCCTCTACCTTCCAACGCTTGTACTACATCATCTCTCCATCTCAACCGAGGTCTTCCTATCCCTCTACCTCCCATTGTATCTGACTCATATACTCCCTTTGTAAGCCTTTCAATTGATATTAAACACAATTGCTATCCATTGGTTACTTTACCATTCTCCATCAATAGCATTTTTTTCTAGGTGTCAGTATTAACTGACTGAAAAAACAAGCACATATGATTGTTTTGACTAGTTTATCGGTTAGTGAAAATAATAAAGAAATTAAATTCTGGGAAAAAAATTCTTTAGTACAACTGTTTGTAATATATTGCGTTAGGGACACAGGTAACAAAGAAACTCAATTATACCACAATGCATTAGCTCTCAGATCTTAGAACAGCTTCCTATAGGGATCTTTGCACTTGCAGACATCCAAATTATATGATTGATGGTAAGAAATAAGGCACAATGATCCATCTGACAAGTAAAATCCTTACTGTTTCAATCTGTCCATCTTGGATGAACTTGATGGACCTCGGTAAGAATTTTGAATGGCCTCGATGGGCACATATACTGTACCTGTTTCTAGCCACCAATCATATGATTCATACAAAATGTCAGTTACTGTAAAGAACCCTATACAATAAAAGGCTTCATATAAATCTTATTGATCAAAGGCAAGGTATTACTGTTCTTACCAAAGTTCACCTTGATATACATAATGAGCACTGTATGAAAACTGGAACAATAATACAGTACAGTATATTGTAAATGTTCAAGATTGCTTCTGAATGTAGCCTTAATTCAGAGTTTCTTTATCATTCATATATGCCAAATCTTTGCTGAGATGCTACGACACACGTTTGTTCACTTACCAGCAGCCAACACCTTCACTTTCACACTCTATTCCACATACTGTACGGTACTCAACTTCGTTTACAAATACAGTATGTTCTTTCAAAAATTTGTCAGAATTACATGGTTACCAATTTACATAAAACTCAATAATATTCAATATTACATAGCTACCACTTCATAAGAAACTGAAACAATTATACAGTACTATACTGTATATGGGAATATTTTAAAATTGCTTCTAAATGTAGCCGTAATTTGATCCGATTGTGAAAGGCATGTTGGCCGTTGTTAAGTGAGCCATTAAAGTCACCGGGTCAGCGTGGGTGAAGCGCTGTCCACCATAGTAGAGGCCCGGACCCCCAGCCTCACCCAGTCGTTTGTCCTGCTCTCGTAACTCCAGCTACCAACGACCCACACAAACCACCCGTCAGTCTCACTAAAGGATCACACAAGCGCCTTTTCCCTCAACACTGGTTTGGCAGCTTATAAACACTTTAAAAATATTTTGTCACAGAGTTAATCTATCATCAGTCTACTGTACTTTACGATACCACTGCAAAAGATCCCACGTTACCAGAAAAATATTGACCGTAGAAAGTTGACGATAAAACCTTTGTGCGACACCCCCTTATTGTTACCAAACAACATACTGTACTACTCTAAATATTTAATATTCCTCTCTTTCATTGATGATTTGAACCTGTGTGGTCCTCAGTTTCCACATGGGGTAGGCTGCAGGCATTCTACCAACCATGGTACTGAGCTGATCAAACTTACTATAATGGTATAAATCAGTCTCCACCTACGTAAATATCATGGCTGCTTCATAGGAGGTAGACACGCACCTCTAGACAATTAATAGTGACATTGTTTGCCAAGAAACAGCAGGTTTGGAGAATTATATTTTGGATATACCTATCCTGGTGTCAACCCATGTCTGGGAAGTGGTATGTATTAAGAGTTTACTTTACCCTGCGGTCCCCAATTACCCAAGCTGAGTAAATAATCACCCTAGTATTGTCAACCAGTTACTATGAGTACTGGAAAAAGTTTTGGATTATTACTATGTGCAGCTTCACTAGATGTACAGTTATATTTTCAAGGGCAATTTCCATGCAAGCATGAGTCAGCCTATGTGTACTCTATGACAGTTTGGAGTGTCTTCTGGCACTTTAGATATCGTGTTCAGTTCAGAGCCGAAAGGATAAGGGTTTGATTATCCAGCGAGGTGAGGCATTTGGGGCATCTCCTTGCACCCCATAACTCTGTTCACCCAGTAGTAAATAGGGACCTGGTGAAAGAGGGGTCTTGTGAAGTCCCACCCGGGGTAAATTTGATGGCTTGTCTCTCTATCCTATATAAATATACAGTATGTAAGTATCCTCCAAGGAGCTGGTCACCTATATTGAAGCACACTGGTGGCTGAGAGTTGCCCAGAGGCAGATATAACATGTTCACTGTAAATTAACCAACGGTAATAAGTGTCATGGAAACAAGATACTGAACTGTAAGTGTTGCAATTATAAAATTCAATGGCAATTCTATATTGATAGGAAGATTCAAGATAAAAAAATATATATATGTATATCAATATAACTAAATTAATCTAATCAAGTTAATATAAAAGTACTTGAATATATGAGACATCAACAATGTTAAAAATTTTGGCGTCAAGATGATACATTATTATACTTCCACATCTACAATCTCCTCTTTTTCAGCTATCTAGCAATCTCTACTTTTAATACTAAGCCTTTTTACAATCGTTACTCAAAACTCTCAATCTTATTGCAATCTTTCCCCTTCTTTATCATAGCATTATTATAAATATATTTTGGCTAACAATAGACATTTACTCACCTTTCGAATGACCTCTAGGAATCAAAGTGATAACATATTTCTCTATTAACCTCTGGAATTACACAGGTCCAATCGAAGTTGAATAAAGTAGACTAGTAACAGCCAGAATAAAATTGAAATGAGTATCATTGTGCTGAAATGGTTGATTGGTATTCTCATCGTTAAAGTACAAGTAGAGTATTTTGGAGTATCTACTGACCGTTGTTAACCGTTCCAGCGCCGCAAATCGTTCCTCTTGCGCTGTACACGCCTTATCAAATGCCTCGTGTTTCTTGATAAGGTTCTCCACGTCATCAATTGAACACTGAAAAAGAAAGCTCATATTAGCAAAAGTGTATTTTTCCCCCAAAAAAGGAAAATCTCGGTATTATCGATTATAAAATATATAGGATTATCTTTGTCAAATTGACTACAATTCCAGCAAACAAGATCGTACTGACCCCAAACTCGGTGGAGCAGAGGTAAGGTTCCTGCGCAAAGAGCCAGTGTTCCGCAACTGACGCATCACGGGCGAACTGGTATACCTCCAGGACTGTAAGGGAAGGTCGAGATATTAGTTATATTTTCATATTCGATTAATTATAAAAAATACTGTATGGTCTTGAATTTTTGTACACATCCTAATGATAAAAATAAGATGGTAAGCATATACCGGTACTAGATAATCCAAGGCTGAAGCAGTTTCTTCAAATAGTTTGCCAAAGTGTCATAATTTAGCTTCCAAAAATTGAACAGAAATTCCTGTTCATGGATGTACAACCTTCATACATACAAGTTTAAAGACGTTTTCTCCAATGGATGTGCAACCTTCATACATACAAGTTTAACGACATTTTCTCCATAGAGAATGTGGTTACAGTCTCACATCCTAAATGGCGGCTTTCCAGGCGGCCCTGGCTGCCTCTGTTGTTGTTGTTGTTGTTGTTCCCCAGGCTGTCTGGCCGAACAGCCCCAAGGTCTCGAGCAAGGCTAAGGCCATAAACGAGCGCCCCCACAAAACCCTCCCTGCTTACCACTAACAAAGCCCGGGTGACCGAAGCCACTCCAAGGCAGGGAGCTGAGGAGGGTGCAGAAACGCCCGGGAAACCAAAACCCCACCCAAGGCCCTGTGCCCCTCAGCAATTATGAAGGGAAAGTTGAGGGGCAAGGGAAAAATGTGACGCTTTGGCTCCCAATCTGCCAACTTCTAGGCTGGCAGTAGGGAGGTCAATCCACGGAAAAGACGCCGTCACTTGAGATCTAGAAGATATATAAGTAAAAGGAACAGTCAGAGTAAGCTATGGGTATGGCAGAGAATGCTCAGCTCTCACTCTGATAGACCAGCCCATCACCATGGCTGCCTCTGTTGTCAAGTTCTATATTATGAGATCAGACCAGAGTACCTGATCCCACGTCATTATACAGTAGGTCTATCCCTACACGCAGCTCCCCCAATGTTCACAGTCCGGTATTTCTTCACCCAGTTCTGATCATCCATGCTCTCCACGTGCCCAAACCAACCAAGTCGGCTCGTGCGCATCACTTCACTGACACTCCTAATACCCAGACGCCTTCTTAATTACTCGCTCGATACCCCATTCCTGATGGGTATGTGGGGTTACCCACATATCTATCTCACCATTCTCTTCTCATTCCGTTCCATTCTATTGATATCCTCCGCTTTAACCGGCCATGTCTCCGAGGCATAGGTCATCGCACTCCTAACACACGAGGTATACACCTTCCCTTTAAGGTGAAGTGGGAGTCCTCTCATGGTTAGAAGTAGCAACAGCTCTCTAAACTTCCCCCAGCCATCTCTGACTCTAGCAATGGAGCCAGCTTCAGCACCACCTCCGGCGGGAACCGTATCGGCCAAATAGCAGAATTTATTCCCACAGTCCAGCGTTGCACTGTCAAAATCAACACTAACAGGCGGGTCATTCAACACAAGTTCTCCCTTGCACATTCAAAGTCTATGATTCTTGTCAAAGGTCCTCTAGCCCCAATACATCTATTGAGTACCCAGTCACTACAGACGCAACATTGAATGGAGTTACTTCCCACATACGGCGCATGGATAGTCGCCACTTCTTTCCATAGTTCCGCGCCCAACTCCACTAATCATGACCTTGTTTTATCTATGTTAACTCTTAGACACTTGTTTGCCATACCCTACCTCCATCTTTTGAACTTTGTCTCTGCTTCCTGCGCACTATCTGCGATAAAACTAGGTCATCTGCATCTAGGACTCCCATGGGAGTCCTGTCCTAAAATCCCTTGACAGAGCCTACAGGACCAAAACAAACAGTAATGGGTTCAGCACTGAACCTGGGTGAACTCCAACTTTCACTGGGAAGTCTTCGCTCCGAACCCCATTCACTCTAACTGCTGCCCGTGACCCTTCAAACATTCTCATTATCACACGCACCAACCACTCTTCTACTGTACTCAAGAGTTTTTTCATAGCCCACTGTATTGCAATTCTGCTATGCTATTTTTTGTGTTGAGATTTTAGGTAATGATTTGTAAGCTGTGTTCAGCATACATTTCAGTTAAGTTGTAGAGGTTCTTATATTTTATAGCAAAATCAATAGTTTGCTGAAAACCTTTTTGATAATTTGTGTGAAATCTAGCGAGAGGGACATTTGACTCCAAATTTCTATGACATTTGACAAGGGCAATTAGGAACTCGTTACGGAGGTATCAAGTGTTAGTAGAATTGACCATTTGTCTCATCCTACCCGACAATGGAACCCGGGTTCTCTAGGTTGTCAGTGGAATGAGTTACCAACAACCAAAGTTTTTTTTTTTGGGCAAATTTTTTTAATCCTTGTGTACAGTTGCCAAGACGAGAACCGAGCACTAATGCTTCAGAGAGCTGGTTGTATCTAACAGCCAAATCAGGTTAATCTATATATCTCTTGCCAGACGCATTGATCCCCAAGCGGGTGGCTATCAGGTTAATGCATAGAATTAATGTAAATTACAGGCCTTACCCACTTCATAAACCAACTACACTACTACATTAAAGTAGTAATAAACTTATGAATCTTGACAACTAAACTGTTTTGCATGCTAAAGGCAGCAACTAAAGTTTCCACACAAAACATAGCAAAAAATAATTGCAATATGTAAAAATTACAATTCATTTTTCATAATTTTTTTTTTTTTTTTTTTCTAAATAACTCGGAGCAATGATCCGTGGATCCCTGTCATAGAAATAGTCTACTGACCTAAGTACTCTCGTCAATATTACAGGAGAAAGTCAAAAGCGCGAAAATTCATAAACTCAACTTAAACTATAATTATATAAACCTGTGAGAACATTAAATTATGTCATTCGTTCACAACATTTATCCCACTTTCATGTCTTGGCAACTGCACATGAAGAGTTTGGAGACTTACTAAGCTGAAGATGTTCCCAGCGTTCTTCCCAGCGCTGTAGCATGTTGATCCGGTGGTTGCTGAGGGACATAAGTTTCTCCTTGATCTCTGGCGTGGCGTAGTGGTTGCGTGAGAGCAGCTCCTTGCCCAATGTCACGCACACGTTGAAGTTGTCCTCCCGCGCGTCCACTTCTGCTTTGAGGCTCTGGTGGTTGTTCATCAGGAGTTCCACGCCACTCACATCTCTGTTAGCCAGAACAGGGTGTCAAACCAGGACAATATGGCTTTGAGACTAGAATTTATTATGAGAAGGAATACAGTTAAATTAAATTATATTGCATTATTTCAGACACATTTCATCACTTCCAAAGCCATTATATGAAATGTGAAGCATAACTTTATCTTTGCATAATTCTTTAGTAATAATGAATAGAAAGAAGAGACACTTTTAGGATTAGAACTGGATAGTGCATTGTATTATTTGCTAGACTGTTGCTCATCATTTGCATGTCTGTGGGCCCTAGCCTGCATACCCTAACAGCCCATGTCTAGCTGTCCTATAACATTACGCTCCTTACACAAATTTTATATAGGTTTCCCTTGGCTTGAAAAGAGAACTCTTTCAAGGTCAGGAAAGGCAACAGTTCCCTTAATTTCTTCCAGCCACTTCTCACTCTAGCAATATAATTCAACTCTGCTCCTTCACCTGCACTTAGCTTATCACCCATATAGCTATATTCCTCTCCTATAAGTTTCAGTCTTCCTTCCCCATCCCAGGATTCTACAAGGGGAATGCAGAAGGGGAATCCCCAACTGCAATCCCTATTTTATCACTACTGAAGAGGTATTACTATACTGCCTGAGAAGCATAACTCACACTTTGCATATCTAATAATTATGACTAAAAAGAAGCGGATACAATTTCAAGACTGGCTTTGAATAGAGCCCGTTTGCCAGCCTGCTTCTCACCTTGGTTTCTCTGTGGTGTTCATCTGCCTGATAACATCGTCCATCCAGAGCATGAGGGTGCGCACCAATATGAAGAACTTGAAGAGGTCACCTGTGTCGCTGAGTTTGGCGCGGCGGTCCTCACACATACCCTGCATGTTGAGCCAGGCAGATACAACCTCCGCCTCCCGGTTGGTGATCTCCCGTGCCTTGTCACCAGCGTAGGCTGCCTGGAGCTTGGCCGAGTCCTCTTGCACTTGTTGTACCTAGGGGTGACATAGATTTCAGTTAATAATTGTCAAATAAACTGATTATTGCAAAGGTAATGTGGTTCATATATGCATTATATAAACTCCTGGTCACATCACTCACAGTTTTAAAGCAATTATTAGATCATGCAATTATAATTGTAACAAATAAAGATCATACAATTATCATTAGTCAATAACAAATAAAAATCAGTGCCTAAAATAAGTATGGTTAATCAGTATTTCTTTAAATAAGGTAAATCGGGGTAATAACGCAGTGGGGTAATTCTGCCGTGACGGCAATTCAAAGCTTCGAAACTACTGCATGGATTTAGCTGCTGTTGAGTTTGGGTTACAGAGGAATGCCGACCTAACAAGGTCAAATGAGATTTTGATCGATTGTGCAAACAAATGGCTTTTGAGAAATTAAATTGTATACCATGCGGTAAATGTTTAACGGTCGCGCCGATGCAAAAAGCAATTAGGCACTATGTAATAATTGAAATTAGTACCACATCCTCCTGGGCAAACCATTTGATGTTGTAACTTCTTGTTTTCATCATTCTCCAGAGGAAGATTACAGCTCAAGTTACCAATTTAGTGGATGTTTGTAACCTTTTCCATATCGGAGAACGATTGAGTGGAAATGGTTGCAGTGAAATTACTCCCATCGGGAGGGGTAATTTCACTACGAGGTACGTACGTATGTTTAAAAATATCTGTGTCGAGGCTTAGATTATTATTATTATTATTATTATTATCAGAGGTGGGCGCGCTCCGGTGGGACCGGTAATGCGGCAGCGCTCCGCGCTCATCAGACATAAGGTAATGCGGTAGCGCTGACGCGCTCCTTTTGTCAGCAGACCCGATGCGCTTCCCGCTCCGCGCTCCTGCGCTCCCAAAAATAGGAATATAAAAAAATAAAATAAAATAAAAAAACAGCTTCTAGAAGTTATTTAATGATTTACCTTTGTCCTTCACTTTGTCCTTTGTCCTTCACTTTGTCCTTTGTCTTTCACTTCACTAAATTCCAAGAATTCAAAACATTAAAAAAAACTCAAGTCATGGTGTCTTTCTGAAGTTAAACTGTTTAAGTTTCTCACTTTCTCAGTTTCTGTTATTCTTTATGTCATATCAATGAATCAAATATCAATGATATGATATGATTGATATCATTGTGAGTTTGTGACATTGTGACTGTCCATTGATATCTATGATATGACATAAAGAATTACAGAAACTGTCCAAACTGAGAAACTAGGTCCGAAACTGCCAGGTCCGACGGTATATAATTTATAATAATTATATATATACGGCCGGGACTAGGGTCTTGTCAGATGTCACGCCCAGTGCCAGGTCCGTATATAATTATATACGGACTCGCTGAAAAAAAATCGTAGCAGCGAAACGACTGCACCTATGGCTTTCATATTTTTAGTTTTTTACCACATGTACCTTACCCTTCTGCATACCCACCACGGCACCACCACTACCCCAAACCCCTCCTCCCACCCACTCGCTGACTATCGGTCGCCTCACAAGGAAACAAAAAGAAAATCTGTGGCGGCGAAACGATTGCACCAATCGGTTCCATATTTGTGTGACAATTGCCTTACCCTTATGCCTTCCCTCCACCACACCCCCAACTGCCTCCCACAACCCACTTCCAGCGTATCCGTACAAAGAAAAGGAAAACAAATAAAATCTGTGGTGGCGAAACTACCTCACCAATCGGCTTCATATTTGTAACACGAGTCAATTACGCTTCTACCTTCCCCCCACCATCCCCCAAACCACCCTCCCACCCATACATTCAAGTAACATTCCGATAGTATCGATACCATAAAATGATAAAAGTCTCTGAAGTCTAGTGTCTTTTGACTATCAGACAGTCAGACAGGCTCGGGCTATACCACTGCCAGACTTACCCTTAGGCCCCTTCGTAAGCTGTAACTTGCCCGTAAGGTTTACTTTGCGTTAGCAAAAGCCAAAAAAAAAAAAATAACAAGTTAACAACTGTAACACTGTCAGTCTGTGACTATCATAGTATCACTGTATCACAGTTCACTAACACCGTGAGTAACACCATACGAACGGTACGATGACTGTACACGATAATGACGTTCTTGTACCTGTTGTTGACAGGAAAAATCGTCTCCGGAGCGCCAGAAAGGAGCGCAAATTTCTAGCTGCGCTCCCCGCCTGCACTCAGATTTCAGAATTTTGCCGCTCCTCCCTCCGCGCTCCTCTATATTGGTAATGCGCACCGGATCGCAGAGCGCAGAGCGCCAAATGGCGCGCACCTGCCCACCTCTGATTATTATTATTATATTATTATTTTTTTTGTTTTATTTTTTTTTTTTACAAAAACAATTATAGGTAACTTTAGCAGACCTGAAGAGAAGTAGTGGAGGAGGAGGTGGGGATCAGGAGGTCAGAAGTGTGGGAAGCCATGAAAAGAGTGAAGTTGGGGAAAGCACCAGGAACAGATGGAGTGTGTGGGGAAATGTTGAGGTATGGTGGTGAGATAGTGATAGAATGGGTATGGAAAATGTGCAAACTAGCATGGGAGAAGGGGAGTGCACCCGATGACTGGAAGACTGGCATAATAGTCCCCCTATATAAGGGCAAAGGGGAAAGAGGAGTGTGTGGTAACCACCGAGGAATATGTCTTCTAAGCGTAGTAGGGAAGGTATACAGTAGGGTAGTGATTGAGAGAGTGAGAGTGAGAACGGAGAAATGGATAGGCGACGAGCAGGGAGGTTTTAGGAAGGGAAGAGGATGTGTAGATCAGATTTTTACCCTGAATTGTGTTGTGGAGAAGTATCTGGAGAAGAAACAAAAGGTGTATGTTGCCTTTATGGACTTGGAGAAGGCCTATGACAGAGTGGATAGAGAAGGTTTGTGGAAAGTACTTAGAATATACGGAGTAGAGGGCAAGTTGCTGAAAGCAGTGAAGAGCATGTATGAGGGTGCAAAGGCGGCAGTACGTGTGGAGAGTGAGCAGAGCGAGTTCTTTGACCTGAATGTTGGTTTGAAACAGGGGTGTGTGATGTCCCCGTGGTTGTTTACTGTATATATGGATGGAGTCATGAAAGAAATACTATCAAGAGCAGTGAATGTTGGTGTATCGCTGAAAAGGGAGGGAATTGAGTGGAAGCTACCTATACTGCTGTTTGCGGATGATACAGTTCTGATGAGTGATAATGAATGGGAGTTGCAGGGTCTGGTAAATGAGTTTGGAACAGTGTGCGAAAAACGGAATTTGAAGGTAAATACGGGGAAGAGCAAGGTTATGGTCTTCGAAAGGGGTGAAGTCACAGAGTGTGAGGTGAAGCTGAACGGTCAGGCTATGGAGATCGTCAACTCTTTTAAGTATCTGGGCAGTGTGTTGAGTAAAGATGGGACTATGGATGAAGAGGTGCGGGAGAGGGTACAACAGGGGAAGAGGGTTGTAGGAACGCTAAAAGCAGTAACAAGAAATAGGGTGGTCAGTATGGAAGTGAAGAAGTCCTTGCATGACAGTGTGGTAATCCCGACACTGACTTACGGAAGCGAAGCATGGACGTTGGTTGAGAGACTCAGACCAAGAGTGAGAGCAGTGGAAATGAATTACTTAAGGAGTGCGTGCGGAGTTACATGGAGGGATAGACAGACTAATGAGGAAGTAAGAAGGAGGTGTGGTGTGGAGGTAGATGTGCTGGAAAGTGTGAAAAGGAACAACTTGAGATGGTTCGGCCATATGGAACGTATGGAAAGCGAGAGAATGACTAAGAGAGTGTACGAGAGCGAGGTGGAGGGACAGAGGGGGAGAGGTAGACCGAATATGAGGTGGAAGGATGGAGTGAGGAACTACATGAACGAAGGCGGTGCTGGTTGGGGGGAGGGGCGTCGACTGACTGGGGACAGAGGTGCATGGGGGCGGTTCGTTCGTGGCCACCCCTTCGGGGATCACGGCGTCAGGCAATAGATAGATAGATAGATAGATAGCAGACCTGAATGTATAGAGAAAGCAAAACAAAAACAAAATTAATATTCAATATATGTCAGGCAGGTTCTATTGAGCATAAACTTCCGTTCACAGCCATATTACCCAGGCTTACCCTGATGAAAAAGGCATTATAATAAGCATAGTTCTTTTATCATTATCATCAATCTGACGCCAAGCTTCCAGAGAAAGCGCCCCAAAAGAGATGGCCATGGCAGAAACTGCCTCCAGGCTCCCAGACATGCCCCCACTGACCCACTCCACAGTGCCACTTCCACTGAGTGGATTATGACCCATAGTACTGAAGGAGCAGACCCTCACCCAGATGGCAGTCCCACCACTTTTTTGCTATTTTATTTACCCCAGTAGGGTCCTGGCTGGAAGTATACCAAGCACAGGAATATTTTGAAGATAGGAACTAGTGGTCCACTGCTACAGAAGCTAATTGCACCACCAAAGTGGCGGGCAGTGGGGTCACCGCATCGCTACGCCAAAATAAAAAATTGGAAAAGAGTTAAGTTAATGTAGGGTGTGTAGTGCTTGTGGTTTTATGTAAGAAATTAAAATGTAAAACTTGCAAACTAAACAAACCAAAATTGGGACAAGGACAATATAAAGTCAAATTAAATTATCAAAATCGCTATGTGGAAACAACGCTTACTAAAATGAAAATTATTAAATCAAGTAATAAAGTGTAAGTAAGAGTGTCTGTATCTTAAGATCAAGCTAGAATTGCTCTTTGTGTAACTGAGGCACAGAAAAAAACAGCAAAGGAGACCAGGTGGTGAAACAGGATGTCTAGCAATCCTTATACTCCACCTAATGCTCTTCCCGGGAGTACATCCCTGAACGACTGGTGCCTACAGCCTCCTCTTACCATGTTCATTTATGACACACTATACTTAGGAAATATTATAGCAACTTGAATGGCAACTTTTTCTGGAAACTCTTTTGCACTGTTATTGGCAACTAGACTGATAGATTAATCTGGATCATTAAATTCTAACTAAACATTAAATTAGAAAATGTTCCCCAAATTACTAGGCAATGTATATAAATCTGTCATAACAAAATTCTATTTATTCTCATTCTACTTTACCTGTTGTTGAAGCATGACAAGGTCCTGCACAAAGTTCTGGTGTTTCCTCTGCAGGGCCGAGACAGAGCCAGCATCACGCCCGAGCTCGTCCGAGATGCTGTTCTGTTTCTCCAGGATGCGACTCAGAACATCTTTGCAGTCGTGGAAGAATTTGTGCAGCTCCCAAGAGGCCGCCAGCATCTGTGTTCGGGTCTCGATCAATTCCAAAAGGTCGGCCCAGGACTCATTAAGCCCATCCTTCCATTCTGCTATGGTGGCGGCATCGGAGTGGCCGGCGGAGATGAGCTGGTCGGCAATCTCGTTGACAGCCGCTACACGCTCTGTGCCGATAGTCTCTGTGTCTCGGGCAAACTCCTTGAATCGGTCTCTCAGCATCTGTGCAGGTAATAGAAATTATCATACTAAGTTCAAATACAATGTTCGTGTACTGGCATATACAGTATTTTTGTTTGTTTATGAATTCTACAATACACACACAGTCCTGTATACTGTATCATTACGGTATCAATCATAATTAGCGCATTTTTCAAAGACACTGTGGACCAGACAGCTTTTTTGTTTTGAAAAAAAAAAACAGGCAATTTGCTCCTAACAGACTTTTCATATTTCAATATATCTAATTTAGAATCATAATTCAGTGTAAGCTTTGTTAATTTAACATTATTATTGCTTCCAACTATGTAGGAATACAAATAGTTTTCATTTATTCAAAATAATTAGTTTGAGGTAAATGCATGATGCAGTTTTGGCAATAGCTCTTCCCTTTCAGTTGTCTATTCGAATAGTTTCATTCCATTCCGCTTTTTCAGAGCTCTGATTGGTTGTGTCTGTCCCTCTGACATCATCAGAGCCCTGCCCCCCGACCGTTGGCCACGCCCACAGTCTATGGTAGTGTCTGGTCTTGACCAGACACTACCAAATAATCTCGGGAGGCTGTCTGCTTCTGCCTGGTAAAATCACTAAAGATTACCATAGATTACCAGACATTCGCCTCTTTGTGCCTTTGAAAAACGTGCTTATAATGTCAAGTACAGCACTGGATAAAAAAAATCAACCAAACATGTAATTAATAAATCCCAACTGACATCACCATAATTCTGGCCTGGCTTATGTGATCCAGTGACCACCACATGCTCAGCAATCTAGCTATCTCTCTCTCGCAATCGCAGTCTCTCTCTCTCTTGCACAACAACACACATACACAGAGTCATACACCATTACCAACATATTAAATCAGAATCAGTCAAAATCAACCACTTGTTTAATACAAAATTACTGGTCACCCATACTAACCGAGACGTGATCATAATCCTGGCCCAACTCATGTGATCCGGCGACCACTTCCCGCTCGGCGATCCATTGTTCCAGGTCGTCCACTTCTCGGCTCAGCATGAACAGCTTGAGTGCCTCGTCCAGTCGGCTGCGTCGTTCCACCGCCAGGTCTCGTAGCCCGGCGTACAACTTGTCAATCTGGGACTGTCTGATGCCGATCTGTTCACTGAGGGACCAAGATTTGTTAGAGAAGTCAATAAGAGGAAATCAAGAATCGTTAAAATAAATGTATATGGGGATAAAATGTGTAGGTAAAGTAAATTAAGAACAACATTATGCGAGACATTCTGATATGTTCACAAAAGTTGTATTATGACAAATATTCTGAATATCAATAAATATATTTTCAAATAAGTAGCCTAGGCTATGTTTTTTGTTTATGTTTTTTTTTTCTCTCTCATAATTTACAGTTAATTTAAACATATTAAACACTGTAGTTGTTGGTGTAATAAACTAAGAAATTATGAAGTAGCCCGTCAAAAATGTTTTACATTTAATGGGCTCAGCCTCGAATTATTGTTATTTTGTTGAACTTGTATTTATGGTTAAGGCTAAATAAAAAATAAATAAATATACTGTATATATATATATATATATATATATATATATATATATATATATATATATATATATATATATATACTGTATATACTATATATATATATATATATATATATATATATATAATCATAGTAGTATATTCTCATCTGTAATACTGTGTGATGAAAGAGAAAACCAACCTATCTGGGTGTTCCTCATTGATAAGATGTCTGGCAGTCTCTCCCAGCTGTCTGATGGTCTCAGCATAGTCTGCCACGGCACTCTCCAAGCTCTGGTGTTTCTTCATGAGGTTTTGTGCTGAGAGTTCATCCTTGCCACGGTCCTCTACCATCATGTAAAGCTCTTGTTCACTCATCCAGACCTCTGCTTCACTGGCATCAAAGAGGTACTGTTGAGCCTTCTCGGAGACGGTCAGTTTGGAAAGACGGAACTCCATTGCATCCTTCAGCTTTGCCCAGTGGTCGAGCAGTTCTTCTAGAAGCCGGTGGAATTCGTCAGCATCCACGTGGCCTTCCTCGATCAACTTGCGGCCATTGTCGCACACCAGGTTAATGCGTGGCTCGTGGTTGTCAATCTCTGTGCTGAGGGTCTCCAGTTTCTTCTTAAGCATGTGGACGGTGAAGAGAGAGTTGCCATACTCGGTGCTGGTGGCCAGGGGCATCTTCTCCAAGATCCACAACTTTTCGTCTTCTACGTCTCGTCGGAACTGGTACGCCTCCTTCTTCTTCCCCAGCGCCCGGTTACGGTCATCCAGTGGCGCCTTGAGGGACTCGAACTTGGACTCGACCTTAGACTTCATCTGTTTAATCTCCTCAGTCTTGTCTGGGTCCATGCGCTGGAGGTAGTCAGCCTGGTTCTCTAGCTGTTCAACCTGTTTGGCTTTTACTGTCATTTGATGTTCAATCATCTGTTGCTTCTGCATGAGGATATTTACAGAGGTTAGATCCATGCCAGTGTCTCCTCCCTCAATCTGCTTCTCTAGATCCGTCATCCATGTGTCAATATCATCACAAGTCTGTTCATACAGGACCTGTCTCTTGGCATCGAACAAGTTTTCTCCCTTGTTCTTTGTGGTGGTTTCTAGGGCATCAAAGTGCTGGTTCAATTCAGAAATCTTGGGCCCAATCATTTCGGCCATTTCTGGCTTCTCCTTAACTAACTCCTCACCTGCTTGCTGCACACGTACCAGCCGGTCCTTGTTACTAGCGATTTCAGCCTCGAAAGCCTGATGGCGAGTCCACTTACTATGTACAGTTTTGGCTGAGCGGTAACTCTCATCCTGGGCAATGATATGCTTCTCCTGAACCCAGTCATTGAGTTCTTCACAGTCCTGCAGGAACTGATGCACCTGCAGTTGGTCCCTTAGTCGCTCCATCTGTTCCATGGCTCGGTCACGGTTCTGTTGTCGCCGCTCCTCCATATTCTCCCCCTTCTTTTGAATTTTATCAGCAGCAAAATGTTCCTCATCCAGTAATCTCTGAGCGAACTGGCAGATGCCGTTGATCTTTTCATCATTAGCCTCCATGGTTGTGAGGAAGGCTTCGTGCCGCTTAATGAGATTTTCTGCTTGTTCCAAGTTGGTGGGAGTTTCGTCCTTGCTGAGGTAATGCTCTTGTTGGCTGAGTAACACCTCACCCTGTTTGGCATCACGCAGGAACATTTGTAGGTTGAGAGACTGAGATAACAACTGTTGTCGGTTCTCCCACATTTGGTGAAGCTCTGCCCAGCCATCCTTGAGAGCCTTGAGACGTTCTCTCAAGAACATGTACTGAGCATCATCAGCTGGAGTTACGTCCTCTGCTGTGATACGTTCACCATACTCCATCATCTTAGTGTAATCTTCAGTGTAGTTATCAATCTCCTCTCGGATGGACTGGTGCTGGCTGAGGAGTTTCTCTGCCTCGGCAAGGTTGGATGGGATGTCCTCGGAGGCCACGTCAGTCATGGTCTTGGTCAACCAGGCCTGGAAGTGGTCCAGATCACGCAGGAAGCGGTGGAGGTCACCAGCCTCCTCAAGTTTGGCATCACGCTCCTTCAGTAGCTGTGTCAGTTGGTCCCACACTGCTCGGATTTGTTCCACACGTTCGCGGATCAGCTCGGCCTCCTCTGGATGATCCTGGCTGATCTTGTCGGCTTCACGCTCCAGAGAGTCCAGCTTTGCTTGGATAGCAGCCAGGTCACGTTCCATGCCAGACAGACGTCGCTGGAGAGTCATGATGCCACTCAAGTCTGTACCCAGGTCTGCTGTCTCCATCAACACCCTCTTCTTGTCCTCAATCCACAACACTGTCTCCCGACATTCGATGTGGAATGTTTGGACGCCGTGGGCAGAGTTTAGCTCCTCCCTCTTGTTCTCAGCCTTCTCCCTGAGCTCAGCCCAGCGCTGGTTAAGCTGATTCTGGCGTGCTACAATGTCTTCCGAGTTGGGGTGCTCCACATGTAGCAGCTGACGAGCCAGCTGGTTCACAACGGCCACACGGCTGGCATTGGCATTCATCTCTTGCTCGAAGCCTTCATAACGATGCTTCATGATCTCACAGTCCTCAATATCCTTGGCTGGTACCATTGTTTGCAGCATGCGCTCCTTCTCGCCAATCCATTGTTCCACACCATCAGCTTCTGTGAACAGCTTGTACAGAGAGAGCGCATCCAGCAGTCGCTGTTTGCGCATCTTGGCCAATTCCAGAAGTTCTTTGTACCGACGATCAATGGATGCCAGTCTTTCAACTACATCTGGTGATTCTCTATCAATTTCATTGAGCTCTGATGACTGTTGGTGAAGAGCTTCAATAGTTGTGGCATAGTTTTTGAGTTCTTCAGTGACATCCTTGTGTTTCTTGAGGAGGGACTGAACGGTAGACTCGTCACGACCAGTGTCCTCGCTGGAGACCAAGCGAAGGATGTCCAGCATCCATGTGTCCACATCGTCAGCCTCTGTGTAGAACTGGTGAAGATCCACAGCATCTGTAAGACGTTTCTTGCGGTTGGCTGACCTCTCCTTAAGGTTGTTCCACATACCCATGATTTCATCAATTCTCTCCTGGATTTTGTCTGAGCCAAAGTGCTGTTGAGTGATCAGTTCTTCTCCAACCTTGACCACCTGCACCAGCTGAGGCTCATGAGACAGCAACTCTTCCTCCACTGTCTTGTGTTTGGTCAGTAGGAGGTTGACTGTGATCAGATCATGACCAATATCAGAGGTGGATAGGATCTGCTCCTTCTCCTTGATCCAGTTCTCCTCCTCTGCCATGTCCCAGTAGAACTGCCAGAGCTTGCGAGACTCCTCCAGGCGAAGGCGACGCTCAACAGCCAACTTAACCAACTCACCATAAGCATCTTCCAGCTGTTGCACACGCTCCAGAACGATGGCTGGGTCGCACGGCCGGTAACCCTCAACCTGTTCATCGTCAAGGAAGCGCTGAGAGTGCTCTATGACAGTCTTGACACGCTCACCCAGTACGTTTATATCTGCTTCCAAGAGAGAGTGCTTCTGCAGGAGGTCCTCCACTCCCATAAGATGCTTGCCATAGTCCTCGCTCAGTAATCTGATCTTCATGTCCTCCATGGAGTCCAAAATATAGATCATCTCCTGGAAATTCTGTTGCAGTTGGAGAGAGAGTTCCAGCCTCATGCGACGGAGACGAAGCAGCTCCAGCAAGTAGTTCCAAAGTCGAAGTACATTATCCTTCCTGGCATTGATGCGCTCGATGTCATGGTAACGCTCTGCTTCCAGTTCTTGAGCCACAGCGACCACTGCCTGGACTCTCTCCTCATATGCAAAAATGTCAGTCTCAATGGCCTCGTGCTTTTTGGCCGCTGCCTCCACTGCTGCCAAGTCGAAGCCAAAGTTGTCCTGAGAAACCAGACGCTGGTTTTCTGAAAGCCATGTCTCCCTCATCCCAGCTTTGCGGTTGAATCGTGCTGCAAGCTGCTCCAGCTTCTCCTGACGAATAAGCTCCTCCCTGAGAGCCAGCTCACGTTCATGCTCAGCCTTCTCCAAACGCTCCCATGCCTTATTGATGTCATTGATCATTTTACCCTCCTTGGGCAGATATGGTTTTTGGTTGTTGGCCCTCATCCTTGACTGGAGTGTGAAGAGCAATACTTCCAAGTTACCCTTCTCTACAAACTTGGGTGGTTTCTCTACAGTGCGGTATGCGTTGAACTGAGTCAGTTGCCCCTGGACACCCACTAAAGAGTTGGTAAATTCACGGTCGTTCAGTGATTCTATGGTGATCTCAATCCATTTAAGTAGGTCTGATGTCAAGCTCTCATATTCACGGATCATTCTGTCGTTCTCCATAGCAATACCCACAACCTTACCAATCCTCTTGCCCTGCACCGTCTCTTGTTTCAATTTGGAGAAGTAGTGGTAGTAGGTGACAACATAGGTGATGATGGACTTCTCGTCAGGCTGTTCAACGAAGATGTCCTCAGCGTCCAGTAGCTTGGTGAGCCCCAACTTGCTCTCGGCCACATTGAAGGCGTTGTTGAGGTTGTGCATAGCGGTGGAGCGGCTCAGCTTCTCATATTGAACCAGGTCCGGCCGGTGCTTGTGGATGATGGCGTTGAAGGCCAGACCGTCCCGCCAAGAGGTGGTGAAATTCCTGATGTTGACGTTGTGGTAACCGGCGGTCTTCATCTGGCACCACAACAAGAGGGCATCCTTGGCGCTCTTGGTCTCTTGGTTCTCGGTTTCTTCAATGGTGATGTCCTGGATCTGGAAGCGGAGGATGATGGTCCAGATGAGACCGAGGGTGAGGCGGGCATTGCCGTCGACGATATCATGGGAGCCCATGTTCTCCAGGTGCACCCGCTGGTCACGCAGGAACTGGAGGGCCTTGTCCACATTCTCTAGACAGTGGATCCTCATCTTACCCTTTGTTGGTCGGGGCTGTAAAGAAACATACGAGGTCAAATATGGTCAAAAGTAATTAGGGTATAGTAATTTAATGTAATAATGTATTCAATATCTGTTCTTACAGTATACAGTAATTACAGTACTGTACTTGTTATTTAACATTTTGAGGTTGGAATGGAAGAAAAAGAGGCAGGAATAACAAACTGACATTGAATACTGTACAAGTAAAAGAAACCATGATCAACTGAATACACACACACATAAACAGTTTATAAATATATATACAGTACAGTACAGTACTTACGAATGCTGTTCGGCACTCATAGAGGATGGGTTAAGGGTGGCAACCAGGTTGTTCTCAGAACGTGTCAGTGAATTTTGTCTTATTTCAATGAGCTTTGGCACATGCATGGGGGAATATGAGAGCATTAAATTGGTACGTCACAAATGAAAATTGGTTAATTAGTTTTTGAGTTAGGTACAAATTAGGGCCAAATTACTACCACTAACATAAAATTTATCTTGTTCTACAAAATCCCATATATCATCTTTTTTTAGTGTTCAATCAACTCACAGGAGGTGTCTCTTTAATTTATCCTAGTATATTTTTTATATTGTATCGTATCAAATTATGTAATTAGTCAATTGGAAATTTAGGTGAATTTATTTCCTCAATATTTTTTACTTTGACGACACGCTGTGCACGAAAGGGGAGGAGTAAAAAACAATGTTGTTTGTGGTTAATAGAACTTTTCAAGAGCTTTTGATTTGTATAAGAATGATTCTCGTACAACTAATTGTTTTGGAGCCTATTGATCTCTGAGGTCAATAACTTACATTTTCCGTAAACGGCTCCCAAACATGGCTGGTCAGGAGCATGACCGCTCTCATCATTGTCTCTTACTCGACTGGTGTGTGGTGTTACTTAAGCACTCGGCTGCCTCAGTAGGGTTACTAAATATCGCAATACAAAAAGAGTACACTGTAGTGTAAATTATGCTACTTTTTTCCATGTGTATTTTTTTACATATACTGTATATACTGTAGAGTGGCAAAGCGCTCTGATGCGCAACCCGCAAAAGTTTGAAATAAGCTCACTCTTTATATACTTATAAGCGGATTTCAGCCGAGATCCTTGGGGGCCATGAAGGGCAATGTTGAATGGTGATTTTTCTCTATATAACGATATTGTTCATGGGTACCCATGATTGTCCTGAATTTTAGCAGATGGTAACCTTAACCCTCTCATGAACTCTGCATAACTTTTGTCCCCCAGATAATTAGCCTCAAACTGCCTGCCGATGCAAATTTGCATCTTCAAATCTTCTATAACTTTTTTGATAACAAGTATTCATAATCTAATCTCATTACTGGTAATTGCTTGCGAGGCTTTTGTTTGTTAATTGTCTTACTAAACCAGTTATCAATGGGGAACTGTGAGAAGGGTTGTGTCGTGGAATGAAAATAAAGTAGAGATACAAATTTGCATTATCATGCACATGATGGTTAACATATACAGATGATTTATAGATTCTGCAGTCGGAAGCACCAATAAGATTATACCTACTTGAATCAGTATGTAACCAATGCTAAACAAATAAAGCTTTATTTTATCGCAAATTTGTCAAAAGTTGGCTTTAACCCGTACAGCCCCAGCGACGCGCCTGACGCGTCGGCGATGTATGTAACGCACAGCCCCAGAGACGCGCCTGGCGCGTCACCCTAATTGCGCCGACCGTAACCTCAGGTGTAGCCACTCAAGAGGGCTCAGATTTGTATGGGAACTGTGTACGTATCCCACGCAACCGTGCCGATGGTTGAAAACTCTCAAAGTCCATGTGCGTGAGCGCGCAATAACCTGGTTTTTTGGGGTAATTGCCTTTAATTTTTTACTCTTCTAAAATACATTTTCGGGGGCTCTGTAGGACCATTCTTTAAGCTTTTTGAGCGGTTTTTCGTGGTTTTTCCTTCATTCCTAACCCATTCGCTATTGTTTCTGGAATAAAAAAAAAATTTGAAAACCGGCCGGGTTCTGGTGAACAAACATTACAAAACTAGCCGGGGCTGGACGGGTTAAAGACTCAAAGATGCATAAGTGTGTAATTATACTGGTGCTCATGACTATACATGTTACTTGACAATATCTGTACTCACCAGCCTCTCTCCGGACAATATCTCGAGCAGTTTGATAAGTTGTTTGCCATCCCTGAGGTCCACGTAGAGGTCACCAATGCGAGTACTCACTCGCACCAGGTGAGAGTTCACCCATTTGCAAAAGGTCTTCTTCTGCACACTCTCACGCTCATCTGGGGAAAAAGAACATGGTCTTAAAAAGATATTAAAGTTTAGTATACTTACAGCCACATTCTTAAACCTAGTCATGGTGAATCATGACCAATTTACACATATAATTAGTAAAAATAACCTTCATTCCCACGGGAAACATCTGCTGGATGGGTATGGCAGACATGCTCGATGCCACTTTGTCTGTTAATGGATTTTTTGCTTGCCTCGTAATACTCCTTCCATTTAATCTTTAATCTATGTATGGTAAGAGCACTAGGCCTAATCACTAAGCACCCATTTGAATCGGTGTTGAACACAAACGAGACAATTCTTTATTATATTCCAAATGTTTCAGAACTTGACTTCAGACATTATGATGGGGGTAACCATATTAGCATTCATGAACTGTACTGTTCCGTTTCCTTCTCTCACACCATCTTCAATATTTGGTCTTCTCCTTGACTAAATAGTAATTACCCTAGACCTCAATGTTCATACATTTACCTTGTGAAAATAAAATCCTCACCACAATAAAATCATGAAAGCATGGGGAACAAAATGATAAATGACTATGGAATTGTGGAATGCATAATTATACTGTACTGTACTATGTGAATTCACTATAGTATACAAGCAAGAACTTGTTTAAGAAAATGTTATTGTTCTAGAGGAATGCATTGGAAAGAAGGAACAGTGAAAGTAATGGATAAACAGTTATAATATTTAAGTAGAATGGATTAATTGATATAAACAAATGTTGAAGTACCGGTATGGATAAATTGCAGATTAAAACTTGAAAGAGAAAAGAATTACTAGAAAAAGGCAATGAAAGTATTAAAAAGTGAAAGGTGTGGTTGAAAAAAAATGTACCGGTATTATAAATAAATACAGCAGAAATAACTAAATAACTTGATAGATGAGAGGAATAGGTATAATGATAGAAATATCATGAACATACCAGCCTGAGGACAATTCTCCCATGGTTATCTAATTTTATTTGTTTTCCAGGGATAACCAAGAGTGAAAAATATATATGATTGAAATAGAAGGTCCAGTTTAGAATGGAGTGTGACAAAATTCACAAGGAGAAGCATGTTAAGAAAGTATGGTCAAGACAATGCATCAGGAAAGGAAATCCAAAATACCCGGAAATTTCTGAATGTCAATTGGCACACGCGTTTAACCCTTCCCGCCCGGGCAGCATTTTAATAGGACACCGCGGCAGATGGGCAGGAGCCCGGGTGTCCTTTTAAAATCTGTAAGCTTGAAAGCCTATTCAGTTTGTTTTGAAAACCGCGCATCCGACGTATGTAAACAAAGCCTGTCGGAGGCGACGCACACACCTCTGGCAGCAAGCAGACGTCGGAGCTTTGTTGTTGTGTGGTCTGCTAAGACAGATTCAGTCTTGAAAAGTTTGTCACATTGCTAAAATCGCGGCAAAATGCGCTCCACGGAAATCGTCATCACAACTGAACCAGTTGACTACTCAACGCCAGTCTACAGATTGGAAACCACAGTACGTTTAGACATGCGTGGGAATTTTCTAGCAGTTAAAATAACAAAGATACGGTAGCCTAGGCGTAGACGTTTTTCGGCCATATCGCCCAGATCTCAACAACGTCCTTAGGATAGCGAGCCCGTGCGGGAAGGGTTAAAAGAAGAGAGTAAACCACGCTGGCGAACAACGACAAGAGGCCATTCAAACCCAGTCCTAAAACCAAGTCCCATCCTTAAGAGTCATTAGTAATAAATACAATGTTTAAATTATGCTTTCTAGTTCTATGAGTTTAGAAGTGAGAAAATAGCTAAACCAATGCATTTTTATGTAAAATTTCCTGTAGGCTACTCCAATTCATATTCATGTTAATTTTGATTATTCAGTAATGCAATATCAAGTATTCCCAGACTTGAATGTCATCATATACCAGACTATCTGTGAATCATATTATCTCTGACAAGCAAATGAAGATAATATCTAAAGCATCCTGTTGCTTTCCGGTATATCAGTGCAGTACAGTACCGTACTGCATTCATCAAAGAAATAAAAGCAACATACCAAATACCAGTAATGAAATAATATTTAGTCCTTTTATAAAATTGTCAGTGGCCAGCCATAAGAGAGTTCTAGCATGGAGCTCATGTGATCTGGTTAAACTAATGCAAAAAAAAACAGATGCTCTCAGTAGCAATGAAGAATAGAGTAATAAGAGCAAAATTATTGGATTTAACACTAAATAATGTTAAATTATATGAATCCTTCCTCTACTGGCTCATAACTGAACTCCACAAGATCTGAGAGTTCCATATCATAATTTCCTAGTTCCTCAAAGTCATCTTCAAAAGTACGAAATACTAAACCTTAGAAGCAAGCGTAAACATATTCCACTGCAGACATGTGTAATAGTGAGGAGAGAATAGTATATAGTATATATATATTTTTGTTTTCCCTGGGGGGAGGGGGAGGGGGGGGGGATTGTCTAGTAGACTCTGATAGTATGCCCTAGAGATCCTAAATGAAAACAATAAAAATTAGAAGTGTATCCCAAAATGACAATTTTTTTTACCACCATGCTACTCCCTGCTCAAGAGCTGGGCTAGGATGGGTGCCCTGCTATATCAGGTACTTCCATGAACAGTTGCCACAGTTTGATAGACCACCACAGCATTGGCGTCTGCCAAATAGCACACTGGCTGACCCGAGACTCAAACCCTCGACTTCACAGTTTGCAGGCGAGTGCTTAACTATCCGCGCTACAGCTTGTGGCCAATTGTATATGTATATATATATATATATATATATATGTGTATATATATATATATATATATATATATATATATATATATACTCAGACACGTACCCAATTGCTGGGGGTGGCCGACACGAGACAGAGCCCGAACAGAAACCACATTTAAAGTTCCTATTCTCAGGGTCTGGGACCACTCTCGCATTCCCTCGCTCCTTTCTCTGTCTCGTCAAGTAGGAGAATTATACAAGGGGAGGAGGAATCCTATATGTATACATATAGGCTACAGTATATACTGTATATATACAATACCGGTACTAATATTCCGGTAATTAATATAAATTTGTGTGATAACTTAATTTACAAGCAAGAGTAATTTGATATCCCAGGAAGATCACATGCTTTCATTAATTTCATTTGGGGGTTATTAGTGTTAAGAATTATATCAATTAATCGTTGTAATGGCTGTGCATATTAACCCCTTCAACAAGACACATTTTTTCGTAATTTTATTCTGGCTATCATTAGATGATTTTATGCAATTTAACAAAAAGTTGTGAGAACCATATGGTCAATTAAGATACCGGTAGTTTATACCGCTTTGATTCCTAAAAACCATCCCACACAAAATAAAAATGTCTAATGTTTATCAGACTATCCACACAAAATAAAAATGTCTAATGTTTATCAGACTACCATTAAAATTATGCCATCTTGTCTAATATGTTAATTATGAAGTCTAGCAACCCATGGCAACCAATCTAAGGGAAGGAAAAATTTGAAGAAAACCATTTCCTTGCAAGATTATCTTTGCATGCAGGATGGCATTAGGAAATACATCCTACCAAAATTTCCTAAATACTTTAAGTCTATAAAGACGCATTTCATTCTTTAATTCTGGCTTATCATTAGACGCTTTTATTCACTTTAGGCAAATCTGTGGTAGTCAAAGAGTTAATTAAGATATGTTTTACCCTCTTGATCCCTTGAGGTCCTTCCCTAATTAAATAATTTCATGGCCAACCCCTCGAGTCTGGCAACAGATAGATAAATCTATTAATGATACCCTGAATAATATAAGAAAGGGGTTATTGTATACTTTAAGAATAAATCCTGCCTCACAGAAAGTTTAGGCCACAGTGATTCTTCCCCCTGGAGAACTGTCATGAGTAGGTACACATAGGTACACACAAAAAGTGCCAGACGAGCCCATCCTCGCAAGGGAGCGAGCTGTCGCTTCAAACAGTCTACTGCACCAAATCACCACCCATAACGAGGGGCGTCGCGCTCCTTGGTGCCGCTAGAAGAGCGGCGAACACATCCAAAGGCATCCAAAGGATATACAGTACAATGGTTTAACGTCGTTTTCATTACAGTACATAATGTACATTGTAACGGCTCGGACGTAGTTGTCTTCTGCAGTTGGTATATAATACAATAAAGTCCTGTCACGACAACGCGCCATCATGTCATCACTTTGGCTGATGTTGGCATAGTGCTAACTGTGCCGCAGCATAACTCAACTGAGTCCAACTGCAGCACCTGCACCTGCAGTATCTGCAAACCACACCAGCCTCAACAGTGCTACAACAAGACCTTACTGTACATTAGGTAACTTTGACTTTAGAACAACAAATTCCTGCCACAACATTGCCCCATGTAAACACTGGCCGACTCTGGTGTGACACCAAACAGCACCCAGATATGACTACTCCCCTGTGGCACCTATCCACGCCTCACCAGCCTTGGCAGTGCCATACCAAGACAGAGCTCATAGCAAGGCTTGATTGCATAGTAATGGCCGTTGATACAAAAGTCTACCACTATACTCCTTATTAATCGCCTTGTACGACACGCAGTAGGATGTGACATCAATAAATACTGCATACAATACCCACAAAAATTAGTGGATAGATAAATAAATACAATGTCAAAGTCAAAATGTGCCTTAACTGCCGTGGATTCTAATGCTAAATTTATTAATCAGACTCGATATGGTTTCTGTGTACAGTACAGTACAGTATAGTACTTTTATTGATTTTACATACTAAGTAAGCTTTGGAACTCTCCCTTTAACTGTCTTTCCCTCATATGTTGACTATAACTGCTTCAAGCTCTGTGTGTCCAGACATTTCGACTCAAACGTACCTTGAATTTGGCACCTTGTCAATCTTTCAACTTTGGGGGGAGACACTTATTACAGGCAGCTTTGCCATTTGTCTCCATACACATAGAACAAGAGGACACTGCGAATTAATTGCCTAGTCAACCACTAGCCCAAGATTTAGTTTCAGGGATCATTTCCAAGGGTCTACCTGAGGGCTACCAAAGTGATACTCATCTTTAATCCTATCACCATGGCACTTATTGGCCTATTCTTCTGTTTGGCATGCTTTACAAAATTTAACAATAATTATACTGTACTGTACTGTACTAAACACATAAAGCATTGAAATTATTTGTTCAACTCATTCCTCAAAATTTGATGCTGTAGCCTACTATTCTCACACAGTAGTAACTAATTCTTCAGTATTTTTTCTTTGACCAACCAAAAATGGTGTGTCTGCATCAAAAAGGGTTAAAGGAAATGTACAAAGGGTTAAGTAGTATGATCATTAGCAAATGGCACTTGATATCTCAATTCAACTCTTAAGGGAGGTCACTGGCATTTTTTATCTTTCTCTCCTTTTCTCTCTTTCCTTGGCTTGTATCCATTTGGCCCCATTCAGCCAACTGTTTTAAGACGTTTATCCCCATCCAGGTGTCGATTTCTTCCTGGCGAGCGATAGCGAGACAACATTGTATGGAGAAATCCGGCTTCGCCGGAGAAATTTTTCTATCGAAAAATGTACAAATTTAGCTTGCTGTCAAAACAAAAATATATATATATGCTGGCTCGCTACTGCACGCCAGGAAAATACTGACACCTGGATGGGAGTAAACGTCTTAAAACAGTAGGCTGAATGTGGCCGAATGGATACAAGCCAAAGAGAGAGGGAGAGAAAGAAAAAAAGCGAGGTGGACTCCCTTAACAATATGAAAGAAACACAATATCTTAAAGTCTGTGTTTCATGTTGTACATTTGAAATCTTCATGAATTGAGAATAATGCATTAAATTTTATAGTAGCTATTTGCAATCTTTCAATAATTTTATGTTAAAACTGGAATTGAAGATCATAATCATAAGGACCTCCAAATTGTTACATAGTGTAAATGCTATTGAATCGGTATATATGGAACACTGGCATTTACAACAATAGGAAACACCAACTTTTATTATTATTGCAGTATTAAAACTTTCCCAACGACTTACACTTCAATTCTCTGATATGCCGTTCCATTGTGGCAGCATATCTCTTTTCTATGTTGGGGTCATGGCTCGGCGATCGAGTGACAGTGCTCTTAACTTTGATGCGCTGAACTGACTGTGAGCGATCCAGAGGCCAGTGCGACATCTCAAATTTTATGGGTTTGCGTACATCCTCAGAACCAGACGACACTTCAGCCATTTCAATATTGCTGCTCTGGCTGGAAGAGACTGAGCCTTCTATCATGCTGGCTTTATAATCACTGGAAATGGTCCGCACTATGTCAGGAAAGCTATCACTCACTTCATCGGAACCATAACCAGAAAATTCACTGGCACTGCCTTTGGAGTGAAGCCTTCGAATCTCGTTCCTTTCAATGAGCTTTGAGGCATCGTCAGAAGAACTCTGCTGTGATGCTGAACGAGACAAATTTTGCTTTGTAAAAATTTGCTGAGTTTCAATCACTGGATTTTGCTGACCAGTTACCCCTTCAGTACTTGTGGATAGAACAGTGTAAGAAGTAACTGTTCCTGATTCTCCAAATACTTGTTGCTTGTTCACCAAGCCACTTGTGTCAATGTCAATGGAGCTTCCATCACTGTCCACCACAGTCTTCATCATCACCTCCTTGGATGAATCTTGCAGAAGGGAAGAACTAGACACCATCTTGGTAACTACCTGCTTTACTTGGGTTGATGCTTGGCTTTGTTGGTGTTCTTGTGCTTCAGTATTTTTGGCAATAACAGTCTGTGACTCAACTGTGGTAAATGATGACATTTCTTGCGGTTTGCTACCAATAATTTGTGTCTCTACGGCTACATTGTCACCATCAAATTGGGTTCTCTCAATAGATGAGTCTTGAATAGAGCTGGAATGAGAGATAGTACGAGTGACGATAATCTTCTCTGAATGACCTGCCATCTGGTTATCCCAACCACCTTCCATATATCCAGCCTCAACTGCCACATTTTGAGATACATTTGTGACCACCACTTCTTGCCGATTGTCTTCATCTTTCCCTGCATCTGTGGTTATTACTTGCCCTTCTAAGCCTCCCAGGGACTTGCGCCAAGCCTCCTGAAGTGATTCTTGCCACATGTCTTCCTCCTGAGTGTGTGATGTAGCCTGGGTGTCACTGCTGGGCTGGAGGTCGCAACTCTCGCCATCTGAACTGGAATCTGAGCCAGAGTCTGAGCTACCTGATGCATTTTTCTCTTTGCTCTTCTCCATTTTGCTATTTTCTCACTTCAGATTCTACCTTCAGTAATTATAATTCTGTACTATTTTTTCATTATTTAAATAAAATTAATCACATTACTGTTCACTTGGTAACTGTCAACTCACAGGGGTATCAGAGACAGGATGTCCTCTCAGATAAACCGGTCACTCGGTTAATCTTAAAATAACCAGTATATGGTGTGGTATAACACAATACGTAATCACTTATTCACACTTTGATTCCATTAAAATCTCACACAGAATTAACTTTTGGTACCAGTATATAATATCTAATTTTCAAACTTTATTCACCACAAAATAGAACTAAGCCTCACATAATGATGTTACTGATGTATTTTCTACTTTGTACTACACTCTAGCAAGAAGTCAAGACCGAGGTGAACGATATATTTGATAAATAATTCAATATTTAGCATAACACTGAACTCCCGAGGCTGAAGGGTCTTGGTCCGTGGGAAGAGGTGGTGTACTGACGGCTATTACCACGGGAACTTAACTACCAGCTCCCTCTTATCACAGTGATGCCAACCCTACCCTCATAAACACTTCCCTTCAAACCACAATCTATCACCAAATTCAACCTTCTACTGACCCTAAACAAATACAACCATATAACTGAATTGTTCAATACATTTTATCATACCAAAGGGAAGCAGAAACCCTATAATAATTAAAACAATAATGAACTTTTTATGGTAACATCAAGCAATAAAACTTATCAAGATACAAATGCTGCACCCAATCTGAACAGATAAGATAACGACACACAGAACATAATGTAGGTGTACGGAACCGGTAGGTATTAAGTCAGCACTGATATATGTGTAGGTCTACAGTATGCTATAGTGGGATTTAAAATTAACATCAACCAATATTGGAAATCATCAGGAGTAGTATAGACAATATTTGAAGATAATGTACTGTATTCAATTTGTAAGACGGGTTGATTTTCTTAGAATGGGGTTCAAGTGATCCTTGCATCTTTATATCTTTATAGTTAGAGGTACACACTACCTTTAAATAAAAAAAAATCTACTGATTGTTGGACATGAAAATTCCACTAACCAATATATACTCTCAAACACAAATTATAATCCCTCTTTGCAAGTTTTGGGGGGCTTTTTTATTCTAATGTTTATCCTATTTGGGAGTACAAAGGAAAACAAGCAACATCTCTTAATCCTTATGAGGCTACTTGTAACTAAACTACAGATGCTATGTGAAAACAGGAAATAATAGCTCAGTTGAGGATATAGTTAATGAATCAACAATAATGATTACAGTACAATATAGCCTACAGTAGATAAGGGAAGGAAATGAGTGGAAGTTGCCTGTACTGTTGTTTTCCGTTTCATTCATACATATACAGTAAGCCCTATCAGTCATTCACAGAAATTGTTCCAGGTTCATGTCATAGAAACTGTACATTAAAGATCTTATACGACTCCATACCTGCCAAGGCCTTGATCCTGGACCTCTCAAAGAGGCGAGAGGAGGAGTTGCCACCATCGTAGTCGAAGTCCTCGATGACCTCCTCCTGCTTGAGGGGGTCCCACCGGACACCCACACTGATGTCCGTCGTCATCTTCTCGCCTCAGACCCTGTAAATAAATAGTAATATTAGTAATCTTAATCAAACAACAGAAATTTTAAGTATAACATGCTGAACAATAATTTTATAACTTTAATAGTAAATTGTGAAGATAAACATAAAATTTGCAGAATTGAGTATCTCATTTTCTTTCCAAAATACAAAAGCGGCACTTCTACAGTCATTATTATTAGAGGGTAATTAAAGGTGAATTCCAGGGATGAAACCTATTCAAACTACAATGTCCATTGGGATCTGCTTGGTTTTAGGTACATGATACTGAAGAACTTTCATCAATTTGTTTTAACAATATAGAAATATAGCTTATCGAAGTTATTTTATGTGGCGCGAACTGGCGTGTTTACTGTTTACCATGACGTAACTGTAGCCAATGTCGGGAACTCTCTTGGGCGGGTGCCCAACCCCGAAAGGAGTTGAAATAGGGGAGCTATCCCCCCGCCAAAGGCGGCTTTCTAGGGCCTTTCCTAGCTGATGCTGAGAGGATTGGGTTCTAGTCATGTGGTGATGGGCTGGTCTATCCGAGTGAGAACTGAGCGATCTCTGCCATACCCATAGCTTACTCTGACTGTTCCTTTTACTTATATATCTTCTAGATCTCAAGTGGTGGCGTCTTTTCCGTGGATTGACCTCCCTACTGCCAACCTAGAAGTTGGCAGATTGGGAGCCAGAGCGTCACATTTTTCCCTTACCCCTCAACTTTCCCTTCATAATTGCTGAGGGGCACAGGGCCTTGGGTGGGGCTTTGGTTTCCCGGGCGTTTCCGCACCCTCCTCAGCTCCCTGCCTTGGAGTGGCTTCGGTCACCCGGGCTTTGTTAGTGGTAAGCAGGGAGGATTTTGTGGGGGCGCTCGTTTATGGCCTTGGCCTTGCTCGAGACCTTGGGGCTGTTCGGCCAGACAGCCTGGGGAACAACAACAACTCTCGACATGGGAAATGGGTGAATCTGTGTTTTTTTTTTATTTGAGAAACTTATAATTTGTATGCATGCTTACAGCTCAACATTTGGCTTCACCACTGTCTGGTCAAGGGACCGCGATATATAAATTGGACAGAAAACTATATTATCATTACGAAATAGGCCTTAAAACCGAGTTCCCTCAACTCTGGACCAGGCTAAACATGCATAAACACTGCATGTATGTTCATTGCTGGTGAGCTGGGATTATTTCTTGATGTGCACCACATCATCAGGATGTTGGTTGATCTTTTGCAGAGCTTGAGTATTGAATTGAAAGGTATTAATTACGAAAAACAGACCTCACTGTTCAGGACCGCATATCATGTTTACAAACGGCGTCTCTACACAATGGAGTCACTTCAGCTGGCTGAAAATGCCAATTCGTCACCGACTATATATATTAATATTTTGTTCTGGAGTTTAATGGAATTATATCGATATTGCCCATATACATATTACAATATATTCATGCCAAGTTATGACCCTGCATTAATCTTCGTTTTTTCGTTCATCCCTGTAGTTCACCTTTAATTTTAAAGAATGGGAGGTGATAGCCTACTGGTGCCGGGATTATACCTTTGTTTTAAAAAGTTTGTACCCAACGAAGCTTATGACCAAATTCCCCCTGTAGATGTTTGTCAGATTTGATGTGGAGTGAAATTAACTCCTTCAGACATATTATGTTCCAATAAGTCCGAGGAGGCGGGAGCCCCGGGATCATTGCCACTGCCTCGCACTACACTCACAACAACACTGCGGCCGTTAGAATTATCGGAGGAGGCTGAGGTTGCCACCAACGGTTTTATCGTAAGCTAACTTATCGGACTTACTGAGCTCATATGACGCAAAATCGCGTCATAAACTTATTGGAGAGGCATGGAGATAAGTCCATATGACGCGATCGCGTCATATGAGTTTTTGGTTATAAGTTCCATATGACGCGATCGCGTCATATATGTCTGGGGGAGTTAATAAAAAAATATAGTCAATAGGTTCAAGAATATTTCATAGAGAGGTCGGTCTATATGATCTGTGATTCTGTGCTCCATGAATATTCTTTCCTTTCGCCTAAGCATTAAGCTATTCATAGTGCAATTAGGTCCAGTACATGATTATATTAATATCCAGTATTCGATAAATGGATATGAATCGTGTGCATGTGCTGTACTAATTACTGTTTTGATGGTGTAATGGTTAGAGTATTTAAAATGTGTAGGCCTATGTGGTAACTCAGGTTCGAATCCCGGTAGGATCACATGCTTTCATTTATTTTTTGGGGAGGTGTTTGGTGCGTGGAGTGAAATAAATTAAAAATATATTACATTTACGCACTATGGTATTGAAATTTCAGACAAGTGGAAATTATTGTTCTTGTGAAGGCATTAAAACTCTATAAACCCTACAATTTATTAATTATAATAAACAGCGAATACAATGTCTGTTGAATGTCGTTATGAACATGCATTTTTTTTAACCCCTTCAATATCATGGCGGCATTTACAGCATTTCTTGGCTAACAAACGGTTTTACTAAGCTTAGGAGAGACATTTATGAATCACAAGGATAAAAAGTAGCCTACTCCTGTTTAAATTAGATTGTATATTAATGATTGCCAAAATAAAAGGAAAATACACCTAACTATATTGAAAGGTGTGGGATTGACTTAAGAGGGCAGCATACACATGAAAATTGTAGGTTAGTATGCAGCGAAGTAGTCGTTGTGGAGGTGGGGCGAAATTGCTCAATTCCGCACACCTGTAGCCTATGCTGCAGCTGTGTTGAATGAAATGTGTGGAAGAAAGAACGAGAGAGAGGGAGGGAGGGGGGGGGCACACACACCCTAGTCGCTACTAAAAAAAAAGTGCAGTAGAAGCCATAAGAGGATAGCCTACATGGGATGCAGAAGGTGCAGAGTGAGATAAAGAGAAGACTCAAGGCACTCGGTATTGCCACTTAACAGGAGCAACGTTATGGGGTCCTTGTTGATTTTAGGATAAGACTGGGTGGGTGAAAGTGGAAACGAACAAAATATTGAAAGGTACGTGGAACGGAGGGAATCGCTTGGGTGGAGAAGAGGAATATAAAAACAACAAAATCAAGAATGTATGGGGCCAAGGACAAGCCAGGTAGGGAGTATTTATACGTAAGCAAAGCTTCTCTTTCTGGCTAGGGCAGCTCTCCCGTTGAAGAGCCACACCTGGAGGTGGAAAGGTGGTGATGAGTTGTGTGAGGGATGTAAGTCGAAAGGGTGACTGAGACTGACTCGTGCCATAATAATAGAATGCGACCAGTATGCAAAAGTAAGGTGTACATAATTTTAAAGTAATAAACAAGTGTCTGGGTGAGAGTGTATGGGTAGAAATTATAGAGAGTAATGATTGGGAATATACTTGGATGTCTATTGGGACTAGAGAAGGATGGTCAACGTGACTGGGACGAGGTAGCCAGGGAAATGGGGATATCTTTTGGAAAGAATTTGGAGTGAAAGGAAAATCCGGATGCAAAGTGATAGGGGCGTAAATTATAATTGTTTTTGTTAACATGTTCTTCTTTCCTCCCTCTCTATTATCTACTCATGTCCCTCTTTTTCCCAGCCTTATTTCCTTTTCAAACTTTATCGGCCTACTCTAAAGGAGGAAAGCCAATAGCCTACGTAGGCGTGGAGGGTCAAGCCACGGCCTTCTCTTCATTAAGACCGCCACCTCCGCCAGAAGAAAAATTTGGGTAATAATGAAGTTGGTGTTATATAAAATACTCATTCATGTAGGATTTGGCAACACTGGGATACCGATCTGGCAACTATGTACAGCTACCGCTTGAGAAGTAAACAAGAGCTACATCTTCCTGTGTCTTATTTATGGAGTTCCCCTAGCATTATTGGAAGATCCTACATGGCGCAGTGTGTTTGACCAAGGCCTATGACCTTCAACAATGTCTCGGTCTCACAGGATATTCCACAGCACCCCCAGGGGACGCAGGTCAGCTCCTACCATGGGTCCTGCAGTGCCTCACGACCTAGCAACCACCATGACTCAAGCACAGGCAGTAATTGCGGCCCAGCAGCGTGCCATAGAATCCCTCCAAGCCAACATGGTCAACCTTGCCACACAGGGCCATGGAACCAGATCAAGAAGCTCAGTGTCAGCTGCCCCTGAAAAGTGTGAGTTGGAAATGTCATCTTCTGCCTTTAGGTCATGGAGGCGGTCAATGGCTTGCTGGCTACAACTCTGCAAGTGGTCCCCCCTGGAGGCTGTCCAACACATCAGACTTAATTGTGTTCCGGCCCTTCAGCGAGCTGTCGACGCCAGGTTCTCCTACGACCAGTGGAGTGCCCTCACATCAGAAGCAGCCCTTGATGCCATTGCCAAGCTAGTCCTTCGTGCTTCAAACCAAGCAGTACAGTGGTCAGAATTCTTCAGTGTGTCTCAGGGCCAAAGTGAGTCAGTCAGTGAATTTTTTATCAGAAGTTCTCAGAAAGCTACTGATTGTGAGTTCCAATGCCCCGAGTGTAATTGTGATTTATCCAAGTACATGCTGCTACGCAAGTTAATGGTTGGCCTCCGTGATCCAGCATTAAAGAGGCATATATTTCAAATGTGTGATTCTTTTGATGATGTTGATACCCTTAGAGGGGTTTGCTGTACATATGAAGCGGCACGTCAAGATGCATTAGGTGGACAATGTTGGCGTGATACTGCTCAGGCAGCTGGTACAGACACCATGGATGACTTCAGACCTGATATAGCAGCAGCACGCCAAGACGGGCTGCCAAGCGCTCCTCCAACCGGCCCTGTGGTAATTGTGGTGGCCACCACGCCCCCGACAAAGCTTCATGCCCAGCCAAATCAGTCACTTGCCACGGCTGCCAGAGGCTTGGCCATTTCAGAAGGTATTGTAGGAGCACAAAGGCACGTGTGAGTGCTTTTACAGCAACAAGCACTTCCCCTTCAGAAGCTTCAGGGGTCGTTATTGCCGAGTCTCACCTCTCCACACAACCCAAGATTGAAGTCGTCGTCACCCATGGAGAGGACAAGGCCTCGTCAACATCAGCAGTGGCTGACACAGGAGCGCAGGTATGTGTTGCTGGCCCCTCCTTGCTGTCTGCTCTACACATCAAGCCTTCACTTCTTTGTAAACAGGCTGGCTTACGAGACGTGGCAGACCTGCATCTAAAGTGCCTGGGTTCAGCTCCTTGCAGGATAAACCTAGGAGGACAATCGACACTTAAAGATATTTACTTCATCCAGTCTGCTAAGAATTTTTACCTTTCCTTGGGTGCCTGCATGCAACTGGGACTGGTCCCTGCCACTTTTCCTCACCATATCCCCTGGGTAGCTCCAGTTCAAGCTGGGGAGATGATTTACATGCCATTGCCACCCACATCCACAACTTTACCACCTAGGCCACTAACCATTCCACTGGCACCTTCAGATGAAAATGTTCCGAGGCTGGAAGAGTGGCTGCTGCAACACTTGTCATCAACCACTTTCAATACTAACAGGGAACCCCTTCCAGTAATGACCGGTGAACCTCACCACATCCATCTACTACCTGGTGCTACACCACATGCCTGCCACACACCAGCATCTGTCCCTAAGCACTGGCAAGATGAAGTCAAAAGACAACTGGATGATGATATTAGGAGAGGTGTCATCCAGCCTGTTCCTGCAGGAGAACCCATAGAGTGGTGTGCAAGGATGGTGGTGGTAGCCAAGAAGTCCGGTCAGCCAAGACGCACAGTGGATTACCAGCGCCTAAATGCAAGTTGCCTTAGAGAGACCCACCATACCCCTGCTCCTTTTGACATGGTGTCTGGAGTTCCACTACACTCCTACAAGACTGTAGCTGATGCCTACTGGGGGTTCCATCAAGTGGCACTTGACGAGGAAAGTCGCCGCCTCACCACTTTCATCACGCCGTGGGGGCGTTATCAATATTGCAGAACCCCCATGGGCCACTGTTCAGCCTCAGATGCCTACACTCGACGCTTTGATGATGCAATTCAAGACATCTTAAGAAAATACAAGTGTGTAGATGACACCCTTCTTTATGATATAAGTGTGGAAGATGCATTCTGGCACACATATGAATTCCTAACATTATGTGCATCTAAGGGTATAACACTTCAACCACAGAAATTTCAGTTTGGTAGGAAAGAGGTTGAGTTTGTGGGTTTTCACCTCGGCTGGGACCACTATAAACCATCAGATGACCGACTGGCAGCAATAAGGAACTTCCCCATGCCAGTTGAGCCCACCATCACTGACATACGCTCCTGGTATGGCTTCGTCAACCAGTTGGCTCCTTTCCTTGCCACAGCCCCAATCATTGATCCATTTAGGGAACTACTCAAGAAACCATCAGGAAAACGGGTATATTGGGATGACCAACTACGTGCCAAGCTCCGCGAAGCCCAGGAAACCATATGCCAGCTAGCCAAGGATGGCTTGGCATACTACGACAAGACTAGACCTACAGCAGCCATTACAGACTGGAGCAAGGAAGGGATTGGATTCGTTGTTCTACAGCAATACTGTATGTGCACTTCTGCCGAGTCACCCTTCTGCTGCAAAGGCGGCTGGCGTCTCGCCTTATGTGGTAGTCGTCACCTTACTCCTGCAGAGGCGGGGTATGCGGCAGTGGAAGGGGAAGCCCTAGCAGTTGTGTGGTGTCTCCAGAAGGCCCGGCTATTTCTCCTTGGATGCCCTAACCTCACAATTGTCACTGATCACCGCCCACTTGTTAAGCTTCTGGCAGACAAGGCCCTGGGAGATATTCTGAACCCAAGGCTGTTTAGACTAAAGGAGAAAACCTTGCAATACAAGTATCAGATCAAGTACCTGCCTGGAAAGAAAAATAGTGCTGCCGACTTCTTATCACGGTACCCTGCCCTCCGTGCACCTCCCGACACACTCGATGCTGAGCTTGATGAAGACCTCACAATGGCTGCAGTAGCAGCTACCGTGGCAACAATGGTGCATGATGGCTACACCATGGACGAGGAGACAGTCATAAAGGCAGCCGCAGAGGACCCCGTATACCAGCTACTGTTAGCCAAGGTTGTGGCTGGGAATTGGCATCAACAAAAATCCCAGGAAATTGCCTGCCTCAGTCAGTTCTACAGTGTAAGGGACCGGCTGGCTGTGGTTCGGGGCCTGCTCACCTACACTTTCGATCAAGGTTGTGTCCGCCTTGTCATCCCAGAGGGCCTCCGTCACCAGGTAGCTGCGAACCTGCATGCCGGACATCAGGGCCTAGACTCTATGTTGCGGAGAGCAAGGCAATCGGTGTACTGGCCAGGAATGGAGGGTGACCTGCAGCACCACAGGACGTTGTGCACATCATGTGACATACATGCACCCTCACAGCCCTCAGAGACTCTGGTCCTCACCCCACCCTCGGACTACCCCTTCCAACACACAGTGGTGGACATGTTTCAATTGGAGGGCCACATGTACATGGCCTACGCCGATAGGCTAACAGGCTGGTTAGATGTTGCTCACTTCCCTTACGGTGCCACCTCGAACAAGATCAAATCTCAACTAAGGAGTTACTTCACCCGCTGGGGAGCCCCCGAACAAGTTTCCATGGATGGGGGCACCAACTTAGTGAGCGAAGAGATGGATACTTTCTTCAAGAGATGGGGCGTCACAGTGCGCCTATCTGCAGCTCAGTATCCTCAGTCAAATGGGAGGGCAGAGGTGGCTGTCAAGACTGCAAAGTGGGTTATCAGAGCCAACATTGGAGTAGGAGGCAGTTTAGATAATGACAAAGTGTCCTTGGCCATGCTACAGTATTTGAATACTCCTCTCCGTGGAATAGAAAAGTCCCCCGCCCAACTTGCGACCGGCAGGCAGCTTCGAGATGGGGTGCCTACATTCAGGCAGCACTACCAAATAGACAGGTACTGGCGGCACACTTTACGTACAAGAGAGTGTCAAATGGCCAGGACTCAAGAAAAGTTGGCTGCTGACAGCACTGCCAGGAGGCTAGCCCCGCTTCACATTGGCAACCATGTCCGAGTCCAGAACCAAGTATCTAACCTGTGGGACAGGTCAGGCATCATCATCGAGATTCTTCCACACCGACAGTACACAGTTAGGCTAGATGGTAGTGGTCGACTGTCTCGCAGGAACAGAAGACACCTCAAAGTCATCACATCATCATCGCCCGTCCCACCTTCAAGGAACACTTCAATCTCCAATCTGGCAGCTCCAGCACCGTCGTCACCACTTCCTGCACCGTCTTCACCTCAACCGGCGGAGGTACCTACACGCCCACGCCGATTAAAAGCCCGTCCAGAGTGGTTGGCTGACTATGTCCAATGAATTGTATTCCTCTGCAATTATTGTCACTTTTGTGTTCCTCTATGTCTTATCTCATTTTTCTTTCCTATCACTTTTATCTCCTATTTTTTTTTCTTCCCTCTTTTAGTTGTCTACCTATATAGCCAGTTTGCTTCAGGATTTGTTACTTGTATTTTGTTTTACTGGCATGTATTCCATCTCCCTGTTATGTTTCACATTTCTTTCTTCTTTCTCTTTTATCTGTGTATTGTAAGGACAGTTTACTTCTAATGTAATATTGCATGTTTTATTGTACTGATGTCTTTTGTCCTTTAATGTTTTATTTGGTTTCCTATAACTATTGTGTTTTTGTTTTGTTTTTTCATATACTGTATCTTTAGCTTTTAGGATCATATAGCCTAGCATTTCATATATTTGATTTCCAATAACTTTTGTGCTTTAGCTTTAAAAAAAAAAAAAGTTTAGCCTGATTGTAGATATACATATGCAGTACATAATTATGTGTTCAGTTTCATTAACATTAGGCTGAAGCCACAATTTATTAATTTGTTTTACTTTTGGAGTTGCAGGTATGTCTCCGTAATACTGTATTAATTTATCAAACGTTATACTAGGCCTATACTATAATGGGATAACAATTAAGAGTTACTGTACAAGGTTCATCATTATACCAGTACTGTATTGATTTGTTCAGATTAATTTGTCATACCAGTACTGTATTGATTTTTTCAGACTTACTATGTCGTACCAGTACTGTATAGCTTATACTGTATATACTTTGTCATACCAGTACTGTATTGATTTTTTCTGACTTACTATGTCGTACCAGTACTGTATAGCTTATACTGTATATACTTTGTCATACCAGTACTGTATTGATTTATTTTTTCAGACTTTGTCAGTCACTTAAGGCGAGTCGTTTTTATTTTTCATATTACTTAGCTACAATGTATTATTTTCTCCCTCATTCTAGAAGTTTTATGTTCTCAGATTCATTCCATCCATTTTAACAAATATGTAATGATCTTGGAGGGGAGATGTAGGATTTGGCAACACTGGGATACCGATCTGGCAACTATGTACAGCTACCGCTTGAGAAGTAAACAAGAGCTACATCTTCCTGTGTCTAATTTATGGAGTTCCCCTAGCATTATTGGAAGATCCTACAATTCATATTATGTAGGCCTACAAAATAAGCTTCTGAAGGATTCCAATAAGGTAGCAGGGATAGCCTATAGGGTGTCAACATAGAATATTATTGTTCTCTCCACCAACCAACTCTACTCCTAAAATCGATTAATGAAATTAACAGACACATGTGGCAGTCCGGGGATTCGAACCCAGGATGCTCACACCGAAAATCAACACACTATGCACTGCACCACGAAGACAGTTAAAGAATACTGCACAAGCCTACGATTTATTATGCAGTTTCGAATCACATACTTTATTACCATATATGTCAAGAACGTAGGTAAAACATTATATTATGGGATATAGGCAGCTATTAGTAACCCTCTCTCTCTCTCTCTCTAATCTGGACTGCTAGTAAAATTCACCATCCAGTAACTTCTCACTTGTTTTCAGATGCCTCCATGCAAGAAATCTCTCTCTCTCTCTGATGTCTTGTTGCTGAGTGAATTTAGGCCCATTGCTACTTTAACACGGCAATTTACATCCCCACCCCCCAGAAGTGCAGGAATCCGGCACACCCAGGGGCCAGGTGGCATAACTCTAGTAACCAGCAGACAAGCTCCCCTCTGTCTGCCAGTGCCACCACTTCACCCACGAGCAGTCTTGCCCACTTAAACCGCTAGATCCGAAGATGTATGCACTTCGATCTACCTAAACTGTTTGTTTATATTATATTATATTATATATATATATATATATATATATATATATATATATATATATATATATATATAATTATACCTACTAACTACCCACATTTATAGCTTTGTTAAGTATCCAAGTGGTGATCTGTAATGTATATATTATAACTCACAACCCCTAGTACATTTTGATAACTTATCTTATAATTTAAGTTTTGTGTGCAACTCCGCCCCGCCCTACGGAAATGTCAAATGAACACCCATAACCGTTCATAGGTGACCTGCAGTACGATCATTCCTAATTCACACCACGTAGGCTAACTCAATCCGTAATTCACGCCATTACTAACTAAATCAACACACAACTATTTTGTTCTTTACAATTAATTGTGTGCCCCTTCCCAATGGTTAAGGGTCGAATTCTTAAATACGCAAAGGTGCTCAGTGACTTCCTCCAACTCTGATTTCCCCTCTCAACAATCCATAACACAATGGAAGGGAGAGTGATCTTCCTGTAAAAATAATTTTATAAATACAAAACGTAGTCTTCAATATGGGAAGGTGCAAGACTTTCCTTATCAACATTGAAAACAACACAGATAGGGAGTGTGTGCCCCTTGCCAATGGTTAAGACTAATGGGTTTCGTATCTATGGAACACTACAACCGTATTCTAAAAACAACTATACTCTCACAAAATAACCAACCACCAACACAGCAATACACAAAAAACAAAAAGCCAAAGCCAATAGCACAACCATAAATTGTATGTAGGCCATATAGGCTGCAATCAAATTATACATTATAGTACAAATAAATAATAATATAAGCCCTCCAAATTATTAACATACCTGTGAGAATAACATCCCGTCACCCCTAAAAAAACATACTATAGGTTCGTGTACTGATAACATAAGTATTTCGTGTTTGTCCTCTCCGTCCTACTCTGCAAAACTCTCAGAAAGATACTATTAACTCATGCTTGTTGGGTTACCATTAATGTGATCAAAATTATTGTTTGTATCATCTTTCCTATATTCATGCCATGTCAAAACAGCAAGTAGACTACTGAAGTCATTAGTGCCTACAGTAGGTTGCAGTATTGTATAATATGTAGATGGTTAGACTATCCATGAACAGGGGTGTGGTACTGTTTTATATGATGATTAATCAATTATACCATTATCCTACTTTTTCGTTTGTAGCAATACACGTGGGAAAATATTTGTATCATAACTGCAAGTGATTACTCCGAAGCCCTTTTAATGTGCTTGCTTTAATCTTCTTAGCTCATTCACTCAATGACGTCCGAACATCGAAATATAGCATTACTCCTTCAGTTAACCTCTGAAGTGCGCATGGGGGTAATTGGAAACGTCCCCCTGTGCTGACGTATTTGAGGTGTTTCCGTCACTAAAATATTCATTGTGCCATTAATAGCATTAATATTTATCCATATGCGCCTATTATGGGTTGATTATAAAGGTATTAACCTGAAACAACAATAAAACGAGTGAAAACAGCGTTTGGATGGTCAAAATCGGAGATATAGCCCGCGAGTTGTATAATGTATGGGTGAGGCAATCTGCTTTCCCGCCAATTTCCCCCAAGGCCACTGAGACACAGTCGATCGATACTCTCTCTCTCTCTCTTGCACTCGCTTGCTATCAGTGATGACCACACCCTCCAATCGGATTTCTAATGTTAGCACGAAAATATACCTCAGAATAAGGGAAAACAGGGAAAATAGGTGATAACTGAAGGAGAGGAGGAAAGTGGGAAGGAGGGGAGGTAGAGGACTGAGATTTTGCATGGCCCAGGGGCCAAAAAAATAAAAAATAAAAAAAAAAAAAAATAAAAAATATTTTTTTTTCGATGTCAAAAGTTGATTTTTATTTTCTCTGACTCTTAAGAGTCTTCCCGCAGTGCGCCGGGGGAACTCTTAAGAGTCTCCCCGCAGCTCCCGGGTTAAAAGTGAACCTATATATGAGAGAGAGCGAGAGCGAGAGCGAGAGCGAGAGCGAGAGCGAGAGCGAGAGCGAGAGCGAGAGCGAGAGCGAGAGCGAGAGAGCGAGAGAGGGTGGGGTCGAACTAAAGAACACTGGGAAAGACGGCAAAGAAGTAATAAAGACCGGGAGGGGGAGGTTGCTTGGGCCATGACTAGGGCAGACGGGAGGAGGGAGGGAGGGAAGGGGGGGGGGGGGGGGGGGGGGGGGGGAGGAGCACAGAAGTGCAGGAGGGGAGAAGAGGAATGGAGGTGGATAGAAAGATAAAGGGAGAAACAAGCAGAGGAAGAAAAGAGAACAGATGGGAAGGGGAAAAGGGAAGGAGCAGCAACGAAGTAGGAGAGGGGGAGGGGAAAAGGATTGTATTTGCTTCTATATTGAGATAACGTAAGTACAGTACATACAAATATATACCGGTATATATACAGGTACAAATACCTGGTTTCAAAAGGGCAAATATGGTTATACGGTCTTAGCCCTACGACAAAAATGAAGGAAAGGAAGGAAGGGGAATTGATAAAAAGGGGTAAAGGAAGGGGTGGGGGGGGATTAGACCCATTTTGAGGCTAGTTTACGCAGGAGGGGGCAGACGGAAGGAATGAGAGGGACGGGGAGTAGACAGAAAGCGGGTGGGGGCAGCAAGGTGGCGCCGAATGCACATGTTGCCGGTTAACCCTCCCCTCCCCCTCATTCCCCCCCCCTCCTCCCCCTTCCACCAGAGCCTTGTATATTATCTACACTGTCATCCACCCTACCCTCCTCCACTTTCCTTATCCACCCCATCCTCCCCCTCTCTCCTCATCCAACCATCCTCTTCGCCCTTCCTCATCCACCCACCTTCCTCCCCTTTCCTCATCCACCCACCTCCCTCCCCTTTCCTCCCCCACCCCACCTTTCACCCCCTTCCTTATCCACACCCACCTATCTCCCCTCCCTGACCCACCCGACTCCCCTCCCTCGTCCCCCACCTCTTTTCTTCTTCCTTACTTTATAAATATCTTCAACGTTCTCTCGGCACTTTCCAAATCTATCTATACTTATACCCTTTGTTCTCTTCCCTTAGTTAGTCTCTCATCGTTCGCATTTCTTGGCTGCATGTTAGATTTAGTAAACCCTTCTGTACTTACTATTTGTCAAGCCATTCTCCCAGCAATATATACTCTTCCTATAGTCTATTTATTATGAGTCTAGATATTGTGAGCCTTAGCCTTTTGTATAGCAGGGAGGGCTGAAGCAAGCGGGCATTACATTTCTACATCTATATGCTGATTGACTCTTCTCAAAGGTTAAAAATAGTTCACTATACAAAGTCGTAAAATTGTGACCTATAGCCTCTTGTAAGGTAGGGATGGTTACAGCAAACTTGCAAAACTTGCTGTAAACTCCTAAATAAATTTTCTGGTTGACTCTTCCCAAATGGTTTAAATATCAGCTCTATTGACGAAGACCATAAGGAGTTATATTCGGTTGGGGATTGGGATTTATAAAATGGTCACAATGAATAAACGGTACTTGCTCGTCATATGCTCTGCCTCTTTGGAATGACACACACACACACACACACACACACACACACACACCCACACACACACACACAGTCGGTTATCGGGGCGTGGCTCGCTGTATCAAACCCCCCCCCCCCCCCCCCGTCTTTCTTACCCTCCCCATCCCACCCAAGATAATCTGGCTGTCAGGAAGGAAAATTATTGCTTGCCATTCCACTTTGCATTATTAACCCTTTCAGTAGACGGTGTCACTAATCTATCTTTTATTCTGGCTATTACCGGTATTAAAGGACTGTATTACATTTAGGAAGGAATTTTAGAAGTGGGAGGGTCTATTGAAATATACTTAGTGACCTGATGAAGCTATCTACGAAACTTTGTTAATAAAGTACTCTTCCTCAGATGGTTACCTTATCTTTGGATACCTTTGGATGTGCTCGCCGCTCTTCTAGCGGCACCAAGGAGCGCGACGCCCCTCGTTATGGGTGGTGATTTGGTGCAGTAGACTGTTTGAAGCGACAGCTCGCTCCCTTGCGAGGATGGGCTCGTCTGGCACTTTTTGCAGTTCGACATCTAGGGCTCTCTTGAAGTTGTCTAACGAGATGTCCCTCATGTCTCTTACTCGCCGTGGGAGTTTGTTGAAGAGACGTGGGCCTCTGTGTGATAACCAGCCCTCTCGCAGAGAGCCCATAGCACCCCCGTTATTCATCCGGGGGATTTCGCATTCCCAGCCTCTCCTATCACTGAATTTCATGACTATCGGAGTATGTAGGTTTGGTACTAAACCCTCTGCGATTTTCCACGTGTATATTATTAGGTAACGTTCTCTCTTCTACGTTCCAGTGAGTACAGATTCAGTGCTCTTAAACGCTCCCAATAGTGTAGATGTTTTATCGAACTTATATGCGAAGTGAAATTTCTTTGTACACTCTCTACGTCATTTATTTCACCTGCTTTGTATGGGGATGTCAATACGCTACAGTATTCAAGCCGCGGTAGCACTAGAGATTTGAAGAGCGTTATCATAGGCAATTCACCGCGTGTTTTAAAAGTACGCAGAATCCAACCCGTTAGACGTTTCGCAGCCGCCACTTTGACCTGGTTATGTACTTTGAAACCCATATTTTCAGACATTAATACCCCAAGGTCTTTCACACTGTCTTTCCATTCTATTATGTGGTTAGATTCTGTTAAGTAATTTGTAATTTCTTTAACACCATTATTATCTCCGTACCGTATTAATTGGAATTTTCCTCATTGAATTGCATGTTGTTTTCCCTGGTCCACTGGAACACTACATTCATGTCTTCCTGCAGTCGGCCCGTGTCCTCTTGTGTGTTTACTATCTTGCTTAATTTTGTGTCATCAGCAAAAGACGATACCGTACTGTGTCTGGTGTTGGTATCTATGTCGCAAATTAGTATGAGGAACAGAAGGGGCGCTAGCACTGTTCCTTGGGGCACTGAGCTTTTGACATCCGAAGGCTCAGAAGTGACTTGGTTTACTGCTACCGATTGTTTTCGGTTTACGAGGAAATTGTATATCCACCGTCCGATTTTCCCGTTATACCTTTTGCTTTCAGTTTGTGGGCTATTATACCATGGTCACATTTATCAAATGCCTTAGCAAAATCGGTGTAAATGACATCCAAGTTTTTCTTTTCTAGCGCTTTAAGAATTTTGTCATAGTGTTCCAAAAGTTGTGAGAGACATGATCTTCCCGCTCTGAACCCATGTTGACCCGTGTTGTGTAGTTCATTTGTCTCCATGAATGTTGAAATTTTGCTTCGCAGGACTCGCTCGAAAACTTTAATGATGTGAGAGGTTAGAGCTACTGGGCAGTAGTTTTTTGGTAGTGCTTTACTCCCTCCTTTATGCAGTGGGGCAATTATTGCGTTTTTCAAGCTATCTGTTATGTCACCAGTGTCTAGACTCCTTCTCCACATTATAGCCAGGGGTTTTGAGAGGTTTTCCTTACATTTTTTCATTAGGATCGAATTCCATGAGTCCGGGCCTGGTGCCGAGTGGGATGGCATGTTGGAAATGGCCTCTTCTATGTCTTTTGGACCGAAATCAATATCCAGCATCTGAGGGGTTTCCGTGGGGGAGATTTCCATGAAAAATATATTTTGGCCTCTGATGACTTTTGTTTCATCAGGCTCACTGAATGCCATTTCATACTGCCTGCTTAAGAGTTCGCTCATTTCCTTTTTGTCCCCTGTGAAAGAGCCGTCCCCTTTGCTCAGTGGGCCGATGTTTGATGTTGTTTTAGCCTTTTGTTTGGTGTATGAAAAGAAGTATTTGGAATTTTCCTTTATACCTGCAATAGCTTTCCTCTCCTCTTCCATATGTAGTTCATATGATATTCTTAGCCTTTGTTCAATTTCCACAATTTCTCTATCTATTTCGACCTTTTGCCTATCCTGTAGATTTTGATGTGTGCGTCTTTGTGTGAGTAATTTTCTTCTGTACAGCCTCCTCCTTTCCCGATCTTGTTTGCTTCTTCGTTTTGTTTGTCTTGCAGGTATATGGTGGCTACAGATTTGGGTCATGGTTTCTGTTATTAAGACTAGACATTCTGCTGGTGTCAGGTTATCCATTAAATCTTCCCAGTCTATTTCCTCCATTTCTTGATTAACCTCTTCCCACCTAATTTACTTTACCCATTTACCCCTTTGATTCAATGATAGCCTTGTAAAGCGAAATACAATCGCCTAACGTTAGCCAGAAGTTACAGTATAGGTAGCGTTATCGTATATTGAAAGGGTTACACGGTGAATGAATTACTTGCCGTTGTTCTGGGCATTTGTATATTTGGCTGCGAGTGTTAGCTGCGCTTCCTAATCTAAATTAAATGGGTTTCAACACTCCCATTTGCCTCTTTATTCCCCCATCGTGCATCGTTTTAAACAATATATGTTGCTGTTCAAGAGCGGTATTTTCTATAAGAAATAAACAGGACATAAGCATAACTAATGGAAACAGAAGATTCATAAACTGGCACAATTACAAGCACTATAGTTTAGAAAAATCGTGAACCTCCTAGGTTCCTCATTATGAAAATATAGGTTACCTTTATAGATACGTATGAAAGCAATGTTCAATATAAAGATAACAAGAAGGCCATACACTTTTTCGAGAGGCTGTACCTTTGATGGAAACTTTGTGATTATGCAAATACATTGTCATATTGTCAAAATGAATTAAACGTCGTTCAAATTTGTATTTTATAATAATGATTTCGAGAGATACGGTTGAGAAAACGGTTCCAAGTTAAGAAAACGTCAGAGAGGAAGGAAGAGTTGTACGTGAGTCACGTGGAGACGATGCCAGGTGCTTCTGTTTGGGGTCATAGGAAGGATGGAGGTCTTGTTAAGTCAGTAACAAAACATTTATAGATTGTTGCTGAAAATTTTAGATATACCGACGCCGTATTTGGGCTTAACCCTTTCAGTACGATATACCATTTATCTTTTATTCTCTCTATTCTTAGATGGTTCTACATAGATCAAGGAGTACCTGTGGGAGTTAGAGAGACGAAGCTATCAAGCCAGAAAGGAGGAGTTGTTTTACGAGTCACGTAGGGAAGATACCAGATACTTCTCTTTCGGGTCACAGAGATGTAATTTTCAGTTTTTCACCCAGCTTAACTATTGTTGCTAAACTGTATACGGACTGATAATAGTATTTTAAGGTCATACTTGACCCCTTCAATGCGATTATCCTCTGCTTAAGATCTCCATGAATCAACGGGGTAAACTCTCGTTCTTCCTAAGCTGAATAATATAGTTCAATGACTGTCAGAACATAAAGGAGGAAATATAGATAGACATACGAGAACAAACTATCAAGACAGGGAGAAAGCGTCGTATGTGAGCCACGTAGGGAAGATACCTTACCTTTAGATACCTTTAGATGTGTTCGCCGCTCTTCTAGCGGCACCAAGGAGCGCGACGCCCCTCGTTATGGGTGGTGATTTGGTGCAGTAGACAGTTTGAAGCGACAGCTCGCTCCCTTGCGAGGATGGGCTCGCCTGGCACTTTTTGCAATTCGACATCTAGGGCTCTCTTGAAGTTGTCTAACGAGATGTCCCTCATGTCTCTTACTCGCCGTGGGAGTTTGTTGAAGAGACGTGGGCCTCTGTGTGATAACCAGCCCTCTCGCAGAGAGCCCATAGCACCCCTGTTATTCATCCGGGGATTTCGCATTCCCAGCCTCTCCTATCACTGAATTTCATGACTATCGGAGTATGTAGGTTTGGTACTAAACCCTCTGCGATTTTCCACGTGTATATTATTAGGTAACGTTCTCTTCTACGTTTCAGTGAGTACAGATTCAGTGCTCTTAAACGCTCCCAATAGTGTAGATGTTTTATCGAACTTATATGCGAAGTGAAATTTCTTTGTACACTCTCTACGTCATTTATTTCACCTGCTTTGTATGGGGATGTTAATACGCTACAGTATTCAACCCGCGGTAGCACTAGAGATTTGAAGAGCGTTATCATAGGCAATTCACCGCGTGTTTTAAAAGTACGCAGAATCCAACCCGTTAGACGTTTCGCAGCCGCCACTTTGACCTGGTTATGTACTTTGAAACCCATATTTTCAGACATTAATACCCCAAGGTCTTTCACACTGTCTTTCCGTTCTATTATGTGGTTAGATTCTGTTAAGTAATTTGTAATTTCTTTAACACCATTATTATCTCCGTACCGTATTAATTGGAATTTTTCCTCATTGAATTGCATGTTGTTTTCCCTGGTCCACTGGAACACTACATTCATGTCTTCCTGCAGTCGGCCCGTGTCCTCTTGTGTGTTTACTATCTTGCTTAATTTTGTGTCATCAGCAAAAGACGACACCGTACTGTGTCTGGTGTTGGTATCTATGTCGCAAATTAGTATGAGGAACAGAAGGGGCGCTAGCACTGTTCCTTGGGGCACTGAGCTTTTGACATCCGAAGGCTCAGAAGTGACTTGGTTTACTGCTACCAATTGTTTTCGGTTTACGAGGAAATTGTATATCCACCGTCCGATTTTCCCAGTTATACCTCTTGCTTTCAGTTTGTGGGCTATTATACCATGGTCACATTTATCAAATGCCTTAGCAAAATCGGTGTAAATGACATCCACGTTTTTATTTTCTACTAGCGCTTTAAGAATGTTTTCAGTGTTCCAAAAGTTGTGAGAGACTTGATCTTCCCGCTCTGAACCCATGTTGACCGGTGTTGTGTAGTTCATTTGTCTCCATGAATGTTGAAATTTTGCTTCGCAGGACTCGCTCGAAAACTTTAATGATGTGAGAGGTTAGAGCTACCGGGCGGTAGTTTTTTGGTAGTGCTTTACTCCCTCCTTTATGCAGAGGGGCAATTATTGCGTTTTTCAAGCTATCTGGTATGTCACCAGTGTCTATACTCCTTCTCCACATTATAGCCAGGGGTTTTGAGAGGTTTTCCTTACATTTTTTTCATTAGGATCGAATTCCATGAGTCCGGGCCTGGTGCCGAGTGGGATGGCATGTTGGAAATGGCCTCTTCTATGTCTTTTGGACCAAAATCAATATCCAGCATCTGAGGGGTTTCCGTGGGAGAGGTTTCCATGAAAAATATATTTTGGTCTCTGATGACTTTTGTTTCATCAGGCTCACTGAATGCCATTTCATACTGCCTGCTTAAGAGTTCGCACATTTCCTTTTTGTCCCCTGTGAAAGAGCCGTCCCCTTTGCTCAGTGGGCCGATGTTTGATGTTGTTTTAGCATTTTGTTTGGCGTATGAAAAGAAGTATTTGGAATTTTCCTTTATACCTGCAATAGCTTTCCTCTCCTCTTCCATATGTTGTAGTTCATATGATATTCTTAGCCTTTGTTCAATTTCCACAATTTCTCTATCTATTTCGACCTTTTGTCTATCCTGTAGATTTTGATGTGTGCATCTTTGTGTGAGTAATTTTCTTCTTCTGTACAGCCTCCTCCTTTCCCGATCTTGTTTGCTTCTTCGTTTTGTTTGTCTTGCAGGTATATGGTGGCTACAGATTTGAGTCATGGTTTCTGTTATTAAGACTAGATATTCTGCTGGTGTCAGGTTATCCATTAAATCTTCCCAGTCTATTTCCTCCATTTCTTGATTTACCTCTTCCCATCTAATGTTTTTGTTATTGAAGTTAAATTTACTGAAGGGGCCGGTTTTTTGTTCTCGATTCTGAGGTTGTCTGTACACTTTCTAAGGTTGTTTTGATCTCAATTAATTTATGATCTGAGTATGTTGTGTCCGATATGTTAATGCTGTGTACTAGAGAGTCGTTGTTAGTGAAGACCAGGTCTAAGATATTGTTTTCCCATGTGGGTTCAGCAATATGTTGGGTAAGACTAAAAAAATCACAAAGTTCAAAAAGCTCTCTCGTATTAGTATTTGCTTCTCCGGTGTTATTTGCCACTAACTGGTTTTCTAGTTACCTTTGGATACCTTTCGATGTGTTCGCCGCTCCTCTAGCGGCACCAAGGAGCGCGACGCCCCTCGTTATGGGTGGTGATTTGGTGCAGTAGACAGTTTGAAGCGACAGCTCGCTCCCTTGCGAGGATGGGCTCGTCTGGCACTTTTTGCAGTTCGACATCTAGGGCTCTCTTGAAGTTGTCTAACGAGATGTCCCTCATGTCTCTTACTCGCCGTGGGAGTTTGTTGAAGAGACGTGGGCCTCTGTGTGATAACCAGCCCTCTCGCAGAGAGCCCATAGCACCCCTGTTATTCATCCGGGGGATTTCGCATCCTAGGCCTCTCCTATCACTGAATTTCAGGGACATATCGGAGTATGTAGGTTTGGTACTAAACCCTCTGCGATTTTCCACGTGTATATTATTAGGTAACGTTCTGTTTACGTACCAGTGAGTACAGATACAGTGCTCTTAAACGCTCCCCAATAGTGTAGATGTTTTATCGAACTTATATCAAAGTGAAATTTCTTTGTACACTCTCTACGTCATTTATTTCACCTGCTTTGTATGGGGATGTTAATACGCTACAGTATTCAAGCCGCGGTAGCACTAGAGATTTGAAGAGCGTTATCATAGGCAATTCACCGCGTGTTTTAAAAGTACGCAGAATCCAACCCGGTAAGACGTTTCGCAGCCGCCACTTTGACCTGGTTATGTACTTTGAAACCCATATTTTCAGACAATTAATACCCCAAGGTCTTTCACACTGTCTTTCCGTTCTATTATGTGGTTAGATTCTGTTAAGTAATTTGTAATTCTTTAACACCATTATTATCTCCGTACCGTATTAATTGGAATTTTTCCTCATTGAATTGCATGTTGTTTTCCCTGGTCCACTGGAACACTACATTCATGTCTTCCTGCAGTCGGCCCGTGTCCTCTTGTGTGTTTACTATCTTGCTTAAATTTGTGTCATCAGCAAAAGACGACACCGTACTGTGACTTGTGTTGATATGTTATGTCGCAAATTAGTATGAGGAACAGAAGGGCGCTAGCACTGTTCCTTGGGGCACTGAGCTTTTGACATCCGAAGGCTCAGAAGTGACTTGGTTTACTGCTACCGATTGTTTTCGGTTTACGAGGAAATTGTATATCCACCGTCCGATTTTCCCAGTTATGCCTTTTGCTTTCAGTTTGTGGGCTATTATACCATGGTCAAATTTATCAAATGCCTTAGCAAAATCGGTGTAAATGACATCCACGTTTTCTTTTCTTCTAGCGCTTTAAGAATTTTGTCATAGTGTTCCAAAAGTTGTGAGAGACATGATCTTCCCGCTCCGAACCCATGTTGACCGGTGTTGTGTAGTTCATTTGCCTCCATGAATGTTGAAATTTTGCTTCGCAGGACTCGCTCGAAAACTTTAATGATGTGAGAGGTTAGAGCTACCGGGCGGTAGTTTTTTGGTAGTGCTTTACTCCCCCCTTTATGCAGTGGGGCAATTATTGCGTTTTTCAAGCTATCTGGTATGTCACCAGTGTCTAGACTCCTTCTCCACATTATAGCCAGGGGTTTTGAGAGGTTTTCCTTACATTTTTTCATTAGGATCGAATTCCATGAGTCGGGCCTGGTGCCGAGTGGGAGGGCATGTTGGAAATGGCCTCTTCTATGTCTTTTGGACCGAAATCAATATCCAGCATCTGAGGGGTTTCCGTGGGGGAGGTTTCCATGAAAAATATATTTTGGTCTCTGATGACTTTTGTTTCATCAGGCTCACTGAATGCCATTTCATACTGCCTGCTTAAGAGTTCGCTCATTTCCTTTTTGCCCCTGTGAAAGAGCCGTCCCATTTGCTCAGTGGGCCGATGTTTGATGTTGTTTTAGCCTTTTGTTTGGCGTATGAAAAGAAGTATTTGTCTCCATTTAATGTTTGGTAGGTTAAAGTCTCCTAGACATATAATATTTGGTGTTGGGTTTCCCAGGGTTTCCACTTCTGATTTTATTTTGTTGAGCTGGGTTTTGAATTCTTCTCGGGATGAGTCTGGAGGCCTGTTACAGGCCTGCTAAATTTAGGGATTCTATTTTAACTCCAAGTATTTTCCACCACTTCATTACTGTTATTTTAGGAATTCAGTACTATCATTGAGTCATGTATGTACAAGGCTACACCTCCATGTGATCTATGCGTTCTGTCCGCCCTATGTAGGTTGTAACCAGGAATCCATACCTCACTATCTTCCTGATCTTTAATGCGAGTTTCTGTGAGAGCCGCAAATATAGCGTTTCCTTCTTCTAGCAGGCCCCTAATAAATGGTAACTTTGTTCGTGGTTCTATTTTTTAGGCCTTGGATATTTGCAAACAAGATTGGGGAGGGATTTGTTGGAGTACTATGTGTACCTAATAGTCCTTCGGGATGTATTGGCCACTCTTGGGAGGCCAGGGGTGCTCGAGGTGTTCTATGTGCTCTTCCATCTCCCTCAGTCTCTTCATCTTCATCTGCCCTTTCCCTCCTTGCCTTTTTCCTCTGTCTCGTCCTCGCATAGCTAGAGAGTTTTTTGGGCTACCATTCGTGTTAGGTCTAGCATATCTCCAAGTCCCTTTAAGAAAAAGCTGGGCATTTCATATTGTAGCAGGTCTTGTTCTCAAGTGATGTCTTGCAAAGGGATGGGTGGTGGTATTTGCAGGTTTCACCAAATCTACATTTTCCATGACTGGTATGTTGTTTGCAAATTTTGGGATGAGCAATCTACATGCATTCCCATTATATTCGCCCTTTTGACCAAGTAGCACCTTCTTTCCAGATAATATCTGCACACTGGTTAGACAACCCCAGTAGGTGTGGCTGGGCTGCAAGGGGTTATGTGGTGAGCTAATGTGGTTGTGGGTGATAGTGGGCTTGGTGTATGTGTGGGTGAGGCCTGCAGGGGGGGTGGAGTTACGGGTCGGTTGTAGGTGGGCAGTGCAGTGGTGAGGGGGGAGACAATGTGGAGGGACCTGATATGGGGCTTGTTGCATCCTACGTTCATCCTGCCACTGTATTTGATCAACAGCAGTAGGGTGGTCATTGGCCATAGATGGGATTAATGTGGGTGTTTTCTGGGTCTGGGGAGGTGTGGGGAGATGTGCGGCAGGGTTTGTGGATATGTAGGGTGCGAAAGGTTGTTGTTCGGCAGGCGATGTGTGTTGATGTGCAGGAGGCAATGTGGGCATTTTCATGGGAAGGTGTGCGTGTGTGGGTTGTGATATTAGTATGGGCCCTGAGGCCCCAATAGTTCCCCATTTTCTGTGAAAGGTAGCTATGTCTTGGCTATATTTCAGTCTATCTTGTACTTCTGTATTTTCTACAGTCTGTATGACTTGCCATGCGATATCGAAACAACTATCGCAGAAATGGAGGTTCTTCCCTCTTGTATTGTACGCCTCATTTATTGGTGTCAATCCTATGCAAATCCAGTGGTATGGTTGCTTGCATATCCGACATGCGGTGCCATTATGCATGTGTATATTCATCTTACAACTCGTACCAGATACTTCTTTCTCAGGTCACAGGAAGTTATAAAAACAACAGCTTTACTATTGTTGTTGAACAGCTAAAACACACGACGCACTCTAGTATTTTGGCTTATACTGGAAGAGGAGCCAGCCGAGGTTTTGGTATGGTAATTATCTTTTCAATTGCCAACTGCATTCCGACAATAAGTATGGGGCTACTCTTAATTGGCGTGTTCATAGTTGCGTGCATTGTGATCGAATCACAAGATATATGGATTGAAATGAGCCACAGGTGACTATTAAATCCTTCTAAATTCTTACATTTGTTCAAGAGGTCATCCAAGATCAAAAGGTATAAACAGTAGGAATTATAAATGGCCTTGATGAGCCCACGAAATAATTTGGACGGTCACAATGCGCCATCTGTAGCAATCAAACAAAATCGGACAAAACATGTCAGACATGTGGCTGATGTGAACATTCTAAGAACATTCTGAATTATTATAACATCTTAATTCAGAATCTGAGAATTTGGAGAGAGAGAAGGGGGGGGGGGGGTCGACATAAATATATAAAATAAAATAAAATAAAACAAGCAAAGGTTTTTCCAAAGTAGGTTCTGTTAGAGCAGTTGTGCCCTAGCAGGAAAATCAGTCAAATTAGTTTCGGGGGAAAAAAACCAAAAAAAAAAACCACACACACACACACCTATACCTTTTCCCACCGAAGAGAGTAACACATGTTAGAGAGGCTAATACATTATATCGTCTGCTAATTGTTTTGTTCTCTTAATTGTATACATGATAGGCTTGGTAATTATAAATAAGTAATCATATTCATAAAGCCCCTGGGATATGTGAAGGCAAAGTCCCAAAGAGACATTGGGTATTATGTGGGCAGAGCAGCACCTTCCCAGACGGGTGAACAAGGTGAACACCCCGCCCCCCTATGAACACCACCCACCGGATGTGTTCGTCACCACTCCACCCACCGAGGCAACGATAAGTTACCCCAACTTTTTGACCTCATCACATGTACAAGCCCGAGCTAAAGTCACGTGGCACAGTTGGACAAATAATTATCGTAACCATTACGCGCGGCTGCATTGTCGTAATGTCTGATATATACAGCACATACTGTGATATACAGCAAGGTCCATAATATCTATACACCTTGAGGCTTGATATACAATTGGGTCGATCTCTTGACTATATATATATATATATATATATATTCTTCCTAAGTTTCATACAATAGTTGAAATGTAACTGAAATTAAATAAAAAACACGTCACCGGTACTAAAAGTGTTTAATATTGATTTATGAAAGAAAGCTAAACAGCACAGGTTTTTATGCCGTTTATTTCAATCATCCAGGCGAAAGGTTTCACTAGGAATTTTACAGATATGACTGTATGCTTAATTATGGAATACGGTAACTCTTGAAGGCAACTGTACATAGTAAAAAGCCTCCTTCCGTTGAGTCTCAGAAAAACGTTCGACCTTCACCGGGAGGAGAGTTGCAGCTCTTCCCGCCAAAACAGGATGATTATAGCCTAATGCACCGCCATATTACTAACCCATTTTTGCATTTTAACATATTTTGCATATTGCTAGCCCAATTAGTGAATTACTTGTCCATTCTGAACATTATTGGACTAGTTTGTATATTTTAGCCAGTTTGCATACTACTAGCCCATTTTGTCTCTCTAATTCAGTTTACGAATTATTTTCCTATATTTCATATTACTGTCCCATTTTGCGTATTACTCTCAATTACAATTTGTGAACTAATTGCCCAGTTTATGTATTACTAGCCCATTTTATACAATCATATAATACAATCATCCTACAATAATTAATGTAAATTGATTACATAACTTTGAAACGTCAATCTTCACTAACATTTGTATTTCGTTGTATACTAGGATACACTGTTGTTGTTTTTCCAGCGGACGGTAAACTGAATCCTTTAGCAGGTGATTTCTCTATATTTAATGGAACAATATGAAATACAGTAGGCTACTAGGTGTCTGCGTCGTATTAATGCTAAGTTATCATAATCTTCAGATTGTAGTTGATGAGGAAAACCAACTCTGATACCACAAAGTCACTATCAGGAACTTGTACAGTTAGCCAAAGAAGTAAAAGTTAAAGCTTCAATAACCTTTTTAATATGAAAATTGCCTCAAGAAGTTAAATATCTAGACTTAAGAGTGTGTGTTCCCCATAAGCATGTACATTTACACTCCTTTTCAATATCCTCAGCATCTGTCAGTGAGAGGAACATAATGACAAGTGACCTGAATTATTTGAGTAACTGTACTGATAAACACATAGCTTACAGAGAGATAAGCACACATGCCTTCATCCTAGGAGGTGCAGGTGATATAGTCATTCAAAATAACTTGAAAGCAAATCCACATTCCCAAAGACTGATTGTGGATGAACATTATTGTGCGTGACGACAGGGGGTGGAATGACCAGAAAATATAAACAGTAGGCTATACATAAATAACTACTGTCCAAATCATGAAAAGTTAGTAACAATGAGGAAAACGAGTAGTTACAAAGTATGGCGTAAGCCGTAGACTGGGTCTAAGGAACGAGTAAATTTAAAGTGTGAAACTCTATGGTCAGACGCAGCCGTGATTGATATTGTTGTACATACTGTAGCCTATTCTAAGAAAATCAGGATTGGGGCTGTTACTCTTAAAAATAATAATAATAAAACAATGAAGAAAAATGAGAGAGAGAGAGAGAGAGCGAGAGAGAGAGAGAGAAAGAGAGAGAGAGAGAGAGAGAGAGAGAGAGAGAGAGAGAGAGGGGGGGGGGGGGGTAACGTAGAGTCAGTGTGGAGCTAGTCAGTCAGTCAGGGACCCAGTGATTATCCACCACAGATAAGATAAGGTGGATCTATGACCTCACCAGGATATAGGGTCACAAAGGTGGAAATGATTAGTCCGTGAATGGAGAACTAAAATATATGAAGTCAATTCTTGTGGTTGCAAGATGTTGATTGTAAATGGGAAACTAGTGAAAAATAATTTAATATCGAAAAAAAAAAAAAAAAAAAATAGCAATACGTTGATAACAAACAGGTAGATACTGAACATTAAGCACAGAATGAGGAATGAACTACCAATCAACAATGGTTACATATACAGTATAATGACGAATATATAAAGGTAGACCCAGTATTACAAGACAAAACAAAATAAGCTAAATACAATGAAGCAAAGTAAATAATTATTATTAATACTCCATCAAGACGATTACAAAAGGCAAAAAAAGTTAACAGGAGAGAAAGATGCAAGAGATAAAGTGAAGAGAGCGAGGACAAATTATAAATTATCTAATTGGGTCAACTATATTATAGAGAAAGTGAGACAAGAGGAGGGTAGGGTGGGGCGAGAGAGAACTTCGGGAGAAAAAGGGTTGGTTGGATTTAATATAAGGTAAGGTAAGGTTAGGTTAGGTTAGGTTAAGTTAGGTTAGGTTAGGTTAAGTTTAATTGACATATCGTGTTGCTACACTAACAATTGTGGGCACCAATAAGGTTCAATCTGAATTAGTATGGAGCATACAAAAGACAATAAAATGCTTTATTATATCCCATGTTCCAGAACATGACAAAAGTTCAAATAGTCAAATGGGTGTAACTTTATTGGTAATCACGATTGTACAGTAGTTTATACGTCTGGCTGGTGAAAAGTTACTTATGTTTATGATACGTTAATTAGCTGTTAATACTGAAAGTCATAATATACAGCCTTAATCTATTATCTGAAGAGGTGATGAAGAGGTGAATTTCGGTGTGAATATCCTAGGTTCGAGTCCTTGGAGTACCACATGTATTCATTACTTTCATTGATTTCACTAGTTAGGTATATTTTTAATTACCTGGTGAGTTTGTGAAAAGAAATATGAATCTACAGTATATAAAGATATATAACACAAACATCACAATTAACCCTTTTTAGTATTTACACTTTTTAAACCATATTTTGGCTAACAGTATAAACATTTACAGAGAATTTGAAGGATCTGTGGAAGTTGTTGTTGTTGTTGTTGTTGTTCCCCAAGCTGCCTGGCCGAACAGCCCCAAGGCCCCGAGCAAGGCCAAGGCCATAACTGAGCGCCCCCACAGAATCCTCCCTGCCGACCACAATAAAGCCTGGGTGACCGAAGCCACTCCATGGCGGGGATCTGAGGAGGGTGCGGAAACGCCCGGGAAACCAAAGCCCCACCCAGGGCCCTGTGCCCCTCAGCAATTATGAAGAGAAATTTGAGGGGCAAAGGAAAAGTGTGACGCTTTGGCTTCCAATCTTAGTAGATTGGGAGGTTAATCCACGGAAGAGACGCCGTCACTTGAGATCTAGAAAATATATAAGTAAAAGGAACAGAGTAAGCTATGGGTATGGCAGAGATCGCTCAGTTCTCACTCTGATAGACCAGCCCATCACCACTCTGTGGAAGTTAAAAGGGTTACTGGAGATTATAACAGCTTCCTAGAGGTAATGTCAACGCTGAATATAATCGTAAAATTATTGCCAGAATAAGTAAAAAAATACGTCATAGAACATTGAAAGAGTTAATGTAGCTCTATAAATGTTGGTCGTGTGTGTAATTATACGAATAGTCGCATTTGGACTGCATAAACAAAATGTAATATACAACCCTCACGCCCCCGTGTATATCACCCTCCCCAGTCTAGTTCCAATAATAATGGTCTCAATGAACCCCAGCGTCTGAACCCCCCCCCCCCCACACACAGACACACACACACACACACACACAGTCAGTCTCAGTCTCTCTCTCTCTCTCACTCACTCTCACTATCTTTCTCCACCAACCCACTCACATTCACCCACCTCCCACACACACACGCTATAGGCTATTCGCTATAAGTAGGCGAGAAATCACGACCTCTATCCTCTGCAACTCAAAAAGGGCTAGCACAAATTGACTGAATATTTCCACAACTATTCCTTGACTGACTCTTCTCTCTTGTCAAATGGTAGAAATGTTAGCTCGATTACTCTAGTCGTTTTTGAGTTACAGAGGTTAGAGATCATGATTTATCGCCTAATTACAGCGAATAGACTATAGCTAACCGGCCTAACCCCCCCTACATCCACAACCTCCCTCCTTCCTCAAAGCATACTTACACACACACACACACACACACACACACCACTTACTCCACCCAAACGCATACAGAACTATTCTAACGGGAACATTTTCTCAAAAACAAAAATAATCAAATACATTCCACAACACTAGTATCGAAGCTAATTTAAAAAAAATATATATATAAAAAAAAAACATAAGTTCGGCCGCTGTCACACGCAAAGTACAGATCAGATCAATAGCTGGATACAATATTCAAGAGTCCCCAACATTCCATAATATGACTACTATTTGTACACAAAAGTGGACCATGTTCACCTATGGTAGGGTTCGTCCCTCTTCTAATGGCACCGAGGAGCGCACCGCCCCTCGTTCTGGGGTATTATAACACTAAACTATCGCAAACGAATGACTTTCTATAAATAGTTTTTGTTTGTCATATACGGTTAGTATGTATTGCATGCCTACCAATTATTCGGTAAAACGATGTGCTCTGTATTAAATTCTGCCCAACATTAGACGGTTTCAATCAGCTTAGGAAAGGCCGTCTAGTCAGGAGTTAAGGTGAGGCTGATGGACTGTTGAGGTTAAGGGGAGTTGGGTCGTTTTTCTGTTTCCCTTTCTCCCTCTTGTTAAGCTCCATTTGCTTTAGATTATAAGACGTTCGGCCCATTACTATAGCGATTTTAACACCTTTCGCCCCCTTTCGTTGTCAATTTTAAGACCTTTCGTGCCATTTAGGTGTCGATTACTTCCTGGCGAGCGATAGCGAGCCTGACATTTTAAGAGGAACCGGCTTTCGGCCAGGACATTTTTCTACCGAAAAATTTACAAATTTATCTTGAAGGGGAGTCTAAAGTGTGTTTTTCTTAGCTTGATGGAGGTCTAGCGAGAACACTAAGAAATAAATGAAAATGAATTAGGGCCTAATAGAAAAAAAGTCCGTCTCCCCTTAATATGGGACTCCAACAAATGGCCGTATTGACGTTTTCCGACTATCAGTAACACATGGAAACACGACGCCCTTTGTACGAAACATCCCATGTAACTAAATTGAATTTTGACCTTGACCTGTGCCCTTGACCTTTAGGAGGAAATATTTTTAATGCATTGACAAACCAAGAATGTGTGTACATTTTTATGAACAAATATTGATTTAGAAACTATGAATATAATTGTAATTGACCTTTGACCTTTATATTGACCTTTGTGGAATAATTGGATAATTTCCAATTATTATTTGTTATACCAAGGTCAACCATTTCAGTAAATCTGGTGAAATTTGAATACACGACAAAGCTGATATATTGATTTATGATTGATCTTAACCTTTAAGATAAATTTTCTTTGTTTGACTGACATCCGCACGGACCGTCTACAGTCATGTATAATCAATGTGTAAGCAAGCTGGGTGACCCTCGTCCGGTATATGCGGGAGATTGATACCATTCTGCCTATGCAGAAATGACAAAGGCGAGATTGATAAGGGCTATGTTCTGAACAACATTTAATTACTTTTGAGGAGAGGCTTTCGGTAGTCTGGCATTTACTTGCCGATCTATAGCAAATACAATCATAACTTGAAAGCTAATTAATTACATTAGTATAACGGTACTGTAACCATAAATTATGAATGAAAAAGTTGGGCAAGTGTTTCAACCGACTATAAATGTCCTCAGCATGTTATAAAAATCAATACAAGTATCACAGTGGAGAGAGAGAGAGAGAGAGAGAGAGAGAGAGAGAGAGAGAGAGAGAGAGAGAGAGAGAGAGAGAGAGAGAGAGAGAGAGAGAGAGAGAGAGAGAGAGAGAGAGAGAGAGAGAGAGAGAGAGAGAGAGAGAGAGAGAGAGAGAGAGAGAGAGAGAGAGAGAGAGAGGAATGAGAGCGCGCATAGTGACGCACGCACCATTACTACAACTACCATTGTGGTTTATGTCACGGTGCAATGGTTATAAACCGTGACCACAATAACGACACCACCACCAACTTTCACCATACTAACCACAAACTCCACGATAGTCGGTTCAAAATAGTGTGGCTGTAAAACCTAATCCCCCTATGTATGATTGTATATATTGTATATGCAAATAATGACAGTTGGTAGTGGGGCCTGAGAGTGGATAAGAACATTGAAACTAGTGTTACCTAATACTTCCAAAAGATGAAAAGTGTGTATCACTAAAGAAGGACTTTGAGGAGAATAGCTATATGATTAAAGTTACTATGACCTAACTATAACAAACCAGTCATCACCAGAAGTTCAAAACACCACCCATTACTATCCCAGGTATCCCTATTTCTCTCTTCAAGTTCTTGCCACCTGCCACAATGTTGTAAAGTGTACTTTATTCTAATGCCTTAATTGCTCCCCTCGCCCTTTTCTATTACACCCAGCTCTCCAACCAAAGAGTGAACGTTAATCACATCCAATCCTTTAAACCACCAGCAAATATTAGGCCCTCAATCCCTTAAGCCACCCTTTCCCCTCCTTACAACTATAAGGTCCTCACAATATGTGAGTTTAATTTGTTATGCAAGTGTACCTTAAATATGATTGCCTTTCACTCTTTCAATATGAAGTAGCAAAAACACTCTTGCCTCTGGTATATACTTTTCCTCCAAATACAACCCATTATATATAAATTATTGTCTAGAAGGTAGATGGAATACTAAGAGTTACTTCTCTCCCACACAAAACTAACTTGAAATACCAATTTCTATCCTGTGCAAACAAACAAGGCAAATTTCGTTCCAAATAATATAGATAGTGAATAAGAACAACTTGAATCTCTTATAAAATTTACAAAATCGAATTCTATCAAGTACAAACAAGGTAAATTTCGTTCCAAATAATATAGATAGTGAATAAGAACAACTTGAATCTCTTATCAAATTTACAAAATCGAATTCTATCAAGTACAAACAAGGTAAATTTCGTTCCAAATAATATAGATAGTGAATAAGAACAACTTGAATCTCTTATCAAATTTACAAAATCGAATTCTATCAAGTACAAACAAGGTAAATTTCGTTCCAAATACTATAAATCTTGAATAAAGACAACTTGAATCACGCATAATAATATAAAAATCAACTTCTGTCTTGATAAAAATAGCGAAAGCAACTTCCCGCCGTCAGTCGTGATGAGGTCACATAACCCCAATGTCTGCTGCATTCATGACATTCTTAACCAGGCTTCTCTCACACACACACACACACACACACACACACACATACACATACACACACACACACACACACACACACACACACTTCCATAATTCAATGTTATCATGCGATTAAGTTGACAAATGAATGTAATAATGTTATATTCTTTGCTATGTATATTTAGTGCATTATAAACATAGCAAATCAAATAATCTCTCTCTCTCTCTCTTTTATTCCACTTCGCCTTTAACATTCTTCCTCAGAGCATCATTTCAAACTTTTGCTCGACCCCCTGCACAAAATTAGGTCATCGTCCATCCTTTCATTTTTCAGGTAGTCTCATTATGTTGGGCAGCTTATTAATTGTATTTTTGGACTCTTTTGGTTTCCTCTAATCACCTCCTCCTCTTCTCTTTACTAATGTTCTTCTCCAATCTATTTTAATGTATGTTATTCGTTTTTTCCCACTTCTCTTCTACATGGACTGACACAAATGTGTACATAGATACTTTTATCAATATTTGATTTCTTTGTTATTTTCGTTTCCACACTGATGACTTATGTTTTCTTTCTTCAATATCCAGTATATAAATATATTTTCATATTAACATTATTATGCTATAGCCTTTACCATTCATTTGCCCACATACACTAATTTTTCATAATTAGTTAGCATTTCTTACTTTTCCTACGTATCTTGTACTCAATGTGTTTATCTTGTTATTCGATCACCGTATTTGTTTCTTACTTAACACATTGATTTACCTGCCTTGCCTTCCTACATACCACTAAGTAAAATTACTGCTTCCTCTCTTCAATTTTCCATTCTCCTCTATCCAGTGGTTCCTCCCCTCTTCCTCTGTGGCTATATTTACCAAGAAGTTATTATCCTTATCCCATTATCAAATTAACTTTCACTCTCTCTTTCCCCACTTAGTCTATTTATTTACTAGTGTTACGTCTCTCTCTCTCCCTCTCTGTATGTATATATATATATATATATATATATATATATATATATATATATCACACACACACACACACACACACACACACAGGCTGTACCATCTGTCCACAATGACCTTAATAACCCGGGCATTGTTATTAACCCAAACCATTGTCCTTTCCAGGTTCAACACTCCAGACTATTCTCTGTGGACAACGAACGGTTCACCCCGATAATGATTCCACTCCCTAGATTGTGACTCTCCCAGAACAAAATTCTCCGTACAGAAAGAAGTTCCTTCAGAAAGTGACTCCCTTTCAGATTGAGAGACAGGATATTATTAGGTGACCAGGAAATTCAACCAGTAGACCATTTCAACCAGTGCCTACCAGAATTATTACAAATTCAATATGACACTAGAGGAATGTAACTCGAAACATAACAAATATATCCTTATACAGAAGACCATCGTCTGATAATTAACTAGGCTACCAACATTGGACCATACCATAGACCCCCTAGACCTACAGTAGACCATACAAGGAAAAGAACATCCCAATTTAGGTAATGCTAAAAATATATAAATACAGAAATACATATATACAAATTGCAAACACATAATACATAGTTTTCCCTAGAATTATGACCAGATAAAGATGGACTCCTCCTCAATGACGATAATAATGGTCATATCTTTGCGAATTGTAAAGGAAGCCACAGAGAGAGAGAGAGAGAGAGAGAGAGAGAGAGAGAGAGAGAGAGAGAGAGAGAGAGAGAGAGAGAGAGAGAGAGAGAGAGAGGAGGAGAGCGAGAGAGAGAGAGAGAGAGAGAGAGAGAGAGAGAGAGAGAGAGAGAGAGAGAGAGAGAGAGAGAGAGAGAGAGAGAGAGAGAGAGGGGGGTGACCGGTTCTAGGAAAAGAAAATCTGATGAGAAAAGAAAATCGACTCCAGAAACCCTGGCGATCTCCTCTCTCTCGCTTTTTCTCTCTCCTCATATAGTTTTCATCCTTTATGCTCTATTCCCCTTCCATCTTATAAACAAGTTCTTCTTTACAACTCTCACACACTCTCTCTCAGCCATCATCTTGAATTTCCTCCACCCCTTTCTCCTCCACCTCCACCCCCACCCCCCCTAAGGATCATATGGTATCACCCACAAGTAAACAAATAAAAACTCTCTCTCTCTCTCTCTCTCTCTCTGGCCTCCTTTACAATTCGCAGATATGACCATATTATCGTCTTGGGTCCACGCATTCAAAGTTTACCTCGTGTACAGTTGCCAACATGTATGTGTAGCCACTCCGTGATGTTATGTATGGAAGGATTTTTTTGTTTTATGGAATTAGAAGCTAAATAGTAATGCAGTAGGCCTACTTAATTTATGTGATCAATTAACGGTTTTATTATAATGTAAACTTAAAAAAACACAGCACACTTTTTTTAATGGCACACAAAATCATGGTGTTTACAAATTCATCTGGCCAACTCGACAGTATTCGTATATTTTCAAGAATTGCATCCGATCTAGAATAAAGTAAACGTTAACCCTTTCAGTGCGATGGTACCTTTCGTTCTGTTATTCTACATATCAAGAGACAATTTTTTTCAGCTTAATAGAGCCCTGTTGGAGACGCAGGGTAAACTACGATTATTTGTTCCTCTTTGATATCGGTCCTTAATAATCTTTTAATACGGTACTACCCAAAATATACAGTAACACTATTAAGGTCATCGTGATGAAGGTGTTAACTCGCAAATCAGATGACAATTTTTTTTTTTTTTTTTGGTATCTCTCTCCCCCTCCCCCCCCCCCCCCCCCCCCAAGACATCTTATTAAAATTAGGAAAACTTTAAAAAAAAATAAACCAGCTCTCGAATTTTCTATATCGATAGTTCCTTCTACTGATTAATATACATTAGTTTGATGGGTACTGTACATAAAATCGCCTATAATTATCCGTTAACTATTAATTGTGTTAATTAGTTTGATGGGTACTGTACATACAATCGCCTATAATTTTCCGTTAACTAATAATTGTGTTAACTGATTTTGTCTGTTTGTATTGAGTAGTTATTCAGTACCTTGTGTAACTGAAATCAATCTACCTTGGGCCGAATGCATTACCGTACCCGATACACCACGAAGCCTCCTCTCTACTAAAACTCCCATAATATTTGCAACAACCATCTATAAGTCAACGTAAAGTTCTCATCAACAACTAATAGAGAAGCACTGATTATCTTTTATCTTTTTTTGTTCTGAAGACCCCTTGAAAAGTACAAGGGGCGGTTCCTTTATCTATGTTGTGTAGTAAGTTGATGAGATAAGAACATAAGCAACACAGGTAAACCCCGAGTACATGACTAGAAACGAGGAATAATAATACAGTAATAATAATAATAATTAATAATAATAATAATAATAATAATAATAATAATAATAATACATTAAATAAATAATAAATAAATAAATAAATACAAAAGGGACAAGAATATAATGTACCGGTAATATTCATCACACCCAACACTCCCTCATTACCAAGAAAAGTATTTCAAAAACATTTTACAGACACAAAATTCCGACAAAGACTCGGAAAGGCTACAACACATCCAGTAAAGACAGTACACACACACACACAAAGAACATTCCGTATCAGCTTTAGGCACGCACACAAACACACACACCACTGCACTTACTACCAAACTCACGCGCCAGTACAGGAACCTTAGCAACTGTACAGTATTGTAAGTCTAAAGGTTAAGTGGTCCATTACTGATTCACTAGAAAAAACAATAGTTATACATGTCACCCAGATTCCAACAGAAAACCACATCAGAACCTTACAGAACACTTCGAACACCAACGACATCATCCCATGAGGAGTCATGCAACACACAGTCTGTTTTGGTGGTGAACACACACACACAACACCAACACATAACACCAGTAACATTTGATGGTGGTGAACAGTGAACACACACACACACACACCGCAAGTGAACAATACACCGACAATTATTTATTACACACCAGCAGTATCGGCAACTCAAGCACACCCTATGACACCAGCATATAAGATAAACACACATCACTATATCAACACACATAAACACCAACACAGACCACAACACCAAACACACGCCATTACACCATCAACATTCAGAACACGAACACCACAAGAGCAGCACATGAGCAGTCAGGCAGAGAGTGTGGTGGTGGTGGAGGTGGTGGAAATTCGTTCAGATCGATCAAGGGGCCTCAGCAGCAGCCACCAGTTCTCCTTCTCTTTCTCCTCCTCCTTCACATTTACTGGAGTCCTGTCTGTCTGGGTTCAACCTTTATATCAACAACACCTTCACTCCCAACTTTATTCACACATATCACACCTTGACTACATGGCCAAGCTAAACTGTACAATAAATACATTTCACACATAAATACAGTTTGGTAAGCTATGTTGCCTACTGATATCATTCTGTGTCTCCATGTAATCTCTGTATAGCATATATATATTTTTTTTAAAGACCTCCGTCTACGTATTGTGAAAAACCTGTTATCCTCTGGCAAATAGTGGGGGTCATTGGGTCATGTGAATTGTGTCCGTCAATTTTTGTATCGGTTTCTAGATCTACCTGTTTTCTAATCTGTCAATGTAAATATCAAAAAACAGTTAGGAAGAGACATACAGTAATTATTATTTGACTATATATATATATATATATATCAAAGCAGCTACGCATCAAATATGACTATAATAAATTTGTCTAACTAAAGCAAGAAGCACGATACCTAACATAATATATTATAACTGTAGAGCAAGCAATATGACAACATTTTCTCATGAACCACGCCCAGTAATGTTAAAGTGACCACACACACGTAGTAATTGCTTTCTCTCTCACACAAACACTAGCTGAGAGAGAGAGAGAGAGAGAGAGAGAGAGAGAGCGAGAGCGAGAGCGAGAGCGAGAGCGAGAGAGAGAGAGAGCATATAAATTAAAGTTATCAGTGTATCGACCCAGAGGCCAAGTCTCATTCAGGTCACATAAAAGAACAAGACATCGAACCTGAGCGTTACAATAGATACTCCAGAGAAAGAAAGATATGATCCTAATCGGGCGTGTTTCGTGATGGCGCCAACTTCATCAATTTGCAATAATATAATTTTCCTAGGTAAGGATTATCGAATCCTTGAATCATAGTAGCACAACAGTGGTTTATGCATTTTACAAGATACCTATTCAGTCATAATCTCTAATTAAATCACCAAGCTGTCAACACTGTACCATAAACATTACAAATAAAAGATAATCCCTCATATTCCTCTCTCTCAATATACTGTAATCCCCATAACATATTACAACACATAAAAGATAAACACTCATATTCATCTCTCTCAATATAATCCCCTAACATATTACAACACATAACCACCACCACTTTAAAAGATATAATCCTCCGGCTGAGCTAGGATGTTGGGCTCTAATACTCTTCTTACAAACTCGCTTATGTAAATTACACATACTTAAACTAATATACCCAAAAACAAACTCTATCCTCTTAAATTCTTAATTAGCCTAATCCCACGTCTAAGCTAGGACTCTGACTGCTAATACTGTTGACATCTTGGAACTAAAATGTTGAATATCAACACAAACACCATTACCTTACCTTTAGATACCTTTAGATGTGTTCGCCGCTCTTCTAGCGGCACCAAGGAGCGCGACGCCCCTCAGACAGACAGACAGACAGACAGACACAGACACAGACACACACACACACACACACACACACACACACACACACACACACACACACACTGAAGTGACGGTGTGTTTATCGGTATAAACGTTAATTATGCATGATTACGAGTACACTTCTCGATTCTAAAACCTAAATAAAAACTATATAGATTAAACTTGACCTAATTTAAAACACTCTAAAGTATTTTCTAGATGTGTGTACACTCAAACTGTCACACCAAACCTCATATACCGGTACCTGCAAACTTACATATTTAGCCAAGTGTGTACCATTAAACACACACACACACTAATCCTCCGTCAGAGCAGGGATGTCTGGCGGTAATACTTCTCCCACACACTTGATTATGGTAATAGGCTGAATGACTCCAACGGGGTGACAGGCACTTGGGGTGTAAGGCAGGGGAGGAGGAATATGTCACGTTTAAGCTGCCTGGATGAAGAATGAAGAGGTGCAAATAGCAGGGCATTATACACACATTACACTACAGAAGGTGACAAGAACATTATAGATTAATTATAAGCCGCAACTGGCACACAATATTAAAGAGTAATTAGATAAATATTAATAGGTAAAAGATGTATATAATGAATGTTTTAATATACATTTAAAAGGCATATACGAAAAGAAACTAAATATGATGTAAGTGGTGTAAGGTTGGGAGATAATTTAAACATTAGATTTGCCAAATAAATAAGTTTAGTGCCAAGAATATTAAAGAACATATTCGGGGCAAATTAATAGGAGGAAATAAGGGAAATAAAATGTGTAGATAGAAAAAAAGGAATCGTATTATAACATACAAAAAGAGGTGAAAGTGTCAAGAGTATTATAGAAAAAATAAGGTGTATATGTTAAGAGTATTATACAGAAAATAAAAAGGACAAGTGGTGAGAGTATTAAAATATTACAGACGCATTATTGTAAGAGTTAAGAGTATTAAGCCGGTATCACACGAACGCTTTTTCCCCTCAACATTTATCCTCAACACTGGTCTGGCAGCTTATGAGGTTAACATTTTACATATTTCGGTAGCCCAAATTCATCCACCACCAGTCTAGTTTCCGATACCAGTGCAAAGTATTCCACATGTTGCCAGAAAATTTTTGATGATCGAATGTTGACTATAAAAGCTCTCGTGTGATAGCCTACCAGCTTAAAACAGGATTTATGAAGCGCAAGCGATGAGCTAATTGAGATAACTAATAGGTACAATTGTGAAGGATATTAAGACATGCAAATGGCAGGAATATTAAAGCTAAATTATGGAGTGCACAAAAATATATATTAAAAGGTGTACGGTATGTGAGAAGGGAAGAAGTGGGAGTGGTGAGAGGTAAGAGATAATCAATAGTTTTATTAATTTGTGTTTAGTTATCAAGAAGTTTCCATAGCCAAATGAAGTGTTAATTGTGAAAAAATAGGCATTAACATGATGCATATGATTTTTGTTTTTCATTACAGATCAAAAAATCAGCTACTGGTGGAGTAAACTTTTCGCCAGGATTCAACAAAAGTATACCGTAACTCTTAAGATTAGCCAATTAAAAGGAACCAAAAAGGCGTCAATATGTAGGACAGTAACCCTTTCAGTACAAGACAAGTGACTATTATCCATTCTATTCCAGCTATTATTACACGATTTTCCTTAATTTCTGATCTGTGGTAGTCAAAGAGTTAAGATGAAATGTAAAATGACATTGTCGTATTGAGACGGTTTAGATGTTTAGTGATAAGAGTATTAGATAAAGTTGTTTGGTGTCAACAAGTGGTATGACAGAGCGCAAGGAAATTCCAAGAGGTCTGAGTTAATTTGAATGATGAGCTGGGGGAGGGGGAAGGGAGAGGGGTGTTCTGGACCCCCCATTTCCCTCATGTTAGCCCCATTAGTTTTGATATTTTACGACATTCGCCGTATTATTTTGGCGATTTTAAGATTTTTGGTGCCATTTAGCTGTCGATTTTTTCCTAACGAACGATAGCAAGTCTGTAATTTAGAAGGATCTGGCCAATGGCCGGGGCATTTTTCTATCGAATAATGCTCACATTTATCTATTTTTTTTTTTTTCCAAGCTTGATGGAGACAGGTTACTAAAAAAAAAAAAAAAATCTCCGCTTAAGAGACGAGCCGGACACTAGTATTAATTGATGAGAGTGCCGTGACCAGCCAGGGGATTGACAGATTAACCCTTTCAGTACGATGATACCTTATAGC